>OZ020548.1:9542989-10278937 GCA_963971435.1 Lasius platythorax | reverse complement strand
TGGAAGATTTTAGCGCGTCTTCTCTCTCTTTCTCTCTCTCTCTCTCTCTCTCTCTCTCCCCCCCCTCTCTCTCTCTTTCTCTCTCTCCCCCCTCTCTCTCTCTCCCTCTCCCGCTCGCTCAAGATACACCGACGACCAGGTCGACAAAGAATAACATCGCGGTGTAAAATCCCGTCTCCCGACAAAGCCGGGGAATTCGCGGACGATCACGCAGCAATTTCTTGTGAATCAAGAACTTTCCCCCGGTGTATGTGCAGGCGATATGAGTGTAACGAAAGAGATAAGATATTCAGAATGATAAAAGATCTTCTGAAAATTGTCGCGCGCAAGATTTTTGACTTTACCGGATATTTTTCTCGATTCGTCGATTATTATTACTTGTAGAACTTTATAAGAGGTAACGCGCGAGGTATTTTATGCTATTGGCTCTTGTATGACACGCCGACAAAGCGATTTTCAATTGTCCTTGATGTAAACTTATACGCGCGCAAATGCAGACGGAAGAAGAGGTGAGAAAAATACGAAAGTCCGATCGTTCGATATATATATATATATATATATATATATATATATATATATATATATTATTGTATATATACACACATAAACATATACATCCGTCATTATCTTCCTCTATTGCCGGCTCTTTGAACGAGGGACCGGTCGATTCCATAAATTCGGCCACTTTCGCAATTTCCGTCCAACGATTTAGTCGTTTACTCGCGCAACGGGTATCGTTGTAAAAGCGGAAGAGCGGAAAATCCGCAACGATCGCGTAAGCGATTTCTTCCGTTATTACTTCATTATCATTTTTGCAACAAGTGGCGCCGTGCACCACCGGCCTGTAGCTGGTAGTTGCCTTACATACGTGAAACTGCCGTGTGTTCCGCCAATTGTGTCACGACCGAGAAAGCGAGCAAAGAAGAGAGAGAGAGAGAGAGAGGGAGCGAGTGAAGGAGACTGCGGCGCGGAAACTCTGCTGGAAACAATAATCGTACCGATCTCAACGGTTACTGCGCTCTCCGCTCCTTACTGATATTGCTGCTGATGTTCTTGCAGTTGCTATATATTTCTCCAATTTCGTCAACAGCAAAACGCCGACTAGATCCTCACAATTACTATCGCCAATTCTGTCTTTCCTCCTTTTCATGCCTCCACTCTTGCTGTTTCTCTCTCACTCTCTCTCTCTTTCCCAGATTTCGCGAAAGTTACTTCTAGAAGTTAGCACACTTCCAGGAATTTAAGAATCTCATGGCAAGAGACGAAGGACGAATAGAGAGCGAGAGAGAGAGAGAAAAGGCGGATGGCGTAGGATCGTGTAACGTGCTACGAAATCCCTCGTTATCGTAATTTCGTTCTCGAGTATCGGAGGAGACAGCCCGGGAGTCGTGACACTCCTCCAAAAGTTGACTCGTTCTCTCAAAGATCCCCAGACTGGAGATTGGATTGGGGATCGTATAAACAGTAAAGGCAACGGTCGTTGAGCAACTTCCTTTACGTCGTGGCCCGAGCCACGAACGGCAGCTTCGTGCGACCGAGGCTTTATTTTCGGGGTAACTTCGACATGCGCGTATCCCGCCGAGAAAAATACCTCTCGAGAAACATAAAGCCGATCGCCGCCGATCGACTCGATCGTCGTCGAGATGTAATCGCGTGCGCGCGTATCGCACCGGATAACACGTGAGTTTTCGCAGGGATCGATCCATCGACGAATATCTTATATATTTTCTCGCTAAATCCGTTGAGCGCATTGAAGGAGAAAAATACTTTTGTGAAATATAATTTTAAAAAATATATATTTTACTTGAGACGTACCCTGGGATTTGATCTTTAATTGCGATCTTTAATGTCGATTTTGTTATCGACCGATGATTTTTTAATTAATTTTGATGCTAAATCAACGCTGAACGAGGGTTTGAACTTCGTGCGCGCTTTTTATCGCGCATTCGATACGTTTCAGGGATTAGATACGTGTATGTGGGAGATGTTGAAGGAGATGAGCAGCTCCATCGGAGCCCGTCGATTGCGAATTGAGTGCTGCTTCTGATTTCCGCTGCTACATGGTCTCGCATGCTCTCTCTGTTTCAGGAGAGCTAATCTATTTCGAATAAGAGTATCGTCCTTCCTCGAAAGTAGCACAGATATTTTCTCGCAAGAAAAAAAAACTCTCCAAGATTAATTGCGCCTCTCAATAAATAATTAAGCGGATCGCGCGTGCTTGTAAGAATTATTATAGTTCGACCTTTCTAACTAAACGCGCGCACAGTCCGATCGATAACTTCATTAGCAAGCGGTAATTATATAGCGTGTTATATAATTAATCTATATAATCTATATAATACATCGGAGGCACATCTTCGGAACTAGAACAACCGATGTCACTTTGCTGAGGCGGAGAAATACTCGCGATTACGCTACCATATTATATTATATATTCTGACAAATGTAGAACTGGATAAAATATTAAAATAATTATTTTATCTGTTCGGTCTATCGCCATGTACTTTTCATTCTATGAGTAAAAGATAATTATAACCGCGGTATAAAAATGTCAGAGGACACGCTAGATGATTTCGATACGGTTTCTCGTAAAAATATCCATCCGGATCGCGTTAATTCTCAAAGGATACGACGAAGACGCGATACGATCGACGAGACAAAATGAAATGAATTTTACGTTCCGGACGGTTTCATAATAACAGATATCCGTAATTTTCGACAGCGCGAGATAGCTTGGCTTCGAGCGAGATTGCGCGACGAAATCTGTTTTATAATTTATTAGCTCTCTCTCCCCCGCTGCTCAAATTTATAAATTGAATTAAAAAAATACGACGCAAAAACGCAAATTTCCAACAACTTTTAATGAGAGATCATCTCTATATACTCGTCGAGAGAAATCTTGAGAGGAAGCGACCGGCTACCTGAGGCTGCGCCGACGCCGTGATGGCAATTGTTTCGTTAACACGGCTATAATGCAGAAAGTTACAGGATAGTTACCGCGAGAGCGTGAAGAGAAGAGAGGAGGAAAAAGAGGGAGGGAGGTCATCCGCGGCACCTCGAAGCAATATCACGAAGAGTGCGGAAATTTTCGACGGGCGTTATCACCGCCGCGCGATAATAATTGGCCGCCGCCCGCCGCCGCCGTTGTTGCTGTTGCCGGAGATGAGAGACGGCGTAAATAATTCCCGGGTATCCCGAACGCGCGCAGGCCTCCAAAGGAAATGGAAATGAGGCGTGCCTCTCGTCTCGTACCACTTTAACTCATTATTTCGCTCGCCGTCGAGAGGACCTAATGGAGGTTCACCCGACGGAAAGTAACAGCGGTGGCGCAATAATACCAAATACGTACAGCCGTTTCATCCATTAGCCGTTGTAGCTGAGGGTGAACTTTGGCCTATAAAGAGAAGCTACGAATTCGGATATTTCCGGGAGTCCCTTCCCTTCGTTAACGATCGCGTGAAATATGAACGAAAATTTACTTCTGTAATTAAAAGTATCTATTATAATGAAAGGAGTAATATACAGTGTAATTTTATAAGTAAATTTTATAAGTAAAAGATTATTAAGCATTCTCACTCTTATAAATAAAATTTATTCCGATAAACAAGAAAATTTTATAAGGCTTTAATACGGGCCTAGTTAATTGGCCTTAATATTAATTGGGCCCTAGTTAGGTTAAATAAAGAGGACCTTAAGAGAAATGTAACAAATGGTTTGCAAGGGCCTTTTAAGGAAAATATATCGGGTCCCGAATAAAATACCTTATATTTGCCAGCTTATATTTCCGGCTAGATTTTAAGGCCCTTTTAAGGAAAATGTATCAAGTCCTGAATAAAATGCCTTATATTTGCCAGCTTATATTTAAGGCTTGATAATGATACCTGCTTATAATAAGGCTCCAAAAGGAAAAAATACTTTGATTAGATTATAAGGTTTACTCTTAGGATCTTGAAGGGATTTCTCAAAGGTACCATATATCTTTAAAAGGGATTAATTGGTTTTTACTTATAGTAAGATCTTTAAAATATTTTTTGGAATTGCTTTAGTTTGAAAACTGAAGATTTTAATAAGATCAACTGATCTTAATGAAATCTTATTAAAATCTTCAGTTTTCAAACTAAAGTAGCTTCAAAAAATATTTTAAAGGTCCTACTAAGTAAGAGAGAACTAATAAATCCCTTTCAAAGATAGGGTATCTTTGAAAATCCCTTTCAAAGATAGGGTATCTTTGAAAAATCCCTTCAAGGTCCTTAAGAGTAAACTTTATAATCTAATTGAGATATTTTTAAAAATTCCTTTTGAGGCCCTATTAAGCAAGCATTATTAAATCCTTATTTTTTTTTTTAAATATGGTATCCCTAAGAAATCCTTTCTGGGGCTTTAATAAATTAACCCTATTAAAATATGTATAAATGCAATTAAGGAATCATCATATAAGCCTAATAAGGTCCAAATCGGATAATAATAAGACAGAACTGTTAGGGTATTCTTAATATGTACTTATCGGGGCCTTTAGTTTTTTAAGGCCATCCTAATTGTTATAATCTAATTAAGGTGTTTTTAAGAATTCCTTTTGAGGCCCTATTAAGCAAGCATTATTAAATCCTTATTTTTTTTAAATATGGTATCCCTAAGAAATCCTGTCTGGGGCCCCAATAAGTTGTCCCTATTAAAATATAATTAAGAAGTCCTTGCAAAAGCCTAATAAGATCCAGATTGGGTAATAATAAGGAAGAACTGTTAGGGTATCCTTAATATGTACTTATCGGGGCCTTTAGTTTCTTAAGGCCATCCTTAACAATTTTCTACACGGGAGGAAGGAATAAACATCTTCCTCTCTCTTTTGATTATGTTTCTTATACACTGAAAAAAAAATGTAGTTGAATACGTTCAAAAAAATATTCTGTTGTAGAAACTGTACATCGTTGTACTGAACTCTCTGTTTTGATGGTTGAATAATGCTTTGTTTTACATCAACAAATTATTTTGTAATATTTTAGTTATATTTATTTGAACGTAACGGACTAAATAATTTAGTTGGGCAAAACAAATTTTGCCTTTTTCAACCAAATTTTTTTTTCGGTGTATCGGACCGAAAAATCGATGGAATCGAATAACTGAATCCCGATTAATTTCTAAACATCATTGTTTACAAGTCATTTAATTGGACACGAGCTGTGCCTTGGGAAAACGAAAGAGGATTAATCACATATTTTCAAAGACCTCCTTTTTCGTCTATTCGTTTTAAGACGGCGAAATTTTACGAAGAAATGCTTTTTACTCTAAGAGCCGTTCCTCTTAATTCACCTTTTCTTTTTTTAGCCGCGCTTTTAGATGCGCTTTCTTCGCATATCGCTAATACCCGCTGAAATATTGCGTCACAAATTACTTAACTTCGTGTTTGTCGGTGTACCACGGATTTACATTTCTCCGGGCTGATCTCGATATCTTTCGTTATAAGTTATGTATATGCACTTTTCCTCGCAGCAATCAATGCTGGAAATTGAAATAACGTTGCGCAAATATGTTAAATCATATCAATCTCAGATTATATATGGTTCGAATTTTTTGATTAAAATATGGTTAGAATTTTTTGGTTAAAATATGGTTAGAATTTTTTGGTTAAAACATAGTTCGAATTTTTTGGTTAAAATATGGTTCGAATTTTTTGGTTAAAATTTAAAATCCGTTCAGACACGATATCCTTATTTTTGACCAGTTTTTATTTAATTTTTGACCTACGATATATTGAATGCTCCGATAGCTATAACATTATTCAAACGCGTGGTAGCCCGGATTAACCCAGTTTTAAGTATCGTACGAATCTCGCAAACCTGACTCTTTTCGCGTTTAAGCTCTCGCCGCGCGACGCGAATGCCTCCATGGAAACAAAAAATTATTCAATATTGTATCAGAGTTAATCGATTATTATTATCATCTACTTATACATTGACTGTGGATTCAATCTGTTTGAGACACGACGAATCTTTGACGAGCGTGCAAGAAAATGCATAATGAAGAACGCACGAGGTGTTTCTCGAAACTCGAAACCATGTTTACGCGAAATTGTCTCCCTTCGCGTCCACGAACTTATGGGTCCACCGCACTATGGTCCTCATCAATAAATTGCGATTATTCTGCCCGTGTCCCGTAGCGACGTCGGTCGCTCGGACACGAGCAAATTAGGGCGTGATTAAGCGAATAATTAATAACAAATCCGAGACGCGGTACGGCAGCGGCCGGTAATGGACGACGACGTCGCATGTTGGAACTAAGAAGTATTATAATATCGCATGTGCGGCCGATTTGATCGTCATTGAAAAACGGAACGACCTGTAATCGCTTTGCTCTCTCGAGCGTGGCATGCGACGTTACTTATGTAACGTCGGCACCGCCGCTCTGCGCGCACCATCGAATGCATTATTAATTATTTCCATGTACAGCCGCGCGTGTATCCATCTTCGCGAGCGAGCGTATGCATTTATTCGTGCCCCCTCCCCTCCCCTCCCCCATCTCTTCTCTCGCGACCCCGCGCGTAATACGTGTGTGTGTGTGTATGTATACAAACACATATATTTATACATATATACGTATATACATATATGTATATATTATATACACACATAACGGGACATAATAAATCTCTCTCTCTGAAATCGAGGATACTCGGCCAGATCGGAGCACGTCACAGCACGATGACAGGCTACAGAGCGATTTTTTATACCGCCACGCTAAATCGACATTCCATCCCCCGTACGGGGTATGTCGAAATTCGAGCGTTTGCCTCTGGTCTGTAGGCAAAAATTCACGCGTTTCATTTATGTTTGTATAACGTTGAATATAAAGAAAAAGACGACAATATGTATCGATGGTCTTTCTTTAAAATTTATCTCTTTTCTTTCGAGAAGAAATTCTCTCTTGAAACTGACGAAAAAAATCCGTCATCCAAATTATTATGAAAATTATGATCGTTCTGAGACACCCTGTGTATACTGCATGTATCCTCGCGTTTTCTACGCTCTTCTCTCCGGAGAGCCGTTCTGTGAATTCGATCTCTTCCTCTCTCTCCCTTTCTCTCTCTTCCTCTCTCTCTCTCGGTGCGGAGATATACCACGTGTATGCGTGTGTGCGCGCGCGCACGTGTATGTGTGTGTGTGTGTGTGTGTGTGAGCTTTTTCCGGATACCGCTATATTTTTCTTAGATCCGACCCGCTTTACGACGGATAACATCGCGACGCACGTCCCGGCACTTTTCCCTTCGCGATAGCGACGTAAACGCATTAACGTAGCTGAATTACCGTCGCGATAAAGCAATTACGTTAACGGCACTTACGTCGTTTAAAATTCACGGCGTAATCGTTCCTCTCGTTTTCCGAACTGGGCGCACGGATTTTGCGGCTACGCCGATCACGTATTCACGCTTTGGCCATTTCGGTAGCAGCTGCGCTTCCGAAAAACTCATCGTGTATCGGATTCCTGCAATTTAGCGAGAGGAGGCTGGAACTGTTAAGATTATCGGCCGTTTGAGTAAATAATATATTACGTAAACACACAATGCGGAAATTACGACACGTGCGACTCTTCTTCGTGATTTTCCGACTTAAAACCCAGGGAAAAATTGTCACTACACGATAAATATTATATACGATTCTTTCATTTTTGAAAATCAATTATACGCGGGAAGATCTATCATATTTCGCTTAATGAATCAACGTACGGAAATTACACTAATTAAAAACTCATAAACTCCGCGTGGTGATGAATAGCAGCCGTGTCGGCCGATAATTTGTGCGGCTTATCCCGAAGTATTTTTTTTAAAAAAGAGCATTATCCCGCTTTTATCATGGAGATTTCGCTTCTCGACGTCGCTGAAGGGCTTGTGAAGGGGTTAAAGAAAAAAGGCATCGGGGCTCGGCTCGGCTCGGCTCGCTCCCAGCTTACGCCAAGTTTTGACGTTGTTGCGCCCCGATTGAAATATGCGCCAAGTGCACCGTGGAGCTTTTTAATCCGACGACCGGGGAAAGTATCGGATACGTCGTTACGGAGTAAGATGTATAGTCCTCTTCTCTCCCTCGTCGTTTTCGGCTAAAGCTATCGATCACGCTGCGGTGGCGTATCGTGTTTTACGAGGATAAAAATATTTAAGACACCGGTCGATTTTCTATCCCTCTCGTCGCGAACGAGAAATCTTTCTTCCCAATTTATCTATCCTTCGTTTCGTTGACACGCGTTGACGACGTTTATAATGTCGCCGGAACGTGAAATATCGAGTGTGCGCTTTTTTTTTTCTCTCTCTCTCTCTATGCATCTTAATGCATACATACGTACGTCGGTCATCATCGCAACCTTTCGATTTGATCACGTTTCAATCGGCTGATTGCTACGCTATTGTGTAAGCCGCGATTATTCGCAGTGAATTGAATACCGTTAATGGACGAATCGATAAAAAATCGTGAAATACGTGCAATATCAGTAGTGTCGTTCCGATATTAATAGAATACCATTCGGATTAAATCGTATGATACATTACGAGTTAAAATTATATAAAAATTTAAGTACATCGGAAATTATATTTCTTACAATGATTCGAAATATACTCTTTCTCTCTTGTTCTCTTCTCTTTCTCTCGTCGATATAATTCTAACGTAAATTGTATAAAAGTTTCCGGCTTATAAAACAGTTGTATGAAAGGAGTTATTTCAGAAATGTCGTAACGAGCGGTATTACATACACGGTATTACATGGTCCTTCAAGAATTTCTACGTCATTGTTATTGCTCTTTCCATCCCGTGATGTACGTTACACGAAAATTGTTTCAGATTCTTATCAAGTACGGCCGGGCGCTTTTTATTTTTTTCCCCCTCACAACTTTCCAATCTCAGCTTTGATAAAACACAGAAGAATAACTAGTGCCGGGACTTGTGCGAGAAGTTACTTGCATTACAAGTTTTTGTACTCGCAGAAATTCAAACAATGCCCGACGAGTGTCGGTCGAGTGTAGTCCATGCAAGTTTAAGTTAAATATTGCTGCAACGGGAAGCAACTTTTCGCGCAGACAGAAGTTGTACGTTTCGATACATTTCAATTAATTAAAGCAATCAATATCTGCTTTAAGCAAAGCTTCGATAAAGATAGTTTTGTAGAAATGGAAAATAGATATTTCTCGTCTCGCAAAGTAAATGCAGTTTAAGTGTCACTTGAACGACGAATATATTTCTGAATATAGACCTACGTTGTGTCAGATGTCACATTATAATATTCATTTCGACGATTTTAATTTATCTCTGGAAATAGTACTGTCATTAGAATTTTGTGTGTGCGTGTATTATATGCCTAAATATAAGATCCGTAATTTTGTCAATATATTCATAAAGCAATATGCGTGGCTTTAACAACGTACAGATGCGCGCGTAGTTTGTCAAACTATTAACGAATGAAGTTTGTGAATTTACTCGTGTGGACTCTCGATAATTTACGGCGGATTTATAGATATAAGTTGTTAGATATATACATATAAGTTACATAATATGTACATATATATAACATGTGTGTGTGTATATACATATATGTATATGTACATATGTGTATGTTTGTGACAATTTTTTTCTTTTCAAGAAAGAGAGAAAGAGAACACAGAGTCCGCGCAAGTTTCCACAATATATAGCTTGAACATCGCTTTCCATTTCTCGGAGAGCGGCGCGTAACCTTTATTACGATAAAACACACTGGGAAAAGCTACGCAAAACAGAAACATGTGAGCGAGCGTGTGTTGCGTCCATTCCGTACGGACGAACGGCGTAATAATTTCCGTGTTTTTGTAATCGGCCGCCCGGCGCTTTATTTCGGCACTATTGTCGGTCCAGTTGCGTAATAAATAGGATGCTTGATTCGTTGTAAATACATTTCCCCTCGTCCGAATCATTTCTATCGCTGCCGACTGCCGAATTTCGACCTTTTGTTCTGGTAAATCGAGGAAATCGATCATTATGCGTGTCATAAACGGCCCGTTCGTTTTGAAAACCGCGTAAATCGCGTCGATGAAACTTTGTTAAAGCGGATAGATCGAATCGATTCGTATTCGATACCTGGACTCGGCTGGTTTCGCTCAGCGAATAGACCCGCAAAAATCTGCACGCTTTGTAATAATTTAGGGCAACAGAAAAAGATGTATAAAAAAATATTCGAAAAATAAATTAACAATTCATGAAGATATAACAATGAGACAAATGGAAAAATTACATTTACATATATGTATCAACTATAGAATATAATAATGGGAGATGAGATAACATGCGCACATGTGTGCATGTACACGCGTGATGTATTTTCGATCGTTTTTGCACCCGAGTAAATCGGACATACGCCAGATATAACGTATGCAACACCAATCGGATCCGCAGGACCGGAAGGGATTAAATTCATTAGCCCGCATCCACATCCCGCATTTAAAGGTAAATGCGGCGATATCACTCCCGGCCGACGATGGTCGACATCGAATGCCCGAATCTTCATATCGGACTGATAAATCGCGGCATCAGATGGCCGCGTTATAAACGGCGGTGGGACCGTGAGTATTGTGCCACCGAAATTTGATTTACTTTCGAAACAAATCGGCTCCACACAAAATTCGCCGCAGGCTACAGCGGCGCGGATTAGCAGCAGCTCTCTCTCTCTCACTCTCTCACTCTCTCTCTCTCTCACTCTCACTCTCTCTCTCTCTCACTCTCTCTCTCTCTCTCTACGTCGCGTGTAATAGCCGTCGTACATTATCCGTCGCGATGCGACGAAAGTAACGTCGTTGCGCGTCAGTTAAACGGGGCGGCATAGATTCGGCATTGCGGGACCGTTCTGTGATGGATCGCGGAAGACAGATCGTTGTAACATTGCGCGGTCTAACCGCGCTGTGGTTGTCTAACATTTTCCGGCATGTTAACCCTCGCTTGCTCGCTCGCTTGCGCGCGGCGACATTGCGATACGTGTATACGTACCGCGACTTTTGCATCAACAAGCCCAATAGCGGTCTACCGAACCTTCAAGTTTGTCAATCTATATTCCGATGTATATACTTGCAACGCATCTCGTAAAGATTCACAATTCCTCTTACTTTAAAAAATCGCTAATTAAACTTTTATACAGAAATTCTTTTCAGTCTCTTAAGCTCATATCTCTTAGAATTTTCTATTAATATTATATGTCTATAAAATTATATGTCTCAAGCTAATCCTAAAAGAGAAAAAATATATATATAATTATTTTTCTTTTAGAATTATCTTAGAAAATTATTTTAAAAAATATTTTGTTTATTTATTTCGTATACAATGCTACAAAACTCACTTTAGACGATTCATAAAATTCGCAATGAATCCAAAACAGAAATCTATAATCTAATTATGAATGTTGAAGACAACATACATTGAGAGTAACGATACATTAATATGCAGAATCTCTCGTCGCATAAAATTTATTCACTTCGCAATTCGCAGTGTCGATTATTATTCCTGCAAATTTGCGCCAGCTAATTTATCGTTTTCTAGGAAACAATACCGTCGCCGAACCGCGAGTTTCTCGTCGGGACAAATCGCTTCGATGTATTATGTATTATAGTTATATCGTCGTCGATTGACTCGCGATTCGGCGCGTTAATCCGCTGACGTGCGTAAAGTTTGTCGAAGCGATATTGCGAAATGTTCTCAGGGACGGGGGGATTCGCCGCGCAAACACGGCGGGCGAGTTCGAGCGCGAAATTCGACGCGTGTACGCGGCTTTACGTAACACGCGCGTTATTTGATTCCGTTCTTCCTTCCTCTCCCGTGCCCTCGGCGAATCGAAATACCCGTGTCATACGCGCGTTGACCGCGCGAAAGTTCGTCGTTCGCGATAATCCGTTTCCGCTTCTGTCAAAATTGTACGAGCCGCAGGGCGAGCGAACCGGCAGCAGGACGCGTCGACGCGCTCGTAATTCAGCATAATTGAAAATATGTATCGTTAATTTCGAATTACACGCCAAAGAGGACGAGAGGGGAGAGAGGGGAAGAGGGAAACGTGCATTAAGCGAAATTGAGCGTTACGAGAAAAGAAATTCACACCGACGTTAATGACAACATTTATTCAGACTTCCGTCGTGCTCTAGTATCTCTCGTCGATATACGGACTACAGAGAGTTTGAAGACGAATTTATTCATGCCAAGATGACGCTAATATTTCTTCTCCTATTTCTCTTTTGCTCTTTCTCTCTCTCTCTCCCTCTCATTCTCTTATCCTCTCTGTATGACTTCCGTTCTCGTCGTCGTCTTGTTAAATAAGTAAGAGACGCGGAAAACTGCCAAGTATCAGCAGCTCGGAGTTCGCGTTTGTGTCTGTCGGTCGCATTTCGAAAATCCGGGCCGCCTTTCAAGATTATCGGGTTGGGATACGGCTCCGCCGTAGTGTCGGAAATTGCCCGAATTTCGATGCGGAAATCGGGGAGTAGAGGAGGAAGAGGAGCGATGGAACTTAAGCCCGGCCGGAATTATCGACGGCGAAATAATTTGAATATTTTACGCGCGTCTGTAACGAATAATATACGCTTCCGCGCGTGCGAGACGAGATGAGACGAGACGAGACGAGACGATGGGAAACAATCGAATTCAGGAGCGGTATCGCCGATAAATCCGCCCCGACGTCTGGCGCGGAGTGTTGCGCTTCCGCGCGCGGACATTTGATTTATAAATACGCGCTCGGCGTATTGCATCTATTCGGGTGATAAATAATGCTAATAACAACCCGGCGCTATTTGAAATATTTCAATGTCGGATTTGCCGGGAGATGTCGATGCGCGCTCGCGCGAAGATAGCGAGAGACGCGAAAGGGAGAAGAGACGCTCGTCTTTCAAGATGTCGAGGAGCAGAGATCCCTGTTTCGTCGCATCTCGAAAGCCGGTAAACGTCTGCCGCTTCGATGAGTCACACATATACACACACATATATACATATGTACATATATCTCCTTCCTTTCCTTTTTCTTTACTTCACGTTTAGAAATCGACATTGATATCTAATACTCGAGAGATAGAGACAGCGTGAAATTTTATGTTAAATCGGCGAATCTAAAATATTTACAAGCCTCAATTATATTCGCGCTTTACAGGCGACAGCGAATCGTAATTGCGCGCGTGAATATTTAAATCGTTTAATTATATTCACACCGCATTTAATTATAAACGGCGCGATGATAATGATGACGCGCGGATTGCCGGGGACACACGCCGATGCAGCCGCTATAAAAATCTGTTGCAATACACCCCTGTCGCAAAATGTGATAGTCGGGTACGTCCGTCACGTTTCATCGGCTTTCGAAATACGTTTCGTAGAAAAATGGTTGGTAGAGATTGCGGAAAGTCGATATATCCGCATGTTATACATTTTGCTCTCTCTCTTTTTTTTTTGTAATCTATATCTCTAGTGTCGATTGCTGGCATATTCGCCGGGAATGCGTTAGACAGTTCATGCTATCGACGAATTCGATGAATACGAAAAATATTTCGCCAGAATGTCCATTGTAACTCTCAATTCTTGACGAAGATAAGAAAGCACATACATATATGAATAAGATATTATAAAGTTCACGATCTGGTCAAGAGCTTTGAAATTTGTCATTTCATCGAGATAAATAAATATTATGTTAAATGTTTACTTTTTGAGGAAAAATAATAATATCCTAAAATACGGTCGTTTAAGCATACATTAGAATGTATTAAACTTGTCAAAGTCCGCGCAGTTTCGCGGAAAGCAGAGTCTATATAATGGAGAACAAAATTGTGCAAAACGTATTAGGATAATTCGCGATGCGTTTCATACGCCACTCTCCGACCGTATCTCGCATAAACGTGCATAAATACGGATAAATCTTAAATCTTGCACTAAGAAAAGCGGCGCGACAAGCGTGCGCGCGACGCGAGGAATTTACGGTCGACGAGAGCCGAATTTTTGAGACGCGCGGGTCAGGATTTCATGTGGAAAAGGGGGGGGAAGGGGTGGGGCGACATTTTCGGCCCATCGTGTATTCAATTTACCCGCCCTCGACCCGGGGACGGCCTGTGTACCCGGTGTCTCGTAAATAAACGCTCGAGGAATGTTGCAGATGCTTGCGCGGGCATAAAACGGGCGTAAAACAGACGTTCGCGAGCGTGAGGTGGACGTGGAAGGTTATAAAACGATCCCGGGCGCGTGTGCTTGCCGGGGCATGTAAAAATGCGACGGTGGTATCGCCCCCCTTCTCCCCTTCCTTCCTCCCTCTCCCCCCCCCGCTCACGGTCGCGATGTTAAAGGGCTGTAACACGCTTGCTTTTTACTTCCGCCGTTCGACGCGGCGTTCGCGCGCGTTGAAAGATCAGGTTCGATCTCGGAACAAGAAATAGTGATCGATCCCCCCGTATTATGCGGATCTCTTCTCTCCCTCTTTCAGACGAATCGCACGTCAAGCGAAGCGAACTTCGTCCTGATTTCTGTCCGCAAATTGTCCCGCCGCCCCGCCGAGTGGATGTTATTAATAATGCAGAAAAACGCGAGACTCTCTCTCCTGCTCTCTCTCTCTCTCTCTCTCTCTTTCTCTGCCGTAGTGGTCTAAAGGCGGACTTATCTCGCTCGTGAAATTTGTAGACGTCGCGTTTTTCAACCGTGCGGCGAACGTACGGCGGTATCACGAATATAGAGCGCCGGAGTGGTCGGCCGCAATGTGTAAAGTTACTTAAAGCGAAGCGAATTATTAATATACGCGATAGCGTGGAAATCGACGGGGTATTGTTGTTGCTTTAGCGCCGGCATTATTCCATCAGTGTCGCATTGCCCTGTGTTACAAGGCCGCGCGATACCATCGAGATTTACGATCTTGCGGACGCTTCGATCATATCATCTTGTCGGTATCATCGTCACACTATTTATGTATGCACATCATCCCCTATCTATGGTGTATTCGTGACATCGTCATTCGTCCTTCTATTATGGCACCGGTTCTGCAACGAGATTAATTTAGCACTAATATTCAATGTTCAACGTGGCTGACGTTACTATTTCGTAAATGCGTTATATTTCTCAAATAAAGCAAATAAAGTTTATAAACTCTGACGCTCATTTTGTACGAGACGTTATTACGGAACCTTCGCGCGCGCGTTTTCCATTAAAATATTATTTAATTATTATAATTCTCTCTCTCGCGGCGCGGTATATATGTATATTGTGAAAACAATATATTTCGTATTTGAGGATGATTTTATTATTTTGATAATTTATATGTTTTTTGTTCACATACACATACATACAGTATATTATACGTCCAAGTTTTGATTGAAACGGGAAATTGTGTCGATTAATATAAAATATGTACGCATTCTTGTTTCTGAAATTAAATTTGCGCTGGACAAATTTTTCCGGCGAAAATATTAATCTACGTCAAATGAAACGCCATGAAACGCGCGCGGGCTCAAAATAATTCGTGCCGTGATATCGAAAGCCGCAACATTGTTTTATTATACATAGGACAGACGGGCGCGGGACGCTTTCATATTAAATTTAATGTCCCGCCATAAACGCGTAACAAAATAAATAACATTTCGGGCAATGCGTGCGACAGATATACTGCGTATATAATTATCAATATCGGAAATTTTTTTTCTATCAACGCGATTACACAATAAACGTTACGCGAGCGGACATGTAATATAATCGCAATCATCGCGCAAGCCAAACTCTCTCGCGTGCTACATCATCGTATACGGAAACATGCGAGTATTATTTTTTTTGCCTCGTGTCACATTTTTGCGCACTGCAGCCGCATTAAATGATTCATGAATCTTACGACGTGTAATATTAAATATTTTAATTTAAAAAGTTAACTCTTATACACACACACACACACATATATCCGACGTAACGTACTCGCCGCTACGTCATGTTATGTTGCACATCGTTGAATAAAAACGTGATATTATGATTCATTCAATGATTTATGATTCTTCCGACGCAACGTTAAAATATATTAATAACGGTATTAATTTTTATATTTATTAACGACCGAATTGATAAACACGCGCGCGCGTACATATGTGATATAATTGTTATTACGGCTAATTTTAGCCATATTATATATATTATCTTATCGTATACGGGCGATCAATATTATTTTTCATTCGTAATCATGTCGTGTCGCATTTTCGCTGAATGCTACTATGTGAACTAAATGATTTATGAATCTCTCTTTAACACACATATACACATGCAATATTAAATACCAATATTTTTAATAAAACATTGACATTTATAATTATAATTGTAAATTCTATTAAGTGTCATATTGGTATTTACGAGCAAAATGGCATCTAAAGTTACAGAGGTTTTAAATATTAGGTAAAAAAGAGGCATTTTTAAATATCCAGAAAAATGTATTAGATATTTGTATATATTTAATGTATTTTTTTTTTTTTTTTTTTCAATTTATCGTCGCATTTCTCTTTACGCTTTTCCGACGATAGATTACTTGAAGACACACGTCCCTAAAGTACATCGGTCTTCCGGCTTCGGTAATTAAAAAATCCGGTCAGCTTAACCTCCGTAACTACCACTCCGCTAGGGTTAAGCAGTGATTTATTAATCCTCCCAATGGCCGTGTCCTCCCCAAATCCTCCTTCCTCTCTCCCTTTAGACATCAATCGTTACCGTTGCCGTGGCGTTAGTGTACACTGGGATAATGAGGCCGCCACCCAATTTCGCGATGTGTGAATTCCGCATTGTTTCCCGCACCGTTTTCACAGGGACGGTTGCAATTACCGTCCGGGCCTCTTAAATGGCCCTGGTACCCCTCCTCCCTCGGCCCTTCGCCTTCGGCTCTTCGGGGTGGACGACGTGGACGACGTGGCACACGCGAAGACGGATTTCCTCTCGTAAAGTACGCGGCGCGGCGTCTCAAACGTAATTACTTTGGACTCGTGTCTACTTTGTTCATCGACGACGAAATCTTATTCTGCGCTAACGAGCAAAGCGAAACTTCCAAGCGGTCCCCGGTTCCCTTCTTTTCTTCGGATTCGTCCCATCCCGGTTCCGTTGTCGCGCGCGCGCGCGCTTTTTTCCCCTTTTTTACGTTGTAACGACGTTCGGACAAAGGACGTTAACAAAAGTAGACGAAAAAGAGGGCGACAGTGGAAGACGTCGGACGGGAGACGCGGGGAAAGGGAAGGGAAGGGAAGGGGAAGGGGAAGAAGCGAGACAAAGATAAAATAAAACGAGGGGAGAGTCCGGCGGCGTCGACGTTGTCGTCGTCGTTGTCGTCGTCGTCGTCGTTGTCATCGTTGTAGGGCGGCGTTTTCCATCGCCAGGAGAACGCAAAGTGGGTCATCTCGAGGAGAAGTCCGTAAAAGCGTGAAACGCAAAAGTAAAACGACGACGCGGCATGGACGCGACGGGGGTGCCGTTGGTGCTGATATACTTCCGCCGATGATTTGCATAAAGTTCCGCCGCGGTCCCGGCGAGAGACCAGGTCGACGTCGACGTTGACGACGAGAAGAAGGACGAGCGCGAGAGAGTTTCGCTTTTCGCTCGTCTCCGAATTTTCGGCCACCGATCATTCGCCCCGGCACTGCGAGCGAACGCGCATTACATTTGCGATTGTTTGGAAAATTTTTGTTAAAATATTTTGTCAATACATTTTTTTTTGTTTTTTTTTTTGTTTTGAAATATAGAGTTTGACGTGAAATGTCATGGCAATTTTCAATTTCAATTTTTATATTTTTTTATATTATATTTTATACTATCGGTGGTGTGCGCGATAGTATTCGATGACAGAAAGGCCACATTACGAAATTGTTTTAATCATTTGATGCTCTCGTTCTTATTTTTCCGGCGCCGTTCTTCTTTTCAACAGTTCGACGCGACACGGTCGGTCATTGTGTGCCTTACGGCGTAATCGGAAATTAGAAAACTTCGGGATATTACTTTTCACTTAGCACGCGGATGCATCAAGCGGAATTTTAAAAGCGCAGGGTGGAAATTATATTTCGCGCGGGTGTCAAAGTGTTTACGAACAAATATAAACTACGTTATGTATATAACATTTTTCGCAAGGCGCGTAAATACACCCTATTTCTGTCAATCATTTTTATGGAGAAGATATAAAAAGATAGAAAATACATGATACGAGATATGTTTGCGAAAAAAAAAAATATATATATATATATATATCAAATAAACGTGCGAGTCGATAAGTCGTGGCGAAATGTAATGTTTCTTTCTTCGATGCATTTTCTCCCTGCATTTTCTCCTGTTTGTTACAAAAGTTGGCGACGAGCGGTCCGACAGAGTCTCGCGATTGCTTTTTCTTCAAGCAAATGAATATTTCCGGGAAGTTCGCGCGGCGTAGCTCGCCGAGATTCGCGCGATATACAGGCGAGAGAGGCGGTGTAAGAAGGCGGTTAACGTAATTTACCGGTAACTAACAGTTCGAGCGAGTGTTATTGCGCCACGTAAGGAACCGGGCGCAACCTTCTTCACGTCGCAATTAATTCATCCCCGCGCGCGCACGCGCGCGTACTCCTCGTTCCGAAACTTCGTCGGCGATAGGGTGAGTTTGTTTTCGTAAACGCTCGCCGAAAAGCTCTCTCGGCGTACACACGCCTTTGCCCTTTCGCTCGCTCGGGTTAACTTTCGTCGGAATTTACGTATATACGTCATTGCATCATCATCGGTATTAAATCCCGTACACGTGACAGCGAGAGAGACACATCCGACAAAATAAGTTACGTAAAAAGATAAGATTTAAACGTAAGAGGATTATGTATATGTTTTGTATAATCTACGCAGAATGTGTCCACCGAAACTGTCCATTGCGCAATTTTAATGACAAATTTTTCGACAAGAGGAAATCCATTCTTTTTTTTTTTTTTTTTTTTTTTTTTTTTTTTTTTTTTTTTTTTTTTTTTTAATTTGTGTTTGTCAAATATAATATCCTGCGCGCTCGAGAGTTTATACGCGATGCAGAGAGATATTTTCTACAAAAAGAGCTCGCTCGTTTTGTTAACCTTGTCCCATCGTTGAGCGACGAGATTTTTTTTATAAACAATAATTGCAAAAGAGAAACGGGTATCGACAGTCGATGCGTATATTGTCATGTGGAAAAAAATGACACGTGTTTCCGGTGCGAATTACGAGCGCGCGATTTTGAAGAGAGCAAGAGAGAGAGACGGGCGGCCGTCTTTTTTTTTCATGAATAACATGGACTAAAAGTTTTTCGAAAACTATGCTCCCGATAACAATATTTTTTCAGGAAAGCAGTATTGTGCGTTGTGAAAAAATATATGCGCGCGAGACGGACGGACTCGCGAATTTTTTGTTTTCGTTTTCGTTTTTCACGAGAGGAGTTAGCGGGGCGAATGCAACTGCAGCGATTCGCGAAACGATTTTCCCGAACATTTCCTTTTTATGCGCGCGACATTGCGAGCGTGATGCGTGCTCGGGGACGCAGCTTCTTTTTTAAATGAAAGGAGAGACGGAAAACAGGGAGACGGGCAAAAAGAGAGACGACCCAAATCGCATCAAATATATGGGCGTATCTACGTCCGCGGGATAAAACGCGATTGCAGTTTTGTCGCGATAGAAATGTAATCATCCTTGTTTCCAATGCGCGCAAATATCGGAAAATAAGCGCACAATTCTATCCATATTAATCCATGACATGATAATCATATACGCTATTTCGGTTATTTGAAAATATCGTGAAATATCGCGATAAATCGGCGAAGTTTCATTTTTTTATAATTTTGTACATATTTAAATCTCGGCTAGAATCAACCACTTAGAGAATCCATTGAAGTAGTGTGAAATCAAACTATATAAATTTGTTGCAGCGGCTGGAAGATCGAAAAGCCGGTCGATATCGGAATATAGCGACGAGAAGAGAGCTTTTTTTTTTTATACATGTACGCGAATATCGCGAATTGTAAGCGTCAATAAATATTTTAGTATGGCTTGCGCAATTGTTCGATCAACCAATATTTGCATGTCACCATGTTGCAACACGTGTTGTGCCGTTTTTTTTCTCTCGCTACTGTATCGTGTTCATTCGAACAGAGCCTAACGTTCGCCGATGTACGAGTATTTCGAGTATTTAATTTCGCCGATTTTTAACGCTGCGGAGTCTTATACGCGTTTAACTTTCGTTACGAGCGACCCGGCTTTGTCACGGTACGTCGGAGTTTCCAATTTCCCGGAGAAAGGCAAAGGGACGTTCTCTCTCTTGTCGTATTTTTTACCCGCTTCGCGTATCTGCCGCAAGAAAATTTTCCAACGAAGATAGACGTTTTAAGGAGACAATATAAACTCATTATAACGCAATCTCCTAAATCTCCTAAAAAAAAAAAAAATTTATTATGTTAACTCGAAATTTATTATGTTAACTCACACTTAACTGGAACGAACAATATTATTTTCTCATATAATTTTTTCGAAAATCAAGTACCTACATATTACAGTAACAATCCAAATAATTTATTAGCGCCCAAATATTATATCATTTAACGTTTTAAGGGGAATATAAAAGTGTTTGGCGGATCGGTTACCTTACCTCGCGCTCTCGAGACAGTTCGCCGAATAGATACGATCTCTCCGAATCTCCCGAGTACAATTGGCCGGCATCGCCAATTGAGCTTCCGCATATCGAGCGTCGTATCGCGTCCTCGACACTCGACACTCCCGTGGCGTGGCCGTCAAAATTAGGCAGCTGTCCCGGCGACGCGATGACCAGCTCGCTCGAGGGTCACGGACACGGCAAATTCGGGATGGCAGATGTGCGGGGGGCCCCCCCGAGATAATTGACGGGGCCGAGTTTCCACGTGTGCATGTGCCAGTCCGGCTCTCGATTATATCCACCCCCGTTCGTGTTCGTTGTTGTTGTCCCGCGATCCGCTCCGCTTTGTCATCGCGCCGCGATTATTCGGTCGATCGCACGCCGCGAGGATCGACGAACGATTTGTCTTTCGCTTTTTCCTTCCTTCCTTCCTTCTTTCTTTTCGAACGCGAGACTCGATCGTGCGCGCAAAATTTCGCCTCACCGCGAGCGAAAGACAAAAATGAAACATTGCTATTCACATCGGCTACAATCGTTTCGTTTGTTAAATAAAAGTTATTGAAATAACCTTGTGTTTGCAGACAAGAATAGTCATCTTGACGAACGATTCAGTTTTCTCGTCATATTTCAACGAATATACATACATGATTCTCGTGACTCGTGGAATATTAACATCGAGACTCACGTGACATTAATGCCGCTCGTTTTAAAATTAAACTCTTCTCCACGGACGACAAGTCTTATTTTTTCCCGCGCAACACATTTGACACGGGGACAGATGAAGCACAGTGCACAAATTAATTTAAAGTGACGGCCGCGAGACACGTAAATGGATCAAATCATGAGTTATTAAAGTCGTGGAATTATTAGAGTCGAATTGTACGGCGCGTCGGGCCGAATCAAATGCAGGATTTATCTCACGGACGCAAAGAATCGCGAAGAGTGATTGCGAGATTTTTTCCCATAAAGATTGGCGGTGAAGGATGAAGAGAGTGGGAGAGAGAGAGGGGGGGGGAGGTAGGAGAGCATAGAAGAGGAAGAGTGGGAGGGCACGAGCGGTCGTCTATTTATCATCCGCCAGAGCGCATAGAAGTTAACCATCCCGAACGTTTAGAACGCAGGGAAGAATTTAAATTTTATCAAGGCGCACGTAAGACACGTAAGATAAATTATCATTCTTAATGCAAGGGGGCCTCCCTTCTTCTCCCTCCGCCTTTTACACAGAGCGCCTCTCTTTCTTCCTCTTTCTCGCGCGCGATATTCTTCGTATCGTGAATTTACCGTAGAAAATATGTACGAAAGCGGCGCGCAAAAGTCCCGTTCGCCTTTAAGCCGGCATCGACTTACGCATGACATTTCTATCGAGTATCGATTTATCGGTCCTATATAACGGCGGAGACGATACCGCGGAGACGAAATAGAGAGAAAGAGAGGGGGGGGGGGGAGGAATAAAGGTCAGCGTGGCAGTTTACACGTTCGTCGAGTGAGTTATCGGCGCGCGCGTATGTATGTATACATAGTATAGATATCGATATTCGGCGCGATAACCGTCGCATCAAAGTCAGTCGCGGAATACTCAAGAATGTCAAGTCCCATGCATTATAATGCTGATCTAATATACGTGCAGCGTTCCTTCGTTCATTGCTGAAACGCACGTTGCATCCGAGACAACGACGTCGGCTGTGCCGCTCTCTTGCAGCAAAGCAAACACGCGTACGAGCTAAAGCGCTTCTAAAGCGATTCTATTAATTCTTGAACGTGCAAATTTTATCATCTTATCAGAAAGCTTCAATTATATGTATATACATATGTATATGTATAATAATTAAATATAGCAGAGCTTTAGACAAAAAAACCACTAATTACTGACATCTCGCTTATTAAAGTGCAGCCTTCTTCTTTCTGTTTATATTTTTGTTGTATGCTTTGACTATCGTGCACTCAATAAAGTTATATATATACATATATAAACTAAAATAAACTATATATATTTATAACTTTATATATACATATATAATACAAAACTTTATTGAGTGCACGAAAGTCAAAGCATACAACAAAAGTATAAACAGAAAGAAGAAGGCCGCACATTGATAAGCGAGATATCACTAATTAATGCTGTTTTTATGTCGAAAGCTCTGCTATATATAATTATTAATCTAAATTAAAAATAGAACAGTAATTATAAACAGATTGTGCACGTTAGATACACTATATAAATTAAAGTAAGAAACGATGCAGAGAGAACAGCTGATTTGAAGGATAAAATAAGGAAGGTTCTCTCGTACACTGATGTAAAGAATGTGGAAGATCTGTATTCCTCGCACTCATATAAAGACGAATGACACCAAGATAAAGATCTTCATTGATCGATATTTTGAAACTTGCAGTTACGACGTGAAATTTATGAACAGCGCGCGCGAGATCCTTTCAATATATAATTTTATCTCGCTCTCGATATATTTCCCATTTACAAATTTCGAAACTCGAAATATTCATAGCCGTGCAAAAAGATGTATTTTGAAATTTTTTTTTTTAATCAATAAACGCACCGAAGGAGCTTGATATTGAAAGAGTTAATTTCCCCCAAAAGATTAATTTTGCGAGAGACATTGCGGGCCAAACGGAAAAGAGTCAGTGATTTTGACGAGAATCAGAGCGGGAATGTATGTCGCACTTTTTCTCTCTCTCTTTCTCCAGCCCGCTCATACGTCTCGATCAGATAAATTACGGGAGGCTCTTAAAAAAACATTTTTCACTACCGCGACGGTAATAGCTCGCTATTGATCCACTTCCGTTCGTACAACCAGAGAGAGAAAGAGAGAAAACTAGGCGGCCGTGATGGCGAAGCGGAGCGGAGCGAGACTGCGGGTGAAAGTTTTCGAAAAATTTCAATCTTTCAAATGGAACGTGTGGACTCGGGGTAATTGTACGAAATGCGGGCTCGACGAGATGCACGCCTAAACGAGGTAGGGTAGGGTAGGGTAGGGTAGGGTAGGAAATAAAAGCGTTACGAGGACCGTTTTCAATCGACCTCCGCGCGGCGCCCATATACGGGCAATGGACGTATAGGATATTGCGTCGCGCAATAAAGAGATCCTTAAAGTGGCTCGTAGAATCACAAAACGCGGCCCGTTGTCTCTATTTAGACGACGTGCCCACCCTACACGAGCAGCTCCGGGCTAATCCATCGAGCTTAACTCTCGGAAATATCACCCTTTGTGCCCGGGCGCGTCGCGCCTAAGTGGCAATGTAACTTGTCGGTTTTTTTCCCTTTTTTTTTTTTAAGCACAAGGAGAGGCGCCATCGTCATGGAGATAACGTTATCCGCCGTTCTTCGCTGTACGTCGAGCATCCCGAGCTCAATCTTATTAGCTTATCTCTCTGTAAATAGTCTCGTTAGTCGGTAAATAATCAGAGACTTGTGAAAGATGTATTATAAATTAATACGCGTTATCAATACGTGCGCATAGGTAAATAATATATATATATATGCGTAACGTGTATATATATTTCAGATCATCGTACCTATCTACACTTACACACCTACACTCTGACAATCAAAGTTGAATTAAAAGTTGGATAAAATCGCGCGCGGGTTTTCTCGCCGAGCAAAGCGCTTGTAATCGTGGCGCGGCACGATTTACCCAAGCAAGTATCTCTGCCGATTAAATAAGGCGCGCTCGATATCGCGGCATACATCAGAGCCAGAATGCACCTCGTTGCAGATATTTAGACAGCTCCGCTAAATCGTTCCCTTCCGCGTGTATTTACCCAGAGAGCCTGGTAAATACAGAGACATTCGGCAAACCCTTTTTCCCACGACAAATGTACCCGTCGTCGGAATTCTGAGGTGGAACGAAAAAGGGAGGTAGAGAGCAAAAAGACGGTAGATATATATATACAGCGTGTATCAAAAGTGACCGCGCGCGTTTTCTCTGCGGACCACATGCTGTGTTAAGTCGAAACATTACATTATGTAATTTTAGAGAAGAGCGTCTCTTTAATTCTAAAAAGTTCCGAGATTAATATTTATTAAATTAAAAATACCAAACATTCAAGAAATATATTAATTATACGGAATAAGATCCTCTGTTATTTCTCTTCGTACTTTTTGAAAATTTAATAATACAAAATTAATTACTGTGTCAATAGACTTTTTTTAATTCAAATGTTATTGGCATCTCGAGTTCTCGTCCGCGCACGTTTTCTCTCTCCCTCTATGTGGATCACAGGATATTACATTATTAACTTCAAAAGAGTATCTCTATAATCAATTTTATTTCATTTTATTCTATTTATTATTCTTCGATTAATTTATTAAATTAAAAATATATGAAATGTATTAAATATAGAATAAGATTTTCTATTATATCTTCGCAGTGTCTGAAAATTTAATACATCAAAATTAATTAATGTGTCAGTAGATTGTAACTGAAATATTATTGGCATTTTGAGCTTATTTCTTTTCGTTTTCAGAGAGTACGCACATTAAATTGATGAGAAAGTTTGAGTCCCAAATATACGGATGATTCTAGAACACCCTATATATATGCATAGAGGGGAAGGAAAAAAAAAGACTAAGGATAGAATGCTGCCGCGTACCGCGCGATGCGGGAAGAAACGGAAAAATCGAACGGCTACGCTTTAACGATTTATGCAAGTTTCTCGCCTTTCTTACGTTTTCCGCGCTCGGCGGAAAAAAAAGGAGAACGCGCCCCGGTAGTATCGGGGGTTGCAAAAAGTTCCTCGGCATTTCGAACACGCCGGAGGTCTTTATCGCCGAGGCCGGTCACGTAAGCGGCGCACGTAGACAAAAGTTCGAAATCACATGTAGTGATGTGCGCATCCTCCGATATACGTGTCTCTCTCTCTCTCTCTCTCTTTCTCTTTCGTTTTTCGTTTTTATTTCCTCTTTCTTTCTCTCTCTATCTCTCTCACCGACTTATTCGCTTTTGTGGACGAGAAACGCATACAGGGCGCGCATATAGGGTGGTATTTAAGCGCATATGGGTATAACGTAAACATGTAGTCGCCGGTCTGCGGAATTTGCAACATACGGTCGACGCCAGGGGTTGCGAGAGGATAATGGCTGGTACCCGGCGATCGTTACGCTGTCGATGCACCCGACAGCGAC
This sequence comes from Lasius platythorax, assembly GCA_963971435.1. Lineage (NCBI taxonomy): Eukaryota > Metazoa > Arthropoda > Insecta > Hymenoptera > Formicidae > Lasius > Lasius platythorax. The sequence goes on along the minus strand of OZ020548.1, from coordinate 10,253,214 downwards.
GGCGGTAAACGCGCGTTGCGGCGCGTCGCTTCGCACAAGAGCGACGACGGGCGTCTCGCATCCGATAGTTCCGCCAACGTCGCGCTTAAGCCGCGCGCTTATCCGCGCGTTATCCGTTTCTTATCGCGACGCGGTAAGTCATACATACACCGCCGCCGTAAGAGTATTAATTAATGCGCTACGCTTCCCCGGATGCATATTCGCGCCACGTGCTGCGCGCGGAGAAGGTAACCGCGTGCGCGGAATGCATACGCGAGTTTAAGATCTCCCTCGCCCGAGATAAAAGATTAATCGAATCGACGGATTGGAAGGCGATGCCGGTCGTCGGTCGGTTTCCGTCCGGACTTTTGCCCCTCGCGCGCGCAGGACAAAAATAGCCAGTCTTAAGTGATTTCTTGTTACGCGGTTTCTCCTCCTTCTCCCTCTTTCTCCTCTTCTCTCCTCCTCTCTCTCGTCCTCTTTCGGACGCTGCACCGACGTTGCAAACGCGGTCGGAAATATGAAAGGCGGGCCGGAGCTCTTTTTCGAGCTCCCGGAAGATCGTCGATGATGAATTATTCCGGTAGGTCAGCGTATCCGCGGAAAAATATGGAAGTGATACAAACTCGGGACGGAGAGCAACGGGGCGTGTAATCCAGCTCGGTCGATTTGTAGAAAATCGCATCGCGAAGTATCTGCAAAGTACCACCTAGTGCATCGGTAGAGAACGCGTAATACTCGGCAAAAATACTTTTCGATTTTTCTTTCACGGGGAAGAACTATCGACAAAGAATCTTATGGGCGTTTAAGCTATACTCGCGCGACGCAGCATCCGAGATCTCAGGCGCGTTTTACGAGATTATTCACGGCTCTCCCATCCATGCATAACTCTCCGACTCTATCGCGCCATCGAACTCCGACGATTAGACAGAGACATATCGTCGCGTCGTCGCGTCACGTGTGCGCGAGGCGAAACGAGGCGAGGCGTCGATTCGGGCAAACTTAACGACTATCAGTGTCGATCAATGCGCATTATCCCACGCTGCCGTGTACGGCGAGAGTTCTAGACGCGGGAAATTTTCAAGTCGAGCGTGACGATAAAGCGCTAATTGATATCCGTGCAACAATTAGCGCCGAATTAATCGACGGGGGTGTGTAACGATAGGCGGACACGCGTTCGCGGCCGCGGCACGCGCGGGAGCCGAATCGATTGATTCAACAAAAGTTTATCGAATAAACAGCACGGTCCATTTAATTAACAACGACTCTCGTCGGTTTGTTTATAAACGCGGCTAGGCCGTGCACCGCCGCGCTCACCGACGAGAGAATGAAGTTCGAAAAGTCGTTTTGCAGAACGCGATAGCGATAATATCGATGGAAGGGAGGGGGGAGGGGAGGGGGAGGGGGGCTCATCGACTCCGCGCGCGCAATCAGCCCGTTTATTAAAAACGGCGTGGAGATATGGTGTCCGGCCGCGTGGCCGGGATAAAATTACGCGAACGGGGGCCGGATTTATCCTGCCGCCGTTTTAAACTGACGCGCGCGAAAATGCAATCGAAGTTTCCTCTCCCCTCGTAGGAAGAGAGAGAGAGAGAGAGAGAGAGAGAACGCGTTTAATTAATGTTGGTATTTATCGCGCGGACGGCTGAGTTATTGCGTAGTATAATGACGCGGATTTCATTGCACATTGCGAACTATGGTATAATAAAGCGACGCACCCGCCGACGACATATACATGTCGCGCGAGCATGTTTTTTTTACAAAATCGCTTCCGGATATCATGGAAATCCCGTTAAACCGATACGTCCGCAGATCGATTAATGACAGCTCGCGTTTTTCGATATTTCCGCTCGTCGCTGATGACGCTACGAGCCACCTCATTTTCACGTAATCAGTGGAATCATAAAATTATTTTTTATTCATTTTGCTAAACATAATAAAAGAATATTATAATATAATAGCTTTTTTTTTAACGCGAATTATATTTCAAAATAATTTGCGCGAAAAGGAGAGCTCTTTCCACTTTTGCGTATTTTTTTGTATGTTATATAATAATAATTAATTAATGACGACTAATTAGATGCGAGTAGATTACTAAAATGTTGGCGGCAAAACAATAATCGGAACGGGAGGCTGGACGATGAAATTACGAAACTTTATCGAATGAAAGCAAAGAGCCCCACTTAATTAAGGTCCGGCAGCGCACCCCCTACGCTCTCGCGCTAAATTTAAAAATAGAGCTTGATAAATGAATTAATTAGTCCGCTCCAATTAGCGGCCGGTTAATACTGAACCGCGCGCGCGAGTTAATGTCGATACACGCGTTAAACGACAAAACCGCCGTGAAGGCGATCGATTCGAGGTATAAAAGCGCGCCGAATGAACGACACGTCGCGATAATTGGACGTATTTATGTACGAGGCACCCACCGACTAGATCGACACGAAAGGGACTCGTATTCTCGGAACGGCATTTAGAAATCTAGTCAGCAGAATTCTAAAGGGATATGTAATGAAATTTCCTGGGCAAAGAATTTTATTGTCTTGATTTTCAATGAATTAAATTCTTTAGAACAACGAAAAATGAACATCTTTTTTTCTTAAGAATAGAAGGTAAATTTCTCTCTACATCTTTTATAATTCTTGTAAATTAAAGAGAATTTTTTACGTATCCATAAGTCCGCACTCTTCCTCGAAATACGATCGCGACAAGTTGATTTATCAAAATACCTATATATTTCGCATAATATATTCTGATCCTAATATATTCTGATTCTATCGAATATATCTTGCGCTTTAAATTTGTTTCTGATTTAAATATGTGTTCATTATTTTAGGATTGAGGGCGAGGAGCAAAAATCGCCGAATCGAATGATTTCAGTAACAGGAGAGAGAGAGAGAGAGAAAGCGTTATGTACTATATATCGATCACAATAATAGATATATTTCGCGGGATTTGTGTGTCGCGTATTTTACGTAATTTATTCGATGAAAATCTATAATCGTGCGAGTCAGCAATGCGACGACATATTTTTCGGATATTACATTCTGCGGAATTTTGATTTTATTTCGTATATTTATTCTTATAACACGAGACAATGATCGTTCCAAATCGAGAACGTGTATTGTTTGAGTGCCATCGAGGAATAGCAAAAGATGAATAAAAAAAAGGTCCTGGGAAAGGCATGGGACACGACTCTGCATTCGTTATAGACATTCGAGTCTGTTAGATTTTTGATTAAATCGCTGATTTCTAATATAGATGTTTCATGTAACTTGAAAGAAAAATTTAAGTGCATGTATAGTATTGTTTCAATAGAATACGCGAAAATCTTTGGAAACACATAGGTACGTCTAGAATTGCTTCACGAATAAAAGATTGTTTGTGGTTAAATTATTCAAATGGCTTACTCTTGTATCTGTGTATCTTGTAAGCAAGATGGAAGGGAGGATTATTATTTCTGTATGTAATTCATTATCATATATTATCATATGTAAAAGAGAAGCCCAGGGCATTATACGCTAGTCATTCGTCTCATTGCCGCTATTGTGTATTCACTTAGCTTCTTATTCGTTTGTTACAAGCAACTAATGATATAGACATAATATCAATTTCCTTGTACAAATAAAAGTTTTCACGTATTATTTTTTTTTTTTACAAGCCTAAAACGTACAAATTGGTACAGTTATTTTTTCTTCTTCGAAATAACGCGAGATTACATAAAAAAAATATAATACTAATAATTTGCTTTATCTAGCAAATAAATTTAATTAGCAAACTTTATCTCTTCATCCAGTCTCTTTAAAAGATGAATTTACTGTACAATCGCGTGGCGCGCGCTGCCAAGTTTAGGGTTAACGTTCGACCGACCGTCTCGTCGCGAATCGACGCCAGTCTGGTCGGCTGATTAAAAATTGCGCGCCAATGTGATAAATCAATTGATCGACCGCAATTAGCCGTACTCTCGTTCGTTAACGCCGAGTGACGCGACGCGACGCGCGCGCGTTCTCCGTAAAAGTGACTCGGTGAACGTCAAAGCGCCGATTAATTAACATCCGCCGTGTTATCTTCTCGTGTACACACTCGCGACGACGACGACGAGGACGACGATGACGACGACGACGGCCACGCGGCGGTAACTTTAAAGTTAATCCGCGCCTCGGTTTGCCAACTTAACTCATTCCGCGCCGAGGACCCGGTCCCGGCGCAACTTTTCCGCGGTTACTTTTCCGCTTAAAATAACTTGCCTTAACTCAATTATTTCTCATTAACTTAGCCAGTGCGCGCGCGGGCTTCTTTTTTGTCCCCGGCCAACTTTTCACTACGGTGCACAATGGCTCGCTCGAGGTGGAAGAAAGGCGGCGGAGGACGCGACGGGGGCAAAAGCCCTGGGTGGATGAGGAGGGCACACACATCGATTGTGTATATATATGTGTGTGTGTGTGTGTGTGTGTGTGTGTGTGTGTGTGTGTGTGTGTGTGTGTATGTGCGCGCGCGCAAAGGTATGCACGCTACGCGGGGACGTATGTAGAATACATGCGAAGCGCGATAAGTACACACACGAAATTACTGTGCTCATGAATGCTCGAAATTAAAAGTGGAGGATTTCGAATTTACGGGCTTTTCAGATTGTAGAGACATTAAAATCGAGAGTTGGTGATTCGCTAAATCTCGGAGGATTATACATATATTAACGTTAGAGATATATGTATATATATACGAGCTTACATACAGATACATGTATTTTAACACTCTTTATAGATCTCTTTGCGCGTGTACGGGACTTTTGAAAGCTTTTAGCAGAAACGTTCTTATTGCGCGTTATCCGTATCCGTATCTGCAAGGAGATGATCGTCCTTACGCTTGCGCGCCACGTCTTCGTTCTTGTCGCCGTTTCGACCAGCGCCTTCGCGAGCGAGAGTCGGGCGAGATTTACATGAGTAACGCTCATCGCGACTTTATGGAGCGAAAGTGAGGCGTTCTTATCCGACTTTACGACTCGGTTGGGGGAGAACTCCGGAGAGAAGTCCGAGTGAAATTTAGCGTGTAATATTGAATGCTGATTAGGATCGACGAATAAGCGAGCGAGCGCCGAAAGAATTAATCTCGCGGCTTAAAATAGAGATTTATTCGCTCGAAATGCTACGGCACGAACGTAACGAAAGGTCACCAGAGTAAAGGGCGGACAGGAGGAACGATCGAGAAGCTAAGCTAAGAAATATTTCTAGCCACCTCTCGTTGATATCCTTCGTCGATAGCGAAACGCTTAATGCGCCTTTGAGCGGAAACGTCGTCGTCTTCGTCGTCGTCGTCGTCGTCGTCGTTGGCGGAATCGAGACGAGAGCCGAGGAACAGCGAGAAAGAAAACGAAATAAGAACACGTTACAAAGGAGGGAGGAGCGGGAGGAATTATCTTTGAAAGTTAAAGCTGGCTCGTGCTCTCTTGCGGATCGATTCGCGCGCTGCGAGCCTCTGCAATTTAACTGCGCGATCCATTCTTCCTCCTTCTTTCTCTTGCTCTCTTTTCGTTTTTCCCCGAGTATAAAAAGGGCCCCGCGATCTTAATTCCAGTTATTAAATCTTTCAGTCGACGCGGACGAGCGCGGGCGGGCACGCTTGTGTTCTAGTTGCCATGAATAGATGTTTACTTATTACAATTATACTTTATAATAACTTCCTCCTCTACCCCCTCTTCTCCCGCCGAGCATTTTGCCGACAGAAAGATAGAGAAGAGCAGCTTCTTCCTGCCTCTCAACTTTGCTGGAGTGCAGTTTTGCCCTCTTTCTGAAACCCCGGACGTCACCGTCGCCACCGCTGGACCAAACTTTGACACAAACGCGCGCGGCCGACCGTAATAATAAATATAATATTCATACGTCACCTGAGCTTAAGAGAGAGACAGAGAGACAGAGAAAGAGAGAAAAAGAGAGAGAAAGAGAAAGAGGAGACGGACAGACAGAGACAGACAGTATGTTGGAGCGGAAAATAGCGGCGTGTTTTAGCATCGAAATAACTAGGTATTCAAGTTAGTCGAAGAGAGATCTCTTTAATCATTTAACAGGCCTCGTAAAAAGAGAACACAAATAATTCCAGATAGGTCATAATTTACATGCCACTGGACGGAAATTGAAATAATAATCTGTATCACTTGTGTGTCCGAGTTATTAATATATATTCTGATTTTTAAATAATTAAATATAATTTAATTCCTCACTTGAATATTCGATTTATTTTCTGTCTAGAATATACATACATATATTATATATAGAATAGAAAATAAATCGAATATTGAAGTGAGGATTTAAACTATTCAATTATTTATATATAATAGATATATATTTGTTTTCTGTCTAGAATATATATATATATCTTTTTTTAATACGGAATAACATTTATCAACATGACAGCCACATCGCAATCCTTATAAATTCCCTATAAAAATATTTACGAGTAAAGAGGGAGAGAGAGAGAGAGGGTTGAGATTAGAGATGCCATTAGGTCATGTGAGATATAACACAGACGGATAGATTCCAATTGAAATCCCAGTGAAAGGGTTAACGTCAGCGAATCTCGCTGGATACAACGCATCGACTCCCCGCATCGCATGCAACGTTCTCGTAATAGCTGCCGGGCGGATCGCATCCCGCGAGCGCTTCCTGCTGTTGCACACTCGCGCTCACCCGCCCGAGCGCGCGCGCGCGCGCGCGCACGAGTTTACGGGGCGCGTCTTTACGCGGCAGCTACCCCGGGGCGTCGCGGCGTCCGCCGCACTACCTCTGCCTGCCGAACTTGGGCGTGCACAAAGCAGGCATGCCATCACTTTGTAACGATAAACTCGGCATAAGGTTTGTCAAAGCTAATTGGATGCGACTCCTCGTATACATTGTATCGATTGCGATACTCTCAAAATGTACAAATTCGCGAGTGCGCCCGCGCGATTCATTGACCCGGATATCGCTTGTTCGTCGTCGGGCGTCGTCGTCGTTCTCTCCGGGGACCACCCCGTTCGAGAGTCGTCATATCGGTTCTTTTGCCGAGAGAGAAACGAAAACTGGTGGACCTTGATCGAGTTCTCTCGGCATCGGGCGAGAGGAGCGCGTTGCTCGCTAAATCGAATTTACCATACACCCGCTATAAATATGACGGAGGGAAAATATTTGCGATATTCTTTATTTGCACGTTTAGGGACGCGCTTTTCGCAGCAGAGCTCGCCGTATCGCCGATTCGAAATCGAATTACCTCGTGTGTCTCTCTTTTCTTTTACAATTTTTTTTTTAATAATCTTCCGTAAAACAAATTTACCAGACGTTGACGGCAAGTATCACGGTACAGAAGTATGTATCGTGAATACGTATTCCAAAATGTTTACTCTCGTTCGATAGAGTGGATTTTTCAATTTCATGTTGCGCGCATCGGTCTGAAATTAAAACGCGTCATTTTTTTTACCCCCTACCTGTAATTACACTGTAATTTATCACGAAACGGCTAAATGCTCTTCCCGCGTGTACCAGATCCATACTATTACGCGATAATCTTCATTTAAATAACAGCGCGAAATTTCTTTTAAACACCATTCCCCGCTATTATATTTATTACCTTTCAATTATTCAATCCGGATTAAAAAGGGCAATAATAGGGACACAACAAAGAGGCAAAGGGAAAGAATTGTGCCACGTAATGTTAAAAAAAGAAAAAAACCTTAAATGCAAGAGCTACTACGCGCGATCTTGACTCAGCGCTCGTTTCACCTCGCGACCGTGCCAACATTGCACGCACGTGTGAGCCCCCCCCTTCCCCCCTTTCCTGTACAAATGTGTATGTGTGTTTCCGTGTATATTACAGGTATAGCAGCCCCGTTAACTCCATTTTCGCGTGTACCGCTTCTGTGAACGAGCTCCGATAGCGCGCAGTCAAATAATGGTGCACGAAAAGTGGCCGACGCGCGCTATTATAATTACACGCGCGTAATGATAAGAGTATACATACCGATAAGAGAGAGAAAGAGAGAGAGAGATAGAGAGAGAGAGTTGTTCTTATCATTCCTCATCTCTGATGGGATTATATTTACATAACGCGCGCGCGTATCACGTCTCGAGATTCCACATCCTTCCGCGTTTTTCTTCCTTCGCTTCCCTCCCTCCTTTTTTTCTCTCCCCCGCGAGATATCGTGGCATACCGACGCGTCACGTCTGCAATCGTCGGCGGATATTTTTCATTTCGCGCGATCCCCTTCCAACCAACCCTTCACCGGGCGCTTTAAAGTATTACTTATCCCGGATTTTATCCGCCCGACCGATCCCAGGTCAGATCAATCACTTATTCGTGATCGATCGCGCAACGCTTTAAGGATGTTTATAAGAGAGGCAGAGACGACGAGAGAGAGAGGGGGGGAGGGGCAGAGGGGCAGAGGTGATACACTCGTGCAATTCCCGATGACACGATGATGTGAAAGCCGTGTATCTCATGTATACATATATAATATTCATCTCTATACTTATGTATAAAATTATTTTCGCTCCGAGGATAACTCGAGGATATTCCTTAGTCGCAAGCGGATTAGCGACACAAATATTACGTGAGTTCTGCAATGTTTGTCGCGACAACTAATTAACAAGTGTATAAATAAGGACATTGAGCTACGCGAATATATATAACGGCCGACTCTGGTAATGATTATTTTTAGCTTACTCCACTCGCACTCTTTTTTACATCTCGAGAAACGGGTCACCCGGGTGCGCGGAATCGCTGTAGCACGAAGAGCGCCACAATTCTTGATATTAAGAGAGGAACAAGTGTATGACATATTACTTTGAAGTTACATTTAAATCGTGGTCTTAATTTCCTGCGGAAACAAAGCGCCTCTCGCGCGCGCCTCGCGATTCCGACGTAAAGGAAAAAAAAAATGAAGATAAAAAGAAAGTAAAAGGAAAGGAGAAGAGAAAAAGCAGCGGCAAGTTTTCTCGCGGCCCTTTTCCCGGCTTATTATTTGCGTTAAAACGAATTTTATGTATTCGCGCTCGCACTCGCGCGCGCGCGAGTACTTAGCAAGTTCGGTGCGTGCTTTACGACAACGGGGTAGTAACAATGGCGCGCTGCTTTTTCATGATAAAGGGTTATGACCTGCGCTTTGAACTTTTATAAAGGACGTTCCAAGTTTTCGAAGGCCGTGAAACGCCAAACGCGTCTTTGAAACATCGTGAGACTTCCGGTCGGGTTTCGAGTATTGCGCGAGCGTGCTGGAACGGGAGTAGCGGGAATGTAAACCGACCGCTGTGTATTATCTACCCGATGCTTCGTAAATGTACGCAAATATGTCACATCCAGCGTTAGTCGCTGGAGATTTCGTGAAGGAGGAGAAGGAGGAAGAGGAGAAGGAAGCTGCAGTAGCACAGCAGCCAGCAACAACTGAAACGACGCGGCGTCTCCTCTTCTATCGAACAAGAATTCAGGTCGTTCCCCGGTAAATATCTAAAATATTATTTCCGCGCACAGCTTTTCCAGCCCCCGCTCGGAATATTTTTGCCGATGGCTACGAACGCGAATTCAACGCGGATTCGCGATTTTGCCTTTCGCGTTCTAATTAACAGCGTATAAAACAGCGAATGTATGTGTACACATACAAGACGAATATAAAAGCTCTGGAGAATTTTGGATATACATACGTCTTCGTACGTTCTGAAACCTACATTAGCGGGGCTGTTTGTCTTTTTTTCTATTAAATGTTTCAATAGGGAGAGAGAGAGAAAGAGAGCGAGATAGATTTTTGCAAGCTTTTTTTTTCTACTCGTCTCTTTCACAGCTGGCATATTTTAAACATTAGACCTATGTTTGAAGTGCTTCTATTGTAGACGTGTTTCAAAATAAACATTTAATTTTCAACAAGTGTTATAATGTTCTCTGAAATGAATCGAAGAGAGTCAACTATAATGGCGCGTATAAATTGACGCTAACTGCCGCATCGTTTATTACCGAATTTTGCTCGTTAATGTGACCGCGCTTATTGTTATCGCGACCTGACAACGCGGTTGCGTTTAACTCCAGATGCCAGATACGAAGACGGAGGCTTGAATTCCGTATTCAAAGTTCTTCATCGAGACTCTTCTCTCTCTCTCTCTCACACTCGCCGCCATCTTCAAGATAAACGGCTCATATATTCCAGGACGTAATTCCGGGCCGGCAAGACACGGGTGCTTTCGGCGGAAAAACTTGGCACGTTCAAGGACGAATGTTGGTTCCGCGCGACAACTAGCGCTCCTTTCGCGCGACATTTTCCGTCGCTTTGTTCTTCGTCGCGGCGTAGACTTCCGGCCACGTTTTTACCACGTCCTGCCGACGTTCCGGTCGTCCTCGTGAAAAGCCAGCAGCTCGTTGAGAGCGAGAGAGAGAGAGAGAGCTGCAATTTGATGTATGGCTTGTTGGGCCAGCTAAGTTTGCTCGTTGCAAAGATGTCGTTGACCCGCTACTATTACGCTAGATAGGATTAACCCATCCGTCCGTCGTCGCCATGGGCGGGTAGACGTGTATATGTATATATACATATATATATATGTGTATATATATATATATATATATATATATACCTGCGTGTATCCCGCTTATATACACTCTGACGTTACTGGAAGCGTGCACGGTTAGCGCGCTCGTTAGCGGTCTCCTCTCCGAGTCCGAAACCCTGAAATTTCCATATTCGTCGTCGCGCACGACGAAACCCGGCGGCCGAGCGGATTTTTAGCGCTTCATCTGTTTGTCTGTGATTCAACTGACCAGGCAGTTTCGTTCCGCACATGGCGAACGCAATCGAGTTATCCGATGTGTCGCGCAAATCACTTGAAATTACGGTTCCGCGGGAGAGAGAGCCACTCGTGCGCTATCAGCGAGCAGTTGGCTCGCGAAATTTGTTAATATACTTTATTTATTTATTTATTCCGCGCGATCTGGACCAGCGGGAGAATCAGTGGATTCTACTAGATCGAGAGTTGGAATTTTTTTTCTTCTTTGTTTTTTTTTACCAATCCTTTGATCGTGTAATTAGCGAAGTGATGTAACGTCCCTTCGGACGTTATATCACTTTACTTTACTCTTATCGGTCATACGGCTATGTACCACTACGTCAATTTGATTCGGGCTAACTACTACATAATTTCATTATGTTCGCGACGTCATCAACGTCTTAGAATTACGTCCCGCAAGGCTGCATCCTTGTACACCACTGCGCAAACACCGTAGCCGCGATTGTTGCGGCTCCCTTAATGTTTGTGTCTCGTGCCGAGTATCAAATAACTTCGTTACACTCTCGCGGTATCGACACTCCGATACGTCAATTGCGCCGTCGCCGGCGTCGAAATTATAGTCCCGACTATAAGCGCGAACCTTATATATATACCACCAGTGCCTGTAAATTGAGGAAAATTCGCCGAGCGTGTATGTACTTTTAATTCACCGCTTATATATACATCCGAGTTCTGTGCCGGAGCGATATAGCGAAATTACAGTCTTATCGGCGCCGATCACACGAGAGAGATAAGAAAGCCCTCCTTTCTTATGACGCACCCTCGTCATCAAAACCACGAAATTAGGATTTGGACGGCCTATATATCCGCGTCTGTTATCATTAGTGATGGGATCAAGTTCAATATGTATTTAAAAATCCGAGTCGAATCCAATAATCAAGTTTCATTTTCTAGGATCCGAATAATACTCATAGTGCTTATAAAGAATCGAATCTTTTACAAAAATTTATTTATAATAATTGCTACACATTTACACACGCATGCACGCACCCTCCTCATCCCCACCCATTCACCCACCCCCACAATTTCTCATAAGTACTCATAAAAGATTCGAACATACTTGATCAAGGTTCGAATGTACTTGGAAGTACTGCTCTTGTTTTTCGAGGAACTTAAAGAGAGTTCGAGCCTATCTCGTTCGGGTTTGAATTTACTTTAAAGTATTTTTTTTTTTTTTTTTTCGATGTAATCATAGAGAGTTCGAAACCATGCAAACAAATTCGAACCTGCTTGTAAGATACTTAATCCCATCACTAATTATTATCATACGGCGTACGATAACCAAGCGCGACGGCTAACGCTCCGTCCGATTGCGCGTTGCGGAGGAGAGTATTGAGTAATTTCATTACCGCCGCGTTACACGTCGACGCCGTCCCGCGCGGATTGCGGCTCCTACATCGCGAGGGGAGGAGGACCGCCGATGATTCCCCGGTCGTCCTCCGTCGGTGTTGACTGGCGACGCGGCTAGTCACGATAGACCGCGACAATGGTATCGGGCCAACGTTGGGGCGTCTATCTCCCTGTCGCATCGCTAGTCCCGTCGTTAGTCTCTCGGCGCGCGCGTGGACGCGGCCCTTAATCTGATACTCCGTATACGTGTGTGTATATATATGTGTGTGTGTGTGTGTGTATGTGTTCCCCACAAATCCAGAGCGGAGAAGGAGACAAACGACTCCGGGTCCCCGGCGATTCGTGCGTCTCGTATAACGGCCGGTTCGCCGTTCGTTTCGAATCCGCGCGCGGAATTTTTCGCTCTTCGGCTTATAAACGCGAGAGAGAGCCGTTCGTCGGCTCCGCGTGTAAACCGGAAGCTCACGGGATCGCGCGGGCGTTGCACACAGGTTTGCGTGTTGACCCGCGACGGCGGCAGGGAAACCAGGACGGACGTGTCGGACGCGAAGACAAGGCGGCTGGGGGGGGGGGCGAGGGGGGGACCGGGCAGGGGGTGGGAGCCGCGGCAAGAGACAGGGTGACGCGGGCGAATAGTGCGGTTCTCTGATTACTTCGGAGGGTTCCGCCGCCGGCGGATTTACGGATACGCGCGATGCTCGGAGCTCAAGGGCTTCGTGCTTCCGAAATAAAGGCGAGGAAAAAGAAGGAACTTGGGTGGGTGGGAAGGAGGAGAGGGAGCCCGGAGAAAAGTGTGCCAGTGAGTAATTATTTCTTTTCTTTTTTTTTTTCCCCTCTCTTTTTCCCTCCTTTTTTTCCCGCGCACACAGTACGAGATGTAAGAATCGCTGGGTTGTTTCGAATTAACTGACTCTTGAAACAAGAGGATAAATATAGAAAAAAAATACACGAATGAATTTAATTTTCGTGAAATTGCAATCAATCGCAATTAATTACGCAGATATTATAATAGAGGTTATTGAAAACAGACTAGCGATTATTATTATTACCAATAATTTATATCGCGGATATATTTTATATATTTGGATAGTATCGCGAATTAATTGCGGGCGCGTTTCAACGTTTAAGAACCCTCACGGCTATCTCGATATTTTGACAGGTCAATAAGAGGATCTTGCGGAAAAATGGCGACCGCGCAGCGGCGGGCCCCCGCGTACTATAAATCCGTCACAGGATAGTTCCCAGTTGTACCTGACGTTCGCAAACACAACATTGCTTTTCATCCTCCATATACATCTATCTGTTTGCCTAGTCGTTTCCGTATTCGGTCGCGGAAGCGAAGAGTGCGGTATTGATCGAGCGAAATGCATTTTTCTGCGATGCCCGTCTTTGATTTTTGATATTAGAAATTCTCATTACGTATCCCTCGTATTTTACTTGGCGGCGCACGCGCACACATATACATATACACACATAACATACACACACGTGCGCGCGCGCGCGTGCACGCACGCACGCACACACACACACACACACACACAGGCCTCGGTCCTTCTCTACGATTACATCCCTGCCGCTCTCATTCGGTTTACTACGCCTTCAGGTGCAACCTGACGCCGTACATGCTAGATGGAATTCGATATAAGCGTCCCTTGGAACACGGAATCATTTAACACGGGGAGGAGAAGGAGGAGGTAACTGAAACATTTCCAGCTCTTATTTCTCAAAGGTTTTGTGATCCTTTTACTCGCTGCAATCAAAAAAATTCTTATTGCAGTCGCGCTCTACGCGCGAGACACGATATTCTCAACTTGGCTGCAACGTATCGTCTTTGATACATCCCTCTATAATGCACTTCGAAACGCGCAAGGCAATCTTGATGCCTCGCAGACAAGATTTCGTGATGTATCACTACATATATATATATATATATATATATATATATATATCGCCTCGCGCGCGTATGTATTTGACTTCGTACCGCATAACTTAAAGTTCGAAAGAAAAACGTTTCATATATAACTCGGCGCATTTATATCGAATTCGCTCGAATGTAGACCGCATTACGAAAGAGTTTAACCGGAGTTTAAGTGATACCGAGAAGAGTGTAGTAGGAGAGAGAGGGGGGGAGGGGGGCTAACTTTTCGGGCCCTATCCGCGCTACTAAAATCGAAACGATACAGAGAGCCTATCGCTCTCGAGTGAGAACTGAGTCTCGATATCCATCCCACCAGTTTCCCACGACTGACGGAATACTTAACTTTAACTGCGGATGTGTGTGTGTATATGCGTGTATGCTTTTACTCACTCGGCGTAGGGGCGCTTAGACTCTTAATAGAATACCGATACTTTCAGTCAGTCATTCGATATCGCACTACAAGATATCCGAGGCCATCTTCCTACGAAAGTATCGATGTCTTACTTTTGTAACAATTTCTCCGAAAACAAGAAAATGTAAAAAAAATCAAACGAAATTCAACGCGCGAATAATTGATGCGTTATGTTTACCGTAAGATTATACTACCAAATTATTCTCGAAATTATCGTTCTCGTAAAGTATATTATTATCGTACATAATTTTTTTTTTTTTTTTTTTTTTTTTTCAAGTTTATCCATCTCATCGAGAGATGCTTTCTATTCCGCCCTGTGCCTGCTATCTATAGCTCGCACTCTCAATATCGAAAGTGAGGCATCTCTGCCAAAACTAGTCAGCGTCGAAAGCAAAGAATTCGGGGGGGGGGGGGTACTTTGAAAGCAGGCAAGCATTCCTATCCGCACCCTGCACTCATAGTTCGCCTTACGTTGTTGCGTAGAGTGCGGCTCCCGCACAGGCGCTCGCGGAAATCTCCCTTCCCCCTTCTCTCTCTCTCTTTCTCTCTCCCTCTCTCTATCCCTTGGCCTCTTCCGTTCGGGCTTGTTCGGGGCCGGGGTGCCCCTATCTCGGTCGCGCGCTGCTCCGACATCGGGCACTCTCGGGCGCGCGCGTGCGAACGACCGAGAGAGAGAAAAAGAGGGGGAAGGGAGGAGGGTTACTAGCGGCGATGCCGCTGCGTGGGTGGAGGGGAACGGCGCCCCCCTCCCCTCCAAAAGCCCGTAGGCCGCGCCGCCACTACTCCGCACACGCGATCACCGTGGGGCACGAAGAGACGCGCTCTCTCCCTCACTCTCTCTCTCTTTCTCTTCCTCTTTGCTCCCCCCTCGAATGCCTTCTCGCCGCTGTGCCACCCGCTATTTCCGCGCGACGCGTGCTCGCCGCACGATCGGGACGCGTGTTGTGCCCCGTAAGCGTCGCCGTGACTCGTCGTCGTGAGAGGGTTATATAGTGAGTGCGCCGTGGCCCCCCCAAAAGTGCTTTCAGTCGGCGAGAAACTTCCGCGCGCGCGGATCTCTCGGTGAGTGAGAGAGAGAAAAAGAGAGAGAGAGAGAGAGAGAAAGAAAGGGAAGGACAAATCGCGCGAGACGAAATATATGTATACATCGACGAGATATCGGCGAGTGAATTTTTAATGTGAATCTCACGCATTCATTCTAGGAGGGTGGATTGTGCGCGATCGGAGAAACACGGAGTTACAGTGCGGTTGATCTTCGATCGGCCCCCCCACACACGTTTCCTTCCCCCCGCGGCGAATACCGTGTGTGGGAGAACCACGTTGTCTACATCCTCGTCTCTTCTCTTCCTCAAAGTCCGCGGTCGGAGACGGCAAGAAATCAGCCTGGATCATCATGGATTGGACCCGAGGGATCGGTCTGACCAGCGTGTTATTGTTCTATCTCGGATGGATCGGGGGTAAGTGAACGTTGCACGGTGTGTTTTGTACGTCCTTGGTTTTTTGCGTCGACCCGGCCTCGTGCGCTGACGCATGAATCGGGGCCTTTG
This sequence comes from Lasius platythorax, assembly GCA_963971435.1. Taxonomy (NCBI): domain Eukaryota; kingdom Metazoa; phylum Arthropoda; class Insecta; order Hymenoptera; family Formicidae; genus Lasius; species Lasius platythorax. The sequence goes on along the minus strand of OZ020548.1, from coordinate 10,237,218 downwards.
TCGTACCGTTTCGTTAGCCTACAAGAGAGAAAGAGAGAGAGAGAGAGGGAGGCACGGACGAGACGTGTTCATCGCGCTGCGCGCTGCTCGATCGATTCGATTAATCGCCGACGATCCGCGTCGGGAATGCGCGGCGTTTCGGATATCCGCCGGGGCTGCTTAACCGTCGCGCGACGCTGTTTTGCTTTTGTTGTTCGCAACGCGCGCTCAACGTCGATGGCCTATTTGCGGCCGCTATTATGAGTGCGGGTGCGCGGTTGACGATAACGCGCACGTTGAGCCGCTATCTGGAAGGTAGCCATCGGAAATTGTTCTACCAGGGGGGGTTTGCAACACTTATCATTTTAACCGCTATCCTGACATAAGTATCTCGTCTAGATTTCCGCGATAAATTTGCAAACTGCGCTAAATATAACTGCTTCGCTCATTTTATAAACTTTGGGAATACTTTATATACTATTTGACTTGAAAAATTTTGTCGACTTTGATTGTCGCGTCAATATTCTCTTAATTTTTCGCCGATAATGGTGCCAAGTTTTTTTTTTTTTTTTTTTTTTTTTTTTGGGAGTCTACGCTATTTTCCCTCTCGCTCCTCTCCGTTCGTGAAATTAGGAAAGTTATGAAATAGGAGAGATATACTTTGTGTGGAAGGGCTGGGCCACGTTCCGAGGATATTACTGATTCTTGCCGCACTAGCCGTTTGAAAGTAGTCATACATTTATTCCGCCGCGACGAGAATGACGTTCTATTGGTAATAACTAAAGTGCTGAGTTTCTGAATTTTTAAGCAGGCCCGAGTGACTTATGCATTCGAGTTTGCGGAGAGTGTAACCGTTGAATACTTAAGTGTGTTTGAGATGGTTTAAAGAAGCGATAAAATATGCTTTAGGATCTGTGCGTATAGAAAAAAATTTAAAAGTACGATTATACCAATATCCGATCCGCGGATAATATCTGTTTGAAAACTAAATTACGAAATCCACGATATAATAAAATTGACGGCAGTTAGAGCGGGCATTTATGCGCCGAATAATGCAAAAGACCATTTTGCAATTTTGCAGATGTCTTTTTCTCTTATTGAATTTAAAATGATGGTTTAAACCGTTCGCAGCTCGTACATCTTTCCACTCGTTGGGGACAAAATGGCAGTCGTCGGAATCCCTTAAAATTTCGTAAAAGCCAAAGCGCCCGAAATCATCGTTCGGAGCGAGTGCGGATTTTATGCGCGCGCGTGTGTACGCATAAACACATGAGCTTTATAAGAGAGAGAGAGAGAGAGAGAGAGGGGGAGAAAGAGGGAGAGAGATATACAACGCGCGTTACCGCGATTCGAAAGAGAGTACTCGGTTTACGGATGTAAAAGGTGTGGAAAAAAATAAATGACAGCACAACGGGCGGAAAGTATGTTGTCGTTTTTACTTCCCGCGCCGCCGAACATTATCCCGGTTTCCGGTTTTTTTTTTTTTTTTTCTCCCCAACGCTCTTCAATTTGCGAAACGATTGCGGCGCGCGTACGAGATATGCATTTCCGAGAACTCGCACCTATCTTCGTCTAATTCCGTTCTCGTTGCACACTCTCTCGCGCAAACACACGCTCCCATGCCACTCATTCCGAAACTCATTTCGCGATATGGGATAAATAACGGGAATTGTCGGAAAACGCGAATGAAGCTCGAACGAAGGTAACCCCGAGCTTAGCACCAAAAAGCAGTGCCGTACGAATTACGCACCGTGATGCGTCGCCTTCCACGGGTGTTTAACTTGACTCTGTCGTTGATCAAGTATCGACACGACTCTATACTTTTACAAAAAGTGCGAGTATCATCATCCAATATTGCTCTGAAAATTTGAAACACAATAAATACATAAAATAAAAAAATAAATAATTTGCAAGAATGTAGAGAGAGAGAGAGAGAGAGAGGGAAGGAGGGGGGCGACATGTACATCTTTATGTTTTTAAGATGCGCAAACCATTTCGCGGGAGATTACCCGCAGGAAATTCTTAAATCTCTTTAGTCTTTGACATAATCGATCCCCGGCTAGCATGAGAGAAAGAATCGGCGATTAAAACACTTGGTATCAGCGACGGAGTAACGATACTTGAACAATATCCTTCGCGATTGACTCGACTTTGTTCATCGCGCTGTCCCCTCGGGCTAATACATGATGAAAGGAGGGGAATTACGCGATCCTTGCGCGAGATATCGAACGAGAAAAAAAAAAAGAATTTATCGCGAGATCGATAACGACACCGGGACCCTCCGCGTCTCGCGGCGGATATGTACGTTTACCGCGTATAAACTTCAATTTCGTGATGGAAGTGGATTAATACAATTTAATGGCGCCCCGGGAGAATTATATGCGCGTCGACATCTCGTAGCTCGATCTTCCTACGAATACACAAACATATGTATATTCGTGTGTGTGTGTGCGAGTACGTCAGTCCTCGAGATATGCATTGGCTCGAGAAGGAGACACCTCCGCTCGGTATTTAATGATAATGAAGATAATAATAATTTAATTTAACCCTTTGAGAGAGAGGGAGAGGGAGAGAAAGATAGAGATACGGAAGTCGCGTTTCTCGTTGAACCGAAAAGGAACCCTCATCCCCTCCCAAATTCATCCCTCGCAGGATGCAGTATGCAAATATTAAAGAGTTGCATATCCCCGTCTCTTCCCTGACGTCGCCCAGACTTAGTCTTAATCTTTCCTCTTATTTATCTTGACTGTTTGTTTCCAGTCTCTTTTACCGACTATCTCTCCGTAGCGCTCTTTACTTCATACTGCTCAGTGTTCCGTGTAATTTTTGTTACGATCCTTAGGAGACTCACTCCCTCTCTCTCGTTGCAATTAATCTGCATTTATTCGTGTCTTGTCGTTTGTCTTGTTAAACGGCGCATTATTCTATAACTCTCTGTTGACATCGCACACATTTGAGAGATAGCTACGATAGATGCATTTAATCCTTATTTTTACGCGACAAAGTGACGATGTAATTATTTTTACAACGATGCCCGAGATAATTATTCGCGTGTATATCCTCCAAGAGATAATGTCAAATAAATTGTATTTTTTCCTCTCTTTTTCTCTTTTTATATCTCATGTAATGTTAATAATACGAACACCGCACATATCATCATCTAATATAGCCTCTTACAAGCTGCTTTTATACGTAGCTTTCGCGCTCTAATCTTATGGCTTTACGTATAACAGCGTTGCTAACGCTTTTAGGAACCCACACCCAGAATGTCCGCGTAAATATCTTTCTCTCTCTTTCGTCCCTCTCCTTCTCTCCGCCTTCCCTTTTCGCGAACCACCGACTCGCGTCGGGAAGGGGTCGATATAAAACAAAAAAAAAATATATATATATACGGTCGCGAGACGGAAAAAAAAAACGGCGGTCGCGCTTATGAGAAATGCAAACGACATCGGAGGAGATCCGAGGAACGACTGTCACGGTCGCGTTCATTTCTGCTTCTATTTCCATACGCTCGCAGCGTGAAAAATATGAAGTCGCATCGCCAACCCCCGTAGAAAGAAGAGGGCGCATGCAAGGGACGCGTAATACTCGTGCTTAGCCGCCTCCTGGCGGCCCCGTTCGCGGACCTTTAACCCGCGCCAACCAATTTTTCACTCCCGTATATATCCTCCACGATCAGATACAGGCCGCATATTGTCCGATGTCCGCGCGATGCGATATACCGGATAAATCTGCGCGAATCCTCCGAAAATCGTGTCCGTGTCGCGCAATAAATCATATTGTACACTCTGATGAGATGTTAATATTTTTATAGGTAGATATTAAATTCGCGCGGCGGTTCTTCCTTAACTCTCTCTTTCATTCGATTCAATTTAATCTCCTCTTTATTCCGTTTAATTGTTAAAAACTTCCGTCTATATTACGCGAAAAACGAATACCGCGGTGTATTTGTTCGCCTTATTTGAAAAAAAAGAAAAAAAAAATAACGACACGTAATACGGCAAATTCGATAATTTCGTAATTTCGTAATTTCGTCCTCCTCCAAACGGATATTTCTCACAACCGCGCTCGGATCTCGGAACTCATTTATTAATTAACTCGTTGCCCATTAATACCGTTTCCGGGCTAAGTAAATATAACCGGCGCACGTTCGTCGGCGAACATTTCGGTATGTTCTGTTTGTTCGGTCGTCGAATCGGCTGGGCTGAAAGCCGCGACCGCGATGGCGCATAAACCGGCGTGAGGAGCGAAGGGGGGTGGACGACGGGAGCGAAAAACCACCGGATCCCCCAGAGGGGAGGGTTAGAGGAAGGACGGGGAGGTGGAGGGGGAGGGGGAGGAGAAGGGTTAACGGCGCGCTGTGCGGCGGTAGCGGCGTCGTTGTTACCGTTGTTACTATCGACGAAATTACGATACCCAACGGGACGAAGGGAAGGGGGCGAAGGGGGTTGGTGGGGGTTGTTCGCTGCGGCGAACTGTGATCCCCGCGCGATAGTTTCGAGACGTAACGCGCCCCATTCCGCGCGCCCATTCCCCCTTCCCCTTCTCCCCCTTCTCACCCCCCGCGCGGGTTGAACCCCGCGAGTGTTCGTCAGATCGAAAAATCGCGCCGTTATGTGCACGCGCGCGCGCGCGCGCGCGAGCGCGGCGCGCGTACTCGAGAGACGCGACGTTACATCGGGATTCTATCGCGAGCTGGCGCGCCGGCGAGAATACAACCGGCGATTCTACCTCGAAATCGCGAAACGACACATTTAGTCCCGCTCGTGAAAGAGACATGCACGATGTCGTCGAGCACGTTCCTCCACCCGGTCTTCCAGTTTCCGGGGTTATTACACACGCGAAGTTGCGCCAGGAGCATAAAATATTGTTACTCTCATATTTTTATTACATCTCGTTACCAGTCGTATTACCACTTGTCTTTGTTTGCGAGAGAGAAAAAAGTCTATCCAAAGTTTCAACATTATTATTGCGCCGTGTTAACGAAGTTTTGACATGCGTGCGTTATTTATTCCTTCGCGCTATTATACATATCACACGTGAGTAGCGTTAAATAAATGGACGCAGTACGCTGGTTTTCCATCGCGACACCGATCGTTCATTCCGCATTTTGCGCCCCCCCTCCCCCTCCCCTCCCCCCCTCAGTTTGTCGTTTGATTTTAATTGTCAGCCGTAAAAGGTAGACGATGCGGCCAAAGTGCCGCAATCGGGTTAACGAGGCAACTTTTGCTTTCATGAAGAGATGTATAATTCCGCCAAGTACATTATATTATATTATATTCCGACCGCGTCTCTTTCTTTCTTTCTCTCTCTCTCTCTTTCGACCGAGCCAGTTATTTTCGCTCGTGTTTTATACGACGTCGCTAGTTTGTCCGTCCCGGTAACCGTCGTCGCTAAGTATCTCCGGATGCACCAACTATCTAGATCCTCTTCTCGCGTATAAAATGTCCCAACTTTGTTCGCACGTCTTCTTCCATCCGCGCGCGCATTCTTCGACCAACTTTGGGGGGCGCGGGGGGGGGGGGGGTGAGGTGAGGTGAGGAGGGAGGGGGAGAAGAGCCGACTTTTTCTCCGAAAATTTGGATTCGACACACCATCCGCGCGCTCGCAACTTTTTGATACTCGACATTAAATATCTTTCTAAGCCTCGAATTAAAGTTCCGTTAAAGTGAAGTCTAGTTGAAATCAAACGAGGAATATAAGTTATCTTCATAATACATTTGCGCACTCATTGAATTTATATGATTGGAGAAAATTTCTTCTCCCCGTCTTCTCTCATCTCTTTCTCTTTCACTTAAAACGGAATAGTAAAATCGCGTTTCATATCGTGCATGTTTACTCGTATTTCCAAAATATGGCACGCGTACACACGCACACACACAGTTTCGAGACACCCTGTACATATATATTTAGATCCACTTCAATATCGCGTCTCCTTAATAACATTGGTGGCTGCAACGTGACGGCATATCTCCTCGCCGTCACTCTAAATGTCGCGGCGTGGAGTATTATTTTACAAGCGTCGCGCAGTTACGTTCAATTAAGCGATTAAGACGACGACGCCTTGCGTCGCGCGCGTAATGCGTTTTAACAATCTATGAGAATTAACTTTACGCGGCTCTCTCTCTCTCTCTCTCCTCACGCGATGGAGAAACGACGAATACCTATCGACCTCCTTGCATCGTCGACGTTTCATTACCGTTTCTTGAAATTGTTCATCTTTTCTCTATAAATTGCAGTCTTTTAAAGTGATAAACGGAGAAATAAACGTTCTCCTCGCGCGAGTCTGCAGCAGATCCGTTGATATTTTCTCTCGTCGAAATTGGGGAGCGCGGGCGAACAAAGGGAGCCGGGCTCACGCGACGCATAAATGTTCGACATCGCGCACAAGATGATTCGAGATCGCCGCACATCTGTTCGCCGCGCGCCGCGTGGATCCCTCTTAAGTGCATAATTGATGTATGCGGGGATCGAGTGGCGCGGCGATACGCGATGATTCATGAAAAGCGATTTCGCGCAACGCCACGGGCGTTTAGGCAAACTATCGATACTTCCACCATGCCTCTCGGCATCAAAGACCGAATACGAATCCCATTGGCTAATATCGATGTATCGATGCGAGATTCAGCAGACGGTGGGTGAAAGCGTCGAAATATAACCGGATATCAAAGGCGGACTTTCGCCAAAAGTCGGAAGGGATGTATTCCGATCCGGGCAAATCCTTCGCGTCTCTCCTTTAACGGCTCGACCGTTAAAAGGAAACGCCCCGCACTGATACAACCACGCGCCCATTTCGGCCCGTCATTAACGCGCGAGAACTCGCAACTGACAAGCCCAGATGAACAATTACCTTACCAAGTTCGGGTCGCGCGCGACGCATTCGCTCATGAACCGCGCCGGGAAATAGGTCGCTGTGCTAGTAATGGGCACGGTAAAGTCCTCGTGAAAGTTGCACAGTTGTTTATGGTCGCGCTACACGCACTAAGCCGAGACGACGGGTCGGGCGGGCGCCGCCGCCGCCGCTTCGCTCCTCTCCGCTCCTCTCCGCTCCGCTTCGCTCCGCTCCGTGCCGTGCCAACGCACGTAAACGCCCCTCGGCGCGCGCGTCACACAACACGGATTTATCCCTCCGCTAACCCTACGTGCTACCTTTATCTCTAAACTACTACCCCGCTCGCTTCCTCCTGTTTCTACCCCCGTAGAGATGGTCGGACATAAACATGGTAAAAGTGGTAAACGTCGGCGGAGATGTAGATTATACGTTTCGTACATATATCATATATATATATATATATATATATATTGTATATGCGCGCGTGTACATGTACACGTGTAATATATATGTTAAATCGAGGCGCCGGGATCGTCGCCGCTTGATGAAGGGGAAATGTTGGAAACGATACGGTCGTTACCGAGTTATACGCCTCTCCCGAAAAGAGGAGAATATTACCCCCGTGGTATCCGCGGATCGGTTATGACAACGATACGATTTTATGCATCGCATCTCACGACGCGCGAATAGACGCATTCCCTCTCTCTCTCTCTTTCGTGGTCGCGTTACACGAGCGTTTACGATCGAGCGATCTGCACGCGATGTGGCAAAAGTGCGGTATAGATGTGGAATATTGAGAGCGATACGATGCACAATACGATGGTAACAAACGACAAAAATAAAAATTTCCAAAGGTACACACAGGCTACTGTTCTATAAGATTTATTTATTTTATTTTTATATTTTATTATTATATTATTATATTTTAAATTTTTATTCGTACTTTTTTTTTTTACACAGAAATACATAACATTATACCGCGCCGTACTCTTATTGTAACGTAATCATTTACGGTAATTAAAAGGACGCGTTGCATTTCTGGAGGCAAATTTAGCGACGCAGATGCAGCTTTATTTTTGCAACAGCGACTTCGAATGGCATTAGAGTTTGTAGACGCCAAGTTTCGCGACGGTGACGAGAGAATTAGGGAGAAATATGAAGCGAGATGAAAGGAATTGTTCCGCGAATTGTATCCAATTGTATCTGCGGAATCGTATCGTAGCGGGGGCAATTAGCGCATTGTATTAATTTACGACGGATACGGCATTGCTTTAATTAAAACAATTCCAGACAGTTCGCCTACGGTATGACACGCGAACTCGAAAATTAGCGAGAACGATTCGGTATCGTCATCGTACGCGTACTCGTAATTGCGTTTGTCTGCGTCTTGGCTTCCGTGAATTATTTAAGATGGCCTTCAATGATCTTTTCAAGTTATCGTCGTCGTCGTCATTCAAGCCAATAAACCGAACGCGACGAGTTTTTCGGAATAACAACTCGGATATTCGAACGGACGCAGAATCGAAAAAGTTGTTTCTCTATGTGTAAATAATTCTCCAGAGGATGCGTACCTCTCTGCGAGAATAATATCTCGTTACGATTGCAACGAGCAGAGTGAAGAGAAAAGGGATCTTAAATAGATTTAAGCCGTTTTTCCGAACTCTCAGATTATCGCACAAATAATGCTCACAGAGATAAATAATAATTATTATTCTTTCTGTAATCCGCGTGTCTTTTACACATCTTGGTACACTTTATTTTTTTTTTTACATCGTTCTCTCTTTGAATCGACAATCGAGACATTTGCATCGCGGCAACCGAGCTCGATAATAACGGACTTCATTAAAGGACGCGACCGTCCGCGAAACCTTGTCAACGATGATTTAGTTTTACGCGCGGCGACGCTTTACAACACGGGCGAGGAGAAAAATATTTCCCGGCATTTAAATCCACCGTTTCGCGGCTTATACATATGCATCGTTTTACGAAATTGCAAAGGCAACGAGAGTGGAGGCGGGGAGGAGAGAGGGGGAGGGGGCAGGGGAGGAGAGAGCGGGACGGGGAAGAGTTGCAACGCTAGAAATTTCGAATTTAAACGAGCCTATTTGGATTCCGACGAGCCCCGCCGTCCATTTTTGCGTAGAATGACCGGCGCGCGCGCGGCTGGTATCCGACAATCGGCGGCAACCGGTAATCAAAATAATCGCCGGCGAAGCTCGTTCGACTCGCGGCGAAGTAATTCCGGAAACATTTTCCGCTTCGTGTATATTACGCGTCGTGTAACGCGGCTCCCGACATTTCTCCCGGCAAAAATCACGCGAAACTTTTATTAAATTATTTCAAAGTGAAATTATATATATATATATATATATATAGTGATTCTCTCTCGCACATTGCGTGTAATTTCATTGCAGGTGTTGCGCAGATTATTTAACGTAATTTTCAATACAAAGTTTCTATTCAAAGGAAATTAAAAAAAAAAGAATGAATTAAGCGCGCTATAAAAGTAACACATGCTTGCGAATATATAATTTCTAGATTCAGATTCTCCCGAGTATCGAACGTGGATAACTAGCAAATTATGATAATTACGTGTCTAATGACGAGCTCGTTGATAAAGTTTCCCCGACGATCGGCAAGTTACGAGAGTCGGATTTGTCTCGGATACATGTGTGTACGCACGTGCGAGGAACCGTTAAATTAATCAGCGGGTCGGCCGATCGAATGAGAGTCGTTCAATTAGGGTGTAGTTGCTGTTGTACCTTAATGAAAGATGTAGTTTACTCGGGCATAACGATCTCGCGAAACTGGGTTACCGATCCGCGGAAACCAGCCGGTTAGATTAATCCACCGCAGTGTTCACGCCACGGGCGTTGCGTTTCAACGTTAGCAGGATGACTTAGGTCCGAGACTGCGATATATTGACCGAGTTTTCGATTCTATAAGCGAACTTCGAGCACGTGTAATTATATTTCCTCTAGGAATTGACAGAATCCTTTGACATAAACATATATATATATATCTGGTTAGAGTCTTCTTAAATTTAGCTTCGTTAATTTTAGTATCCCTTTACTTCCATACCAATATCGCGCCTTTATGTCATAATAGACAGATCACGTGACAGCACGCGTAGACCACGTGCGCAACTGCGTTTTCGCGCAAGTGCGCGACGATTGGACAAATTCGCGCTGTGAAGAGGGTATTCGTTAATTTTTGTTTTTCAAGAATTTTCCACTCCCATCGCCTCAGAGGGCCAAAATTAACGAGAGCTAGATTCTATTTTATTAATAGCATTGAGATGACACGAAAAGAAGACTTGTTGGATCGAAAACTGTAATATTAAAGCCAGCCTTCGTTCTATAAGCGATGTTTATTTAATTGATTTATATTCTTTCTTTTCTTAATATACATTATATATCTAATTATATTTTATTATAATTACGATCATAAATCCAATATCTTATGACGCCTGCCCAGACACGGAGAATAAAACACGTGGTTGTTAATAACGTCGCGACGAGAGAAAATGCATTTTTATCACTTGGCGCCGGCTTGAAAAACCGGCGCGAGAAAATGGACCAAAATTCCGCTTCGCGAATTAAGCACGCGCGCCGCGTCACGCGGAGCAATTAATCCGCGTAAGTTAGCCGACTTTTTAAAATCGGCCGAGCCAATATCTCGCGGGATATCTTATTTATCGGAACGTGGCGTCTCTCATCCCCTTCCCGTTTGCGCGGAAACTAGATTTTTAACCCGAACCATCGTGTGCCGACTTTACCGTCGTCGGCTTACATTATACGTAGATAGGTGTAAGCGGCGCCGCGCGAATTAAGCGGGCGGCGTGCGCGGAATTCCGATCGCTTCATCGGGATTCGACGCAAATATGCTATTAAAACAAATGGGATCGACCCTCCCCGGCGGGCCGGGCTACGGAAGAATACGGTTAATTACGAGCCTTAGAATTCAATTACAGGCCACGTAGCCGCCTGTAAATTTCCGGCCGGTTACCCGGCCCGGGACCCCCCGTGCCGCGATAATGCGGATACAATCGTAATTGCGTAATTACGATTGTCCGCGCGGCGTGTAAATTTCGAGCCGCGGCGCGCGCCCGGAAAATTCGCCGCCGGAACAATACGGCGACATTCGTCACGGAACATTGCCGACTAATGGACTGCTTTTCGCTTTACGGTAAACGCTAAAGATCCCCGCTCGCGGTGCGAGATAGCGATGAATTGGCGTGACGATTTCCATCTCGGATTTGCGTCATTAATATAACACACACATAGACACATATCCCATACAAAATTATATACGATATATTTTTCCTTTAGCAATAAAAATGTACGGTAATTATTTTAATTATTGATTACGTATAATCTCGGGAAATATTATCTTAAAATTGTGATGCTGAGACGTGTATTATTGAGGGCAAAGAGTATGATACCCCATCGCGGAAAAATACGCTCAATTAGAAGCCGTGGGATTTAATTACGGATCACATGGACATCACGATAACCCAGCATGTAACAGGCACACAAATCGTAATTGCGTAATTACGTCTAATGACGGAAATTCCACGTCGGCCGCGATAGCGTCGACTCCGTGGTATGTAGAAAATTTACGGAAACAATACGATGACGTAGATAAATGGACCGAACGATGTCACATATAATATTGCGTTTGACTCGTTTGCGCGCGAAATCGTGCTTCTTAATTTTAAATGAATCTTGGAATCTGATGTGAATTTTTTTCTCCGAGAAGAAAATTTGAGGCACCCTGTATAGTTATATTACGGTGGATTATTTCTCTTTGGACTTAATTACGCGGCTTTAAACGATAACGCGAAACTATTCGACTGCTCCTTTTTTTTTTCTCGATTCCTGAAAAATCCTGACTCAGAGGATATGTCTTGTTTAGATAATAATCCAACCGCGCGATCACCCCTATATAGTTTCAGCGAAAATTTACGGCGGAAAAAGGCGGGCGATGCGTCAGCAGCAAAAAGAGAGGAAAAAGTAAGCGCCGAGAGTCTTCACCCGTGTCATGCGTCACGCATGCCTCATTATACTTCTAAATAGACTTTTTTTTTTTTTTTGCGCCGACGGCCCCTTAGGGGGGAGGGGGTTAGGGTGTCTCGTTGAAAACCCTCGTGATGGGAGTCCAAACGGCCATTTTCAAGGACAATATCATAAGCGCGCGTGTTTGCGCGGTCCCCGGGGCTCTCGTGTTACTCGTAAATTGACTCGTTTTCAATTAACGGCGATTTTAAGCGATTAAAGCGTGCCACGCCACGCCCCCCTTCTTCCCCCCGGATGATGATGAGTACCATCTGCCGTTGCGCGCGCGCGCCATGACGTCGGAAAAATAAATGCGTGAGCGAGTGCACCGACGCCTCATCGGCGTCGCCCTTAACCCCGAGATTCAAGTGGAATCCTCGAAAGGATAAAATTCGAGTTGGACTTTGTCAACGGATCTGCGAGTATTTATCCAAAGATTTGTGTCGTTTGAGATCAACATTTTTACAGCAAAGATATCTTTCCGGGGGATCGTGAGAAAAAAAGATTAATTAAATTAAACATGGCATGTGGCCAGTAATAGGGACGGTATAGAAACACTATCACGAAACACACTTTCGGTATTTACGTGTTTGTTCGAGGGTGAAAAAAAAAAATCTTGTCGACGCCTATGGTCACTCCGGTCGCGCGTGGGTGCGTATTGCGCTTGTCTATCTTCCGTTTTTTTTTTCTCTCACGCACGAAGCGGGGCGCACGAGTCGGCAAGGGCGGATGTAGAGAGATGCGTGTTCTGTCATCGAAAAGTCAAATATCCCATACCACATTTGTTGACAAAGTATTAATATACTTTCAACGGTTAACGAAACGCATAATCCTTATCTTCGACATTTATTTTCTCGATAGCTGCAACAGCTTTGAGGATCCAATTTTATCAATTTTCCGAAGAGATTGTCGAAATGTGCAAAAGTAAGAAAATGTTGGCGGAGTGTCTCTCCTCTTTTTCGAAATCTCTCGTCGTCTCTCCCAGAGATTTCTCTTTTCGACTTTCAAATTTTCCGAAAAATTACCTCGTGCTTTGAACGACTTCGGGCCGTGGAAATTTTCTGCGCTCGACCACCGTGACTTCCCACCCTTGCGTCCCAGTCGAGGGCGCGTGTGACGGCGATACACGCACACTGCCACACGGTGGTCTGCGTTTTCTCCGCCGTATCACCGAAGCCCGCAGCGAAGCCCCGCGTGCAGCCGCGCGCGAGAGTCTACGAATTACTTCCGTGTTTATAAAATAAACGAGAGAAGCGTGGCGTGTATAGGGCGAGGGTGCTTTCCGTCTCTCTATACACACACACACACACATACACACTCTCTTGTCGGTCTGCTTTTACGCGCGAGAGAACATACGTATCGTACCGGGTATGCAATCAGAGGAAGAGAGGGGGCGAGAGAGAGAGAGAAGAGAGAGAGAATCGTGCATTTCTAAATGTTTTCCTCGTGGACGGTACCGGTTGTGTTTTCCGCAACAATAGCCTGGTCCCGTGCAAGTGTTATTGACGGAGCCGCCGTCTCGCTACGGTCGACAGAAGGCAGCCCCGACGTGTGATTACCGTGAATTGGACTGTGCTGCGCGATATGGAACTAACAGAGGAAACAAACAGTCGGAAGTGTCCGTCTCTCCGATTTTCGTCAATCGACGATACGTTGTGTGGAGAGCGGATATAAAAAAAAAGGATGCGTTGTACATACACAGGACGTAGATAAAATTTAGAGTGGATAGAGAGAGAACGCATATTTTTTTTTTTTTCAATTGCAAGTTACATTTAACTGAAAGCAATCCTTGTGAGATCAATTCCACATATGTATGTGTCTCAAACAGATTCATTGATCAGATGGCATTGCGATTGGTAGTTTATAATGCTTGCATTTCGAGTTGTCGATCGTAGATACTTCGAAGTTTTTGATATTTATCAGAATCTAAAAAAAAAATTCTCCATTTAAGTAACGATAATTATATAATTATCGTGTTAACTATTAGGTAAAGCCCAGAAAGAATAATTGTTTTATGGCGCCGTTATAACACCGTGAATTGCATTTCTGATGTCTTGTTCGTCGCATTAATTATTTGTGGAATCGCGGATGTCGATTTAAATGCCGATCGCGTGAAAAATTCACTTAAGCATACGGTTGCGGCGGTTCAGGGTCATTCTCGTGTGCTTGTTTTTCATTGGTCTCTGGTCTGGATTTTTTATATGCTGTTATAATGTTAATTCACCTGCTCTGCAAATAAGACATAATGTTTTGAACTCTCTCTCTCTCTTTCTCTCCTCATGTTCACGCCAGAAAATCGAAGAATATTATTTTTAGGAAAAGTTAATAAAAGTTTCTTTCGAGATTCCTCTGCGTTGTTTAGCTTAATTAGCGATTAGGAAAACGCGAAAATAATAATACTTGTGATCGATCGAATTAAAAAACGGGCATTTGCCCTCGTCGTAGAAGCAGTGTGTCGTTATCGATGACGCGAGATTTATTTGCATCCGCCGTCGAACAACGTATCTGACCGTACTTCCTCAATTTATAACTGCACCTATCGGATAGCGCACACAAAGTTCGATAACGTCCGATATTTAATGGAAAACGTTCGCTTCGCGCTTTGACGCGGGGCAATTCGCGACGAGAAGATGAGACAATTATTACTCTCGACGTGGTAATTATTAACAACGCGCCGGGGAAACGCTCCGTTTTTCCGATCAAGCCGGACGCTCTCGGCAAATCACGGGGAAACTGCGTTCGGACGGAGAAACGGCTTTTTGAAGCGTCGCGACGATCGCCGGCGCTTGTAAAAGCAAAAAAAATTTTTTTTTTTTTTACCAGCGAGATAGTGCTTTTATTCAGCGTATCGCAAACTACACAGCGGTACACGTTGTAACGTTTCCTACAAGCGACGATGCGATCGAGTAGGCGCATGACATATGCGCGCGCGCGCGCGCACTTGACATGTATCAGCTGTGCACGAACAAACGCGCGCGCGCGCGTAAATAATCGCCGCGAATCGGTTAAATTTGCACAGGCTAAATAACCAGGGGATCGTGCGCACCGGGCATTACATTAATTATATTATTAGCGGCGAGTCATCCGCGTAGCGAGCGACTCCCCGTCGCGTGATTTTCGCGTACGCGCGTTTGATTACGACGCGTGTATTGTGTTGATAGCGCGCGACGCAGCGGCGCTTGCTTGTTGCTGTTGCAAAATATTTGTAAAGGCGGAGGGAATCGATCGATGGCTGTTGCGATTTTATTGACACGTTGTCGTCGATACAACTGTGCTTTTGTAAGTTTCCTGTCGCGACTGACAACACCAGGGAAATTGGCGGCCACGATTGCATTGTTTCTATGAAAGGGCCGCGGTACACTTGCGCTCCCACAATGTTGTGATTCGCATTTAATTTATATATTTATTTTCTCGTTTAACACGCGTTCGATTGTGTGTGCGGCTAACATCTCCAGAAATACTATTTATCAATTAATATAACTAGTGAATAACAATTATATATCCTATATACTCGTATTGCGAGAATGAAGCCGCGGAGAAAGATTCGATAAAATATGTCTTTTTCGTCAGCGTGTTGATTGTATCCGGATGATAATTGAATTTTTTCGAATCGCGACCAAAAAGTACGCGCGAAAAACTCATCGATAATTTCAACGAGCTTCCAGTAAATCGGCGGAATCGCCCGCAATTCTGGGCCCCGTTAGAATGTAAATTACACCCCGAGCGATCATCCGTCGAGTTAACTGAATTTTCCTTCTCTGTTCATATTATAGGCAGACGATGAATTACGAGAGAGAGAGAGAGGGGGGGGAGGGGGAGAGAGAGAGAGAGAGGGCGAATCGTTAAGCGGAGTTAGTCAACTCGGGCTAAATTGCGACAGCCTCATTAACGGCGCCCCGAAATTGACTGTGTGGACTTACAACGTTCTGTTTCTCGAAACAATAATCGCGCCGATGCCGCCAGCGTTCTCGAAAATGAGAACCTAACGAGGCATACTTCAACGCGTCAAGTAGAAGCGACCGTATGTGTGTGCCCCTTGTTAGATCGTGATCTTTCGCAAGATCGCAAGAAGCGGGTTTGTAGGAAAAGAAATAGGAGAACCGATCGCGAGTCTCACGTATTCGGAGCGTTTATATTGCCAGGCATATTCTGAAATTGCAATCAAATATTGTTAATGAGAACTTGAAATCATAGACGAATCGATTACCTATCATCGCGTGGTAATGCGCAAATATTAATTATATTAAATCATTAATATGTAAACACTAATTAGTAAATTACCATTGTGTAAATACTAATTACCAGAGATGCCACTTATCGTCATTACGTAACCGCCATTAATATAACAGTCGTTTCTCTTTCGACAAGATGGCCTGCTCTCGCGCGCTCTTGACATCTCGACATTAACAAAAATTGACGCAAGAGAAATGGTTATGTAAAATACATAGGAAATGTTATATATGTATAATAATAATAATAATATCTCTCTGCTGCTCTCTTTGACATCGATATATCGTGCAAAAAAGTATCGATACGATTCCTCCTTTCGCCGCGTAGCAAATCCGCGAGATCGTCGGGCGTTTCAGCATCCGCTCGCATTTAATGGCCGCGGATTATAGCCGCGACCTATTATTATTCATAACGTATTATGACAATTCCATTGTGTCTGTTCTATCCGCGACGTTTTACGATGAGCGGATCGCCCGCGTATTGCCGCGGGTATTATTATGTAAAACATGGCGATGCGGCTTAACGTGCGACGGACGCGCTGTATCAACATCGCGCGGAGGAGCTTTAAGTGCTTCTCGCGCGCCCTTAAAAGCTCTCCTTCCACCCCCTCCCCTCCCCCTCCCTTGCTCTCAATTACTCTCACGTCCTATTTCTCTCTTTCTATCTCTATCTCCCTCTTCGCGGGTTGCATCGAACATATTGTACGCTTCTATAAAAACGTCGTTTTCGAACTTTTTCGGCGACCCCGTTTATATAAATGGGATCGGGGAAAACGGCCGTGTTGGCGAGGTCGCTTCCTCGGATACGCGGAAATAGGATCGTGTATCGGAGGACAATCAATTTGGGAGCGCGCGGCGGGGGCCTCTATACGTGCCCTTTAAATAATTTGCGAGCGCGCCGATATGCCAAGCCCGGTTGTGCAACAACAATTGTCGAATCCGCTAACAAAATTTCCCGACGAGGTCGCCCCGCGGGTGTCCGATAAATTCCTAAGTCTCGCCCGGCGGCGGCGGGAATCGACGATGGAGCGATCCGCGATCGATGTAACGGTATTACGAATTACGAGCACATTTTCGGAATTGCGTGCACGGGGGGGGGGGGGGGGGCAGCCGCGGGGGAATAATAATTCATGGAAGACTGCATTAAGTGATTGCGCAAAAATTCGCGATATTTACCTCGCTCGTCGTAATAAAATTGCGTTATCCGGATTATCTAATTCTCTATCGTGTGGTTACATATATAATTTATATATCATTATCAGATACATATATCATTATCATCTCTATTTCTGTTTACTGTAATTATTCCAATTGCAATATGTGTTTATTATTACTTACGGTTAAATAATTCATACGAAATACGCGTTTTTTTTTTGTCTAATTCTTGGATTATCTAATTCTCTATCGTGGTTACATATATAATTTATATATCATTATTATATACATATATCATTATCATCTCTATTTCTGTTTACTGTAATTATTCCAATTGCAACATATGTTTATTATTACTTACGGTTAAATAATTCCTACGAAATACGCGTTTTTTTTTTATTCAACTAAAAATATCTCTATTATTATACGTATCGTCGTCGCGCGCTTGGCGGTGACAATAATAATAAAATACGTCATGTGTGTTAATGTGTGCACAGGTCGCTTTTATATAGCAGCGCGCGCCGAGAGAAAAGGACTCTTTTAAATTAAAAGAGATGTCTTTCACGTGCACATTCGCGCGTTCGTTAGAGCATTGGAAATCTTCGCTTTGAATAATAATATATTAATCCGTATATATTTGCCTCTTTTGTGTTTACCGCCGCCTTTGACGAAAAGGACTAATAAAATATAAAGGGAAAAAAATATCGCTAATAAACTGCGCAGAGCGAGAATGTCACGCGCGGAGAAAGAGAGAGAGAAAGAGAGAACGTCTCTCGTATCGGTCTTTTATGCGTCGAAATGCACACACGTCAACGATATCGCGTAAGTAGTTTTAGCGAACTCGCGTCGTTAAGGTGCATTTGTACAATGCGCCAGGCGAGAATAACAAGAATCTGACGCGTGATTTTCCATTGTTACGGCAATTGCACCCCCGCGCTATTCGCGCTAAATTTAACAATGGCAAAATTACACGTTACACGCTTTAAATTCACCGACGCGATTTAATTGCTATTATTGTTATACGATTAATCATATCGTTTCGCGCGAAACTTAAGCCACCGAAATGCAATAAATGTAACACTATTTTGCGCCGAAAATATGCGTTACGGAATTCGAGATGTCTGTCCGTTCTCGAATTCGCGGTTTTGAAAATACCGATCGTACTGAACGATTTGATGACTCGCCTTGTTAGGGGAACGGCGATGGTTGACCGCCTTGTTAGGGAACAGCGTTCGTTCTCTCGATCGCCGGTCACATTATTACGGGAAATCCACTTATTTCCTTGCGCTCGCATAGTAATTCTAAAGAATAAAGACCGATGATTGTTCGCATCTTTTGTTGAAAATGTAATTATTGTAATAATTCTAGTATAATAATAATATTCTCACAATTCCATTACGTATAATAAAATATATACTACAGAGAGATATATATATAGTATATATTTTATAAAATATATATTTTTCAATTTCCTTTATGAAAAGCGAGAGATTGGATTGGAGCGAATGCTGGGATCCGGCTTTACGTGCCGCGTCGCGACGGCTCGATTCTCTCCCGTAGGAGGAGAAGAGCGTCCTTTTAAACAACGCGCTTTGCAATGCGCAACGTTAATAAATATCGTAGCCGCGGGGCGCGCGCAGGCGGATATTTTCCGGGACGCGGACGAGAGAGAGAGTTAAAATCGCCACCGGCCAGCGAATGTTATCGATGGTACACGGATCCGGCCGTCCAACGATACGGCCGGTACAAACTGATAATTGCTCGGTAAATTGTAACCCGGCGAAAGCGTAACGTCGTGAATATTTAATCGATATTAAATTTATATTACATTTCGATAACAATTCCCCGGGCGTCGCACGTCGGGACGGCGGCCCGACATAATTATTTTACAGCGACCGCCGATACGAACGGACAACCGCGAATATCGGTCCGATGCGATGCGTTCCTATCTCTTTCCATCCCGCCTTCTCCATCCTTTCCTCTCTCGCGAATATGCACTGCTGCAGTTTATTGTATATATCGCGTTACTTGTTTTGCAAACTACACCGGAGAGCTGTCTCCGCTCCGTTTCGCGGCAAAGTATGATATCTATTTCGAACCGCGTTTTAATGAGACCGATCGCGCGCAAAAAAAAAAAAGAGAAAAAAGAAAGATTCTCTCTGACATTCTCTCGAGAGGGGCGGCGGCTGGTTCACGGGCTGGACTCGTTTCCGGCTGATTCGAATCTCGAGGTCGCAGAATTCGGGAGAAGTGTATACGCGTCAAGTATCTCTCGATATGCGGAGAAAAATTATGTTAAAAAATAAAATTCGATTTTCCTGTCATGTATTCGCGCGAGAGCATTACTTATCATTTTAATACATTACACATTTCAGCAACCCCCGTGAATAGGAAATTAAAGATAATAATCGGCGCGGTTTACTCAATGATTATTCAATCGCTTCGACTGTTTAACCTGGATTATGAAATAAAATCGATGCACGTGATATTATTTTAAAATCCCATTAGGAGACGATACGGCTTGTTTAAACGCGACGCTGGCGTAAATCAGCCCGGTCGGCTCGTTTTCCCGAGCTCGCATCTCTGTAAATCGCGCAAATTACGCGTATTTCTATGAAAACCTATCGGGGCGGCGTAAATGAAACGAGCGCGAGCGCGTGATGATTGCCCTACATATTGCACAGTAATTACGATCCATTAATGATAATTCGCAACGGCAGTATCTTGCGAATTATATGATACACGGCCGTAACGTATTCTATCGGGATGCATAAACATACGTATACATATACACACACTCGTATACAGTATTTTGCAATATCATTACGCTGAAAAAAGGTTTCCACCGCCGGCGGAAAAATGCGTTTTTTTTTTTTGCGGGGTGGAAGATTGTTCTCGAATGACACGCACAAACATTCGCGTACAAACGACGGCGTGGGAGAGAACGCGATTAAGAACACGATCGAGTTGGATCGCGTGCGCATTAATTATTGACGAAGATCAATGGATGGGGCGAGCTGGCAAAACGACGATACGTTAACGAGAATCGATGAGAAATTATGACGTTGCGTTACCATCCTCGACACTGCTATGACACACTGTATTATCCTAATATACCGTAATATCGCTAATTGCGATCTTTCTGTCCTCCCCCTTCCCCCCCCTTCACTCTTTCAATTGTCGTTACCACGCGCGCGTAATTTGCAGGCGGTAATTGTTTTTTAATGCGCTTTCTCTCTTTCGCGCGCGCATAATTCTATCGTCGTTTCATCAATCCTTCATCGTATCACGCACGTATTTCGTACGTAAATATGCCGATACTCTCCGAAACGCGAAACTGTATTATTCATTACGTTTTTACAGCCGATTATATGCGCGATAACAACGGGTCAACAATTCGGCGGCATCGTCCGGGTGTTAAATTGCAATCGCCATCGATACGCGCTCGACAACGAGCTCTCTTCGAGGTTCATACACATATTCACGCGTAAGCGCGTGACATTATGATCTACGATAATGTTATCAATCTTTAATGTATTTCCTACCGATATATATATATATATATATATATATATATATATATATATATATATATATATAATATCAATAATAAAATAATTTACTAAAATTGTGGCTTGAAAAAAAGGTATTGTTTATGTCGATCATATAATTTAATTGCAGCCTGTTGGGAGCAACGCGAAAATACATGATCCGAATATCAGAATATCGCGCGCGGTGGAAGCGCGTGGGTGGAACGAAGAGGTCGAGGGATTTACGAAGCGTGTGGCCGGGAGGTTTTACGTTCGTTCCTTCCTGTCTCGCGATTAATTTTCATCGAGTGCTCCGCCGTTATCCCCGATCGCCGATATTGCGCTATCGTTTGCCGCGTGAACGATTAAACTCGCATCAAGCCCTGAATTAATGTCGGCTCTCTCTCTCTCTCTCTCTCTCTCTCTCTCTCTCTCTCTCTCTCTCTCTCTCTCTCTCTCTTCCCCTCCCCCTCTCCCGTTCTGTCGGTGCGTATGTACCGCATTATCTCGAGACACGCGATTGGCACGGAATATCTAATGAAAGAGTAAAACGCTGCGTATCGCGCGACCCCGAGAGAAAAGGAAAGAAGAAAATTCGAGCTCTCTCTCTCTCTCACTCTGTGCGGACTTTTCTTATCGCGCTCCATTTTTCTTCCGAGCCCTTCAATTTCAAAATTTTGGCATCGGTCATATCACTGCGCATGCCCGTGGCGACAAATTACTGGCCGCCACGCGAAAAAAAAAGTGTTATCGCGCGACCGTAAAGGCGCGTAACTCAGCTCCACGGGATGCCTCCCCGAAACACGTGGTACACCTTCTCGAGAAGAGCCGTTTTCTGCTGTAATTAAATGAAGAGATACTCGTTTGACGTCAAAAAGAGTTTTACAGAATAATACGCATAGAGTGGAAATAAGATTAACGTCGAAATTTGAAAAGCTACCGGCAGCAAATGACGGCTTACGAATGTTTCTCGAAATATCAGAAATTGTAGGACATTCTATATCCTCCCGTCCTTTCGTCGGGATGGAAACGTACGCGATTCACGATAACGAGAAAAAAAAATAACACATAAAAGGAACGGGAACACAACCCGGTGTAATCCGCCGGAGTAACGTCGGAAAAATTCCGCTGGCGGGAAAATAAAAGAGAACGTTTCCCCCCCCCTTTTGCTGATGCAAGAGATTACAAAACCGCGTTACATAACGAAATGGAAAGAATATTACAAGAGGGCGTATATTCTCCTTCCTCTTTTTTGTAATACCGTGAGAACGAAATTAAAATGACGCGAAGAACACATTTTAGAATTAGTACCGATAATAAGATCCCCTCCCCCCTCCCCATAGCGCAATTAGCTCGCTTTCCCCCCCTTCTCTCTTTCTCTCCCTTTCATTGCGCGAATTTCTCGTTCTTTAATCTTGTCTCCTTGGATCTTCGTTATACGTTAGCGCGCGTTTCGGTTTTATTTTCATTTACTTTAGGAACCCGACGTTAAAGCGCGGAAGAAAAACGAGCCGACGACGCATATGTGCGTCTGCAAATTTTTCCTCGATTTTTGCTCGATTAATTTTCGCCGAGTAAACGTCGTTTCTCATTGTCCGTTATCCCTGCGATACTCTTGCGCAAACGGATTATATTCGCACGCGCTAATGACTTTCCTCAACGACAATTAAACCCCTTATTTATCACATGTATTTTCACTTTTCCGCCTTACGTACACACAAGTCGTGCGCCTTTCGCGTGCACCCTCTTTCTCTCTCTCCGCGGGATTTCCCTTATTTCCATACGACACGACGCAGCACGTCGGGGGCTACGGTATCGCGTACACTATATTACGCGGCATATAGATACGGACGCCGGCGGGTATACATAGCCACGGTGCGGCGCTTATTGTACGAGGATAATCGATAACAAGAATAACAATAATAACGCGATAAATTCACCCCGGTGCCCTGAGTTCCCCGACTCTCTGTTCGCCTCTCCCTCGCCGCCGCGGAGCGCACGAAAGCTCCCCATTTTCGCCATCGCGGCCTGCTGCACTGTCTACATATATATATATATATTTATATATATATAGTATCGCATTATTTTGCATACCGAGAAAGAGTGTACCACACCGCGGGCTTTATTACCGAACGGCCGTGCCGTGCCGAGATTACATCGTAATCGGCCACGAAATTATGTGTCCACGTAAAATATTTGCCAGTCGTATATCCGCGACGTATCGCACAATGACATTATTACTATATCTATACGACACACACGGTGTGTGCTCCGGATTACTACGTCCCGGATTACTCTGCATAAACGACGCAGAAAGAGCCTCGAGGATCTTGATTTTAATACTCTTCTCGATATCATTCCTCCGCCGAAAGAATGAGAGATCTTCTTCCCTCGAATATCCTCAGCGTATAGAATTTTCTTGGAATATGTTCAAATATAATTGGGTGCTTGCTTTGGTTATTCGAGTACCTCTCGACGAATGGACAACTATAGCATTTATATACGAAGGAGCGTTACTGTCGAGAGCCGCTCTCGAGACTAAAACTCTCGAGTAGCTGCGGCAAACGGCTGACGAAAAAAAAAAAAAAAAAAAAAAAAAATTTCAAAGCAGTCACGCGAACGGTGACCGCGGATTTTTACAACTTTATCGGAAGCCGATCTGCCGAGAATAAAATTCCCTGGCCCGTGTGGAGGTGAGTCTGTACGAAACGCGAGGCCGACAGTTACTTTTCGCTATACTTTCGAAAGAAATTACGTTTAATATCTCCCAATTTTGAGAAAATGTGTCGCGCGTGGTGGAAACGCTTTTCTAACTTTCGTCACGCGGTATTAAAACGCACGCGAATTTTTACTTCCCTCGCTCCTAAAAATCCTTATACGCGAACGGAGTGCGACGCTTTGTAGCCGCAGCTGCTGGTCCGCCAATCGAAGATCACTTTCAACTCTGTACGGAAAGTTTTATCGTCGACGGTCATTCTCGAGAGCAAAAGCTGTCCCGGGACAGCCGGGTGCTTTAAGGGTCGGGGTTAGCCACGTACACACGGTTCATTAGATTTTCATTCCTTACTTATACCACGGCTAGGGATCATGATCTAGAAAGATAGACAACCCCTAATCAAGATGAATAAACTATGACTTGGGAACTGCAATTTGTCGTCGGAGGTTGATCGCGCATTATACTCGAGATGCGTTGAAATGAGTAAAAAAGAAAAATACGCTCAATATGAGAGCCTCTTAAATGTAGCAATAAATTATTTCAAACGAAATAAAAAGTATATAAATAAATACATATGTATGTAATCATAGTATAAATATATTAATATATCTAGTATTAGTGCTTATATTTATATACTATAAAAATATAATATACATAAATATAAGTATAAAGATATATATAATATAAATAAATATATAAATACATGTATAATATATACATAAGTAGATGTAGAGATATAAATCTGTTAAACGCACACAGACACATCTGAAAAGTTTGTTGAATATATTACTGCGCGCTTTTCGTTAATATATTATATTTTATTCTTTGTTTATCCTTTTTTTTCGCATATATATTATTGTTTCATCATGTCACGACCCGGCGTGTCCTGCTGGAATTCATCGCGGCCTCGCGGGCTTCCTCGTGGCGTTCGTCCCGGCGAATTAACGCGCGCTAAACTAACGTAAAAATATTCGCGACCGCGCGAGAGGCACCTCGCGCGGCAGGTGCCGACGATATGTCTGAATTTACGTCGACGCATTACGTCATTCCGCGTCCGTGACGCGTATATAGAAAAACTTTTCGGGTGCGCGATATGTGTTATTTGCGCGCGTTTGTTTTTCGAGGGCGACTCGTTCGCGCCTCCCTTCACCCCGGTTAAGAGACAAACGGAAAGAGAACGGACCGGAAGGGAGCAAGCCGAGCGAGGACGACACGTCTGCGGGCGCGATTCTGTCGTCGTCGTCGTCGTCGTCGTCGTCGTCGTCGTCGTCGTCGTCGTCGTCGTCGTCGTAGTCGTAGTCGTCGTCGTCGTCGTCGTAGTCGTCGTCGCGAAAATTGCGGGCGAATTGAAGCCACGGCCGACTTGACTCCGGCACTGACTCGGCTCGCACGTTCATTCATTCGCCAAGAACGGTGAAATTAATTATCGTTGAAAATACAGTGTGCACTCGCTCGTTCGCCTCGCTCATTCGCCCTGCTGTTTAGCGAGGGACACGTACGTGCGTGCATAACGTTCGTACAATGGAGCGCGTTAATGGCCGCCGCTGCAGTTATCATCCCCCTCCCCCTTCCTCCCTCCGTTCTCCCTGAACTACGGCGCGGTTATTACCCGTTCCTTCGCCGCCCTCTGGAGCATACCTATTCTGTCATGTACATGCGGAACTGGTACAAGGTATGTCGAAAGTCCTGGGAGCTCCTTGAATCCGGCGCCAACGTTTCCAACGACGTAAAATCCTGACGGACCACCCCCTTCGCGTTAAATCCTCTTTTTTTTTTGTCAGAGAAAATTCCAAATTAAAGTACTATTAAATAGAAGCTGTAATATTATCGTTGTTTAAAGTTTCAAAACTATCGGACTTTGCCTTCCTGCAAAGTGCAATATTATCGTCCGTACTCTTCTTGGTTTTATTATGCACACGATTTCTACAAACGCACCATGTGAACGTACATACTCGCCGCTCATTGCGAGAACGGTGGCTATAGACCATTATGGAGGGAGGAGGACGGCGGGTTTCGACGCTGTTAACGTACCGTACTGTACACGCGATGTTTTACGCCCGATGAATATAAAAGGCGAACGCGAGCGCGGACATCGTCCCGGCTTGCGAACATAACTCGACGCTCGACGAGGATTTCGCGGTAATGAAATCGTCATAACAACTCTCCTCCGGCAATAACGCCGCGTGTAATGCGCTTTTTAATCGCCCGCGACTACAATACGGCCGATTGTTATCGTTATCGCGTCCGCGCGCGCGCACGCCCAGTACGCCCCGTGTGATAACCATCGGCGATAATACGGCTATTAGCGAGGGAACAATCGACCACTGTTTCATCGACTACGAGAGCCAAGTCCGGTGTTCAAGGTGGAGGGGAAACCGGAACAGGGGTTCGTCGTCATCGTCGTCGAAGAAATCGATATCGAAAATTTGTCTCAATTCGCACGAATTTCGTGCCAATTAACTGTGTGAAATATATTTCGATGGATTATCTTTAACACACTTTACATTTACATGTATTCTCTCTCTTATATTTTCGCATACATTCTTACGTGTTGTACGCGCGAGGGAACCCGAAACCACTTAAAGCCAGCACTGGCTGCACGGATCGGATTACTGCGGAAAACGCAAGACGGCCGCGGGGGGCCGCAGTGTTTAACCCCCCTCCCCCCTCTTAGGAACATGCACTGCGATATACACACGTACATACACATTGGCAGTCGTTACAAGCCATGTTTGATCTTATAACAATGTTAATTTCATTCTATGAGCTCTTTGCCTCGTGCATACGTCGCAGCGCAAATAGTTGAAATCGGGCCTCTCGTGACATCTGCGACGTGTAATTTCGCACAATGACCCACTTGCCACGTCCAGATTTTATCACTTAACGACACATCGAGTCGTTTTTTTTATTCCCGATAAATATTGTAGAATTTCACGAGTAAAAAAAAATGCTAGCATTTCAGAAAAATTTCCTCGGATCATCCGAATACGATCCGAAAGATTTAGAAACGAAATCTTGTTTCACGCGACTTTTTCTTTTCAATTCTTTAACGATCGCGATTGCCAGAGAATTTTAAGACACGCCGATTGATTAAAATAAAATATTGTCGAGGCGATATATTTTTTCGCGATTATAAAAATCAAACGTCGCCGAGGAAGAATAAATAGACATCTCGGAAGTCGCTTCTTTCTCATTTTTCTCTCGCGACATTTTGCTTTAACCTGATTTTTTCCGATAAAGGAGCGATAAGTCAGATGGAAGAGGACGTAAGCGCTTCCCGTTGAAAGCGTCAATGACGACGACGACGACGACGACGACGATGATGATGATGATGAAAAAAATAGCAGCTCGCCGGCTATAAGTGTCGGCGTCGCGATGCGAGGCATCGGCTTTAATGCAACTTTGCTCGCCGGTTGCATTACGACGCGCACCGGCGCCGCGATAAATAATAAACAAAGGCGCGGCCGCAAAAATATGTCGCGTTAGCGCGTCACACGAGATTTTCACGAGAGAGAAAAGCGCGCGTGAAACCGTTAATACGCGTTCCGAGAAATTTAATGGAGTGCAAAGCTGATACGAATTTTGCATGTTTCCCGGCGGTGTACAATTACCATTATATTGTCCGCGCATATATATATATATATATATATATATATATATATATATATATATATCTCGTACGTTATACATATATATAATATCGTTATCGTTTATCGCATTACGGTATCGGTATCGGTGATTTCGCCGCAACACGTGACGGACACGGACGACGGTGATTAATTGCCGTTTCTTCGAAACGTGCACAAAGTGGGAAGGGAAAGAATCGAAGGTTTTCCGCGAAGAGAAATCCTTCGCTCTCTTCGCCCACTCCGGAATTTCACTCGTCTCTCGGACGCGCCACGCTCAATTTCCACGCACTCCATTCTTCCCGTCCGACGAGTATCCCCAATTTTCCCGACCGCCCCACGGACCGCCCTTCACTTAACGCCACTTAAGAGAACGTTACGTCAGCGATCGTAGCGGCGATCGTTACTCCGCGCTGCGCTGTGCACCGCCGCCTCCTCTACACGGTCGTTGTTCCGATAACGGTGAGATCTCGCCATCTCTCTCTCTCTTTCTTTCTCCACCGGCACACTCGTTCTCCGCTCGTCATTATTTTGCCACAATACCGGTGTCGGGGGCGGCGAGCGAGGAGGATAACCTTTGTTACGCGCGAAATGGAAAACGGTCGGACGATTTTTCAACGTCGATGCCTAGTCCGGTTCGGTTAAGGTCTCTCCGCAGGTGAACCGCCGGCGATCTTATCGACGACCAGTCAGATACGGATTTCCGGTACGACACCCGGTACGCGAGCAAAGGGTGTGTGTATGTGTGTGTGTGTGTGCGTGTGAGCGCACGATGCGTCTGCGTGCGTGTGTGACGCGGTGGACCTCTCGCCATGACACAGGAGCCAATATTTGTATGGGCGTCAGTTTCCTCTCCCCCGGTCGTCGAATCCCCTCGAAAACGACCTCCTCGTATTTATCGGGCAAACGGCCGCCAATCTCGACGGAGCTCGGTCATCAATCTATAAACGCTTAACTTGAAAATTGGAGGAGCGAAACTTCGGGGCGATCTGCTATCGCGGGGAGAAAGTCATCCGAGACGGCTGCAAAGACGTCTCTATGTCCGGGATAATAAACGTATCCACCCGACGAGCGTCTCGGAAAAATTGTATAACGACAGAAGGATGATATTTTCCGTAGTATTGGAATGACAACTTTACTCTTACCGAGAAACTGAAACCGACAACCAATTAGGAGAATTATATCGAAAATTGAGAGAGTTCTGCCAAGTCTTTTCAGCTCTCTCTGGTACTTAATTATAATTTTGATCTGATTATATCTTGATTATATATCTTGATTATATCTGATTTTAATTCGAAGCTCACCTCGAGACATTTAATAGAGATTAAAATTTTGAAAGTTCCGGCGATCGAAAAAAATTTCAGTTGAGGAGAAATCGTCTTTAAAACTTGAGAGCTCGTCGTTCTATCATCGTTATATCGATTCCGGGAGGTCCCGATTTCAATCTCCGCTTTCGTCAAGAAGAAAGCGTGTGTTGCTGCCCGATAGACGACCCCTGCGGTGCTGCGCGAAGGGTCCTTCGCTATCATTCGCTCGTTACTTAGGATCTTTTCATTTTATGAGATTGCCCCGTCGAACGTTAATCCATTTTGCGCGACTTCTCTTCTCGGAGCGTCGTAAAAATCGTCCATTGTGCTCCCATGTTATACAGGAGATCGCTCGTTGATTCGGGTAAAGGGCTCGTCCCTTTGTGCGAACGTCGATTTTCCCGAAACGGCAGAATTCATTGCGAGACGTATTCGTGAAATCGGATTTATATTACAATTTTTCGGAAAAGTTTACGGGAACGCGCCGGATTTACGTAGTCGGGAGAATCTTACAGGCGAGTTCGATATCCCCCGTGTAAGTCGGGATCTCGCTGTAACACGCCATCGTAATAGGGCAATTAGTATTGGGATTAATGGGACGACAGGGATTGGAAAGTCGGATGACTTTGTGGGATTACTATGCGTCTGCTACGAGAATAATTTGCACATTCGGAGAATTTACATTCAGAGTCGCAAGAGATTTAGGAATATATTTGATAGGAAAATACACACATCGAGGGGGAGAGGTACGAGCATAAAAATGCTCGACGAGGCTATTTCATTTGCGTATTTCATTTTGCGTAAAAGTCGACCGATTGAAGCACAAAGGTGCGCTAATTACGCGCATTTGCGAGAAACGTATCTCGCGCAAAATTAGCATAAAAACATAATCTGCGAGCGTGCACGCGCGAGAATAATTTTTACTCTTTCTCTCTCTCTCTCTCTCTTTAAACGCACCTGCTTCGGCGACGTGCGCACAATTGATGCAAAAAAGACCGTTGACCTCCCTCCGTTTTATAGCTCGTGGCCTTAGGCTTTGAAAGCGCGAAGGTTCGCGTTTCACGTGCAAGTGACGGTGACGTAATTATTATAATAGCAGAGGCGCGATTATATAAAATGCGATGCTCGCGATTTTTGTAATCCTCGCGAGGGCGCAGTTCTTTCATCTCCTTCATCTCCCCTGTTCTCTTCAATTTCGGGGTCTTTATTCCCCGAAACACTCTCTTCGTCCGGTTGATATACTTATCGCATCACGCGAGCTCTGGCGCTTTATCATATTACTTAAATTAATGAAATGAGTAAAAAGTTATACTCCTTTTATGCATTAAAATCATTTTCTTCATTACTCTCTCTCTCTCTCTCTCTCTCTCTCTCTCTCTCTCTTTTGTTGATGCCTTTCTTTCTTTTTTTTTCGGATTATATAAAATATTATCCGGCAACACGCGTGACGTGACGTTCGCACGCGTGCACTTCCTGGGGAGGGAAAAACAAAAGGGGCGTGATTTAAATCTCTTCGTCGTATAATCTGAATTACAAATACAAGTTACGTGTTCGCTCAATTCTCTATCCTTTCATGGTACTCGAAAAAGACTGACATATAATCGCCATGCGATTCGATAATATAACGTGACAAAGCGTTGACTTCACGTGACGTGAATGGTATATCCCTAGTTTAATCCTATTTTTCCTTTTTTTTTCCTCTCTCATCACTCTCTCATCTTTCTCTCTTCCTCGTGCTTTTCAGAGATTTTCGCGAAACATTCTTCGTCAGGTAACGCTGATATTATTACACCGTAGCTGCGATCGAGTGAGTGAAAAGGTGACGAGAGATAAAGGTCGACGCGTTGTAACGCCGTCAACGTCGCTCTCCGCAGCCGCCGCTGTCGTCGCCTGTTCTTTTTTTCGACGACGACGAAAAAAAAAAAAAAAAGTGAGTTACGTCGCGCCCATTTAGGACGACCCGGATAATTTGGCGCATCCGGGATTTATACATCTCTCTCATTCACGGAGACGGGCGCGCTCGTTAGGCGTATTAACTCCTGTCAAACGGCACGGTAAAAAGCGACGTCGCGATTGCCGCGATCGATTATCGGGACAACAGAAGGGAGGTTGGTCGTGCGGGTAGTTGTTTTGCAATCCGTAATTAGGCTTAAATGTAACTGGCATCGTTGTCACGCGCTTCTTCTCTTCCCTCTTTTTCCCTCGCGGTCGCGACAATCGTTTTATCGACGCGACGTCGAGAGGGGAAACTCTCGAGAATTAAATCGGTAACCGTAAATTATATCGCGCGAAGAAGAATCGATAGATGCATATTGAAAAATGTTCCTCGACGTTCTTATTTGTCGTATATATCGCGGATATCGAGAATAAATAAATGCGCCGCAAGCGAAGCAGATTTCATCTTTTCAAAAGCGCGCGCGTACAGAGTATAAGGAGAATACGGTGGAAAGCGCATTGCGAGCAACGCGAAGCGGTAAATCTGGTCATCTTTCCGACTCTCTTGTAAAATCTCCAGTAGCTTTCAAATAACGGATGCAAGAAATGCGTACCCCGAATCGGCTGCTCTCAGCACGATAACGCGGATACGAAACTCGGAACTATCCGCGAACTGCGCAGTTCGAAAATCGAAAAATATCATCAATTCTTTATCTCGGTAATCAAACTTTGGTTAAAGTTAAGTCCAATTGAGATTGGAAAAGGCTGAAAAATTAATTTGATAAAAAAAAACCCATACATTTTCGATCCCTCTCGCGATTTAAAAACTTTCGAAGCTTTTGACAGCTTCGTCGTAGGAATATCGACTTGCCTCCTCGAAGCGTAAATGACAGTTGATAGATTTTCAGATACGTCGACAAAATCGCGCGCGTTACAGTCGACATCATTTGTTATACTTCGCTTTGCCGTTCGGCAATATACAGGGTGTCCGGTAATAATCTCCCCAACTCTCGTGTGCAGGTAGAGCGGGTTAAAGCGAGTAGGAAAGTCCTCTACCGTTTTGCGATCTTCGCAATAATTAATGAGAAATTAATTAGAAAAGATCGGCCAAACCTCTACCTGCACACGATGGGTGGGGCTGTTATTACCGGACACCCTGTATATCGTTGTGTATCTGAATGCAAGTTATCATGTATACGAAAGGAACAGATGAGTTTCCCGATGCTAATATGCGATTCACGAGAAATCCGTACGGTTGCAATTGCAGGGAGCGAACGAGCGACGGGTCCCTTTATTTGAAATCGCGGATTCGCGCGCGATCGCAGATAAAAAGATCGTGTAAACACATCGTCGCCGACTCCCCGCGTTTACCAACCAACACGCGGATTCTCGCGTAATATCGCGATCGGGGGTGATTAATGGCGGAGGCGCGCCGTTTAACCGCCGCTTTTACATCCTGACACGGGGTGGCAACGGGGTGAATCGCGGCAAGGGGGACCAGGGAAAGCGGTAAGAATAATACGAGGTCTATAAAGGAAACGTAGAATGGTTGTACAGATAAAGTGCGCAGGAAATCAGCCACTACTACTACTACCTTCCCGCGCGAGAACGCATAATATCAGTGCTTTATTCGCAAATCCTTGCGCCGCGAAAAGGTTGGGAGAGGTTAAAGGTAGATAACGTATATCACGCGAAAAATATAGTTACATTAACTGCAATTTATAATGGATTTCGCGAATTACTCATTGTTCCGCGCGAAAAGCATACGGACGGCATACACCGCTCTCTCTCTCTCTCTTTTTCTCTCTCTCTCTCTCTCTTTCTTGTTCACTCCGCTCCGCTGCTTTGATTTATACTTCTGGTTTACCGGACTATTAACGCCGTGCAACACTGTTAATAATCGCCCCTCGCATTTCCCGGCAGGACTCCTCCTTCGAAACGTCGGCAATTTCAGTTTCGATCGATGAGAAAGTACGAGTGGAAAGTTCGCGACTTTTTTTTCAGCCGACACAGTTCTCGACGAGTTATTTCCATTTCATTATGCGGGATATTCGAGGCATAAAGGTATTGCGTTGAGTGAATTTCAACGCGCCGAACGTCGATAGTTTTCGAGTTACGAGCACACAATATAAAAAAATCTCGAAGATTTTCAGGAATTAATAATGTGCGTGACTGTAAAATCGATTAATTTCTGAATGTAGTTGTCTGGATAGTGTTTCGCACTCCATAGCCGAGCTATTCAATATTGAACGTATCGAAAATAAAGCCTCCGGCGATAATCAAATATGTATTCGATTATAATTTAATAATACGACTATTTTTGCGAAACCGCGCGTCATCGCGCGCGACCAAGAGGTCTCTCGATTTTAAAACGAATTTCGGTGAGTTCAATTTTAATAACTAGTATACATATGTGTATATGTGTATCGCCTTCGCGCGTGCAAACGCCATGCAAAGGGACGAAAGGAACAAATCCGCTTTTCACGGTAATAATGGCACGTATCCTTTCGCTATCAAGCCGCGATATTGCAATTTCTTGCTTGGATCGTCGGCTAAAGCGTTCGCAACACGTTTTCCTGCGCTGCGTCAGTTTTTTTTTTCCCCCCGGCACCATCTTTCGAGAAAAGCGATGTGTGCACTCCGATAAAAATTATTTCCGGATTAGTTTAATTCCTCGTTAGAACGTCAGTTAGGAATTTTATGCGCGAAATATATTGAAATTGTGCATTTTTAAAAATATATGTTTGTGCGGATATATGCGAGACCGCCTATACATATTATATAATGCTGATATAAATGTAAAAATATATCAAACATTCTTCTTCTCTAATTTTATCGAGTGAAATTTTAATGATAAATGAAAGAGTTTGGAGTCGTGGTATATTTGAACAAAAATTTCACACGAAAACTTTTTATAATTTTTAATACACCGAACAGTATTAATTATTCAGATTATAGGAGTAAATTTACCAGAATATACGAGAGACATTTATTTGTGTGACACACTCTGATTCTTACATAAAGTGCACTAACTTACTGAGAGATGTACTAGAGAGATAAATATATATAACGTAATAATCTCCAAATTCGTGGCGTTTAATACCGCTGCATCAGTCGAGGGGAGAGGAGAGGGCGCAGACAAAACGGTAAACTATCATCTATTAAATTGCAGAACTTGGAGTCGTTAGAGCCGAGCTTACGCGAATTATGCTTTCGGAGGTAAGATCGCGATTTGTCGTAGGACCTAGCTCGCTCGCCTCGCGCTCTGGAGACGCTCGCGCCGCTCCGCGTTAATTAATTTGTTAATTAATTCCGAACTATAGAGCGCGGCAGTTGGATAATTCTAAAATTCACTTACGCCGCGCGGTGCGCGCAACCTTTAGTTACGAACTAATTTATTATGACGATGGTTTCCGGCTGGCAAAGAGGAAAATGCCGTCGTCGTCGTCGCCGTCGCGCTCGCGTTTAAAGCGCTCGCAAATAGAGATTCAACCTTTTCGAAAATCACGACCAACAAATCACCGGAAGTAATAAGTGTTGTTCCGTTGCCCGATACGCTTTACGATCCCGTCGTCGCGGCGGAACTAAACGCCGAGTGTGCAAGCTCTTCCTTTCCTTTTTATTTCTTGCTGTTTCCGTAAACAAAAATGGAGAGGCGCAGCTATATAGCGGGAGTCAGCTGCGGCTTAATTAAAAGCGGCGAGGAGTCGGATTATTTTTCTTATTAGCCCCTTAAGGACGAACATGCGCGCGCTCCACGAATATGCAATCTACGTTTCGTTGCATTTCCATCCCATGATTGCATGAAGAATGCATTGTAATTGACTGTATTGTATCCATAATACTTTGGAAGATGCAAAGGGAGAAGAGAGAGAGAGAGAGAGAGACATATACAAACTCGCGTAAATACGATAAAAATCTAAAAGTTTTATTTATCTCTATTATCTCTTTAGGACATGTTTGTGTACACAATTAAAGATAATTATAGGGAGACAAGAACGTATAAATATAATGTATATAAATTTTCGGAATTCAAAGATTAATTTTACTTTATGTCTTTTGAGAAAAATATCAGATATATTTCTCAAGATTAAAACGAATTTGTCACACACATATCTTGTACAAAAAATCTTAAGAGATATATATATATGTATATGAGGTCGCGGACTGGTCTTTATTTAGCAATTATCTTTCTCGCTTTGTCGACGGAGGAGAAGCAGGTGCGCTTTGGGTCACGAAAATAACGGACGGATATCTCGCGACGCGAATGGCAAAGCACGATAATAAGTAACGAATATAGGTCGGGAAAATTTGGGATAAAACGGCCCGACTAATTTCGGCATATTATTGCCGACATTATCCGAATAATCACGGACTTGTGTAAGTGCAGCGTGCCCGAAAAAGCGAGATTTGGCATGGCAAACGCTCGTTTCGTAAGTGATAATTTAATCAACGTATAACGATAGAATTCTATCTTTCGCGATTAAATATAATGTACCTATATTGTTTTATTTTTTACTACTTTCTGTTTCGAGACAAAAAATGTGCAAAATTTTATTAAATCAATCTCTTGTTTAATACATTTTGTATCCGATTAACTATTTTTGACAGAGCTAATTTTCAATTAAAATTCTCCAAAAATTTGCTGAAATTATTCAGAACTGCACAGATGTATCATGCAAAAGAATATAAGATTTTAATTATATTATTTTATTATAACTAAGATTATATTTTTTTCTATAAAACAAGACCCGAGCGTAAAAAAAAAATCGCAATTTATGACGTTATAAAAGATACGCAAACGCGCGGCGTCGTTGACGATCATTCGAAAATCATATATTTCCAATGTGTGATATTATAACGCCGGTGTAAACGCGAGTCACGCCACACTCGCGATTTTATCCTCTGCGAGCGTGCAGAGACGCGTGAAGCCTCGCTTTTTTATGTGACTTTTAACCTTCGTTTAAACGGGAAACGCGACGGCCGGATGGCGCGTCTAATCATACCTCGTCGTCGGCCGACGTTAATTCGATAATTATGCTTAGCAGTTGGTTACCTGTTGCGTTGTGTGTGGCGGCAAATTTTTCTGCGTGCGGCGATGCAACCGACGTAGGTAAATTTGCGTCCCAAATCAAACAAAATTTTTCGGTAATCGAATCGGAACGATAGTAAACGAAAATTATTCCGTCTTGCCGATTTCGCGGTTGATATCGGGAAGTACTCGCGAACGAGTATTGATAAATGTCAAAAAAAAAGGGGGAAAAAAAGAAAAATTTAATTTTGGTAAAAGGTCGAGACAACGCGGTTATGAATTTAAATCTTTTATGGAATAAAACTTTGAATAGCCGGACGCACGGCAATACAAATGGAACAAGTTTGTCCACTTGTCAGTCAAAGGACGGTAACTGGACAAACTGTGCGGTTTTGCAAGGAAAAGATATCGACCGCGCGAATTGTGTGTGTAACCGAAATTGGTAAAATAAAACTATTTTTATCCATTTATCTATTTTTATCCTGTACGTCCGTTCGTGTTTAAACGCGGATTTTTATTTATCAAAAAATATCAGAGTATTCTCTCCCAGCTCGCGCGAGTGTGTTTGTGTGTACTCTGTAAAATCTAAGTAAATGGAATTTCCATAGATGGAAATAGTTTTTAAAATAAACGCATGAGATGAGAGAGAGAGAGAGAGAGAGAAAAAGAGGGAGAGAAACAGAGGCAAAATTTATTTTGCGAACAAAAAGTTTTTTCAAGAAAAGCGAAAGAAGCGACTTTGTTTCAGGTTCGGAGAATCGGTAACCGAGCGAATTATATTCGTGTCGCCTGATAGAATCAGATTCGCGGGACTCGGTCGCAGTTTTTTTCAGAATGAAATCCGTCAGCTGTCACGCTCGGTGATTAAAATATGACACGAGACATCCATACATTTCATTTAATCCCGGCGCGCGCTCCAGCGTCATATAACACTTTCCGCGCTTTTATCTCGTAAAATATCAATATACATATATACGAGAAATGAGAATATCGGAATGGACTTATGACACACTAAATCGAGAGAAAAAAAATTCAATTTCATTCTACTCTAAGCTCCCTTTGCCGAATGTAGCGCGTATAACAATAAAAATATTTGTTTCGTAGCGATGCGCAAGTTTGTTGCAGTTTGTTGCGGTATATTATCGAAGAGTTTTACCGAGGAGTTCACATTTATTTATTAACGTAAATGTATTGCACGCGTAAACGTAAGATATCAATTATCGATTATTGAAAATATATTAGGAAAATACACGCATAGAAAACATTAGAGATACGAAATTTTTTTTTTATTTTTCTATGCGACTCGATAGTTTTCCCCGAATACCGGGATCGGTGCATAACAATAGTTCAATTTTTCGAATTCGACCAACTCTGCGCGAATCAACAAACAACTCACCGCACACCACAGTCGTCAAATCCCATCCGTTTCACTCGCGGAATCGCTCAATCGTTTCCTCGATCCGTCTAGATTTAATTCGGTTAGTTAGCGCGTATTTAGAGTATCGCACACGTATACCGTCGGCAAATACAGAAATCTTTTAGGATTCTATTCGAAAGAGGAGGATGGTACGGGTATATATGTATATATACATTTGCCCTCCCAGCCCCCTGCGCGCAGCAACCAAGCAGCAACGAGATTGGATTCGCGAAACAAAGGGCCTTTATAATATATGTATTGCGCGAGTTCTCAACTCTTGTGACAGTTCTCTGAATAATTTTCGAAGTATCTATCCCGCGCGCCGTTCGCGCGCGACTCAGACGTACAGCGCCATATATAATCTCGCGTCTCGCTGTATATATAGATATATATGTATGTATATGTGGTACACATATATATCCTCGCACGTACATCATACGTATGTGTGAATATATCTGAAATATTTAATCGCAGACTCGATTGGCCGCACGCGATTTCACCTGGCAATCCGGCTCTCGCACGAGAGCCTGAAACTCAAAGCTTTCGGGCTCTCATCCCGACTTGAAGCTTTTATCCGCGACGCACGTATATTCCTCTCCGGACGCGCCGGAACTCGACGTCGTATTCCTTTCCCCGAGTTCGACGATGATATTTAATTTAATTCCGCAGCTTCCTCCGGGCGTGCGCGTGCGCGTGCGCGCGCACCGTAAAAATCTCTTTTATACGTTTCTATAAAAAGAATAAAAAAAATAAAATAAAAAAAAAAAGAATGGATAGAGAGATGAACGGCCGCGGCGAGTATACCCGTATGATTTTCGCTTAATTGGCTACGCGGGTCGTTACAATTTTTCAGAGCGCTACGTGGACTCTTGCAGAATATATAGGTGCGTCAATGCGGCACACATAGGTGACAAACAGCGCGATATTTCCCATCGAAAGAAAGAGAGAAAGAGAATCACGATAATTTTTTTCTTCTCTAAAAAAGGTTAGCATTTCAGTAATAAATCAAAGTGAATTAAAGCCGATTAAAGAATCGTATACCTCCTTCCAAAAATTCAGCACAAAGAATAATCTTTCATATTACATATATCTGTCAATCATAATTGAATATTTGTAAATTCCGTTATATTTCTGCTTCGTTGTCTCTTATCTTTTTCGATTCTGTCTAGTCGGATTCAAAGAAGCGCAACAGACTTGACGGTCATCCGGACATTTTTGACTCGACATCAAATCGCGAAGTTGCGACGTAATGTCGTTACGGGACACGCCGTGTACAAAACGTGTGTCGTACATCTTCGATATTTACTCGCCGGCAAACGCGATTGCATCCGTACAGATGGGAATCACGCGAGCGCGATTTTATCCGGCGGCAATCACGCACACATCGAGCGTATAAACCTTCACACTTTTATCCGACCTTAACTTCTATATCCGCGGCGTGAAACACCGGTCGACTCTCTTGCGGACATTCCTGCCGTATGATGTTCGATTATAGCCGCGATATCGGCCGTTTGGAACTTTCACGATACAAAAAGGGTCTCGATGTCGCGTGATAGAAAGAGAGGATTTTCAAAGAAAAAGCCTAATACTTAAAATATGAACTTTGATTAAAATAAAATATTAAACTTGATTAATTTGTTTAACTACACCTAATTGACTTGTTGATGTATTTTTCTCTTGACAACGACAATGAGGAAACGACAATTTTGGTAATCGCTTCAAGCGATTACTAAATTTGGCTAAATTTAGATAAAAGGAAAATTTTATCGCGGAATAAATTTTTTGAAACCGCAATGATAAATGAGATTTTGTATTAATCTATCGATGAACGGAAATGCAATTTTATCTTGTGTCTGAGTTTCGTACCGAGCATAAAAGAATTGTTCTCCAATACTCGGCGAAATATGCTCTGCAGTGAGATTAAATTTACCCGCCCTAATAGTCGAGGGGCATCTAATCACGCGCGTATCCGCCGATCGAGCGAATCTGCTTAAAAAATTGCCGCTCGCCCGCACATTTATTTGCCCTCCTTCTGATTTATGCTTCTGATTCACTGCAATATTATATAATTTGACTGTATTAAATGCCCCCGCCGGGCAACGCTATTAACTCTGCGTTTTATGGTCTTTTCATTTTTGCGAAAAAAAAAATCCGTATTTTTTTTTTTTTTTTTTTTTTTTTTTTTTTTTTTTTTAAACCAATCATACGTTTTAATGCGTCACAGAGGAAAAATAATTTCATATATAAATTAAGTCTCGAAAATGTTTTAAATTTAAAATATTTATTCGGTAAAACATCTCTTGAAAGCAAAATATGAAACGGTTAGCGAAATAGGATATCAGGAGAGTGGGATATGCGCGTTTTTATAAAGCGCGCACGCTTTGAAATTTAATAACGTTAGCTGTGAAATTTATACGGAGAGTTTTTTTTAATCGCTAATGTAACGAACTACTCGACGCAGGACACCGGTATCGTGGAATCATCCGGTGTAAAATTGGTGCTCTTGAGTCTCGCTGCGGTCGAATCCCGCGCGGTCGCAAAAATCGACACGCCTGAAAACCGAGGCGCGCAAAATCGCGGCCAGCCGAGCGTCGAAAATTCGATGCGTCGTAAATGGACGCGGCCTGAAATCCGCGGAGCCTTTATCGGCGGCACGAGGCGTGAAAAATCCACCGAGCTCGGATCTCATGATACTCGCCGCGCCGGTCGACGATTCTAATTCGCATCGTTCACCCTGGAGCATCGCCCACACATACATATACCTATATCCACCTACACGTGTACGCGTACACGTACACGTGCCAACGCACACGCGTGGGAAAGGGGGTGGAGAGGCCGGGCGGAAATTCCGGCCGCCGAGCGATCAGTTTTGCGGATGCGACGTATCCGGTGATTTGGCATTGTTGCCCACGGCAAGCGCAACGTCAATGGACGCACGCAGGTAGAACGCGAGCGAGCGTGCGAACACACGCGCACGGATGCTCGCGCGCGCGCGTGCACCCGCGCGCGCTCCGTGTCATCGCCAGGTGGATCCTCCTTCCAGCTGTACCCGCGTCATCGCGCTTTTTTTTTCACGCTAGAGAGAACTGTTCTCTTTTTTATTTTTTTTTCTTTTTTATTTTTTTTTGTGTGCTTTCGCGTTCGACGTTTTTTGGCCGGGCAATCGAGTTTCGC
Source organism: Lasius platythorax (assembly GCA_963971435.1). Taxonomy (NCBI): domain Eukaryota; kingdom Metazoa; phylum Arthropoda; class Insecta; order Hymenoptera; family Formicidae; genus Lasius; species Lasius platythorax. Next base: position 10,197,229 of record OZ020548.1, on the reverse strand, counting down.
CCTGGAACCACCTCTTTGAAGTCCCCCGCTCGCGGAGTGAAGATACCACGTCACTCTCGATCGACGGCTTCAAAAGGTACCACCTTTTTGAAGTTACGCTCGACGGTACCCATCGCGCTCTTTCCGAACGATCACTTCCGCGCGGATCGGGAATTCAGAAATCACCGGGCGAATCCGCAAACGGTTAAGTCCGCTTTCCGCATCGCTCCGTCGCACTTATCCCTATGTCCGGCCTACGCTGTCGTACCCGAATATCGATTTTCTAGTTTACACCCGCGGCTATTGATCGGCAATAGAGATAGCGTGGAGATGAAGAGAAAGAAAGATAGAGAGAGAGAGAGAGAGAGAGAGAGAGAGAGAGAGATTTTTTAATTCGATCGGACAATATAATAGGAGAGAATTACAAGAGGCAAATGTCTCGCTGGGAGAGTAAAATCTAAATGTCGGAGTACTCGTATATTTATCGCGCGTTCGTGCGGCTATTATAGTTACGTCAGGCGTAAATCGTCCGATATTATTATAGTATCCATTATACACAACACAGCGTAGCCGCGTAAATATAATCCGTAATATCAAAGGCGCAATGTCCGCTACGAGAGATGGGTTTATCGATGGCTCTTTATTGATGATATTGCCCACTCACTTCCCTCTTCCTTTCTCCCTACCTCCCTTCGTTGTATTTGTTTGTCGTCGTCGTTGGCTGGGGTTTTGATGGTCGACACGGAGGCGCGGACCGTAAAAGACGTGGTTCACCATCGACGATAGGTATTAGCCGGTCGCCCGCTTTCGCTTCCTCGCGTTTATGACCTTTCTGGTATATACATACATCTTATGCCTTTTACCACCCCTTCTCATGGTGATATTTAAACATTCTCGCTTTGCAGTCGGACCCGCCGCTCCTGACAAATGTCACGCGCCTCTTTAAATTTATTTATACGTCGAATTCAAAACACATGTATATACGCTTCAATTCCGTAGAGATGTTAAAAATCAAACTACGCGATTTCAGAGAGAGCCAGAGAGAGAGAGAGAGAGACAACATGCACGCTGTGAAAATATACTTTTTGTCTAAAAATACATATTTTTATGTATAGAAGAAGCGGGGATAATTCGAACATTTTATATTCAATTAAGGAAGTTGATGAAAAATAGGTCCGAATAGAACAAAGTGAAAAATATATAAAAGATTGTCCACAAGTTCATTAATCATTATATCTGGCGATTGCCGATTAGCTGATTAGCACCGTCATTTATCATAACGTATTAATTAATTATTGTGTATGTACGTAATGTATTAATTAATTATGCAATTCTATTGTCTAACGTTATTAGATATAAGTGACAATTTCATACGCACACACGGTCCTCCAGATTACGCCGTGATTATGCAGTCACCAGATATATGCGTTCCCCGAATTGATTCGGCTATTGGTTAATGCAAGAGTTATTCCGATTAAGTCGAAATCGACTTTCGGTCACCCTAAAATATTCATTCAATTTCCCCGCATCAGCTTCGCGCGAGACGCGGCGAATTTGACATCTCGCAATCTTGCGAGAAGCCGGAAGAATATTCGAAAATGATGGCGCGCTGATAACACGCGGCGCTCTCGCTATCGACGGATATCAGAGAGCGTCGTCCCTATTTACCATGAATGGTAATCAGACGTCGCTATCGCCGCGCCGGATGAAGATTTCCCGGCTCCCTCGGTACACCGGAATGTAAAATTTACGTAAATTCCTCTCTGTTCCCTTCCCCCTCGCGCCTGCTGCATAGACTCCGCGAGAGAGCCGGAAATTTCTACTCCTTCTCCTTCCGCACGATAGAATTCTTTCTCGGAGATCTCTTCCTCCTCCGCTTTAAAATTCTCTTATTACATGCATTAATAAATTGCACGTGATACAATCATATATATATACACACATGTGTGTATGTGTATACATCCCCACACACATATACAATACACCGTTACGTTGCTTATTCCGAGAGGATCGTTACAAAACTCGACTATTATAGCGAAAACTTTGACTCTATAGTTGTTACGTTAAATGGAGATGAGTATAAGATAAAATTTTATGGCGACTTAAATTTAACTGTACATTGCGAGAGTTATAATAGGGGGCTGTGCAAAACTCTTGATAACAGTTATTACAGACAATAGAGACGTACAATTTCCTCTCCTACGTCAATTGACATAGAGCGGCGCAATTAGTACAGTCAATAAATCCGGATCGTTCCCGATATTTTTGCGGGTTCCTCGAAAGCCGGTCTTTTCTTCGTTCGTTTCTCTCCCGAAAAGTTGACGGAAAAGTCTTACTCGGGTCTTCTTCTCGTCTTCTGGTATACGCGCGCGTCAGAGGAATCTTCAATTAAACTTTTTTCTCTTCCGCGAGCGCGCTGATTCGCGTCGTCGTCTCACGAGAACTTCTCCATCTTGCGCTGTTGCAGCAGCAGAGATGCGGTCACGATTATTTACCCGACGACCGATCGCATCGTCGTCGCGTCGCGCGCGTAGCTCTCTCGTAGGTTTTCCGCGAGAGCCTCTATCAGAAGAGGGTGGTTGGGTATTTCCATTACCTCGTCTGTTTGATCCCGGAGCGCTTCGGGCATCGATTCTCTCTCCGGGGTCCTTCTGGGCCACCGCCCCTTTGCTCCGTCGGATCGCTCTTTGTCCGAGGGTATTTAAAAGAATACGTCGTACGTCCCGTACGAACGTCGGCGCGAACGGCAATATCTATTTGGACCGTAACATCCGTTTCACCGTAGAGAAGGCGAGGACTCCTCTCTCGACGGAGAGAAAGAGAGAGAGAGAGAGAGAGAGAGAGAGAGAGAGAGAGAGACAGAGAGAGAGAGAGAGAGACAGAGAGAGACAGAGAGGGAGAAAGAGGGAACGGTTCGTCCGACGTCGATTACCAGCGAGAAATCAATCGCGGACAAATACGCTCTCGTCGCCGCTCACGTTGGGGCTCGGTTCGCTTTATTTACGGTCGGGACGTCGATGCATTCCTACATCGCGACATGAAAAACCAAATCCGAGAAGCGTGAATTTAAGGGAAGTAAGAGTAAATTACCGTTTACGCAGTCGGTTGAATATAAATTCGACAAAATTGCAATGCTTCAACGATAATAATTATAATCGTAAACTACTTTGATAATGCGGCGCTAATACAGTACATTACAACTCACCGACTTGTAATGGCAATAATTTTATACAAAGTGAAATCGAGCGAGCGCAATTGATTAATTATTATGAGAAATTAGAGAAGCGCAAATGTTGCGAGATCTCAGCCGTGTGCTTAACCCATCTGTCAATGAACGAGTATCCGGATATTCACACGAAAAAAAAATATTAGCTACCATAAATTTCAGGTAATATAAAGATACCTAAAACTTCAGGTAATATAGAAATACCTAAAATTTAGCTATGGTAGCTAATATTTTTTTTCCGTGCAAAGGAACTTTAAATGTTAAAAATGGGTCGAAACTTTTCTCCGCCCGAAACAAAATACAAAGGGCTATTCAAAAATCTTCTAAAATATAACGAGAAAGAATGTTCGATGCCCAGTAGCTGCTATAAAGAAATTATCTGAATTTGTATAAAGAAATTGTCACAGTGCAATGTATCGAAAACACGCGGTTGGTATCCGGATACCCGTACATTTGATGAAAAGGTAAAAAATTGCGCATTGACAGAAGGGTTAATCAATATATAGCTATATCGAGACTACTTTTCTCTTGCCACGCACGCGAGATTTCGTCCGATTTAAAGAGTTATGTACGAGAAAAACGTACTGCGCGAGGTGACTAATCCTCTCGCTGTTAGAAAGCTTCCGCATTTTTATTTTGCGCGCTATTTCGCCGTCTCGTGAAATCACACACGACCGTCGCGGTGACTCGAAATATACGGAAGACCTTCCAAGCGGTTCCGGTTTCGTAATAATCGTGATACGGCCGAGGACGAAGCCCTATATAAAGAACTTCCCGGAGTGTTTGTCTTCGTAGAAAAATTACGAGCGCCGTTGTGTGCGCACGTGAGTATATATTTTCGTGCATTTCGTGTATATATATATGCCTATGTGTATTGCGCGCGCGTCCACTTGTATGCGAAACTTGGAACACGGCCCCCGCGCTTTTAAACATTTATGTACTTCTTATTGCACGAGTGCCACTGTGTTCCTTCCGAGAAACGAATGCGCTTGCTTCCGATACGTGACGTCCCGCAAACCGTTTCGCTTCGCAAAAAGATACGAATATGACGGCGATTCGAGAGCGCGCGATTACATTCATATATACGGATATGTAAATATGAAACGCATCCCCCTTCTTCTCCCCCCTCCCCCTTCCACAGGGGGGCAGCGGAAAATTGCGCAAACGTTTCTCTCGGCGGTAGACGCTAACGACCACATTTAATCGCGGAGTGTGTTTATGCACACAGCCGCCTCCCCCGATTATATTCGGTTACACTCTTGGCGAATTCGCCCTTACTCTTTCTCCCCCCTCCGCCCCCCGCCCCCCACCCCCCGCGGGCGCGCGCGTGTCTCGGACGTTTACTCGACTCGCTGGCTTAAATACGCATTTTGGAAAACTGGCGAGATTAATTTCGCCTTGCGCGAGATTAATTTCGCTTGCCGTATATAAGTAGAGTAGTCGAGTGCACGCTTTTCCGAATGTACGTGTAAAAATTTCATAACCGTCGTTTGTGCCGCGCTCGAAAAGTGTGGAGTATTCGACCTCTACAAGGGATTACAGCGAAAATACCTTGGAAATATACATCGTTAGTGAGAAAAATCGGGGAAAAAATAAATTTGCATTTCAAAAAGAGAAAAAAAAATATATAATTCTATAAATTTGTTTATACACGCGCGTATATTACTTCGTTGACACGCGTTAACATACGGCAATCGACGCGATCGCAAAACAAGAAAAAAAAATTTTTTTTTATCGTTCGCCGGTGCATCTATCTCATCGTGTCGGTGCAATTCGCCGATGCAATCTCTCCAGCACGCTACAAGAGAAAAGATAACGGCAGATCCCCCGCCCCCGAAAGTTTTCTATCCAGTTGAAAATTTTCTGCCGTTAATCGTTGGTCCGTACAGTAACAGTCGCGCTTCCGACGCTCTCTCTCTCTCTCTCTCTGTCCTTTTCGCGGAGGGTGTTTCTCTGCCGGTATAATAACAATAATAATAATAATAAAGGACGACAAGGCGAGCGCGCGCGTTGTCCCGAAGTTCTCTCGAGTGCCCCTCGTCATGCAACGACGCTGAATATGACGGCCTCCGCGGGGGCGGTGGAGGTCGCATGTCGCCCGGCGATAAGTTGTCCCGTCACACGTTTCCAAGTTCTCACGCCTTCTCCCCGAGCTAGTTTACGAGCCGGTGCCGGTGCGGGCCGGGGAATCGAGTGAGACACCAGGTGGACGGCCGAGGCTGATGGGGAACTGCGAGAAGCCTGCCTTCCAACGGTCGACGAAACTCCTTTAAAAAATTAGCGATCGTCGCGAGCGATCCTTCTCTCCCTTTCCCTCCCGCACGAGCCGAATCACCGTCTCTTTAGTCCGTTAGATCTAGCACTAGGGGAAGGGGTAATCCAACCGAGGGTTAGTTGCATAGCAACATGTCATTTTCTCGTCCGCGTTTTCTAATTCCACGCTCGGTCTAGCCGGAGATAGTTTACTACGGTATAGCTGAAAATAAATGGCCGACCCCGCGTATCGATCGTCGACGAATTCGCCGCCGTCGCTGCCGCCGCGCGCGCGTTCGGTGTCTCAATTATGTCTATGGAAATATCTGTCCCGATAATTTGTAGCGGGGAGTTTGAAGGAACACAGGGCACACGCGAGGACACCTATCTCGCTCCCTCTCTCTACTCGACTCGGCTTCCTATATAAATCCTTTTATCTCGACTCGTTCCTATAAATAGGCGGGCTGTTACACGGCGCTTATATCCCTGTTATCGGCCCGATCCGCTGTGTTGCGCCGCGGAAAATCGGAGAAGCGAATTTCCGGTCTTTAAATAACGAATAATTGGGAAAGAGAGCGCGTTTCGCGCGTCGATTTTTATTTTTATTTCAAATTTAATTGATACATATATCTGATATGTAAAACTCTCTCGCAATTTGCAGCGAGCGGACGATGGAAGATGTTGGCCGATATCCGCGCGAATCGCTTGCGTCCGTATAGATAAATCTGTACACGTACGCGCACACACATTTATGTACGTCCACGTACATAAATTAATATATAAGTTAGTCGCCAAATTGGACGGTAGGGCGAGCGAAACTAAGAAACTCCGCCGAGGCAACTTCGCCGCCTGGCACCAATTACGCGTATCAGCCTGTGAATATCCTGTATGTCGCCTCTATTGCAAACAATTCTAAACACCTGCACCTGTATCGCGGTTCTTTCTTGCCTCGCTTTAATTTCCGAGTACCGTTCGCCTTATCGGTCCGCGAGATAGCCTATCGCTCTTCCCTTTAAGCACCGTTCTCCGAAGAGGAAACTGGTTTTGTTGTCCATTAGGCACTACATTTTAAACTCGAAGATAAATGTCTCTGCCGGTGCCGTTATCCACGCAGAAGTGCGAAAGGTAACAAAATAGGGGGGGAGGGAAGTTCGTAAATTTTTAATTAAATGCCCCGTGCAGTATCGCGTTAACGTAAAATTGTATTACGTTCGTCTGACATTTCAGAATTTATCCTCGACGCTTGGGAATAACGGGCGATATTTATGGAGAAGAATTTAGTCAATTTAAGATGCTAATGCATTTTAACGAGAGATATTATTTTTTTTAATATATTGCGCGGGGTGGCGTGTGGGGGAACTCTTTCGAGTTTCCTGAAATAAAAGAGGAACGAGAGGAGGGAGCGTCGTCGCGTCTACCTTCTCGGTCGTGAAAGGCTTTAAAAAAAATAAATAAATAAATAAAACTGCCCCGATCGCGCACGTGCGTCACTTCGAAAGCACCATCGACGAAGCGATATATTGCGTGTCGCCATGCGGCGCGTTGATTCCCGGTTGCTGCTGGGCACCCGGTGTACAACTGCGCCTGCCATCCGCGAACGTTCGACGTTTTCCGCCGCGCGACGTGCGTTGCTTTCGTACCACCGGGCGCGGATATTGACGACCGTGTGTCCCGCCCATTCATCCCGCAATGACGTTTAAATACTTCAGAACGCGCCGCGGCGTTCCCTCGTTATTGCCCCGCGCGCGGAACGTCCGCGAGAAACTCGCGGACGTGAGATGGATGAGGAATCGCCGCTGTTGTCAGTGCTTCCCAAACTAGCTTCTCATTCCCGCGACGAGAAAAGTCGGATATTTCGGATGTCCAATCGTTTCCGCGCTCGAGAAGCGCGAGTACGGCCGGAGTACGAGAGTATCTCGTTTCGGAAAATATTTAAAACAGAGAAATTACGCAAAAAGAAATAAAACTCTACACGTTTTTAATTAAATAATATATATATATATTTTATATTAAATAAGATATAAATGAGACGAAAATAAATTTTCGAGAAATGATACTTCTCTCGTGTTAAATACGTCACTACATAATTTTACATGAGTGCCAATCGTGATTCAAGCTATGAATCTCGACTGGCGAGATGTCTTTCACGCGTAGTACTGTTGAATAATTTCGATAAAGAGGAGTTTCGGAAAGAGCTACGGCTACAGCTTTCTCTTATATCGGATTTATGCCATTTGTTCGCAAGAGTATCGTATATTTTCATGCTTTCTGAAATTTTGAATTTTGCTGCGATAGAACTTTAATTACGCTATAAAAATACGCCGCAAATAATTCGCTTCTGGTGCAGATTTAACGATCGATGTGCTTCAAGTGTGCCGCGGAGAAACAAAGTACAGTTATCTTTATTACTGTCGACACTGGATAAATTTTGATTAGAGTAGCTAATATGTCTCGATCATTAATTCATATTTACATCAACGTTTAAGACCTCGTCTACCGAAATGTACCAAGTTTGTCATTATATTATTAATTTAACGGCTCATATCTAATATATGCTAGCAAACCTCATCAAATTTAATAGGTCTAATATCTCGTCTTTTATTTTATTAACTCTCACATCATTTAATAAATTTCTGAGAGAAGTACATAGTATTTTATTATTTTTTTTCAAATATAAAATATAATTTTATATATATATATATATATATTATATATATATATATATATATATATATATATATATATATATGTATGTATATAAAATTTTTATCAAACTATTTCACATATGAAATATCGATCGTGTGCGGGTTGCATTTTTCGCAAATTTTTTGTCGCAACACGTATCTTGTTAGTGTTACATGATGTTAAATTTTTTTTTAATGCTACGAATTCAGTCGAATTTACCGGATAAAATTCACCCTTTTGGTAAAATAATGCGCGTGTGTTCGTGTGTGCCCTGATAAAAAACGGGCAGAGCACTTGTAATACGAGGCTCATCGAGGCTTAATGGTTAAACGACGAGGTTGCAAACCTGTCCTGTACGCGCGTGTTAACAGCGTTAACGTGGCATTAATGGCTTGTAATTGTATATATATTAGTTAATTAATTGCCCGTGGCTCTCCCGCCAACGTATACGGTGCTACCTACCTAAAGCTTACATTTAGATACGTCGGAAGTTAATTTTGTTCCGCGAAAATGCACGATGTGTCACGCTACGAAAGCCAGATTTCCAGATTGCACAAGACATCTGACAACGATTTCGTCAATTCTCTCTTTCTCTTTCTCTCTCTCTCTAGCACGCATTCTCCTATGTATATTGCATCGCGCGATACGCTGCGACATATTTGACAATATTTCGTTGTAATTTCGAGATGCAATATTATATTATACTCTGTACAGATACAGTGCCAAAAAGATACGTACTTTGCTTTATTAGATAAATTAAGAAACTTTGAACGCGCAGTGTAATTTCGGAAATTACACGTGTTCATAATTTATATATAAATTGTAAGAAGAGGAATGAGCGCAGTTTATATAGGATAACTTTAACGCGATTTCTCGTTTTACTTCTGCGGCAAGATTGCGACGGTCAATAAAATTCGGTGAAAGGAAAATTTCCAACTCGCGCGGTATGCATTTTTCAAACCTTAGACCGGTAAAAACGTATACGTGAAACTCCCGGCGATTAAAGCGAAAATTCATATCGCGATATCCATCTTCTTCGTGGACTTAAAGTATCGGCAAAGATGACTGTAAGAACTCTCCGAGAATGGACACGGAAAGTTTTAATCTTTTCAGACTTGTACCGGGTCGAGTGGCACGAACTTCCACGCTATCGACGACAGCCACGCGCGCAATAAATCTGTCCGATACATTGATTTCGTCCGCGAAATTTTGCCCGGATTTTCATCCGCGACGATGACCTTCTCTCGGCGAAGAAACTGCCGAGAAAGAACCTGCTTCGCGACGAGGAGCTGTTAACTGAACGCCCGGAGTGGAGAGATGTTCGGTAGTTTCCAAAGTTGTCATTGAAAGAGTTCCATTGTACACGACGCCCGTTACAACGTCGCTCATTAATGTCTTTTCGAAGATACTTCTTACTTCGATTCTCTTTTCTCTTTGCGTGTTTGAGAAACACACCGTGTATTACCGTCAATTGTTCATCGGATTTTTCGATTTGAATAAAAATAGTATAATTCGAGACTGTGTCATTTCGCGGAAGTAATAATACATGGAGAGAGAGTCGCGCGATAAACGACCGACCAATCTATTTTGCGCGAAGAAATAGAATAACGTTCTAATTAATAAAGGCGGGTTCTTCGAATTTTAATTACAAGAGAGAGAGAGAGAAAGAGAGGGAGCAGAGAGATATTTAATTAATAGAGATTAAAGGCTCGCGAAGAGGTAGATAGCGCCCCATAAAAATTGCCGTTCTAACTTTCCTAGTGGAGGAAACCCCTAGTTCAGGTGACATACGGTGAGACTTCCCCTGCACGGGCACTCGGCTCCGCCGTTAATGCGGGCGAGTGTAACGACGGCGACCGCTCGTAGAAGGCCCGAAGTTGGGCGGCGAAATTAGTTTGGGAAACACTGTCGTATGTTTAAAGCGACGCCGTGCAGTCGCGGAGGAGGTCCATCGGAGAAAAAAATTACTGCACGGGAAGTTCCTCTCGTCCTCTTCCTCCCACTCTTTCCTTCCTCCATCGCTCTTTCTCTCTTCCTCTCTCGCGAGCGACTCGCTGCCGAGAATGCCGATTAGCGTCACTCGAGGCGTCACGTATCCTCGTAGCAATCCTCCGTGTTTCCTTTTTCTTCTCCTTCGGGTGTCCGGGGACGAGGATGACGGCGACGAGGAAAACGACGTCTCTTTCGTCGTCGTGTGTTTGGAGACGCCCTCTCTTACGCGGCACACACGACGACGGGTTACGTGAGCGGAGAACAGTACCGGCTTCTAGTCTTTAAAGCGGAAGCTGGATTGCACTTTGGTGCATCACGTCACAGATGAAGGGGAATTAAACTTTGCACTCTCTCTGGCGAGTAAAAAAAAAAAACTCGCGCGTAATGCAATATGCGAAACGTCTTCGATTATCTTACGTTGCGATTATGTCATTTTTACTTAATATCGCGAGAGAATATTGCTACTGGATATTACTAATCGATCGATAAGAAGCGAGTTATTTTAACGTATCGCGCGTGCGACGTTTACATCTGGAGCATCGCCGCGGTGTCCTTATTAAGGGCTGTTGTTGGAGCAACTCACTTAGGGCAAGTCAGCCAGCCAATCCTGTAGGGCGGTCGCGCAAAGTCGAACGTCGACAATTGACCCGTCGCGGAGGAGGAGAGTCGAGCTTAAGTCGACTTAGGCTTAAGTAGGGAAAATCGCCCGAGATAAGCGTAACAGATTGAAAGGGCCGGAACGGCGCGAGATTCTACCCGCTCGCGCGAGTAGAGCACATCCTGCGACGAGATACACGCGGTTGGTTTCTCTCTCTCTCCCTCTTTCTATCTCGCTTTCTCGTCGAGGGTTCCTTCTTCGGGCTAGAACCCCGTAATCCCGAAATCGCTGTGGCACATTCCCCGAGAAGTTTGATTGGCCGAACTATGCCAAGCGGTGCGTGTCGAACCTTGGCAGTGATCCATACGAATCGCGACGATCTCAAGATCGTCGTTTCGCGCACGAAATTCTTCTCCACGAAGTCGCTCGACATTCGGCGCGAGCGTAATAGGGGTGAAATAGAGAGCGGCGAGAAGTAGTCAGAAGTTTTGAACGGCAGTCGGAACTTTATATATTTAGTTCCCCGTCTATTAAATATAATGGTAATATTATTATAATATCGTGCAGTGTGCGCAATATACGCATAATTGTGTAATTTCATTTCACGTGTCTCTAGCGCGTCTATGATAATATTACTATATTATTATACGACTATCGTTATAGAATATCGTTAAAGCACGATAGTGTGTTGTCTATCTCAATATTTTATCGATACTCTGTTCTCTGTTGCAAATTTTTTTTTTTTGCTGCTTTTTTACATTTATTGAGATGACGCAGTCTCGGCGCGTACGGACTCGACGTAACGAAATCAGGAAGTCGCGTTTCCGTCGCGCATAATCAGCGACAATTCTCCGGCGAATCATCGTCGTATCGATTTCGAGAGATCCCGGTTCGGGCCATTAAAATCAGATTAAAATAGATTGACTTTGCATCCCCGCGCAACTTTCGCAGCCTTAATTAGCCTTCCCGGATGTAGCAGCCGATGCCGCGTTTGCATTCGGGCACAAAGAAAATTGGTTAAAGTCTCGACATACACACACACACACACACACACACACAATGGCACGAAGCGGAGATAAGCCGGGATTGCAAAACGGCAAACAGCGGAGAATAGATATGCACTCTGCGAAATTCCGAATCAAATAATTTGTAAAGCCACGATTTTATTTTTCAACGTGTCGAGAGAGAGGTAACGTAATTATTTCAGGAACCAATTATCTTCTCGACTATCTATTGCAGCAATTATAACAGCGAACGGAACAATATTACACACATTTTTACGATTATTGTTGAAAATAATAATTGGCATGAAAAGAGCGTTGGGATATCGCAAGAAGAAAATAACGTTCAATATCTCTGGTTTTAGGTAAGAGAAACCATAAAATATAGCAAAGAGTATACATTTGCGTAAAAAGAGGCGGGAAACGTGAAATGCCTTGTATAACGTCCTATTTAAGTAACGCAGCACAATGCACATGCAAGCAAGAAAAGGAGGGAATTTGCGGAGAAAAAGAAAGGGAGGGAGAGGGGGGAGGGTTGCCCCGGGGTTTCAAGTAAATGCAGCGCAGACGGTGTAATCGGGTTTATTTTTCTTTAGAGTGAGAAACACTGAGATCTGTGTTGCACCGAGCAAGCTATCACGCCGGTTTTCGGGCCTTTGAAGCTCTCGCGCTTCTTTATTTGCCTTCGGATCTTATTCGCACAGTCTCAAGTCGCCGCGTTGCAGTCGTGACTGAAACAAGGGGACGTCTTGTCTCGCGAAGAGCCGCGTTCGAGCGTTGAAGATCGATTGTTATCTCGACGAGTTAAGAAGGATTGTGCTCGTGCAACGGTCGATGTTCGTACAGCGCTATGACATCCCGGTATACAATTCCAAGTTTGTACCTGCGTTAAGAAAGCTCGCGAAAGCTGTAACGAGAATTATTTTTCCTCGACAAAAAAACGCGAATTGTTCTCTTAGCAAAATATTACGTGTTGCATGTGTGTGTGTGTGTGTTCTATCACGCGGTTTTCATTTTTATATTTGTTCCCCCGATTACACTGTTACTCTCGCGTTTTGCGACGCGCGCTTTGACGTAATTAATGCACGCGATTAACGCATGCATTCGCGTTACATTTAATCTCGCGAAAGTTGATTACTTATAGTTGACCCGATCTTGCCGCTAACTACTTTAGTAATCCAGTGGTATAATTGAAGGTTTTAATCCTTAAGAGTAGCCTGCACATTACGCAATTATCGCTTGATCATAAGATAGTATAATTTAATATATATATGGGAGACCATTTTTCATTTAAATTACGTTGCGGCGAAATTGCTGTAATTGCTGGCGGCGACAATTTAATATATAAAATTTAACAATAACGCGAACACATAAATATTTTAATGCAAATATAACGGATTATATTTACATCGTAATTACACGCATTATGCGGAATTCTTCATTATTCAGCTTGATAAAAGGGCGCGAATGCGTCAGTGCCAGAATGATTAAAGACTAGATATCTGGATTATATATTATATCATTACCTACCACTGTCATTAGCATAGCATTAATCTCAATTGCGATATTAGGGCCTGCCTGCCGTAAAACATTCCAATTCACGATTTCTATCAGGGCCAAATGACGCACCACGCGGTGTCCGTCACGGAAGAAGGAGCTCGTGACTAAGCCACCCGATATATACGTCATCCCATTATGTTCAAAAGACAAAGAGAATTCCGCCTCCAAATTCGAGATAGAATAAATAAATTTTTAATTATGTAATGAAAACATTTTATAGAAATATAAATTTGCAGAACCATGAAAAGTTAAACTCGAAACATTTCATTTTTAATGTCAATTTTTAATAAACGCTTCTGTTTATAAAACAGTAAATTATGCTTAATTAGAATATAGAATATTAAATTAGAAGAGAAGTGAAAATGTATGTTCAAAGTATGAAAGAATTTTTCAGCTGTAATATCTAACTATAGTTATTCGCGAATTCATGATTTTCGCATATTCTCGGTTCCCGCGAATATCGCCGCGAGACCCACCGACGTGTATTACACCATTAATTTTATCCGCGGATCGTCTTTGAACGAGAATCGACCGGTGGGCTTAATATAGGTTTTTATGAGCCCTTAACGATACCGGATTTACGATCACGACGTTTGTCACGATTAAATCGTGCCCGACACGCGGTCGCGGAAGGGAAAACGCGGCCGAAATCCGCCATGTGTACTTTCGTCTAATAATTCAGCTCCAACGGACGTTATATCGAGCCCCGATAGAACGCGCGAGAAAAAAACAGTCCCGTGCGCGAAACAACAGAGGAGGTGGGAGGGGGGCAGGGATATCGAAAAAAAAGACAGCTAGACAGAAAGACGGGACGCGCACGCGGATATATCGAGAATTTATACGGTCGGATCGTACGGATGTCACACGGCACTATGAATATGAATAAATATGGAGAATGGACTTAAGTCGGCTAAACCCGCTAGCCCATATTCGATCGGTCAATCGCCACCGGTTTTTCACGCACGCGACTTTTATTCCCTTCCGCTATTTTCTCTCTCTCTCTCTCTCTCTCACACTCTCTCTCACTCTCATCCCCTCTTCCCCCCCCCCCCCCCAGAAAAAAACGTAGCATAGATTGGACACGGCGCACGATTTATACACCTCCGCACACGCGCTCTCGCTTGTAAGCGTGTTCTATGCAGCCAACGCGCGCGTTGAACTGGCTTACGCTAACACCTTTTTTTTCCTAGAAAATTGTTTAATTGAGCCTTTCACAGCTTTCGCAGCCGCTAAATTGCACGTGTATATATAAATTTTTTTTTCGTGTTATTTAAACATACAGTTTCAGAGATTGTTCGTATAATCACATGTGAAAATAAATCATAAAAAAAAATACAATTATATTTTAGCAAATTTTCTCTCTCTTTCTCTCTTTCTCTCTTTCTCTCTTTCTCTCTTTCTTTCTTCCTCCCAAAAGGGATTATCGCGATCGTTCGCGTATTCATATCGAGGGACAGTCGTGGTTATTATTCGGCAGACCGTTCGTTCGCGCGGTTAATGCGCGCGTAAAGTGTAATCTGAAAAATTTAGAGGGGGCGCGAAATTTGTATATTTGCCGGATGGTTTAATATTAATTTCGACACGCTCGCGCAACATTGTGAGAGTTGCCCGCGGGTGAGTGTAAATAAAACTTTCAATGTATGCGACAAGCGATGCAAATGGGATTACACGGATGCAAGAAATAGTTAAAAAGAAAGAGAGAAAAAATAACAGGTATTTACAAAGAAAAGAGTCTTCCATTATCGAGCTTCGCCGAAGTATTACATCGCTCGCGATATTATCGGATAAATAAACGACGCGAATTAATAAGGCGAGTCATTAAAATCGAAAAGAGAAAAATTAACCATCGCGAAAACAGCGAGAGCGAAGAGCAAAGTACAGCGAGGCGCCGTATTCGATCTAGTCGCCGTTATTAATATCGTCTCATTATTGTTATTATTATTATTACGGAAGAACAGCTTTTTTATAGAGCTGTCTCTCTTTTTTAGAACCTCTTCTCGTGACGATTATACGACACAAGAATGAAATAGCGCGGTCGGAAAAGGCGGAGAGAGCCGTAAAAACACAGCGCTCTTTCTATTTATACTTTATTTGAGTGTTCCACCGACTAAAAGCGTTATTTGTCTCATAATTTAATTTATTTCCTCTGTTAACTTTGTTAACTCAGCGCGTCCTAGTCACATAAACATTGAATAAGATTATTCATAGAATAGGTTCATAACTGATTAGGTTCACTTTAGATGTGCGTATGTATGTGTGTGCCACTTCATATATACATATTTAAAATGGATTTTACACTATCTCGTGGACTTAATCCACACGTTTTCAAGCTTCTCGAATCCTCTCTCTTTGCGTGATTTTCGCTAAGACCCTGTATATATTCCGCTTTTATTCTCAAGATAATTCACAATACGGTAATTGTACTCGACAAAGTAGCGTAAAATCCCGTCGCTTCATTTGAACTCGCGAGATGTGTATTTAACGAATTGTCACTCGCTTTTCAGTCCAGCTGAGCGCGATAGCTTCTCTTCGCTCTCTTCGCGCGTGTGCATCCATATTTCTCGATACGAGCCACGAGAGAAGTTCGGTCGTTCGCCGCGTCCTGGGAAATTTCTTCTCGGCGAGAAAACTGAGAGCCACATCTTTCTCTCTCCCTCTTTCCTCTCTCACTACAGGGAAGCAACACTTTTTGGCGTAACGCGTATCCGACAGTAGATAGAATATCGATCGGTCGCGCTCTCTAATGGTGGAGAGCACCATTTATATCTTCGTCCTGGTAAAAAGTAATGTCGTCGCGCTATTGATCTCTCTCTTCTCGGGAGAGAGAAGGAAAAGGCTCTTCCTCTCTTGCCCAGACTTCTCCTTCGCGTCCGTTGCCTTCCTGTCGTTTATTACTATCGCGGGAACTCGAGCTTTTGTCTCCGCGCGTGTCCGCGATAACGCGTTATTTTGTGACTCTTTGTAAGACCAGGAAAACGTCTGTCACGATTACCGTAAGTCGTAGCGAAATTGCGGGGACGCCGTCCGCCCCGAGATAACGTTACGTCATATACGGCGCGATAAGAAATTGTTTTAGCATTAGTCTAGTTTTGCGCGAGCACTTTACGCGCGCGTCTTTTCGCGAGATTCAACGCGTTTGAGTTTCGAATATTCTCAAGTCTTTTATGTATAATTATTATATATATATATATTTTTTTTTTGTCATCCTCGATATTTCGCGTTACGTGTAATTTTTAGATGAAGCAAAAATTGGATCCTGCATCGGAGTATTAGAAAGTCGATTGACCAGGTTCATTCTTCGAAGATTTTCTTTGTTTGCTCGTCAACGATCGACAAATCTTTACTGTCATTGGCCGCGAAATCCCGCACTCTCGTCGAACAATTCCCCGGAGAATACACGCCGCTAAAATCCTCCTACAATGCTATCATGCACGGCGTTTACTCTGCCGGACCAATTTCGCGCCGACTTACGAAAGCCGCTGCATTCCCTCGAGCGTCGATAATAAACGATGACGTCAGTCCCCGCCATGAAATCAATAAATATCAAATCGCACGTGAAGCTGCGCCAATTGCGGCGCAATCGGGGCGGTTAATATTTCTGTAGAAAGAGAGAGAGCGACGAAAGGAGAGAGAGAGTGAGAGAGAGAAAGAGAGAGAGAGAGAGAGGGAGGGGGAGAGAGAGATATGCAGGCGAGTTCTATTACTCGCGATGTCGACGGAATTTCACGAGCGTGATTTTTGACGCCGCGGGATTTTCGAGTACGAATTATTCAACCCCGTGATCGAGGTTCGCGTCAGCCGTAAATCGTAGATTTACCGTGCCTTTTACGAAAATTTGCACGAATTCCCGATGAGCGCGCGAACGGTATCGGGTCGTTTCGATGCACATTGTAAAGCAGTTGTCGAATGCTCGAAACGATGCCAATTCTTCTTCTTCTTCTTCTTCTTCTTCTTCTTCTTTTTTTTAATTTGTCGTCTAGTAAATTTTATTTTTATGCAGAAATTAAAATGTGAAAAGTGAGATTAAGTGACAAATTAAAAAAAAAAAACAAATTTCATCCTACACATTTAAATTTTATTTCATTCCATTTTCACGTTTAAATCCTATATGCAAGTATTAAATTACGTCATCCCAAATTTTATCTCGTATTTCATTCATCCCCAAAATTTGATCGTCCTGCATTTTATTTCATTTTTATATTAGATTATCCCTGTTAATTTTTAACCCGATGCTTTTAATCGGATCCTGTCAAATTGGCATCGTAAATTTTATCGCGACCGGCCGGAAACGCAGCACGAAAGGGTTAACCGGGGTGTTTACGAAGCGGCGGTTTTGCGAACCGAAGTGTGTTCGCGCACAAGTTGAGCGGCGCCAAGTTTCGCGATGCTCGCTCGCTCGCTCGCTCTCGCAGGCGGAGTCTCGTCGGATGCTACATGACTCGGAGAGAGATGCCGGGCTGAGATAGATTATCGTCGTGATTAGATCTTAATTCGATTCATTTGTCTGATGCCCCTGCCCCTCCCTCCCACCCCTACACTTCCCGCAGACGGTCTCGGCGCCGCCGGGGCGTCGAGAGAGCGGGAGGACGAGAGAGAGAGAGAGTTCTCTGATTCACGAAGTTCGGCGTCTGATACATTCCGTGCGGTGTATTAAGCAAATTCCCCGTCATTACTGTAAACCGTGGGTCGCGCGGCGTAAAACGCTAATACGGCGGACCTGTTGATTTCGAATCATCTATTTTCGACCGCTTTGTTAGACCTCTCCTCCCTTCCTTTCTAGATCGCGATTGTGCATTTCCGCGCACCTTCTCCTCCCTCCCTCTCTCCCTCTCGTCGGAAAATGACTCTCCATGCCAATTTTCTTCAGCACGTATCGACTGCGGCGGCACAGTGACGCTTGCTCGCGGTTTTATCCACGTTCATCAATCAGATTGTGTACGCGACACCGACGTACATAAGAATGTACAAAGCTATCAGATCAAATTATGTGTAACGTGTATAGCATATAAATTATACAGCGGTTGTCTCTGATACATTGTCTAAAAATGTTCGTGGCCGATACTCCTGTACGCTGTTATGCAAATCGAATTAAGTAGCGATTTAGTCTATATTTTATAAAGGAAAAAATCGCGTTATATGTATATTTAATTCTTGATAAAAAAAAAAGATGTAATTATATTTTTTATTCTTCTCTTAGTAAAAGTAACATTTGTAGACTTTTTTTCGGCTTTATTCTATACTAAGCACGTTCGCTAATACCATCGATATTACAAATTTATGCAAAGACCGACCCTTCGGCAGCGCGCAAAAAGCGCATTACGAATTAAAATTGCCGCAACAAGGTTCGCGCGGAGAGGAAGTCTAACAAAGACGCGCGAGACACGTCTCTGTATACAATGTCAGAAGAGAGAGAGAGAGAGTGTGAGAGAGGATCGGCTTTTCTTGCGCGCGCGATTCTCCTCGGAGAGATCGCCTAGCGTCTTCGGGGGCGCTTCCTGCCTCGATAAGAAGCTCCCGGCGCCGTAACACGGAAATTACTGCAACAATAACTCTCGGCACCATAAAACATCGTCGTAGGCGAAGCTCTCCGCTATCTCGCGCACGGTTACCCGACGAAGACCCGAAACCCGTTCCCTCTCGACCTCCTCCGAGCAAGGGCACCGTGACTCGCCATCTCCACGTGGGTGACCCGGACTTAATGTCTCCCGATGCTATCGATCCCGGCGGCGGCTAGCGAGCGGAAGACGAGCGCGCGATCTAGCACGTCGTTTATTACCATTATATTAAAACGTGTCCCTTCGCGCGCCACCGACGACGACGACGACGACGACGACGACGATGGTCCCGCGTGACCGGTGCGAGTGCGTGAGTCGAATGGCAGCAGGCAGAGGAAGAGGAGGGAACGTTCTTCTCGTCCAGAGAATTATGATGGTTTTTATTTCCCTCCTGCCCGATGGTACCCGCCATCGATTCGCCACCGCAAACGTGAACGAACCCCGTGTGCACGGGGTGTCTCCGGCCGACCGTACTTCCGTTGACGACAGATAGCGAATGTAAGCGCGCGCTTCATCGCCGTTGGAGCGAAATGTCGAAGATCCGATAATTCTCCGAGGAGAACCCTTCTGTCAATGAGCGGGTACTCGGGTACCCAAAGCAACTTTAAATGTTAAAAATGTGTCGGCACTTTGTCCCCGCCCGAAACAAAATACAAAGGGGCCTTTGTATTCGGAAATTTCCTAAAATATATAACGGGAAAGAATGTCCAGCAGCTGCTATAAAGAAATTGTCGCAGTGCAATGTGTCAAAAACACGCAGTTGCTATCCATTGATGGAAGGGTGAAAAATTATACATTTTGACAGAAGGGTTTAAGCGAGATTTATCGCTGATATTTCGACGCTCTCGCTGCATATCGAGGAATAAAGAGGATATTAAAAAAAATGATACGAAAAGAAAAAAATGTGTGAATTGTTTGCATTAAATACGAGAGATTCGAGGGGAGGACTTTGGAGAAATTACGCGTCTCATTTCTCTCGATATCGCGATCGCGGCAAAAGGAGACGAAACTTCAATTTCCTTCCGTTCGATACCTCGGCGAGGGCACACCACTCTCCTCGATCCTTACACACTCATGGGAAATATTCGTCGCGCGCGGGAGGAGGAAGCGCGCTCGTTCGGAGCCACCCCGTATATATCCTCGCCTCCGCTATCTCTCTCGCCGCGGTACGCTACGCCGAGCACACGTCCGCGTTCCCTCTTCTCCTCTCTCCTCCCTCTTCCTGTCGCGGCACCGTTCCCGGGGGCACCCTCTCCGCACTCGGCTAACAACAATGCCCTTCTGCCATCGGGCTGCGACCCTCTAACCTGACACACGACACCGTTTGCCCTCTCCGTGACGCGATGCGACGCGACGCGTCGCGACGCGCAACGCGACCGGGGTAGCCGATACGGCCGGGCAGATAGCCGGCTTCCCTAGGAGAGTAGGAGGGCTCCCAGGTGAAACGGTGTACGATTTCTGTAAAACAATACCCTCGGCGGGGAGAGAGGCGAAGGAGGGCGAGATTAAGCGACTTGCGTCCAAACACGAGGCAGAGACCCCTTCGACGACATCTGCGCGATTCGCGCTCCCTTTTTCTCTCTCTCTCTCTCTCTCTCTCTCTCTCCTTTTTTTTCTCGATCGGATATATCCCCCGGACCGGAACTACACGCGAGGTAATATCCTCGGTGTCGAATGGCTCGAGAAGAATCCCGATTTCCGTCGTAGATATAGCGTGCGCGACATATGTGTGTATATGTACATCCATTCAGTAATCTAGATTATCGAAGCGATTCGATAATTTGGTAAAATTCGGAAAACACGATGTCAAGAGAGAAAGAGAGAGAGAGAGAGAGAAAGAGGGAGAGAGAGGATATTGCGGGTACCGCTATAAACGAGATTCCTTTCGCTTCCCAACACAAATATATATAATATTAAATTTGAAATATTTATAATTAAAACAGATTATACACATACATATATATAAGCTCTTTTGCTAATGAAATTATTCATTATGTTGTTATATGTGCGCTATATTGTTTTTAATGGCTTTAATAAGCTTAATATATAATGACGGATTTTAAGCGGAAAATAATATATAAAAAAATTCGAATGATTTAACTTTTGTGTTCAGCGTAAAAGGATAATTTTTGTGCGATCTATCGCTTTTATACTTCCGCTTTCGCGTTTTCACATTACTGTGCGCGAAAAAGGCAACGCCGTTAAAAAAGCTGTGTTACTTTAAATTCGCTATTGTAAAGAATCAGAATTGACTTTCAGCGAATCGGAGTAAAATGGCCGGGAGAGAACGAGGCGACAAAGCAACAAGCGAGGACTCTCTTTTTCTCTCTCTCCCTCTCCCTCTCCCTCTCTCTCTCTCTCTCTCTCTCTCTCTCTCTCTGCAACCATTCATATTATCGAATAAATCTTCAATACTCTCCCCGTGATCTCCTCCCTGCCCCCTCTCCCCCCATCCCACGTTCCTTTCTCCATTGTTCTTGAGCGCACAACTACAGATATGGATATTGGAAGCTTATTGTGAAAGAATGATGAACTTTTAATCAATCGCAAGCGGAGCAAGTCGGCAAACTTTTCGCATTTGCATTTATTTTTCATTACATTTGTGCATCTCGATGTAGTTTCATCGCTTCTCGGAGTAAATACAAGCGCAACGAAGCTTAAAGAAAATTTCAAATGCTGGATTCTCACACAGTCGGGGGAGAAGGATAGATTGTAAAATTACAGTTAAATTATACGTTTGAAATTTATATCTGAAATAAGACGCATTTAACTTGTTACATTTCTCTCGCGATTCCTTTGCATTTTCTCGCGATGAATCGTCTAGAACGCGGAGCATCTCGAAGACTATCGCACTTTCTTTCAGTTGCGGGTTATTTGACGATTGCAGTTTGCGTAGCCAATTTTAGGCTTGATGAATATTTTTTTTTTTTTTGCTTCTTTATTTAAGTGATTTTTAATAAAAATTGCAGCTGACAGCTCGAAAAGTTATCTTTATTAATTTGACTAAAATGGAATCCACGTGGAAAATGAAATCGGTAAAAAGATTGTAAATTATTCTAAAGTCGAAATTATTCAGAAGAATCCGCGGATGACAGACATCGCGATAATTTCGGAAATATAGGTATACCATGTATCTCCGAGAGACGAAATATCTGAATTCGCAAATCGGATTATCGAATTGCGAGATCTCTGCGCTATCTGTCACTATCGCGAGAAAAATGGCCGATACCGCGCTTCGAAATTCCACTTGTATCGAACGACGGCACCGATAAGCAAAACAAACCGGTGTCTCGGCAATAATGGAATAACGATAGCGGTATCGCCCTTTCCTCCCTCCCTTTCCCCCCCCCCTTTCCCCTCCTTTCCCCCCGCGGCCGCCGGCTACGTCGAGGAAGGAATCCGTGTGCGAGTTCGTTCTCTCTCCCTCCCTCTACGTCATCGAGTTAGGAAATTAAAAGGTTATCCGTATAGAACGAACGGTTTGTATTTCCCCGACGATGTGGTACGATCACTTCGGAAGCCGCGATTGAAAATTCCGTGTCGAGAGACAGTAAATCGTCGAGTTAACTACATCGACTGCCCTTCGACTGCGCTTTCTCTCCCAGCTCTCTCCCTTTCTCTCTTTCTTTCTCTCTCCCTCTTTATCCTCTCTGCTTCTGTCCCTTTCGCGAATGTTTGCTGCGAATTACAGCCGAACGGGATATCGCGGACAGAAAAGTAATGCTCTATCAGCCCCCGCACGCGAGCGCGCGTTTATTAGCGCCATTTTTTGTCGAGAGAGAGAGAGAGAGTCTCCACGCTCTTATTTGCCTAACGAAAAATACCCGGCTGTAAGGGTAATCGGACCTCTCGATCGGCCGCGAAATTGGCGTGGCAGGGTCGGATTTATCGTTCAGGGCCCCGGGACACAATCGTAGGAACCCTCCCTTATCGGTAACGAAGATTTATCCGCGATGAGGCTTGTAAGACGTGTTTTGTCTCGCATCGATAGCGAATTTGTCATCGGTAACGAATAGCACGCTATTTAATCGAGATTGTATAATTGTATAAAATTTAATCGAGAGCTTTTGTAAATTATATATTTAGAATCAGACTATTATGCTGGTATCGCGATTTTTAAATCTTTTCGCCATTTTTAATAATCTTCCTTACGAGAACGTGGCACTGTCTAGTTGTAAAATTTTATAACGCTAAAAATCAAACAAAGATAGCATTTTCCGTGGAGGTCCATCTAAACTTCGCTCTCGCTCAGTGACAGAGGGAAGACGGGAACTTAACCCTTCTGTCAATGAACGGGTACTCAAGTACTCAAAGCAACTTTAAATGTTAAAAATCGGAACTTTTCTCCGCCCGAAACAAAATACGAAGGGCCTTTGTATTCGAAAATCTAAAATGTAACGGGAAAGAATGTTCGGTGCCCAGCAGCTGCTATAAAAAAAAATTGTCGCAGTGCGATAATGTGTGTCGAAAACAGTTGGTACCCGGAAGTACATGCATTGATGGAAAGATGAAAAATTATGAATCGACAGAAGGGTTAATTTTATTTATACGGAGAATGCGCTTTTTCCGTGAAAGCGCACGGTGGAGCTATCGTGCTGGCGATTCTCCTTTCGCGCGATAACCATGCGACCGAAAATACGGCCCTGATCGATACACTCGACTTGTTTATGCCGTGCGCGGGATATGTACGTGGGTTTTCCGAGCGACGCCGCGCCGCAAATGTAAAACGCCCGGCCATAAACCTCCACGAGGTAGACAGCTGCGATCGCGCGACTTCGCCCGATATACAGTAATGCACGTCGCGCGACGAAGACGTATGCGAGGACGAGGGACGTATCCGCCAATAACGCGGCGAAATCGAGGGACTGTCCAAATATTGTCGGAAGACGGTCCGTCAGAGATGAGGGGGGTGGACGAGGGTGGAGGAGGATTGTGACCGTTCGCGTACCTCCTTTTTATCTTCTTCTGATTTAAGTCACGAGGATCCCTTCGCGCCTGAAAAATCCCCGGTGAAAGGATCGTGGGCAATCAGTGTCGGCGAATCGATGGCGCGGAAAGCTTGGCTGGGTGGAAGAACGGGGAGGGGAGAGGGATAACTTATACGAGGGAACATTTGGATCTTTTCTCGCAGAAAATACTGCAGCCACTTCAGCCGGCGATCGCGGATTCCTTGTTTCTCGGTTTCGCCAAAGTTTTCACTTTTGTCGGAATGGTTATCTCCAACTATATATGCGTGTGCGTGCGAAACGATTTATATATATGTATATATATTCAGACGTTGTTCTCCAAAATCCTATAGAATAGATCATAATTTAGCACGACAGCTATTTGACATATTTTTAGAGAGGACATTCTATTTTTTGCCATATCAAATATATATTGATAATTAAACTGAATACAAATTCTAAGAACTTAAAATTTATACGCGTTTTGATTTAACGATTAGCTGTTAATATTCAACGTGACGATAAAGCGGCTGAATTTTTAATTCGCAGAAGAGAGAGACGGTTTTCTTTGTTTCGTTATAAAAAAAAAAAAAATACCGTAAAAGCATATTTTCATAAAAAATACCGATGAGATTATCCTTTCAATTATTCTTTGAATATGAATGCTTTTATCGCTGAAAAAGCAAGCCAGTTTGAAGATTGAGCGAAATCACTTTGTGCAACGCGAGTAAGAAGGATGAAGGTAAAAATCTCGTTTAAAAAATGATGAAAATAGATTATAAATAGACCCGTCCGCGAGCCCCCAATGAAAACGAGAATAAATTTAACAGATAAGAAGAATAATGATAGTATATAGGCTACATTATACATTAGCGCAAGTTGCATCATGGTACAATAAAAGGAAAAAAGGGATTAAAAACATTGTGGGCGAATATTATAAAATTAATCGCGGCGACGAAATTCGCTTAATCTCTTCTCCGCCGGTGTTAGACACGCGTTTATAGATGACAGATGTCATAATCGTCATGACATTAAAAGAAAAAGAAAAGAAAAAAAAAAAAAAAGGGAAGACGGAGGCGTGCGGAGGCGAATATACCTATATCGTCGCTTCTACGGCGACGATCGCGGCGAAGTTGGAATATAATCTCTTCTCTCCTTTGCGCCGACATTACAATCGCGCCCTTAAATTAATGCGACTTTTCGCGTCGTCTGCCGGCGGCGGGCGGCGCCCGAAGGCCGCGATATTTCATCAAATTACCTTTTCGCTGTCCGCGCGGGGTCATCCCTGATCCCCCTCTCCCACCCTCTCCCCCCATTATGCTCGATTTTTCCACGTCTTACGCAGCGCGCAGAATTAATGTGGCCGTTCGCGGTTAAATCAATCGGAATTCGCGCGGGCGCTTCTGCTCGCGAAGGGGATCGCATTTTATGTAATTTTCCATTTACCATCTCTCCCCTCTTCACCCTTTTTTCCGGTTCACCATTTCGCTCGACGACGGCCATTTCACCCTGTGCACACTTTCTCTATATCCTTCTTTTAATCGCCTTACATAACCGCGAAGAGAGAGAGAGAGAGAGAGAGAGAGAAAGAAAGAGAGAAATACGGGGTATTAAATCTGCGTTGCGTCACCAGACGTTCAGAGCGCGTCGAAAGAGCGCTCTTAAGGACCGTTTGACCTTTCCGCCATAGTTTCTTTTTCCTCTTCTTTTTCTTCTTACCTCTTCTCTCCTTCTGCTTCTTTCCTCTGCTCCACCCTTCTTTTTTTAATGCTCCTTACGCCGACGTCCTCTGTCGGGTATTAGGAATTAATGTACCGGCATGACCGCCTCAATCTTGCAGTCTCTTTTCGTTCCCGCGACAGCGGATTCCGTAGCTTCTCCAACTTTAAAGAGCGCAACGGAGACATTTTCCATTTTACATTTATGGAACTTTACATTATATTGTGAAGAGGAGATAGAGTTTATAAAATTTTATTTTTAAGTGTCACTTTCTTTTCTCTCTCTTTCTTTTATCAAATATTTCTGGAAAGAATTGTGTGTTTTTTTTTCTTTCGCGTCACATTGTATGACAAGTAAATCCTTAAAAAAAAAAAAAAAATGCTACATTTTTCTTAATTCGCTACAGCACTTGCGATTGACCGGTGATCCTGGTCGCTTCATATTTCAATGAACTGATCGATGATTTTCAGTACCGGCTTTGTTACACAGTGTCTTTCTTCTCCTCTTTGTTTTTGACAAACGTAGCGTCATCGTCGACGTTTCAATTCGTCGCGATGCACCTTAACAATGTCTCTATACACGTTTATACTTCTCCTGCAACTCCCCCTTCTTCCCCCCTGCATCCTGCAATGTTACAAGGCCCCGAGAGCTGCTGCACAACGATATCCGAATGCGCCGGGCTATTCCCGCGGAAGGAAACGGGACATCTTTTATTCTCGCACTCTGACATGAAAAGGCACTTTTATTTTTGCAGACCGCCTCGCTCTCGCTCTCTCTCTTTCTCTTTCTCTCTCTATGACCGCCTCTCTCGGCGCGCACCGTTGCTATTTCTTCCCTCTTCAAAACTCTCGCGGGGATATCAATGCCCACATTCGTGAGCGGGGTTTATGGCGGGGTTCGAGGCGACTTACAATATGGATATCGCTCTCGTACCTTCAAAGAATTTCCTCTCCTTCCGCCCATCGCCGTCCTTCCAATTTCCCGTATTCCTTCTCTAATCGTCTTGCGCGAGTTGCGCGAGTTGCGCGAGCCGGATTTCCGAATCTTTTTGCCAGTAGTGTGCTTTTGTGCGATATTCCCTCGCGCGATTCTTATGTACCTCTGTCAACCCCCCTTGTTTTCGTGTTTATATCCCCGAAGTAGCGCGAGTACGAGACGCACGTGTCACGATCAATTTTCAATTCCCGAATCGTTCATTATATATATATATATTTTTTTTTTTTTTACATCAACCGAAAAACATTTTAACGTCGCAAGTCTATATAAAATAATTCTTAATATACGAATGGAGTCTTCATTCATCGTCTTAAAAGCACAATTTTATGAACATTACAAATATCCTCTAAAGCTCAAAATAAATTTAGATTAAAATATTCTCTACTCCTATATAGCTGTTCTATTGTAATAGTCTGTAATGTAGAGCGTAAGCGAGCCATTTTCCGTGGCAAAATCCTCCCGAGTAACGTCGAGCATCATAAAACGCTGAATCCGATCGCAATCTCGTACCGGGAACTCGCGGCGTCGCGTCGCGTCGCATCGCATCGCGTCGGACTTTCGCGCACTTTCCGCTAATTCCGGTCCGTTTTCCCGGCGACTCTCCTTTATTAATCACCGTAAATAACCGCGGAGGAATTACGCGGTATTAGACCGCGGCAATTGCGTCCGCACGCACTCGACTCTCATAAAGGACCCCATCGTCTTGAATACACACTGTGTTCTCTCCGTTTGCCGCTTCTCTCACGCTCTCTTCTCCTCTTTCTCTTAACGTTTTCCCGCTTTTCCCGTACTCTTTTATACGACGTCTCTCGCTCTCGAGCGCGGAAATCTACGTAGGATTAAAACGTGCAACTTCTCCTCGCATAAAGGAGCAAGTTTTCCTGTGTTTTTCCCCCACCCTCCTTGGTTTTTTCTCTCCTTTTTTTTTCCTGCCTGCACGACCGCCACTTGATCTTTACGATCCCGCCTCGGCTTTTTATCTCCCGCCCGCGCGGACGTCACGTCGCAGCGAGCCGTCAATTAATATGGGATCACGGTTGGATTTATTATAGTAACGGGTCGGGTGAAAAAGTATCGCGAAAAGCACCGTTCCTCCCTCGCTTCCCCATAGTCGCCGTGGTCGTCGGCATCGTCGACTTAATTAAAGACGTCACAGAACTAAAGACTTTTATTGAGAAGCTTACGGCCGCGTCTCTGGGCGACGCTCATTAATTGCGGAACGGACGCTTTACACGCCGCAAAAGACCGCCTCGATCGTATATACACGCGATCAACGAGCGACACGCGCTATTTGCATTGCATTTTTATGTACTCCGTACACCGGTTTCACTGTAATCGAATCGACTATTTTCGGGGGGGGGGGGGGAAAAAAAAACAATACACACACACACACATAACGAAAAAAAATCAAATTTCAGTATTTATTTAAAAGGACTATAAAAATAACAGTGTATTTTTCGAAAAATTCGTTTTTATTTGATGTCGCACACCGTATCTATCCGAAGTAAGCGATTTATTTATTTTTTTCATACAGAGATGCATCTTCGTTACGATATCATGGATTGTCAATTATTTCATCTCGTTGAATAAACTTTTTCTAATTTTAAATCGTAAAATGGGATCAGACGATCTCTCTAGAATCTAGAACAAAGATATTATCGCTTGGTGATCGAACGCGTTTTGCAAAATTTTGAAAAAAAAGCAATTTTCTTCGCGAAACAATCGTCTCGTTGAGCCGCGTAGGTTTAAAACTCACGTTTTGAAAAATTCCCTCTCTCCCTCTCCCTCTCTCTCTTTCTCTCATACCCTCGTCAAACTTCCAGAGCTTCGATGAAATATTGTACACGTTATTTTTTAACGGATAAACCGTAAGCTTCTCTAGCGTGACTGAGTACGCGACGTGAATACGCGGCAAAATATTAACTGATTTTTTGTTCGCGGGCTTACTTGAAAAGGGGGAGAAAAAAAAGATGAGCGACTCCAAGTTCGCACCGGGAAAGTTTCCCGAAATTTTCAGAGGCACCGAGAGCGAGAATAAACCCATGCCCGGGTAAATAGCGGAGAAAAAAATGTTCCCTGGTTATTTATGTATGCCGGGTGCATTGTTCGAAAGAGAGGATGCCTCCTCCCCCCTTTCCCTCCCCCATATATTCCGTTATTATCGAGAAACTCAAAGTTACTCGCTGAACTCATTGGGAAAACCCGGCACGAATACTCGTCGAAAATATTATCATTCGCGGGCTCTCAGCGGGAGTTCGCGCAGGGTAAAATTTCAACGACAGGTGTGAGAGAAACGAGATAAAAATATACCGTACGCGATATTTATTCGCACCAATTCTGTTTTTTTGGAGAAGGACCGAAGTGCGCGACACTTTTCATCGAGAATCTTTCCGAAACATTGCAAAAAAATATCGATCCTTATGACTTTCATGAAAATATTTTCGTAGAAGTGCCCAAAAACATTTGACACGCATACACACGCGTGACGAGAGGGGTATTTTTTTAATAAAAGAAATTGTCACAATTTTTATTAGGATTTCGAAAAGGATTTGATAACATTTCTCCCACGATACATAATCTCATACGCTCGCATCGAGTTACATGTTTTAAAAATCGCTATATATTTATCGAGAAACGAGATTTATACACGTACGATAAGATGGCTTTGATAATTTTGAAAAGATATTTTCGAAAGAAAAATGACTTTCATATCACACTCGCAGTCTTTGTAAGAGCTACCGAAATTCAGATCGTGCCAGCAAAGAGAACGATTTCTTATGCGGACGACGACGACGACGACGACGACGGCGGCGACGACGACAAGGAGAGAAACTCGCTCAAAATTCGAAGCGGAAGACGGTGGCGCAACGAAGTTTAGCCGCGGAAAATTCGGACGCGTTTATTCACGCGCCGAATTCGTTCCTCCGTGTATCCTATACATCAGCAGTGGCGGTAGCTTCCGCAGCAGCAGCTGCAGCGACGAGAATCAAGAAATTACCGAAAAGGATGAAAGAGAAACGCAACGAGAGATATAGAGATAGAGAGAGAGAGAGAGAGAGACGAGAACGCGCAACCAAATATTATCATTCAGCGAGCGGAGAAGCGGCGCTTCCGGGTCGAAATTTCGTGGGGAGCTAAGTCGAAATTGGTTTTTGTTCATTACTCGTTCGCTCGCCTACGTCGTCGACCTAATTAACGGCGTCGCCGAGTCGGAAGCGCGCACCGATTCTCTCCCTTCGCGGGCCAAAGCGTTTCCCCTGATGATAAGAGAGTGCTGCTCTGCTCTGCTCTTCTCTCTCCCCGTCGCGCTCTTATTCATCGAGAACTCGAGTCACACCGTCATCGCCACCCTGTAATGCCACAAACACCACCGTCGCTAACCGCCCCGCCGTATCCACCACTCGCTATCGTCGTCGTCGTCGTCGTCGTCGTAATCCTCGTCGTCCTTCTCGTTGATTGCCAGCGGCAGTCGTCCTCGCGACGCGTGTACCACCGTCGACTGACTCACGGAACAAGCAATTCGACCCCCCGTCGTCCCCCGTTCAATATGCATGAGTTATCATTCGTAACGCGCCACCGAATGAATCATATATCCGTGGTACTGCCGGTGCGGCACTCGTTATTTCCCTCCCTCACCCTTTTCCCCTCTTCCCTTCCCCCCCCCCTTCTCTCTCTTTCACGGTGTCTCCTCGGAACCCTATTTCTTCCTTCATTCAAGCAAACTGACTTTCCGCTTTTCGACAGAGATGTGTCCCATTCCGTGGCTCCACCACGCATATCGCTGCCATTTCTACTCCCTCTCTCCCATTATTCTAGTTATGATCGATTCACGAATATCACATATTGCATATCTCTCTCCCCTTTCATACATATATTTCAGTCTAATTTTAGATTAGCCGAAAATAGTGATACGCATGAAAGTGAAAGAAATTCACATGTAATAGTTTCTGTGCATTATTACTTTGCAATATTATAAAAATTTTTGAATGAATTTTTAGAATTACTAAAACAAAATAATTAGAGGAGAGAAAGAGAGAGAGAGAAAGAGTATCAGAATCTTACATTTACTTTTCACAAGTGTTCTCAATAAGTTTCTAAAAATGAGGAGAAACAGATGACGTATAAATATTACCAAAGTTATGTAAAATTAAATTGATTTGAAATTGTAAAACACGGGATTAATAATTAATCGACATCTTTTTCTTTTTCGTCTGCATAATTCATGAATTATCGGTTTCTCGATATTTTTGTTGAGAGGAAGAAAAAGTCAAATTTGGGTTATCCGAGGTAAAAATCGTAAATAAGAAAAACCGCGACTCTTCTCATGTCGGTCTCCGTATACGCTTTTGTATTCCTTGTTATTTTTATATCGCACTCCGTTTGGCCGTATCTCAGTCCTGACGAGGTTCGCGCGCTCCAGAATAATAAATAGATTCCTCTCTCTCTCTTTCTCTTCCACGCGCGTTTTCGCTCCTCACATCGAGGCTGTTCCTGCCCGCTCGTTTACCACGCGCTTATTTCGCACTGTCCCTCGAAAAGAGCGTTCTTTCCTCTCTCTCTCTCTCTGTCTCTCTTCTCTGTCTCTTTTTCTCTCGTCCTCAATTATTTTCTCGCTCTTCTACTCTCGCCCATTCTCTTCCCGTCCTCTCGACGCTTTCCGACGCACGGTTTCCTGGCTTCGAGCTCGGACTCTCCTTCCTCATTGTTCCCCGATCGCTTCCGACGTGCCCCTCTTCCCTCTCCTTCCCTTCCGCTAACTCGTTCCTTTCCCCGGGCTTTTCCAATTTGTCTCTCTTTTCCGCTCGCTTCGCCCTTTTCCCTTTTGCCCTACCCTATCCTCCCTCGTCGATTTGTCTTCCGCGCGCGATTTTACGAGCTACCATGGGGCGCCCATGCTACGCGCTCGGTATCGCTCGCGACATGATTCATTTTGTTGGCCACATTTTTTTAATATCCCCTCCGCATCCTCCGCGGTCGTTTAATCTGCTCTCGACGTTTGATCGACCGTTCGGTTACCGGAGAATTTTCCCTTTTACGCCGGATTAGGTCGACGTCGCGTCCACGCGACGTTGAGTTGTAGCGTTCAGCGATGAGGAAATGTAAAAGCGTTATCACCCACTTAACTGAAGCTTATTAAAGATCCATTAGTACTTATTATACTGTTATAGTACTCGTTACAACATCATTAATATACATTATGTACGATGCAGGTTTCCGCATTAAATAAGAATTAGCCTCCGTTAGCTCGAAATTGACGAAATAGAGTTGGAGCATTAAAGACGAAATTACACGATCAGCTATTCTATAATATCACGTTATTTGTAGACTCTCTTGTTTCGAATAACCCAATTTGCGCTAAGATAATATTTTATTCCATTTTCTTCCCTTCCCCTTTCTCACACTTTGTACCCGTCGAAATAACAAGCGGACGAAAAATTATGATTTTCCCCTCCCCCTAACCTCCCCCCCCTCTTACAGGAAGGGGGAAAGGTGCGCGAGATCTGCCGCTGTCGATGCATATATTTCGCCATTGTTTACGCCGTCGGCGTTAACAATACCAAGATTGCCCGCGATTTATCAGCCCTAATTTGCATCGCGCGAGAAAGAGAGAGAGGGAGAGATCCGTTTGCGTTTAATGCGGCTCTAAATGCTGGTTTTATTACCGCGCGCGGAAATTATATACGCGCACGCCTCATTTAATCATCGTTATTGACGACTTGTGTGATTACCTGTTGACGGTTATCGCTCCGGCCGACCCCCTCCCCCCTCCCCCCCCCCCGGTTTTGCTTATCGCCGGGATTGCACGCGTATTATCGACATCGGATGCCATTGTTCGACGTGACGTTTCGCACACATTTCTACCTACCTATCTCCATCTACCCGTCCTTCCTCTCCCCCCTTCGCCCCCTCCCCCCCCGCGCCGTCAGGCCGCATCGCCGCGGGATGTAATTAATTCGTTTACCCGCGTATGTCCTTTTGTATTCCTCGCCGTCCTTTCTGTCATCGAACCGTGTGTTACTCTCCTCGCGTGTACGTCCGCGCTCTTCGCCTCTCGACTTTTCCTCTCCGCGTTTTTCCAGCAGCTCCGCCACCTCTTCAGCGCGTGCGCGCGCGCGCGTTCCCTCTTTTTTTCTCGCTGTTTTCCTCTTTCTCACTCTTCTCTCACTCGACTCTCCCTTCCTCTTCTTCCCCCGGTCTCTGGTGTGTCGCCCTTTTGTTAGTCTTTCTATCCTGCTCGACTACGTGTTTTTCTCGCGCGTCTCCTTCCTCTTCCTGATCCCTTTATCCTTCTCCCTGGTCCTCCTCACCCCCCCCCTCTCTCTCTCTCCCACGGCATTTCGCCATTTTTCTCTGTTTTTGTATCTTTTCTCGAGCGATCCTCCACCCCCGCTATACTCTCTCTTTCTCTCTCGCACACTTTTCCTCTTTATTTTTCGGCCGGATTGGCGTGTTCTTTTCCTTTCCTGTCGCCGCTCTCCGCCGGTTTTCTAGCGCCTCTCTTCTCTCTCACTCGACGCGGTTTTTCCGGTCCTCTTGTATTCATTCTTACGTTTAATGATAACGGAAATTACATTGTTCACCGCGTTCCCTTTCCGGAGAGGGAATAATATAATCGCACCTCCGCGATCGAGGTTTAATTAATCCCTTAACGCTTAAAGAGCACGAGAAATGGAATTAGCGTTCCCGTTGGTCTCTTAATTTTTATTTACTACTTTCACCGACTGTTCCGCGATTGCGATAAGCAATACTCGGTAAATATAAAATTGTAATATACTCCTAGCTTCTGCGAGAATTACGTTAACTGTTCATCGTTAAAAAAAATCGATTTTATATAGTTGCAAAAAAATAGATGATAAAATAGAAAATAATTGATAAACTTGAGCACACACTTAATCTTGATAATACTTCCCTAACGGTTACGATGTAACGTCCCGGTCTCTGCATGGAGAAGAATTATTTTTTAATAGAGGAAATACCTCCCCCCGCATCGAAAGGGAAAGAACGAAGGGAATTACTATGAAAAGCAGGTCCTTCACGTCGGGGACTCTGACACCCCTAACTACCATTATATCGCAGCGACGTCGATGGGAATCACGGTCGGCGGTTATAGCCCGTCGCGTTCGCGGACGCTTAAACGTCACGAGATTACTTTCACGCTCGGTGCGCTTTTATTTCGCCCTTTCTCGAGGCTCTCTTCCTCCTTCTCCCGGCCACCACGGCACTCCCCCTTCCTTCCCCGCCCCTGGATGTCTTACTCTTTTATTCCCCCTTGATCCATCCTTCCTGCCGGCTTTCCCGACGACCGACGACTTGGTCGTCGCGCGTACTTTAGTCCCTCGGTGCTCTCTCGTCTCTCCCCTCCCCCTTCGATCCCCGCCATTCTCCACCATTCTTCTCCTTCTTCTCCCTCCGTCTATCGCGCTCGCTCCCTTTCTCGCGTTACTACTTCTCGACCTTATCTTTCACCCTCACGCCCTTTCTTCCCGTCGCTCGCCCCGACGCTCTCGCACCCTCGGCTCATCCGTCTTGCTCTCTTTTACCATCTCTTTCTGGCGCGCGCGCGCGCCGTCGCCCTAACTTCGCCTTTTTCGCTTGTCCGTTTTTTCCTCTCTTTGTCCCGCTTTCCTTCTCATCCCTTCGATCAGTTACTTTTTCTTTCCCGTTGGCCTGTTCTCACTTTTGCTCTACTTCCCTTCTCGCGTGCCATCGGCGATAAAGCCGGAAGTTGCTCCTCCGTCGATTCAACCGGGATCGAAAGAGAGAGAGAGAGAGAGAGAGAGAGAGAGAGAGAGAGAGAGATGCAGTAAACGCGGTTCGTAAACAGCGATCCGGTTCGTCGAACCCGAACCCGCGATTTGCCACGAATCCCGGGGTAAACCGTTCGACAAATCACGTCCGCGCGCGCGGTATGGAAAAGGGCGAGTTTCTGCAACCCGGGGGGGCTTCATCGTCAACCGGCAGATAGGTCGATGCGCGGTGTCGCGGGGGCCGCAGAGATTTGAGGCGATAAAAGCGGTCGCTCGCTCGCGCGGCAGCTCGCGCTCCGGGGCGTAACGGATAATTGGATCGGTTTCTGCAGGAATGAATCGGCGCGTGGGACGCGGCGATCGAAACAACTCATCGTAGAGAGGAGAGTCCCCGGCGGAGTCTCTGTTCCGCTATTTTGACATCCCGCTTCCGCGTTCGGGAAATTTCTCCCGCCTCTCTCTCTCTCTCTACTCCAGCTCGACGAAACTCGGTCAATCCGCCATTTTCTCCGCGGGAGAAATTAACATAATGCGCTGTTGAATGCGCGGCGAGCGGGCAAACGTCGCGAATGATTGTACGACAAACCGGAATAATTCGCGATCGTGGGGAAGAAAAAGTTTACGAATTATAGAAAATTAGAAAAATATCTCTGTGAGAGTATAAAAATGCGAAATCTCTTCTGCGCGGCGAAGGTAAAGATAAATGACTGTGATGAATTCAAGAGGAAGAAGAGATATAATTTTTTATCGAACGTAGTTCGGAATCAATCATGACTGGCTGGAGTAAATCACGCATCGTATTGGCCGAATGCCGACCTGAGTCGCGGAGGTTTTTCGAAGAGGAGAAAACCTCTTCAGGCTGCTCCGCTCAAGAGACGACCGGAGTTAGACCCGCTTAACCCGTGCGGTCGCGAATAAATAAAGTCACGGCCGGTTCCCAATCTAGAGATGGGAAAGGGGAATTTCTGATATCCTGGAATAGGATGGGAGTTGTCGTATTCCGGGGGTTAGAGCTCTAACCGTGCAACACACAATGGTGTCATATTGTATTCCATCGTCGTTTGCTAAACGCGGTTAAGAAAGCGGTTAATGGACGCAAATATTTCCTTCGATAACGGAACTTAATTAGTTTCAACGGCGTAATTGTCGGTTCCACGCGGCACTTTGAATCGCTCGAATAACCCTTTACTACGGTTCCCTCGAAGCACCTCCGATTATCCTTGTTTCTTTTTCTCGCGCCTTTCTATCGCTTTTCCGCATTTTCTCTTCTTTTCCAATTTTAAAATATTATCCTTTAACAGAACTCTTGTCAACAATTCTCCTTTCATCGATAACGGTATATATTAAAGTTTCAATATCTATATAGAGAGAAATTGATTTTTATATACATGTACAAAGGGGGTTAATTTTTGGAAATTCCACGTGATACTTTATCAAGGCAAAACCGCGACGGAGAAGCTTCCGACATACTTTTCACACTCATTATCGCGTTATCCGATAACTGCGGCTCGCAAACTCGACCGCGCGAATTCAACGAGACAACGTGGAAAAAAAAGCGGCAAATCCACCTCGAGCGGCTGTTCATTTTTCCGGCTATTCATCGTCGAAAAAACGTCGTTGGCGCTCAATGTCGCATTAACCGGACGAGGGTACCTACTACTCTCTGCATCATTTCCAGGCGGAGAATCTTTATCGTGGAGAACGTTAGGGGAAAAAGTTTTTACGAGCGTACCGCGAGAGAGCGGCGAAGAAGTCGCGTTATATAATTTTACGCGAGCGTTTCGCGTTAGAAAGACTTACTTTCTCTCTCTTTTTCCTCTCTCTCCCACCCTCTCTTTACTCTTTATCATCGTGTGCTACTTCAGCGTATAATCTTCCCTTATTAATTTCTCTTCTTTAATCCGTTCTGTTTTCCCCACGAGCGTATAACCCTTGTCCACGAATAAAGCCACCCTCCAGCGAAACGGAAAGGTCAGTTTATGGCAATAATCAGAGGGTTACTACACAAATAAATTCCAAAGAGTTCCTTAACTTTTCCCGAACTCTCCGGCTAATAAATAGCTGTTGTGTCTCCGCGAAGCAAGATAAAGTCCTAATTATGATCGCGCGTTTCTCAGGGAGGAATTATAATTATTATAATTTAATTTCCATATTAATTTAATTTCTTTTTTATGGACATAACACAGTCGACAATAATTCACATAATATTGCAGAATAAATGGATAAATTCGATAAGATAACAATCCTGTTTTATTTCTTCGCATTTTGCGAGGGAGAATTACGGCGACTTCTCAACTTTTTGCTGTCGGTATTCCGAAAAAGGCTTACGAAACGAGGCTTCTCTCTCTTTCTTTCTCTCTTTATACATCCCTCGTATTTAAATAATAAATAAATGCGGGGCAAATTATCCGAAGTGCCTCTGTGACCGGAGGGGCTTTATTTATTCGGGACGCTCCTCGTGACGTCCGTCATCGAAAATCGTTCGTTCGATATCATTAATTCAGGCCGAAGCCGAGCACTTAGACGGTCTTCTCATCGGGCATCTTCAGTCAAGGGCCTCCAATTCACTTGTATGAAAGAGAAAGAGAAAGAGAGAGGGAGAGCTAGCGTGAGGGGGGCGAAATCGTGGGGTCGCCATGGTGACCCCTCTTTTCGTAAGTTTGTCGTATCCGCCCGTGAAATCCGTTTCATTTGAAACTGGCGAAACGCGTTATTTCGAGTTTCCCGCGGAGAGGAGGTTTCATAAGTTATTTATCCTCGTCGCGCGACGGCACGTTATTTAACGGGAGGCGTTAATTATCGCCGTTGTCCTTTGCCCCGCCCGAGAGAACCGAACGAGGGAATCTCGCAGTACACTCGCCGACTAACAATAAGTAAGATACGCTATATTTTATGTACGCATTCTGTATGCACCGGCAGCGTTGACGAGAGACGCGAGGAGAGAAGACGGGAATTAGTAGCTGGGTTTTGTTGCTTAACGAGTTTGGCGAATCGATTTTTCCTACGGCGAGAAT
Organism: Lasius platythorax; assembly: GCA_963971435.1. Taxonomy (NCBI): domain Eukaryota; kingdom Metazoa; phylum Arthropoda; class Insecta; order Hymenoptera; family Formicidae; genus Lasius; species Lasius platythorax. The sequence goes on along the minus strand of OZ020548.1, from coordinate 10,159,957 downwards.
CTTGCGATCGGTTGCAACTTTCGAAGAGTTCGTTATTGAATATCTTGTTAATTAAGTCTCGCGTATATTAAGCTTTTCTTAAATGAGACTTCGCCGGATAATTATCGAAAAAACAAGATTTCTCTGCTGCTCGTTTAGTACCAAATCTTAGATTCTGAATGAATCTTTAATTCTCGACGTTGAATCGATGCTTCCGAATGAGAGCGATTATTGTCTTGTATTCTAAAGATAAAAGAATTATTCTTCCCGATTAAAACGTCGTAAAATTATCTCCGGAATAAGAGATGAAAATATCAAGATAGCGCATTAAACTTCCGAGAAGAACTAGACAAAGATATCTCATTCTCGAACCACTACTGAAATTTCGCCAACGTTGCGATTGAAGATAATAAAAAGGCGAAGCAGATTGCAAAAATTTTTCAAAATATTCGACCAACATTCCGCTATTTACTTGTGCGAAACGTACGACATAGATACCGCATTCACTGTATTGCGCAACATAACTGTTTCTTAGCGAGGGCCCAAATTGAAGAATCGTAAAATTATTACTTGTACCTCCTTCGAGTACGAAACGTGAGAGAATATCGTGGGATTTTAAACGTCAGGCGAGGATCGAAATTTCTCTCGTTACCAATCCTTCTCGTTAAGACGCTCGCTCGTATCCTGCAACCATTTTTTAACGGTTCTCTCTCTCTCTTTCTCTCACTCACTCACTCGCGTTAATTTTGCAACGAGCTTTAGGACGAACACACAATGGCTATAAATAAAGCGGCGAAACGGTGCGCCGTGTATCTGGAATTCCGGAAGAGAGAGAGAGAGAGAGAGAGGGAGAGGGAGGGAGGGAGAGAGATAGAGAGGGAGGGAGGGAGAGAGATAGAGAGGGGGGGAGGGAAAGAGAGAGAGAAGAGGGTTTGATGCACTCGGGGGAGGGCAATTCCGGGGATGTCAAGCACTACCATCAGTCTCTTGCCTTGAAGTATTCCTGTCTTCGAGTGCATCTCTCCACGCGAGCAGTCGTAATTCAGTTACGCTTGCCTGTAATTGTTGTATACTCGGAGGACTCAATTTTCGAAACCCGCAGTCGCGTCAGACATTTACCGTTAAAACGCGTCGCTTAATTTGTCGCGTTGTACTGCTCGTAGCGTTACGTCGTTAAGACCAACAAGTACCTAATAACACTTACAAATACTTCGGAGTAAAATTATGCTAAGTACAAGACATCTTTTACGTTACATTATTATAAGATTTGTTTGTTCTCCGTTTATACCTTATTTAAAGAAAAAAATATTAAACATTTACATTTCACAATATTATACACGTACACCACACATTTTTATGTATTACTTTCATTTTTACTTTCATCTTTGATAATTACATTTTTTATTTTTAATAAAAGAGAATAACTGAGGATAATTAAATTGTCACAAAGGACAGTAAGGACATTTCTACCACAGAATTTTTAATTAACGTCATTGTTCATGCTGTTGCGAACTGATGAATGATATAATGGCGGCTATTGCTACAGACCTGCGTCGACAAAGCTGAACGACCTTCTAAATATTATTCTGTTTGATTCGGTGGTTATTCCGCGAAATCGACGGTACGTCGTGTGTGAACAATAGGAAAAATGGATTCGAAAACGGAATCGAAGTTTATCTGCGCGCGTGCGGCGGAATTTTAAGTAAATTCGCGAATAACAAATAAAAATCTCATTCATGCATCGCGAACTAATATTAAATAAAATTTCATTCATTATTCGCGCATTGATAACTTCGATATATATATATAAAATGAAATGGGCCTCTTTGTTCTCTCGTTTTAATCAGACGAAAATAAGATAAAAATTTAGTCGAGCAAGTCGGGTATTATAAAAATACGTCAAATCTCTCGCGAATTCTTTATGAATTTTTTAGATTACCGCCGAGAGCAGAAAAAAAAGAGAGAGAGAGAGAGGAGAACGAACGGCGGCTGATATTGGAGTTTGGATACGGTCGTCACAACCGCCGCGATCCTCGATAATAGGGTTAAATCGGCGGAAATTTATGGACGCTGATCCCTCTGTATATACGCGATTCATGCCTCGTAGAAGTGAAAAAGGAGAAAAAAAAAGAAGAGCGGCAAACCGACGAGACGACGGTTAAATCGGCGGCAGACGTACGATCAAATTCTTTATGTTAACATATTTTGTGCAGCGGGAGGCCAGAACGAACCCCGAAAGTTTACGTTAAATTAACCGCACGTTGCTGTACGCGGCCTTATTGCGGAATGCATCCGTGGGAAGGACGGAATCGCTCGGTATCGGGTCGTTAAAAGGAAATTTGTTAAAGCGGTCCTTTTATAAGATTGCCGTAACACGCGAAGGTATTTTCCTCACCTCCCTCCCCAAAAAAGAAAAAGAAAATATTCGGGGGGGGGGAAGGGGGGACGAAGGAAGGTGTTTAACGTCTCGAAAGTTACGTGATGCAAAACTCTAAATGTCCTCTACGTATCGCGCCGCGCATTAGCATGCTTAAGGACAATTTCCTGCAAGATTTCTTATATATATTTCTTTTTCCTTGCACAACGGCACGCTAGGATGTTTTTTAGCGAGAGAAAGAGAGAGAGAAAGAGAGAGAAACTGGAGAGTGACGTTTGCGATTTAACAGTGACAACTGCATAATGCGGCGTTAAATAGATATGTCTCTTTGAAATTGACGATTTCTCTTTAGAGATAATTCATTAATTCGGATAAAATGACAGGCGATAATATTTCTTCGAAAATAGCCATATTACTGAGATATTGACATTTAATTCGAGAGTTATGCCGCGATAGGAAATTGTACGATTTACATTGATAATGAGATCGTATTTAGACAAAGCGCTAATATAATTTATACGAGTAAAGAAAGAAAGAGAGAGAGAGAGAGAGAAAACACTCTGCTGTGTGTATGTGTGCGCGCGTGAGCACTCGCATTTTATATTAAATCAAGGCGGTCCGTCGCTTCGTGGCGGGAATGCTGGAAAAAAAATGACGAATCGTATCCCGTATTCCGGATATTAAAGGCCGGGACTTCATCGCACAGCTCCGGCAGTTTTATAATAAAATAACAGGCGCAGGGGACATTTATTAAGGAAGTTGCTCGGCGTCTCTCACGACGCTGCGAGGCATTTGTGTGAAAAAGCCACGATACGGATAAACAAGCGCGATAGATTTTTATACTGGCCGTTCCATCGTCATAACTCTGTTTATTTTTAAATATATAAATAAATGTTGAAAATCCCTGTAAATAAAAATCAAATTTGATATTTAAACAGATTTATGACAATGAAACGCGTCTAATATAAAATATATATTAATAAATATAAAAAATATATATATTATTTACTTAATATATAAAATATATATAAAATATATATATATTTAATATATAAAATATAAAAAATATATATAATGTACATAAATAGTAGAGGAATTATCTGTTTTTATACAAAAATAAATATGTATCTTCCGTTAATATTTTTACTGATAATTATTTCCGGGAAAAAAAAACAAAAAAAAAACAAAAAACATCCCGATAGTACAACCATAGAAGGATTTGCCGTTTTTATATAAAAAAAATAAAATAAAAAAAGGGTATATATATTCATTTACAAGAAATTCTTCTACGGGACAAACTATTTAAAAAACACTCGAGAATGTTAAAGTTATCTGTCGCCACTGGAAATGAAAAATCGAATTCTGCGAGAGAGAAGTTAATTCTGGGATATGGAGCATAATGCAATCAATTATGTTTACGACCGGAATAGATTTCTGCCAACAAAAAACCAATAATATCGTTAGCCCAACTATACTCCCGTTTAACGCGAAAATATCATTCCAGACAATCGCATTAACTTTGTTGCCGCACATTAACGAGATTCAACTATTGTTCAACTTTATTTTTGGAGTGAATTATATTGATCAAAATATCTTGAAGCGCGACGTAACTCATTCTTGATTTATTAATACTTTTAGACATTAAACAGTTTCGAAATATATATTTTAATAATATGTTATTATATATATATTTTTATCTCTCTTTCTCTCTCTCTAATATAATATCTTCAATTTTATCTCCGCTCTAAAATCTTGTTTTCGCAATTCTGATCTATATCGCTCTCGCGGGGCTTCGACTTGTCGTGATAACGCAGCTTCCGCGGATGATTTGGCGCAAAAGTTTCGCGTCAAATGGAGCGTGGCGCCGCCGGCTAAAAGAAAAAAAAACCGACATCGATATAGCTCGACGGGAGTCCTCGATATATAACATCCTCCTCCTTTAAACTACATAAATATAGTATAAATAAGGCGCGTGAGAATTCGTCCTTTTGCTTCGGCGCGATTCATTGACTCCCGATAATGTCTATTAGTATATCTTTAAAGTTCAAATTATGTACAATGGAAAGAAAAATTTGTAAATTCGGATCCAAATTAAAGGATTTCTTTTCAATTTGCATATTATTATATGAAAAAAAAAAAGCTTTTCTCCGACTCTTAAAATTTTTTGTTTCGATCTTCTTAATTCAATTTAATAGAGTTCTTAGTTCTGGAAATGCTCTTGGTTTTTCCTAACGCTATCGTCCTACTTGCACGTAAGAAAATATGGCCACCCCGCCGGAAGCTACATAAGCCAGTTTCCTTCGTCTTCGCGATTCGCGGACGTAACGAAGCGCAGGAATTATTTCTTATCCCTGTCGTTCCAGAAATTGCTCGACGCGCGGTCACGGGAGAGTTTCTCCGGTTTTCCATAGATCCCGGGAGAAAAAGTCCGGTCTCGAGAAATACCCGCTTTATTATACTTTTCATAGAACTCTTGTTACGAGGGCGGAAAATGTTACCGTACACTATTAGCGAAATAATTGAGATAATCATGAAGAAAGGCAAAGAAAAGTTGAAAAAAAGTTCCGACGACGCTCATGGTCGCGCTTTATTTCCTCCCCTTTCTGCCACCTGCGCTTATCCCACCCCCCTGTGCTTATACCCTGTCCACCCTGTCCAAGGCGGCAATCAAAAGTACATTTTCATTTAACCCGTTGCACTGAAAATTCCAAGGCGGCGCTTTGAAGCGGCTTCGCGTTTCTTCATATATATTGACGTCTTCCATTAAAATTTATAGGCTTGACTCTTTCGTGCGTCAAATATTGAATTAAAAAGAACTCTGTTGCTTAGCTTCTTCAATTACTTATATACTATCTGCTGTGCAAGGTTAGTCTTGCAATATAAGAATTGATTAATTTAATTCCACTGATTGAAAAAATAATAATTCTCTCGAAAAAGGAATCACACTAAATTACGGATTTTTTCTGACATACTTAACAGTCTCTCATTTGTTCTTTCAATTTTTATTATTTTTCTACTTTAAAAATATCATCAATTGTTGACCGATATATTCCGTTGAAATTATTTCACAATATCGTTTCTCTATACGCGAGAAAAATATCCTATTTTTCGCCGAAAATAAAATGTCGCAAACAATTGTTGGGAGAAACGGCACTATTATTCGAATAAACATTTGATTCGTCTTGTTCGCGAACAAGAATGTGTCAAGAAATTAATTCCTTGTTTATAGATGTCATAGAGGTGTCGTTGTCGTTCGCAACCACCTGTTTACCTGACGTTATCGTCATCATCCTCTTCCTCTCGGGTTCCGTCGACGCGTTTGCCGCAGATTCTCTATCCTCTCTCTCACTCTCTCTCTCTCTCTCTCTCTCTCTTATAAATACATGGTATATTCCATGGGGATTACATATTCCATTCATATACTATTCTCGCAGAATATTCCCGGTGATTCGAATATCGCTGGAGCATCCTCGGGAAAGAGACACGACGCGTATCGCGCGCGTCTTCTTCGCCAGCTTCTCCCGCGGCTCCTTTGATCTTCTCTCCCTCTTGGAGTGATGTCATCCGGACGCTGCGTATCTCGCAAAAGGGGATCGCGATCTTCTCGGGTCGCGCGTTCGGGCTTTGTCGTTTATTCGTCGGAAACGTCGCGCGTCTTGAGCGATTCGTCGTGAATTTTTGAACGAAACGTTTGTGAGAGAGAGAGTTGCGGATCCGAACAGCAATGTTATTGCAACGAGTGCTCTTCCATTTTCCAAAATTTTCTATTTTAAAATAACATAAGTGGACTTGTCCGGAAAAACGACGTATAAAAATACGAATTATATAAAATTCGAAATTTTACTCTTTTTTTATTTGTTGCAATTCAGTGTAATAAATTTTTTGTTGCTGTCAATTTTTTAAATCCCGATTGCATTAGATTGTCAAAAAATTATTTTAACGCATAGTACAAGACTATAATTGCAGAGTTCAGCGCATCTACATATAATCTTTATAAAGTTGAGAAATAAATTTATCGAAATCGAACAAAAAATATAAAAGGAGTACATAAGTATATACAAATCTAAATAAATGATAAAAATTTAAAAACTTAAGAGAATCGATGTGTAGAAATTAAGAAAATTGGATATATATTAATTAATTCAAATCCAGAGAGAGAGAGAGAGAGAGAGAGAGAGAGAGAGAGAGAGAGAGAGAGAGAGAGAGAGAGAGAGAGAGAGAGAGAGAGAGAGAGAGAGAGAGAAAATATGAATTAGAATACTGTTGCGTCGAACCATCTTCAGTTTTAAGTGCAATTTATCTTGTTTCTCCTTTCATATTTCAATTACAAAATGTTATTACTCTTCCAAGTAGTTTTCAACAATATCACTAAAGTGTTCCACGAAAAACACGAAAACACTGCTACTCCAATTATCCTTGTCTAGTTTAATTTGCTTAAGCGAGCAAGATCTCTCCGCCGAAAGCGTTTTCAGCTCGCGTAAGTAACAAATACAACGCTTTTAACGCGCATTTTCTCTGATCTGCCTGTGTTATACATTGTGTTTGCAGAAACAAACGGTCTGAGGATGAAGCAGCTGATAGTGCCCAAGCACGTGGTGCTCGGGCAAAATATACGCCTCGAGTGCGACTTTGAGCTGGACAACGAGAAACTCTACTCGGTCAAGTGGTACAAAGACGGCAACGAGTTCTACCGATACGTGCCCCAGGAAAAACCACCTGCCATGGCGTTCAACCTTCCCGGCGTTACGGCGATCGTAAGGATGTTACCTCCTCTCGTCTCTCGCGCGCCTGAGTTTCGATAATGAAATCGCGGGGGGGAGGAAGAGGGAGGGAGAGGGAAGGGAGCGAAGCAAGTCCGTAACTTGCGTAGGGTCTATCTTTCGAGTAGACGGCCTTAATAATATTAAAATGGATCTTGCAAACGAAGACTTTCCTCGACTCTCGCGCTTTGCGGTAACAAGACTCTGAAGAGCAACCCAGTTGCAACAACGACGTGAATCCAGTAGTTTGTAAGTTCTACTTTGCGGCCGCACCACGTTTACACGGCCAACGAGACTTCCCTCTCGCTCTCGCGCCAAATCTTTATACAGTTCCCACGTTTTCCTCTCGCCCGACGTGTGCGGACGCGACGGTCGATCCTAAGGGATCCTCTACATCGCGCCTTAAACGCGAACGGATGTGATTGAAGAATCCCGGAAAAGATTCCGTAGACTATTCGGTGTTTTCATTTCGCGCTCTCTCTCTCTCTCGTTCGAAATCTCGGTGCCCCGCGTTTTTCGGATAGGAGAAGTTTCCGTAGGAATAATATCACGATTGATTTTCACTCTCACGAACGAACTGAGGATTCTTAATACGAGCGTTTCGATCGCGAGAACATCAAGCCAAAATTCCAGATTCTCGACAGAACGGCGGGACCATATCTCGTCTCTGCTATTATATTTGTGTCTTTTAAAAATAAATCGCGCATTGTGCTCGGATGTTTTTTCAATTGAAAAACAAATAGGAAGGCGGAACGCGTGGACCAGCTCGGGAATACATTCGAGCTATCGACAACTGAAATTCGGTACGCGTGTACATGTAATATTGCGATGGAGACGATAATAAAAATAGGGCTTGGTAGTAATAGAAAGTAAGAGAGAAAGAGAGAGAGAGAGAGAGGGGGGGGGAAAGAGAGATCGATAAGTGTCGCATTTTTAAAATTCTATTTCGAAATTTCCATGAGAAAAATATCCGTGCGCACCGAGGCGATATACGCGCCGTATTCATGAAAATAACTCTCGCCCTTCCGTATCTAAATAAATAGGTATCGCGTGTACAGGGCACAGAGAAGAGCGAAATTTCCATTTTCGGCACTCGCGATCAAAATGGCTTTTCATTCATGTCAAGACGTCGGATTAATGCCTGCATTACGCGCGCAAGCGGCGGATAAACAAAGACGGGGCGACCGCGCGCGATCTCTACATCATAATGAGCCTTAATATTAACATTAATCACCGGTCGCGAGATTGGCGCGCGGGAGAGCGCCCTTAGAAATTATCGGTCTCTACCCCCGGTGACGGTCGTTATCGTTGTTTATAATTACATCGATTAGTATAATGAATCGTGAAATGCGCTGGTGCTCCTCCCGCGCTCGCGGAGATGAAAATTGCGGGGATGCCGACGACGAGATGACCCCCCCGGATTCCGCGTTCTTCGCGAAACTAATTTAACGTAAAGTAGGAGAGGGGGGAGAGGAGAGGGAGAAAGGGTACGTTGTTCGTTAAGCTCGCATCGTCGTCGCGGGCGCGTCTGAAATTGCCTTTCGTCGTCGTCGTCGTCGTCGTCTTCGTCGTCTTCGTCGTTGTCAACGTCGCCGCAAAAGATAACGCATTACAAATTGATCTCTAGGGGGTGACTCGCCACCCCCTCCCTAGTCGTGCCGCGCGGCCTCCCTCTTCTGGGTTAATGATATTTCCAATAATTTCAATTCTCCTCGTCGACTATATCACTCGCTCGGTTTTCCGCGCCATTGAGTGATACGAAAAAATTCCGGTCCTCTCGTTGGCGACGCGAAAATTTTCGGAGAAGAACGCGGGTCTTCGAGGTGTATAGGGAAAGGACGATGATGATTCACTGGACTACTGGTGGGAGAAATTTCGACGGAAATTGTTGGAGGGTGGCTCGTTTCGCGTGAAAGACAAATATACGAGTATATCCTCGATTTCATCCATTCATTCATTCAACTGTCGAGATTTACAGAGGCGAAGTGAAAATTCGGGACTTAATTCAATCGATTTCGGGAGTTTTATGATGCAAATGCGAAATTTATCGCACGCGATGTATCAATGAGGGGACATTTGTGCGAAAATATAGTTGAGAAATTGATAAAAAATTTTATAATTATTAATTTAATGATTATTGACTATTTATTAATAATTATTGTTAATAGATTTGTCGACAAGGGGAAGGATTTAAGATGAGAATGTCTCAAATTTACTTTCTATTCCACACATATCTTTCGATTAGTAAAATCAATAATTTTTATCGAAATTTTAATTCTCTTTTTTTTTCCTTTCAGATTCACAATTCCACCGATAGGACGGTCGACCTTTTTTCCATGAATCTCATGAGCACAGGACGTTACAGATGCGAGGTCTCGGCGGAGGCGCCGTCCTTCCAAACCGTTTCCGACCATTCGGATATGGAAGTGGTCGGTAAGGAGCATCAAAGCAGATTCGTATTAATTAAGAATTTTATCTTTCAAAGGCATCGCGCAATAACGGCAATCCAGCCTCCGCAAAACTTGGGGATATTGTTTATACGTCGTTGATTTATACCCGCGAGACGCCGGCTCCGCTCCTCTTCTTCTTGGCCGATTCTCATTATCCGAGCGAATGTTGTTTGTTATCGCGACCGCGACCGAGGAGAAAAAAGAAAGAAAGAAAAACTGTGCTGACTAATCGTAATTTTATTCATGTCCGAAGTAAAATCAAATCTTAAAGAAAGATTTATCTCCGTGAAATGTGACCCGGGGACGGTTTAATTCTGAGACAAAGATTTATATACGTGTCATTTAACGAAAGGATTTCGGTTTCGTACTCAAGAAGAGGAGAAGAGATTTTCCGCCGAGGATTAGGAATTTTAACGGCCTCGAGGATTTTATAAGCCACTTAACGCGCGAGGAATTAAAACGAATCGCAGTTCCGATAGCTCCGAAAGAGTTAATTACGTCGCGTTAGTTTTAATCTGCGAGGGAGAACATTATCTGCTCTCTCTCTCACTCCTCGCATATCGACCTATATGACTTGGTGACGAATCACTGACAATTTATCGTGACAGTAATATCGCGTCTGTGTAACTTTCGACTCTCCTCTCTCGCCGTTCTAAACGTTTTCCGTTAATCCTATCTTATTATCGTCATGTGCCCTAGAAATGAAGTACCTTCTTTCAGCGCGAATTCTCATTGACAAACTCAAAACCGATTCGCTTAATTGCTTCACACAATTTTCTAAATCGCGACATTCAATTTTATCGATACGAAATTCGTTGAGATTCTTTCCGATCATTTCTAACTCAAGGATTATCAACGTTGCTCCAACTCTTCACAAATTGAACTCTCTCTCTTTTGATTAATATCGTACTAGATATCGATTGGGAGAATTTTCGATAACTATGTGGAGCCTGGGAATCTATTAAATCTAAATAAGATCCGTCGCGGTTTTTTTTTTCGTCCAATCTTTTTAATCCACGGTCATTTATTCCCTTTGCCGAGCAACGAAATCTCAATCGCTCGGTTTTTGCTCGCCAGCCAGCTGGTTACCGCGCATTTATCTATATCTATATATAATACAATATAGCGCGCACGTGTGTGTGTGTGTGTGTGTGGACATGTATATATAGTTAAATGTGTCATATATCGACTACACAATGATTACAGCGAAGTGTTACTCCATTAAAATTTCCGCGCCGGTAAGCGTAAACAAGTTAAGCTAGCCGCAACAAAATTACGGTCAAGCGATATTGCGTTAAAATATTCGAGCGGGCGCGCGCGAGTTAAAAGCTCTTTCGTCGTCGCTCGAATTGATCGAGAGAGACACGTTCTCTTTTTTTTTTCCTCACGATAAAAACAAGTCGATTCTCACGAAAGCGTTTCCGGTATTTCCAGCATTGCCGGAGGACGGGCCCATCATTATGGCGACTCCGCGATCCGGGAAACATCGTTATCAAGTCGGCGACGTCATGCGGTTCAATTGCACTTCAACAAAGTCGAAGCCACATGCCATGCTCAGCTGGTTCATCAACGGCGAACCCGTGAGTGCTCCAGACGCGCAGCATATCTCTCTCTCTCTCTCTCCCTTCCTCTCTCTCTCTCTCTCTCTCTCTTTCTCTCTGCCTGTCTGCGTACCACAACGTCTTACCTAGGTTGTCGGAAGCGTAAAACTTCGCGGCGACACATGTCACTGACGTCCGAGATAAGCCATGATCTCGGCAAATCCGTCTAGAGTGGTCTATCTAGGGATTCGCACGCGCTTATGCGAAGTACGGTTGAGAGAGAGAGAGAGAGAGAGAGAGAGAGAGAGAGAGAGACAGAGAGAGTAACGGGAAGAAGTCTTATCTATGAATTTTTCGACCATTTATTATTAATAGCAAAATATTATTGTTGTTATATACAACTCGAATATGTCCTAATCTTTTCTAGAGTTTTAAATTTTATCTTATTTTATCAAGACTAAAAACATTTCTGAAAAATTAGATTCTAATTTCTATCTTCATTCTCCAGAATTAAAACTTTCAATCCCCAATAATATTGAAATATGTTGAGATTTGAATTAATTTTCTGCTGGAGCAAAATCTAAGCAGACTATCGATTAAACAGATCCAAGAGTCTGACGTTAATATTATATATCGTTAGAGTCCTACATATCGTAAGTGACAAAGTTAAATCTTCATATCTATCTTAATAAGGACTTCTTCCTCGTAATATATCATGTTTTACCGTCATCGTGACACACGAGTTACGAGGTTCCGTAAAAGCGCGCTTTGATATTACTGTACGACGAGGAAAAGTCGTAACAGTTTGCTCTCTCTCTCTCTCTCTCTCTTTCTCTTGAACACTGTTAAAAGTTTTCCATCGCGGCAATAAGCCACGGTAAATTTCGCTTCTGCGCGAAAATAACGCGTCTCCGCAATAGCGTCCACCAGTAACCGTTAATGTTCCGTTGACCCGCGATTACGCGTTAACAAAGCTCGGGGATTAATTTTGCAAAGTGTAACTCTTTGGCATGCAACTTTTTCATTTTTCATACGCGAACAAATAATTGGTTCTTGGATAATTAATCTTCGGTCGCTGCGAACGAACGCTCGCAAAATTGCCTAATTAGTGTTTCAGCGTTCGCGGCTTATTAAAATTGGATTAATCAATATTCGAATCGATAATCTTACGATTAAAAGATAATCTCTCCATTTGTAATATGCAGGGCGACGAGCGCGCTGCAAATTACAGCCGTTAAACGCGTCGAAATTCTTGATTCATTAAAAGAAATACAAAATTCACCATTCAATGTGAGAATTATTGTGATGCGTACGAAAAACAAAACATGGAATTATGCCATTATTATGATTGGAATATGTTATTACGTAATATACAAGGCTTCTTAATTTTTGTTGCAAACGTTATAATAAAATATAACGAGAAAGAGATAGCAATCTTCTGCTATTAAAAGTTTATGTAGTGCTCTCAGGGAGCTCGCGGGTCAAGAGTCAATTTTCCAAGAACGAAGTAGATTAGACAGATAATGCGGTATTTAATTCGCGAAGCACTGACGACGTTATTACATTTCGTTAAAAAAAAAAAAGAAAAAAAAGAGAGAAGAATATATTTCAAGAATATTAATCTTTAATTAATCTGGCTTCGCGCATCTAGAAAGTATCACTCATTTATTCTCCTGTTAATTTTTTACGATCATCAAGATTATTAAGTGGAGCATTATCTTCTTTCGATCCAATGTTTTTCAACTGCTTCTTTGTCCCATTGAATAAAACATCGTGTTGCAAATGCATAAATGATCTCTTCAACTTTGCCGGAACATTAGATATGAAAATTTTGAAAAGTTATCGGTTTACCGTGTGTAAAAGATTAAATGACGACGACAACATTCGCGTATATCTCCGGCGGAGAGAATGTCGTCGTCGTCGTCGTCATCGTCATCGTTCAAGCCAAGAGAGAATATACACTCCCATTTTCCCGCTCTTCGATTAGGTCGAAGCGCAGTTCTTGAAGCCGCTCTTAACCGACGTAGACCGGGAGGGTCTAGAGACTGCCACGCTCGGTCTAGAGTTCCGTCTGCGCTTGAAACACTTCAAGAAGGGAGACTTGAAGATCAAATGCCTGGCGACGATATATACCCTATATTGGAAATCGAATGAGCTCAGCATAGAGGGCGAGAGGCCCCTGAAGATACCGGTAATGGAGAGCAGGGAGACAAGGGCGCAAGGGCACACGCACGCCGAGCATATCCTAGGTAAGAGAAAAAAAAAAAAAGAGAAATCTCTCCCCGGCCAGCCCTTGACTAAGGATAGATGACGTAGCAGGGCGAGACGTCTACCCTACCGCACGGATTTCTTTATCGTGTGTCTTTCAATTTAGCTGCCGCTTATTAACTTTATATATATATATATATACATATGTATAGAAAACTACCAATAAACAAAATTTCTCAGATTAAAAATACTATGAAATTATATCGAAAAAAATAAATAATTTATATAAATATGTAATCTTTAGACTTATATAATTATAAGACTAAAGATTATATATTTTAATGTTATATAATTTATATACGTAGCTATACATATATATAAATCTAAAAATTATATATCTTTTTTGACGTTTGAGAACGGCGAGGGAATAAAAAGCTGAGAGAAATCGCGAATGAAAATTGATGAATAAAATTAAATAACAGTAAGTAATAATAAAGTAAGAAGCAAACAACAGAGAGGATTTACTTTATTCGAGTTTATCCGAATGTCTTAACATTTTTTAAAGCGATATAATCGCGGATATTGACTTTCCGAATGACATTTTATTTACATTAATCAAAAGGATTGGGACGAGGGTCTATCTCGAAGAATCATTACTCGTCTCTGTTATAAAAGGGGGATAAGGATCGCTTTTCAAGTCGCGAAAAAAAAAAACTGACGTTTTTCACGGTTCACGTCGTTAATATTGATTACGAGTCTGCAAAAAATATAGGCTTTGTGGCCGTGTGAGAAGGGCTTAGCGACCGAAATAATGGATTCAGCCCTTTCGGTGTTAACATCTCCAACTCGAAGCTCGTCCTGACGCGCGGATAGTTTAGCAACTCAACGTCATTTTCCCTCCACAACACGTTGCATCTGTTCCGTCTAGCGTAAGCCAAAAGCGCAAACACGTAACTCGTTTTGCGCGAAGCATGTGTCTCGATGACAGGGCTTGCTTTAAGGAAACGGGAAGGAATTTTGAAAATTGCCGAATCACACCGCCGTGTAATAAGCGATCGAGAGAGATTAGGAATCCAATTTCGCGGACACGAAAACTCTGTCGATCCCTCTTAATTTAGCCATCTCTTATAGCGCGCTTGAGCAACAAATCGCTTTAGCTAAACTCGCTTAACTGGGTTTCAGTTCCCGCTCGCGCAAAGTTTAAGCCTTGAATTCTTCCCGAATATTTATGAATTTCATCTCTCTCCCTTTCTCGGAAAACGGTATATACACCTATCTCTTTCTTTTCTTTTTCAGCGAGCGGAAGTGTAACGCTGGCACGACCGTGCGTCGTTCTCGTGATCATGGGATTACTGACGCTACGGTAAGGATCGAGGATACCAATCGCCGCCCTTCGTGCTCATCCTCTAGGCCTCGTGGAGAAGCCACCCTCACGATGTGACACGATTACATAATAAATTACCCGTGTTGTTTATATTTTTTATAATTGCAATTAGAGTGGAGCTAGAAACCACGTAAATAATTGTAGGCAGACGACACACTATCAGTACGTTAGACTTTATTCGGATATGCGGAGAGTAGAGGGAGTGGAGGGGCGAGATTTTGTTGTAAAGAAACGATGGATCTTTTTCTTTTTTTTCTTTTTTTTTTTTTTTAAAGACGATAAGAAACAATCCCCGGAACGTTGCGGCGACTTGGTCGTTTAATTTTCGCGTATTTTATATAAATTACATATTTCTCGTGTAGTGCGCGAAAGAGACACGACGAACACGCAATCTCGGTGTGTATATTCATCGATACGCACATCACAATCGGTCGTTTATCATGAAAATTCAGAGTCGCGACTCTTTACATCGCTTGCGGCGACTCGTGCGTAAAATGCATAAATCGATTTCTTCGGATGCACACGCATGTTACACACGCGCTTCGTCTGAATATTCGCTGTGCAACTAGCAGCGCGTATCTGCAGTACAAACCGAGAACGTGACAAATCTGCATTTTATCGAATTTTTATTAACTGCCCTACGTATGAATTATAGAGATGATAGAGTACAAGTGCACTTTATTCAATTTGCAAGACAATGTAATATATTAACGATTTAAATATAATATGTACGAAAAATTCTCCGCAGGTCCTCAAACTGTGGTCGGGATACAATTCACGATATATTTTAAAATATTTCGTTCGTTACTTTCGAGCTAATTCTGTTAAGTATTTATTGAATATTTGTTTAAAAAATTTATTCGAATGTCTAAAAAAAAAATATGTCTAGAAAATATTTTGTCTTTTATTCAATAAGATTAACTATCAGTGTATGTCGTACACGGCATTCCGGACAGCGAGGTGTTTAGTTAAGAAAACGAGGACGACGCGCTGTAGTTACACGCCGCTCCCGCGCGTGTGTGTGCCCGTATAAATCAATAAAATAAACACGAATCGGCCTAGCGCATATATACCGAGAAGAGGCAGTGAGACGCGGCGCAAATAAATCGTCGTTTCTGTTCGCCACCATCCGTAGCCCTTAACGATCTAGTCGCTATTAATCGTGCGTTAACGAGATAATGTCCTAGGAATAATTGTACGACATGTGTGACTTGTGTAGCGTGCGTTTACCAAAGATTTTTCGAACTTTTCACGCTAAGCATTCCTAACTGTTAATGATATCACGGTGGCACGGTATGTAGAGAGAAATTTCGTAAGTAAAACTGCCACGTTCTTTATCTATGGTAGCTGTAAGGGCACACTCTTGTAAATATGTATATATTATATATAAAATTATAAGCCGATGATATATATATATATATATATACTTGTCTTTAATTTAACGTTCCAAAAGTGAAATGCGCTATGTTGTAATATCGATTTACAAAAAAAAAAGACATTTGAATTCTAAACTGCGAGGCGTATTCTCTTCAGTAAATCGCGTAAGTCTTTCTCGAAAATGTATTGTACATCAATCTAAAATAAAATCTGAATGAAAGATATATCGAGAGAACAATATTGAATAATTAAATATCTTTGATAGAAGATGTTCAGAATAAAGTACATTTATCCAATCCACTTTTATTCCAAATGTCTCATATGTGTCCCGATTAATTATAAAAAATATTGCAAAATATATTAAAGATAAAGTATATTATATGTCTATAAAATATCCTATAATTTTTTTTTTTCTTTCCTTCATCATATTTTTAAAACGCAATTATACGACTATAATAGGAAGGCTAGAATTTCAGTATAAAGCATGTATCATAAAACAGACGCGTTGGATAGACAACGTTCCGTAAAGAAAGGGTGTTTTTTCGTATGAACGTTAGACGATTTAGCCGGAGACTTGGCGAAAAACTTCAAAATTTTCTGCACGTTGGGCGTCTCCGTTTCCTCCGTTTCTTCCCATTCTACTGCCAGCGCTTTCGACTCGAGAATCTGCTCAGAGGTGGACCAGCTGAATCGAACGAGCTGCGGAAAACCGAACACCCCGTCTACGTTCGCGGAAAGCCATTTTTTAGTCACCGGATCGGTGGGATAGCCGCTACCGTATTCGGTCCCGATAGAGTCACCCTCAAGAAATCGCCACGCTCGTATCGCGTGATCTCGCGATACCTTGGCACATATACTGGCCGCACTGACAATCGGATAGGTTGCGTCGGCTTTCTTCGCCACGACTATCTTCACGCCGGGAAATACGCCCTTCAATCGCGCCTGGTAAGACTCTGGTTTGCCAACGGTGTCCACGTAAATCTCGGCGACGTTCACGCCAGCTTCAATCGCCCCCTGTATCAGTTTGGTGGCCGAGATCATGGAGACCTCGTTGAGCGAGACTTTGGTGCGACGATACATGCTGTTGGCGATAACGTTCGGCGATATCGCCTCGACTGCCCAGCCTATACTGTCCTTATGCTTGCAAATGTCATCGAATATCTCGTCGCGCTTCTTTTCCGTCAGACTTTTGGAATCGGCGCAGCCTAGATTGACGAGCAACTGCTTACGCGACAGCGGAGCATACGAGATCCCGTAAACCATCGGACCTAAAACCGGACCGCGACCCGCCTCGTCCACCCCAAGCTGGCACGGCTCGTCTCTACAGATTTGCGGAACCTACGATGAATCAGTCCTACAATTACTTTCAATGCTTCTATTCCATTCCCCTAATTCTCATTCCTTCTTCGATATCACTTGTGATAAATTAAAATTGTTCTGCGATTACTTTCTTGCTTCTCTTCTATTCCTCTTATACTTATTTCTTTTCCAGTATTGTTTGTAATTATGTTTATATATTAATTATGTTTATATATATTATGTTTATACATATATTATGTTTGCATATTATTTGTTAAACAACATATTACTTCAAAAATATAATTTTCTTGTATAGCGATACCTATATTCAACTTATAAAATATGAGACTGTTCATAAAAAAGGAGTTAAATTGTCAAAAAAATGCACATTTGTTATAATGTTATTTGTTATAATAGCAAAAATATATTCATGTTTGTTGTGCTTGACGCACTACAAAGCTGTTATTTCCTTGTACAGCGATACCCATATTCAACTTATAAAATATGAGACTGCTCATAAAAAAGAAGTTAAATTGTCAAAAAGAAAACTGCACATTTGTTATAACGTTATTTGTTATAACGTTATTTGTTATAATGGCAAAAGTATATCCATGTTTGTGTTTGACGCACTACAAAGCTGTCAGATGTACAATGTATTTTCGCATCAGAATATTCTCGTATAACTTTATTCGTACAAAGAAATCTTTCATATTATAAAACTATTTATTTACCTCCGAAAAGTGAACCTTATTAATGCTGTGGTCGCTCTGTTCAAAGAACGGATTTAAATCCTCCTTGCAGGTGATGACATTAATTGTCCCTTCATGCGAATCTTCTTCCTTTTCTTTGTTACCCTCTTCCGTCCTATTTTCGTCTCTTTTATCCATTTTTATGACTTTACACTCGCGTGAAAACCTCGATCGAAACAATATAACAATATAACATAACCTAAACTCTTTATTTAGACATACCGACTTGCCGCCAACTCGACACTCGCGATAATCTCGAACATGAGATTGATTAGAGTTTCACTATACTTGACGCTACGAAATTACGAATCGTTTGATTGACCAATCGGAACAAAGGATTCTTTATCCCTTTTGCCCTGATTGGTCAATCAAATGCTTCGAATATATAAAGTCTAGAGATCCGGAAAGCACTAGCATAGAGATTCTCTAGGAAGATTCCTAGAGGATCTCTGCTGGAAAGATGACTAGATAAATAATCTGCCTCTCTCAGTCTCTCCTTCAGATTTGTACATACGATACCTTCTAAAGTTGTATATAATGTAACATTTTTAAATAGCACACAGTTTTAATAAGGTTTTTTTGCTTACTTTTGTTATCATAACAAATAACTGTGCATTTTTTGTACATAATGATAGAATTACTGCCTAAGCGGGTAATATTGCAATTGACGTCAAGGATTCGCAGTCGCATTAGAGGCTACGCATCAGGTCAACGTAATGATTTCGTAAAAGTTGTTGAAGTTGCACCACGAGATGGGTTGCAAAACGAGACGAAAGTGGTGCCTACCGAAGTCAAAGTCGATTTCATCGACAGACTGTCGACGACCGGATTGAGGAGTATTGAGGTCACAAGTTTCGTATCTCCGAAATGGGTTCCTCAGATGGCGGACAACGCGCAAGTTTTTCGACATATTGAGAAAAAACACGGCATATCCTATCCAGTACTAGTACCGAATCTGAGAGGCTTGGAGAGTGCTATCGCGGCAGGCGTGAAAGAAATCGCAGTGTTTGGCGCAGCATCGGAGGCTTTTTCCAAGGCAAATACCAACTGCTCCATCGAAGAGAGCGTGAAGAATTTCAAGGTTGTTATTGAGGAGGCAAAGAAGCACGATATCAGTATCCGTGGCTATGTATCCTGCATTGTTGATTGTCCTTATGAAGGGGAAACCAAACCGGCCATCACAGCACATTTGGCTTCA
This sequence comes from Lasius platythorax, assembly GCA_963971435.1. Taxonomy (NCBI): domain Eukaryota; kingdom Metazoa; phylum Arthropoda; class Insecta; order Hymenoptera; family Formicidae; genus Lasius; species Lasius platythorax. The sequence goes on along the minus strand of OZ020548.1, from coordinate 10,140,635 downwards.
ACGATGTTGGATTGCGGATGTTACGAAGTTTCTCTGGGCGATACCATAGGCACAGGATTGCCGAAGAAAATTGAACGTGTTTTGAACGAGTTGCAGCATGTTGCTTCAAATAACATGAGTTATTACGCACTGCACTGTCATGATACATACGGACAGGCTCTGGTAAACATATACACTGGTCTCGAAAATGGTATAAGAGTCTTCGATTCTTCTGTTGCTGGACTTGGTGGATGTCCATATGCTGCTGGTGCTTCAGGAAATGTCGCCACAGAGGATTTGTTATACTTTCTACAAGGACAAGGGCTAGAGACTGGCATAGACTTAAATAAAATAGTGGAAATTGGCGATTACATAAGCAAACAACTAGGAAGAGCAAATCAATCAAAGACTGGGATAGCTATGCTTGCTAAAACAAGTCGTCAAAAATGTTAATCGTGCGATATTTAAGTTTAATAGAGTCAAGAAAAAACCAAAGAATTTTACATTCCAAAAATATTAAATTACTGTATATAACACATGTGTGTGTATATATCTTTTTTTATCAATATTTTTTATATTTACATAAACAGAATAATATATAATATTTAAGATTTTATATCAAAATATAATTATATATTTCATTTATAACTCTTAAAATATATATTGTGTGTGTTGCGTGCGTGCGTGCGTGTGTGTGTGTGCATGTAATTATATATATTGTATATATTTTGTATATCTTATATTATTTAATTCTGCTCAATTAGTTGTATAAAAAACAACATGACTTCATAAATTTTTTACAATAAACGCGTATTTTACAATTGATTACGATTTATTGATGCTATCAGTATTGAATAGATATTTGATATATGCACAAAATTTCTATTAACTTTTTAATACGATATCTAGCTTTAAATTAATTAAAAATAAATGCGAGAAATAATTTATACTTTTATTTCCGAAATTATTAGATACTGACACATTCACATTCATCTTCGTTGAGTTCTTAGTTGAGTTTTTTTTATGTCAATCTCTTAAAAAGCAATAGGATGAGAGTCGAACATTTTAAAATATAAATTAATTATTTAGTAAATAATTGGTGTATCATGGAGTTTATGTTAATCGTTATGTTAATTACTCGATCTTGTAATGCAATCATTTTACCGCGCGTTGTCAATCCGAATTATATTTAGATCGTCGAAAAGTCGAACGATAAAGCATCGGACGAAACAGAGATTTGACTCCAAGTATTGCCGGAATATTTTACGTACTATGACATATATAAATAAATATACGCGGATCATTAAATTATACGAGCATTTTAAAATAACGATCGCGCGGGCTGATAATTACTAATTATAATTATTTTATTGAATGATCGTATTTAACATGATAGTACGCACAATACGCGATAATATGAAGCGCGACTATGCCGCTACCTTCTCACTCGAGTCTCATGGAATGAATGACGACCGACGACGTGGACTATTGAATGGAGCGAGCACGCAGGCTACTCCACTTACGCGCTGCATTCCACAGCTACGAACCACGTGATCATTCATTCTTTGTGACAGCATGATGGTCGCGACGCAGTCGCGCGACGCACGTCGCGCGCAGTCGCGGCGTAATAGCGCTCCGAATATTATCGTAGTATGCGTAATTAATTTAACATTACGCGCGTGCGCGCGCGCGCGCGCGCGTGTGTGTATGGCATAGTACGTAAAATATTTCGCCAATACTTATTAGAGTCAAATATATTTCGTCCGATTCTTTATTTTTCAACTTTTATTGTTTGTTGACTTTATTATTCGACTTTTCTACAATCTAAATATATAATTCATCGGATTGATATTAAATTATATAAGTATTTTAAAGTAGATTATATTAATTATTTATTAGACGATTAATGTATCACAAAGCTTATTCTTATTTTAATTACACGAGCCTGCGATTCGATTGTTATATACTGCGCGTTCTCAATCCAAATTATATTTAAATCGTCGAAAAGTCGAACGATAAAGCATCTGACAAAATGTATTATAAAGAAAGATATATGTCTTTTTAAAGTGAAATATATCAAGGAAATAAATTATTTAATATTTCTTCTCATATATTTAGGATTATAAGATAACTGTAATATGTAGAATAGACTTCCGTTTTGAAAATCGCACAACGTCACAAAACACAGATGCCTATACTATTATATTGATATCTTTATATCTTACGATTCTTGATATCTTTCGAAACACAATGTCTATACTACTATAGACATCTATGTCTTGAAAGGATACATTAAAAACCTGACATTATATCTTTAACCGGGTGAGGTAAAATATGAAAAAATTAATTCGGTAACATACACGAATCAGACAGTGATTTTACCGGCAGTCGAAAAAATGTTATTGATTAGTTATTTCTTCTAAATTACATATAGATGGCGGTATCAAATAAAGCCAAGCTTTTCTGTATTATTGGACGCATAATGGTTGACAAAATAATTTATTTCTTTACATTTCTGATGCTATTAGGTCATCTAATAAATTTTTCGGTCTTTCACAATATTACGGAGTGATCGTTATACAGAGAATGTTTTGAATACTATTTGAAATTATTATCTTTATTCATGAGAATGCATATGTGCGCCATAACATGTGTAATGAGTTTTAAATTCTTCCATTGAAGTGCGGTGTACGTATAGCTTCATCGGGTTTACCAAAAATATTTGCAAGTACACAGTTCTCTGTGCTTCACATAGAAAACGGTATTTACAAACAGTGAAAATGAGCTCGGGCTTCATATCAGAGGCCGAACTTGCCGAACAACGGCGAATGCGACAAGAGGAATGGGAACGTGTGCGAACTGCCGATCAGCCTTTAGGTTAAGTCAATATTTCGTCCATATTTTATGCAGCATATAATCATTTTACAATCCTGTCTACAGATATTGAAAGTTGTATATATGCTACTGTAACAACTATTAAATAATTGAATTCAACAATCTCGAGTCTTAATGTTTGAAAAGTATTTCATATGTGCAATGGTTTACAGAAGCCCCAGATGAGACTTATGATCCTAGATCGTTATACGAGAGATTACAAGAGCAGAAGAATAAAAGAGACATGGAATATGAAGAAGCGCATAAATTAAGTAAGTAGGAAAACAACATTGAGTTTGTTATAATTACTGAGAGAGAAAGAGAGAGAGAGAGAGAGAGTATTGTGTAATGCTCTTATAAGGCAGCGCTTAATACAATGAGTTAATTCATCTTATTCAGTATTAAAGATATATCAGTCATTGTGTGTAATAACAGTTTTTTGTTCTATATTTATATATTGCTTTTAAAACATTTACTATTTGCTAATGATCTATAATAGTATAATTAAGTATAATAAACAAATTTTCTAATATTCTGAGATCCATTTTTCAGTATTACATACTTAAAAAATCTTAATATATTTTTCCAGAAAATATGATCAAAGGATTAGATGATGATGAAGTCGAATTTTTGGATTTGGTAGATAGAACTAAAATTGAAGAGGAACGTAAAAAAAATCTTGAGGAAGAGAAAGAAATGCGTGATTTTAAAGCTGCAGTTGCTTCGCTTCAAGAACAGAAATTAAACGAAAAATTAAAACAAGAATTAAAGAACCCACCTGTCAGTAGTAAAAATGTTGTTTGTGGAAGGTATTTCATCACATCATTATTTTCATATAAGTTTCAAGATAATCTTTATTTATCTTAGAAGTCATAGCACATTATGTGCTACAGCTTTTAAGATATAATTTTAATCTTAATAATTCTTGAATAATTTAATAATTCAATAACAGTGAATGGAACATTCAATTTTAATTATCTGTTAGTAGCCGTTCTTCACAATTAAAGCTGCCTGCAGGTGTTGTGTTAAAACGATCTGACAAGCAAAAACAAGGTGAAGATTCTAGAAATACTCTATACTTTATTCTTTATATATATAATATAATACACCACTTCCTATATAATGTGTATAAATTATTTATATACAGGGGAGGTACTTAAAGGAATTAAAAGAAAGTTGCCCTCATCCGATGATACAGATACTATAAAAAAGAAAGAACTGCATGCACCTTGCAAGTCAGTAACTGATACTTCTAATCTTGAGTCAGATAAACAAAACGATAAGAATATATTAAATCAAGTTAATAAAAGTAACGGATATAGTGGACTCAAATGTATCGGCATATTACCCGGTCTTGGAACATATGATAATTCTAGTGATAGTGATTGCAGCTCTGACACAGACCAGGAAACGGAACCAAATCCATCCATATACGATATGTTAGGCCGAAAAATAAAAACATTGAAAGATAAGGAAAAAAGCTGAATATCATACACACACACACATACACATATATATACACATATTTATGCATATATGTATGTATACATGCATGTATGTATGCATATATTAAAGGTAATGTTTGTGAATATAGAAAAAAATGTATTATTATATTGCAATTATTGAGTTTGAAATACGTGAACATATTTCTACTACATTTAGCCAATATATTCACCTAGTATATTTGTATTGTAAAAATTAGACAAATAAGCTATCAAATTATATTTAATAACTTCATAATCAGTTTAAATATTTCACACAAGCATTAATTCTCATAATTATTTTGATTAACCATTACACAATTTTAAATTTTGATGTACATATATACAATTCAATTATAGCATAATAGGATTTGTGTAAAATGGAACATTGGTAATTCGTCAATGAAATAAATAATAAGTCAACTTGCATGTGCTCTTTATGCCTTTACTCGCTATTTCAATCATATATGATATTTTTTTTCCTAAAAAATACGTCAAATTATATGCTAATTATTACGATATTAGTTGGAACGTTTCGATATACATATTGAAAATCGCTATATTGTTCTTTGATGAATCTTGATGCCGCGGTTAATCACAGAACGCCTGTGACATTTAAATCGCTCCATATATCTTTATATATCGTATATAATTGTGTTGTCTAAAAGTAAATTGCGCGCGAAAAGTCGCTTACATTTCGCGTAAAAATATCGAAACATTTGTTGCTAATAACATTAATTATCGCGTACGATCGCAATTATCGATACCGCCTTTTCTATGAATCGATCAAAATTCTTTACACGCATAGGTATCTTTCCGGTAAAATCGAAAACGAGAAGATGAGATATGTGTGATCATTGTCAGATATTTGCTCTGTAATTAATTGCGCCAATTGCATTGTCTGTAATTATTTGTGCTATACATTAAGGGCACTTTGAATAAATTAAAATTAATAATAATTAATAATTTTATAATTAATAATTTAATAATTTGAAAAATAAATAATTGTATAATTTGAAATTATTAATATTTCGAATTTTTATTGTATGTTAATTATTGCGTGAAGTTTGCCGCTTCGATCGATACGTCGACAGCAACGGCTTCCGGACTTCCGGCTTCTCTCGGTAGATCCGTAATCAGTGTCGCGTGGATGTATCGCGTTCAAATCGCTCCGCATATTTCTCGCGATTGTTGGTGTTTGAAAGCGAATCTCGTGCGCGAGTGTCTCGTGTTGTAATTCATTAACTATCGCGATATAATTGCCGTTGTCGGTATCGACGATTCCGGTTCCGTTCGTCGCGAATCGATCGAAATTCTCTGTACGCGTCATGCTACTCTTCTCGCCGAGATGCATCGTAAAAGTGCAACGTGATCATTGCCAGGTAATCGCGTATCCGTGTTTTGTGATTAATCGCATCAATTACATCGTTTGTAATATAGTTGGCGTGCTATATATATATATATATATTTTAAGTGTTACGAATATGTTTCATTAAAGTATTTCGAATTTTTATTCTCTAAGTTAATTACGTGAAGTTACCGCTCGAAGTATCGAAACCGCTTCGCCTGTTTCGATAGTTCGAGAATCGCAATATCGCTTCGATAGGTCCGCCATTTGCTGCGCGTCGTAACGTATCGTGTATTCACTCGTGTCGTTCCGCGCATATCCCGCGATTGCTGTTGCCATCCGAAAAGTGAATCTCGCGCCCGAAAAGTTATCGCGAGTGTTTCGCGCATAAGTGTCGTACATCTGTCTATATTATACGTAGCACGTGTGAAACGCCGTGTGCGCGAACAGTACATTACCACATCCATAATTGGTGATATCAACATCGGAGGTTAATTCGCTTCTACTTGTCCTGGGAAATCGTCCAACATCCTCGCAGGTTTCAAGGTACTTTCTCGTCGAGCTGCAGCAAAAGTGAGTGAATTGATGCACGATTATCAAGTAAATATATATATCGTCGTTATGATTGATTAGCTGCGACGATATCTCTTCTTTGGCAAAAAAATAATGTTTTTGCTATTGATATCATTTTCTGATTTAATAAGAATATTGTACAAATGGATAAATCTACAATTTTCACCCTTTTTGTCTGTATCTGAAACTATTATTTTTTTGCCTTTATATTTCATTTTACAACATTGCATTTATCTGTGTTTTTTGTGTGGTATTTCTCGACTTAGTCGATAATAAAGTCAGGTCGATAACCATCGACAATCGGTTATCCTTTACCCGAGGAACTATGTAGGAAATCTGTAATAGCATTTTATCGACTATTACTTTCTCGAGATATCAACTATAGATGTCTCTAAGGTACATAATACATAGCTACCCGCAAATATTTTCAATATGTAACACGCTATATTCACAGTTTCTTTTCGGTTCTGATCGCATCCTTTTTTTATTATTATATTATTCATCTGTGTATTTCAATGTGTTTGCACTTCCTCTTTAATTGACTTTGACAAAAATAAGAAATTATTAAATCTCTTTTTAAACAGAAATCAATTGACTTTTTCGTGTCTCTGTCACACGCATCTATGTATTACTCGACATTTTTATATTATGATAAGAAAATAAATGTCAGAGTTATATATATTAACGTTCCATAACATTAATTCGTGTTTCAAAAATATTTTTCTTCCTTTGAGACAAGCGCCGGTTTTTGCAAAGTATTCATTTACATTAACTATATATCTATGCACGCTATATCCACAGTTTTTTTTTCGGTTCTGATCACATCCTTTTTTCTATTATTATATTATTCATCTGTGCATTTCAATGTGTTCGAACTTCCTCTTTAATTGACTTTGACAAAAATAAGAAATTATTAAATCTTTTTTTTTAAACAGAAATCAATTTACTTTTTCGTGTCTCTGTCACACGCATCTATGTATTACTCGACATTTTCATATTATGATAAGAAAATAAATGTCAGAGTTATATATATTAACGTTCCATAACATTAATTCGTGTTTCAAAAATATTTTTCTTCCTTTGAGACAAGCGCCGGTTTTTGCAAAGTATTCATTTACATTAACTATATATCTATGCACGCTATATCCACAGTTTTTTTTCGGTTCTGATCACATCCTTTTTTCTATTATTATATTATTCATCTGTGCATTTCAATGTGTTTGAACTTCCTCTTTAATTGACTTTGACAAAAATAAGAAATTATTAAATCTTTTTTTTTAAACAGAAATCAATTTACTTTTTCGTGTCTCTGTCACACTTATCTATGTATTACTCGACATTTTCATATCATGATAAGAAAATAAATGTCAGAGTTATATTAACGTTCCATAACATTAATTCGTGTTTCAAAAATATTTTTCTTCCTTTGAGACAAGCGCCGGTTTTTGCAAAGTATTCATTTACATTAACTATATATCTATGCACGCTATATCCACAGTTTTTTTTCGGTTCTGATCACATCCTTTTTTCTATTATTATATTATTCATCTGTGCATTTCAATGTGTTTGAACTTCCTCTTTAATTGACTTTGACAAAAATAAGAAATTATTAAATCTTTTTTTTTAAACAGAAATCAATTTACTTTTTCGTGTCTCTGTCACACTTATCTATGTATTACTCGACATTTTCATATTATGATAAGAAAATAAATATCAGAGTTATATTAACGTTCCAAAATAATTAATTCGTGTTTCAAAAATCTTTTTCCTCTTTCGAGACATGCGCCGGTCTTTGCGCGAAGTCCGTATACATTTCATTTACATTCACTATATATCTATTCGAAGGATTTCTATCTCTGACTAAGGATGATAAACTGTCGGCCGAAATTGCGTCACGACGACGCAAATAGCACTTATCAAAATTCTCTCGCGTTGTTTTCGAAGCCGCGTATTTTCTCGCGATTGTTCTCGTAGCTTTGACTGTTGAAACATCGCCTTTCTTTTTTTTTCTTGTATACGTATACTTAAGCATCAATGATCGTACATACAAACGAGCGCAAACGAGCGTTTGAGCGATATAGAATAGCCAGAATTGTCATTAAGCCCCGTGGATGGTTTCCCATTGGGACCCGTGGGATATCCCGGCTGCGTATCGCACACTCACGCGACAGCGCGTGTACCGCGTGCGGAAAATATATGTTGTCCGTGTGTGTGTGCGTGTACCCCGATTCCCCTGATTCTTATATCGATCCGACAGATCTGATATCATCCAGCGTTATCCCTTGGGCTCGCACTCATCTGCCGACAAAAGAGCATCTGTGCGAGCCGTTCCGTAATGCTCTTGCAACCTGTTCACAAGTAGCTTGGCCCTATACGCACAGCATGAATTCATTATCAGTCTAGTATAAACATATTGCCTGTATGGATGGGGCGCTGTCACTCAACTGAACCATAGAGCTTCTGATCCGAGTCATTTCTGTGTATCGTAACTGTGATCTTAGCGTATTAGTTTTCGTTACGAACCGCGTCCACGTGACGGAAACGAGACTGATAGATTCGATGGGCGCGATCGCGTCGCTTTGTTTATTTTAGGCGTGAAAAAATGCGACATACATGTATATATATATATATGTCGCATTTTTTCACGCCTAAAATAAACGTTATATTCTAACATTTAAAAATTTAAAATATAAATAAAATACAAAATATAAAGTATTTTGTTAAGTATTGATATTTTTCGATAAGTACTTTAATATTTTTCCACGCGAAATAATATATGAGATAAATTGTGATTTACGTAAGAATACTTAATTACATATTGATAAAGCATGCATCGATACAATATATGTATGCAGTATTCAATTTATTCGTTTTCTATCAATCTATAAAAAATAGAGCCATTAATATCTGTTTAATAGCTTTTTTGTTAAATATGTAAATATGTAAAAGGGAAAAATCTTAAATCTTTTTGGATATTCTGCTTATGCTAATATCGAGGAACTCGCGAACTCCGTTCCTAAAAATAAAAGATTTATGTCATTATTGTCTTGAAAAATAATGACGCTATAGCGTCAATCGGAAAGCGAACGCGATGAGCTTATAGGCTATAATATTTGATGATGCCTCGAGATCGTTGCTGCAATTTCTAATATCTTAGCGATAGATAACGCGCGCGACTGTAATCTGCTGTAGAGACGCGATTATTTTTATCATAGGCTTAGACACGCGCATATACATTCTTGCCGGTTGTATGTGTGTGCATGCAGTAGCGCGTGTGTGGTCAATCCTGACCTGGCTGTGTATACAGGACTGCGGTGGCAGGTGACGGCGTGTTGTGAGCTGCATAATGAATAATGCGAAAGCCGAACCACAAGCCGTTCCTGTCCTTCCACTTGGCTGACTGAATGACAGCCAGTCTAGGAAAAACCACTGATTGGCTGTACATGCCCCCGGCTCTCGTGCTTGTCACATCCTGTGTGTGTCTACCTGCGATCGAAATCAAGCTGCACGACGAGACTTGATTTTCGTATTTCTGGGACACGCTATCGGCGAATTCACGATGGATTTTGCGAAGAAGCTCCGCCGACGCTTGTAAGGAGAGACGAGAGATGATGAGAGATGAGTATCAAAAATAACATTGCCCGATGTCTGAGACATCAAAATTTATTAGATTTATTATCTCGGGATAGTAGAAGAGAGATATTAAGCGCCGATTTTATTATACCGCAATGACTCGTTACTTTTGTGTGCTTGGTGAAGAACTGCAAATAGTACAATGAACGAAATTCTAAAAATATGTCAACTTGTTATAAATGATGCAAAGTGTAAGAGTGATTTGTTATTGTTAGTACAATCAGAAACAAAATAATTTTATATGAAAAAAATAGGTCAGCTATTTGTAAAAATGGCCGCTTATCTTCCCTCTTCTCGAGGTAATAATTTTAATAAATCTTGGTATCTCTAGACGTCTGTGTTATTTTTAATATTCGCCGTTCTTCCTTACGATCGTCGACGACGTTTTGAAAAATTTATTATGAATTTATCAAAAATGTATCCTTAAAGATGTCTCCTTAGAAATCAGTCTCGTAAAAAGATTAAATCTTTATGCAGCTTGATTGTGATTGTAAGTAACTCTGTTTTCAAAAAAATTATATTTAGTAATTGAAAAATTAGTGATATTATTTATCCATATTATTTTGTGTAGCTTTCCTTGACGAGTTATAATTAAACTATAATTATAGACACCACTTTGCCACATTTGCCAAGAGAAAAAGAGAGATTACTATTCTTATTATTATGTATAACTGATATAATAGTACTATTAAACAATGATTATACTTTTTATTATGTATACGTACACAACGAAGCAATCCTTGCGGCACAATAGTTTTAGGCCGATTTAAGAGGGTTTTAAAGTGTTGGGATTTTACGAGCTGATCCCACTCGATTTAGCACTCGAAAGACATTTCTAATGGGAACGGGCAATGGGTTGTGAAACGGGTTGACCCTTTCATTGCATTAAAATAGTTTAATACTTAACGCGTAATCGCGTTTATGAGGTACATTTGGTGTATGTGTTAGTACTTTTTAAGATTCCATTAGCCTTCGAAGGAAAATTGCTCCATACTTTACTTGCAAATATCTGTTTCTATCATTATCAATATACATATATATATATATGTGTATATCCTTATTAATTTGTCAATTATATATTTAAAAAATTGTGTTTTAATTTAATATGTTATAATCTTTATATAATTACACATGCGATTGTAACATAGATTTTTTCGCATGTGTCATCGGCATACTTAAGTTTTAACAAAATATTATAAAACTTATAATATTCTTATATTATTGTTTTTTAATTGCTTTAATATTAAATTCTTTATCGGTAATAATATATATATATATATATATAAATATTAATTTAATATGTAGGTATTTACAATTTTTTTAAATAAAATTATTTTTAATTAATTCAAACTTCTTCGCGCATAAAACACATTAATGTTACTTATATTATCCAACAAGATATAGATATATTTAAAAAATTGTGTTTTAACTGAATATATGTTATAATCTTCATATAATTACACACGCGATTGTAACATCAATTGTTTCATCGGCATACTTAGGTTTTAACAAAATATTATTAAACTTATATAATATTTTGTTAAAACCTAAGTATGCCGAATATAACATGCAAAAAAATCGATGTTACAATTGCGTGTGTAATTATACGAAAATTATAACATATATTCAATTAAAACACATTTTTTTAAATATATCTATATCTTATTGGATAATATAAGTAACATTAATATTTTATACGCGAAGAAGTTAAAATTAATTAGAAATAATTTAGTTTAAAAAATTGTAAATACATATTAAATTAATATTTCAGTATATATATTATTACTGTTAAAGAATTAAATATTAAAGCAATTTAAAAAAAACAGTAATAAAATTAGTACAAACCGAAAAGAGAATGATGGAGATGAGAACGAGAAGTTTCAAAGTCAAATAGATAAAATAAAAAGATAATCAAATGCTTATGATCCGATGTTACGGTCGATTTAGCACAATATTTTTCTCTCGGTTTACTCGCTAATTATCGTAAAGCAAATCTTCGATAATGAATTCACGATGTGAAATACGATATATTTCGATATCTAGCCCGCATCTTACAATGGTGGATAAAAGTGGTTTTCCGGAAAGCTTTCGCGCAAAATTATTTTTCCGTATCTGCATGGCATCGTGCTTTCCGTTTCCTAGAACACTCCTTGCACGCAAATTGGGGTCAACGTGAATACTTAATGGGAAACTGTGGTCGAGCAGGAGTCAAGGTGCAGTGATGGGAGGCAGAGAGGAAAAGGCCGTTTGCCGTTCGCCCGGCGTGCCAACTTAGTTAGGCTGTCTAATCAAACGACTTCACACGGTACATCGGCGATGATGTATGCAAAATGGTTTCTCTCGTTTACAAGAATTTCTTAAAATCATTCACCTCACACAGATATTCAAGATATTCCGCGGTCGCTTCCGACATTTATTGCAACATGTTCAACTGCGCGCGTGTTTGACATGTAATTTTTTATACAACTTTTACGTCTTAGCAAAGAAAAGCGTTTAATACGATTAATCCAATTATAAGATTATATCAAAATCAAATTGATTATATAATTTGTTCAGTTACTTTACAATCGAATTATAAAATTATGCAAAAATAAAATATATATATATATATATATACAAGTTACTTTATACAACAAAGCTGTTAGGCACTTTGTATAAAGCCGCTGGCAAAATGAAAAATAGTTTGACGAAACAAAGACAGAATATATAAAAATGAACAGATGAGATCTTCCCAAAACTAGCCAATTAGATGAAATAAATTTGAATAGTATTTGATATTTTGCGATAAAATGTACCATACGCGCAAGTCTCTAAGAGTTTATCCTGTATATATCCTATATGGAGAACGGCTCTACATTGAAACAGAATATCAAGAGAGATTGAATTACTCGCATAATAGAGAGTCGTGAATAAATTATCTTAAAGAAGATAAAGTTTCTTTTTTACTTTAGTCAACGCCTTTATCGAATTATAAATAAGCCAACTTATCCTTGGCAGACCATACAACACATTACGAGGCCCCTATTAATATTTATATTAGGACAGCGAATATGGAAATAGATGCACTTCGTATTCTAGTCTTCCATGAAGATTTCGTTGCAACACTCCAGTTAAAAATGCAACATTTTTCTTCGTTACTTTTATTTCTCTCAGTTCTAACCATATCATCCCAACATTCGAAATACTAAATTAACAAACTGCTTTGAAAAATTCAGTCTTGATGTAGTGAATTTTCCTCAAGTTACATATATATGAGTTTTTCAATAGAGCGCGAATAAAAAACAATAAATTATCACAGACTCAATAGACTCTTTCATTTGGTTTAGTTTTCCTTGATAGTTTCATACGCTTTGCGCTACCTGCATAAAAAAAATATCCCAATTTCAATATTTATGTAAAAAATTATCCAATTCAAAGAATCTCATAACGTTTATAACTTATGTAAATTAATCAATAGAGAAAATGAAACACAATTCTCGCAATTCTCTAAGAGGGGGTAAATGCGCGAGTTCCATTTTTTTCAGTTAGTTTTAAATAAAATTGCTTCGACTAATATGTTTAATATAGACATCAGTTTTGTATCATTTCGTTCATTGAAAAAGACGTCGATATTTAGTTATTCAAAAGAATTCGGCGTTGCGCGGCGACGCACAACGCCGGTCGTTACGAAACCGCTCATTGCCGGTGTAATCGTGAAGGAAAGATGACGCTTATCCTCTAATACAACATTCCGGCCATCCTCGCCATCGTGGTCACTGCAGTCGCATTAGTTAGGACTAACAACGCTGGCGGACAATCAAAAGCTGATGGGCCATGATTCGCTATGATAATGAACCATGAATATCGCATGAGGCGAGCGAGGCTGGGGACGCCAACTCCTCGCTTCGCTCGCTAGGCTCCATACCCGTAGCCAATGGTCGGGGTTAAAGGGAACTGAGGTGGGAATATGAAGGGATGGGCAGAGAGAGAGAGAGAAAGAGAGAGAGAGTGAGAGGGGGGAGGGGAGAGAGGGAGAGAGAGAGAGTCGAGGCTATCGATGCGCGGTAATGCCTCTGTTGACGCTCGGATTAAAGTCCTTTTCGACACACACGCAGAATGTCACTTCCGTGTACTGTGCAAGTATCATTATCGATATAATTTCCCGCGTGTAAATAAAAATCTTTTTGTTTGACGCATCGGTGGAACGCGCTCTTATGATGTGGTTACGATTCCTAAATTGCAGTTCACCGTTATTGATCGGAGAGTCGGTAAAAAAAATAAATAAAAAAATAAAAGACTGTCTTTTGAATAGTTATGTTAGAGAGAATATATAGATATATGTATGTATAAAGATATATTTTTTTTTTCGCGAGAAAAGCCGTATACATATTGTAAAGTTAACTTATAATGATCCGCGCACACACAGACACGCAGATCCTTATGATCTCTGCATCACGCGCAGCATCCCAATTATTGTTTCGATCCGAGAATCGCGCATGTTCCGATCGCGAGATATATCTGGAAGCTCTTTGAGGCCGCAAATCCAAGAGACAAACGTTTCTGATTTACGACGTCGAGCCTCGGCTTTCGCTCGTTCATTATTGATCGTTCGTTTATGTTCACCCCGATGCCGGACAAGTTCGAGATATACTCGCGGCCACAAACGGACCGAAAAATTGAAGACCGCGCGCGCGAAAGGAGGGCGAGCGTTAAATAAAATAACGCGCGGCTAGGAGAGAAGAAGTAAAGGAGGAGAAAAATAAGGGTCAGGAAAGACCTAGGACCATCGGGAGGGTGAGAAGAGAATGAGAGGAAAGGGAGGGAAAAAAAAAAAAAAAAGAAAAAGGACGGAAATACGTTTACATGCGCGCGCGTTTTTGCGGAGCTAGCGGCGTGTGATAAGCATAAGTGCGTATCTATTTACGAGCGAGGAGATACATTACGGGCACGAAAATGATATTCGAAAGAAATCACGACGTTCGCAGTGCGATAGCAGATGGAAACTTGGCAGAATCTCTATACTAGTTACTTGATAAGACACGACGACATGTTTCGGATTCAATTGTTGCTGTGACATTATAAGACGAACATTTAAGAACAAATATAGTAGAACGAGATAGACGGTGTCTTGCTGCAATTCAGCATCACACAGTCAAACAGAAAGATGTATACAGCTTGTCAAAATTTTAAATCATATTTCGGCATCACTGTAATCCTTTTATTATAAATTTATTTTTTTTAATCCACTCATCTGTTTTTTTTTTTTTTTAAGTTTTTGGAAAGAAATGTATTTTTAAATTTTAACTTTTGTGATAATTTTCTTGATTGAAAATGATATCAATTGAAATGTTCTGTCTGTATATTTGGATATATATTTTATCGAATAAAAGTCTCGACTGCATGACTGTAAATATTAGACTTCCTTTGAAAAAAAAGGAAAAATAGTAATTTTTTAGTAAGAAAGCTATTTTGTAAAGCTCTATTTATTATTGCATTGCATATCATATTTTCTTCAATTATATTTAGAGATACGGAATTAAAGAGCAAAGATATTCAAAGAAATAAGTATTTTTAATAAATTTGCTAAAAATAAATATACTTATTTTATAAAGATTTTTACTCTTGAATTTTGTAATTCTAACGCGTAGAGTGTTATATAACGGACATCGTTGCCTGCTACGATATTCAACGTTATTAAGCCGTCGATTGCCGCGTCAAATATGCTACGTATATTACACGTATAACACGTTATTAACTTATAATCCTGTAAATGTCGATTAGTAAAACTTTTCATGTTTAAGTGTCACTTTTTCTAATCACATTGTTTCTTCATTTTAATAACGTATCAATCGATATCAGTAAATATAATAATAAACTAAAATATAATAGTCGATATATCTCTCTCAGATCGGAAGAAGATTAACAAAACATGAGTTAAAATTTTTGTGTAATTATCGTAATATTATTGGATTGTAAAATATGTTTTAATCAATCTCAATTCAAACGGGTAACATTTTAAATTAGAATTATTGAAAAAAATCGCAGGACCGATAAGAACGATATAATCGCTGATCAAGGTTAATAAAAATGGAAACGCGCGGTCGGAATTTGCGGTAGTTTACTTTGCGAAAGACGGACCATCTCGGAGAAAGAAAGAAAGAGAGAGAGAGAGAGAGAGATCGATCGAGGGAGGAGGCGCGTCTCCCTTACCAAAATATAATACAAATATTTCTTTCTCTCGGTGGTGGGTGATCCGTGCTAATAACGAGACAAGCGATACGTCGAGAGTGGTGAGCGCGGCGGGGTCGGCGATGGGATCGCGGGAGAAAAAGGGGAAAGAAGCGACGGTGGGCCGTCGCCGTCGCCGCCGCCGCCGCGGAATATGCGTGCAGGCGAAGCTGAAGGCTCTACAGGGTGCGTGCGTTCGTGCGTACGTGCGTGCGCGCGCTCTATAAGCACCATACCACTGTTTCAGCCACCGCGTTTCGGAGCGGCGGCGGCGAATCCGAATGACTGAGCGAGGGTGCGGGCCCGCGTGGCCCGCATTGGCTGCTGAATTATATATGAATGGAGCGTAAGGGCTGTTGCCTAGCAACCGCATACACCGCGTTAAGACAAAATGGAGAAGCACGCAGCATCCGCTCTGTTTCGCATCTCTCTCTCTCTCTCTCTCTCTCTCTCTCTGTCAGTCACTCCCTCTCTCTCTCTCTCTATCTCTCTCTATATCTTTTTCTTTTTCTCTTTTCTCGGTCCAAATTTTTTTCTCTCGCTTATATCGGTCATGCGCGATCTTAGATCGCCGCTTTGGACCGCGATAGTTGGACGAATTATCGGGATTATCATGTTGATGCCTGAAGGATTGACTCGCGAACGGTCATTGATTGCATTCTTGACTCAGCGGTTGAATAATGGGTATGGTACGTTAAGTTGGCGCAAAAGATTTGTTATTCTTTCATTAAGTTCTGTCTTAAGCAAAGTTACTGATTTGTGAGTCTTGAAGATTGAAAAACTTCTTTCCAACTTTAGATTATACATTTTCTTTTTCAAGTAAAAATGTAAAATGAGAGCGAGGGAGAGAGATCTGGAACCGTTACCGGAAATTATCTTCTCTCCGCTCATTCGATTAGAACGTACGAGAGTAGATCAGTTTGATCAGTTCGTCTCTTTCGCACAAATAAAAATCAAGCAAATCGCGACTTAATCCGCGGGTATCGATTATCCCGAGCATAATTTTAGCAAAAGAATAATTCACTTACGCGGGAAAGTAAATTCGTATTTCGAAGCAACGAGTACTCACAATGCATCGGTCCTTTCCTACATTAACGCGTATTGCGCGGTCTTTTTTTGCATCCGCTATTTCTACTGTTTTACGTGCGTGAGTATTAAGCTGATAAGTAGACGTATATTTGACGGGAGCAATGCGCCTCCATTAGCAAGCACTACGCCGATCCCTCCAACCCCTCTTTTCCCGCGCACTCCGCGCTCCGACCATTATATCTGAAGTTCCTATATAGCGTAGGATGAGCCAGGTACCATTATTATGCCGAAAGTGTGCATTATTCGCCGCTCTTTTCTTCGACACACACACACACACACACACTCTCTCTCTCTCTCTCTCTCTCTCTCTCTCTCTCTCTCTCTCTCTCTCTCTGAAGGATTTATGCTAGTAATTTTTTAAGTAAGTTTCGTGAAAATATTTTAGTATATACATATATAGACTTTAAATCTTCAGCAAATATCATAAATTTTTATTTTTTTTTTTTTTTTCAATAAAAAATATAAAATATAAAAAAATTTCATTAAATTTTTAATCTATTGCATTGTTTTTTGTTTAAATAAAAAATAATATTTTTACCGGCTCTACACATATACGTACACATTTTTCATTATAAGTCTGCGGTCTCTGACAAGTAAGTTAAACGCATGATGAATCACCGTTAGATAAAATTATGCTCTTCTTTTTCGGAAAGGACATTTTCTCTTACTTTTTCTCTCCTTCGTAATCCATTTGAACTGATCTTCTCGCAACCTTTTTCACCCACCGGATCACATCACAGATCAGCGCTACGTCTTGGTGACACATATCAGAGTAGCCGGGAGTCCCATACGGCTACGCCAAGCCGATCATCTCAAATTACAAAGAGTATTGGAAACGGATTTATCTCAGCGCCCTTTTCCATTCTATTATGGACTTAATAGTGTATAATATAAAATGCAGAGAGATATATGTGTATATCTTCTTAATGTCTGGTCGTCTCTCAAGTGAATATAAAATATTTTTCTCAGCGACATATGTTTACGGAGAAGTTATCGATAAAAATATATTTTTTGAAAATTTTTCAAATCTTGTCTCTAATTGTAGGATACGTTCAGTGTTGAAAACGATCCTTCATTTATATTATACGCGTACCACATCTTGGAAGGATAAATTTACGTTAAAAAGTATGTAACACATATCGATAATGGAACGCGCGCGCAATTATACGGGAGTATCTATTACGAGAGAAAACGCGTCCGCCACGCAAGTCAGATTAAAAGGGTAATAATCAAATATGGTACACTTAATTCCACTGTATCCCCACATAATTCCATGGAAAATACATTTCTCCCCCAATCTGAAGACCCCCCATCCGGGCTGTTAAATATAATCTGGTACCGCGTTTGTTACTTCTTACTCTCTTCCATCTCCTCCTCGCAATATTCGGAGAGTTCCCAGTTTCCTCGCGTAGGCTTTGTAGGCGCAGAACAAGGGGTTAACCTCCTACATTATTCAGCCGTTCATTATATATGAATAAATTTTCGAGTAATGCCGAGATAAAGCTGCCAAGTTTTAGGTACCTGCCCCGCTTGAATATTTAGGAGACACTGTCATGCAGTACCGTTATGCTCGGTCTTCTTCTTAACTTTCACAGATTCATATACATATAAGACGTTTCTCTCGCCGATACGCGGTTAACCGATACTTCCCATCATATTTTTCAAAGTATCATCCGTTTATGTATAAATCGCACACGTCCCTTTATAAAACACTTTATATTTTTTCTCTTGATATTTTTTAAACTATTATTAAGCTATTATCTCGTCAAATCTCAAAATTGAATCTCAAAAATTAATTGACCTCTTTTTTTCGATTTTAAACAGTGTGCGCTTCGATCGTATAAAACTATTTAAACTGTGTTTCTAAACTTTCCGTGACGGTGGTATATGTTACGTACATAAGGCACTTGCATCCACGCGGCCATGAGATACGACGCGAAGAACGCGCGCGCACAGAGTCGATAATCATTACTCCCGACTAATTTAACGTAGCGATAACGGGACGGTAGCAGACGGGGTCAATAGGAATTCGCCGACGGAAATCAAAGTGGGGACACTTAATTGTGCAGAGAGACGACAGCGAACGAGAGGTGGAACGACAAGAACGTCTGGAAGAACCGCGCGAATCGAGAGACGGAGGCGACAGGTAGAAGTCGAAGGGGGATAGATACACGTGGACTCGAAGAGGACAGGCGAGGGAAAAGAGGGAAAAGAGGGAAAAGAGGGAAGGCAGGGATAGATGGGTCGGGAGAGTCAGTTCACACAAGAGGACTTCACAAGCGACAGAAGTGGAAAAAGAATCATGACTGCGAGTCCAGTGACCAAAACGGATATATTCGATACACACACACATATACACATATACACATTCGCACACACACACACACACATACATATATACATGGCACCGGATAGAACATGGGCCAGGTTGGCGCTACCGCAAGTCAAGTTTCAGAGAGACCGAGCAACGTAGTTTTCCTTCTTCTAATGTCACGTCACTACCTAGAAAAGAAACGCGTTAATCTTTTAAGAATATTGGCTGCCTGGCCCGCGCGCAGTAATTCCCTGGGTAAACCGACGTTACCTCGTTTGACCATTCCTGCGAGTTTTATACACGTACTCCACGTCGCGACGTTGGTTTTATTTCGGCACTGTAGTTTTTACGGCTGCAAAATTCGTCATGCGTTGCTACAGTTGATCGCTGTCATTTGACACAAACCCGTTAAAGATGTACGAGAGTTTGGCGTGAAAAAACAATCTCCTCGGAAATGCGATTAAGAGCATAAAAAATTTGATACGTAATTATATCTCTATTACGCGGATGTTTAGAGAAACCAAATAAGCTAAAAAGAATATTAAAAAAATGTCACGTTAGAATTGTTGGAATTAAGTTCTCTTTCGAATAAATATATTTTATAATTAGAAAGATTATCTATTTAATTTGAAAGATTATCGATTATTACAGATCTTCTAAATAAGCGTATTTTTCGTAAGAATTTTGAGACTCTACGTGAAACAATAACCGATGAATAATTATAACGTTAAAAATTTCGAAAATTATCGAAAAAATTAAAAAAATATTTTTTATTTTTTTTTTATAATTTTCGAAATTTTTAACGTTATAATTATATTCATTTATTGTTTCACATAGAGTTCCAAAATTCTTACGAAAATTACGTTTGAAAGATACATCTGTTTATTTAAAAGATACATCTGTAATGATCGATAATCTTTCAAATTAAATAGATAATTTAATAGAAAAGAACTATATATATACATATATGTATATATATAGTTTACACGATAAAAGTATGGAAAATCAATTATTAATATGTGTAGTTTAAAGATCATGTAGATCTCTCTTTCGTGCAGGATATTCCAAAATTACCCGCGCGAAAAGTCATTAAATTTTTAAAAGTACCGTGATCTGTGTAATGATTACTATGATATGTAATTGAACGGGATTAGTTTTGAATATTAGGCATTATTTTACTAACTGTATAAATCAAGAAGGACTCTCGTCATTTATCCTACCATCAATCAAAAGTTTAATTATTTATCCTATTATCTGTCACACGGATATCGATAACCCGTCCAATGCCAAGTAGCCTTTGACATTCGATTTCACCGAAACGAAACTTATATACGTATCGATCAGAATATTGTAAGCTGTTGCGGTGCTTTTGGCAAAAAGCACGGAAATGTCGCGATTATCGCGTCCACATTATCGAAAAACACACACACAAAAAAAAGAGAGAAAAGAAAAAGTGTTAATAAGATGACGGCGGAGGGCGGTTTGAAGTAGTTAGAGAAATATAGGAGGGTTTTCAGCCGGTATGTCATATTTTGAATACATATAAAAAGGGGTCGACAATACGAGTTTTTGCATTATACGGAGATTATCAACCTGTTCGCTCCCATTCCACGCTATTCACGAGATAAAGAAAGAAAAAGAGAGAGAGAGAAAGAGAAGGAACGAGATAGGATATGATCGTACATAGAGACCGAGGGAGACGCGTGTGGTGAAAGTAGGGTGGATCGAGAGGGTCGCGTCGAGAAAGACAGAGAGAAAGAACGAGAAGGGGGTTCTCTCGTCCCCGTCTCGAGTTGGCTGAACGGGGACTCGAATAAGGCATACGAGCACGTACGCGCTGCATCCTCTTGGGACACGGCCGCTCTTTATGCTCGATATAATACCGCTCTCTCTCAAAACATGCATACTTTTCTACGGTTCTCTTAACGTGTGCGTCGCGACGCGACCGGCGCTTCGAAGAGATGGGTCGCCCCGGATGTCTGTGTGTGTGTGTGTGTGTGTCTGTGTGTATGTATGGTGCAACAATATAAAACACTCTATCGATAGATGGATAGACGTGTGTATGACCGAGCACGTAACCTCGTAGCAGCGTGTTACACGCGTGTGCACACACTACTTGTGCGAGAAAATAGGCGGACGCCTCGCACGTGTTTTGATGGACGCGCGACGGTATACACAGAGTTATTTGTAGAAATTTATTTGACGGGAGAGATATAGGCGTCTTAATTCTCGAACTTTTCGATTTATACGGTTGCGAGATCTATACTTTTTCACGTCAAAGATAAGTAATTCTCTAGGGAAAAAAGAAAAACATTATCGCGTACGTTACTCGCGGAGAATAATTAGTCCGCTTGCTTTTCAATGATCGTGTTCTGGAAATTGCGTTACGGAATGATTAATCGGCTGGCACACTTGTTAAGTCGAGAAACGAATTAGCTAATATTAGTACTATATATTATCGTCTCTATTATCGCGATTTAAAATGCAACAATTAGAATCACTTTTAGGTCATTACGAAACAAAACCGAGCGACCGGGCTTTAGTCTTTTAAGCCGCGACATTGGGAGAAACGTCGCGGATGAACGGTGTGCAGGGGGTGGAGGAAGGGTGGAAGAGGGAGGGTTGGAGGTTTTCTCGTCGATACATTATACGCTTTGAAGCGTACACTGCTGTCGGAGAAAACTCCTCTCTCTCTCCTTCTCTCTGTCTCTCTTTCTTTTTCTCTTTCTCTCTCTCTCTCTCTCTCTCTCTCTCTCTCTCTCTCTCTCTCTCTCTCTCTCTCTTCGGTCTTATCCTATTACAGTCAAGCTTGGCACTTTCTAGCTAAGTCGAAGACAAGACCCCTTCGCTGCTCCCATTTAGTAATCCCCGACGTTGGCCGGGAGTTTACAAGGAATATTTAAGTCTCCCGCTAAGCTAGGATTAAGCGAAGGCAAACACTTTGATTAGCGAAGACGAGCTCTTGTGTTTTTACCTTATGGCGGCGTCTTTCAACCGCCACCGGCAATTGGGCCCGCGGATTAACGTTAACAATTCTCGGTAATCGTAAGAGGCGTAAGGTAACGCCTTAGAACGCGCGGAAAAATAACCCCGTAAGTTCGCCGAATGTTTAATATGAATTAAGAGATATGTTTTACTCACACGCGGATGCCTTATTAAATAATTAAGGCGCTGTCTTTGTTTGTAAGATAGTGAGACAAAAATACTGGCGTGTAATGCATTATTTGTAATATAATTACATTAATAATTTTTTAAGTAAAGAATACATACAGCGATTCTGAGATATACATCAGATTTTACGAATATATTGCTTATGTATGTGTGTGTGTGTGTGTGTGTGGATAAAAAATTGATGTTGATTCTTTTGGGCAAAAATTTAATTAAACGTCTTCTTTCACGACTCTTTAATTTTTATTGGATATATCTTCGCTTGAGATAAAATATATAATTAAGATTTAAATAAAAATTTGGTTAAAATCAATTGCAGAATAAAATATTGTTATTCATTTCCATCCATGAAATTTAATTTGTGCTGAAAAGCTTTCCATTTTTAACTATTTGTAAAATCTGTTGTAAAACAATTATTCATTTATATAGGGCGTTGCTAAAACGTGGTAAAATCAACGCGAAAAGATGATTCTTTGTGAAAAAAAAAACAAATAAAAAATGTAGATTATTTTTTTCAGAATAACCAATGTGAATGACCAATAAAAATATATATTTTATATTTTTTATTTATTACGAGCAAATAACTTTCTTGTTGCTTGTATCACAATTTATTGGACATCTTGTATGAATGTATCCTGTATGAATTGAATACGATTATTCTCGCAATGTAATGTAAATTGTAATGTAAACTTTTCCACAACACAAAGAACATTTTATGGCATACTCTATGTAAATCATCCGATACGTATGTGTTTTGCAAAACGCGAAACAATCATGCGATAATTTCACAAATCTAAATAATATTATTCAATTTTTTTGCATCCCTCATCTCCGCGCGTAACCCTGTTTAAATCAATTTTCTTCTCTCGGCGAAACTGGTCTTAATTTTTCGCTTTACGGAGCTACGATGTTTTATAATAACGTGCCAACTAAGACAGCGGTAGGCAACGAGGGTGGAAGAAAGTACTCTCCTGCGGCGACAAAAAAGTTCATATTTTTTCAATTACGGGACGAGCGAGGAAGTGAGGGTAGATTCTCGTTGAGGCGAGAGGGTCTTCCAACGCCATTAACACTCTCGTAAAAATACGAAGGACCGTCATCCTTGTCGCATCAACTCTTCCATTTAAATATGAAATCAACCACCGGTGCAAGATGGGGACAGAAAGTATCTAATAATGTTCAAAAATTCATTTTTCTCGTATTAGTTATTTAAATTAATATATGAGTTGAAAATTTTTAACTATTCGTGTTTTTTTAATGTGCGATAAATTTATTAAAAAATTAATTTTCCTTGCAAACGGTTCACAAATTAGAGAATATCACAAAATTATAATGTATTGACATCTTACGATCGGCTAGAAAATTTAGAATTAATTGGTTGAAAATTTTAGGATTTCTACCGATATGCTTTGTTTTAAATAAACACGATTCTCTGAAGCCTCTCTTAGATACAGAACGCGTCAGATGTAAATGCGGTCCATTGACTGCAAATGAGCGGAGTCAACTAACGGTTCGGCGCGTTCGGTGTCCCGCGATCTCTGGATTTTCCCAGGGAAATCGAAGACACTCGCGTTCGGCAAACGACGAGCGACAGGCCGGGCGACAGCCGGGCATCAGGAAGGTATCCAGGAGTGTCGGCATTTGTGTCGGGCAGTTGGCGGAAGCCGGCAGGGGCGGTTTTCGGGAAGAGGGTTGTGATGGGGCCGCGTTCGCGCGCGCGAGAAGGAGAGATAGAGAAAGAGAGAGAGAGACAGAGATAGATAGATAAAGAGAGAGAGAGAGAGAGAGAGAGATGGGCGATTGTGTTCTGTGCGTCATGTATAATTCACGTTCATCGCTCGGGTCTCGCGTCGGCAACTCCGGGCCCTCTCCCCGTGTGCCCGTGCCCGTTATATCTGTTGCAGTGGCTCGTGGAGAACGATATATTCGACCCCTCACTGTCACGACATCTTGGAGACCCTTCCTTCGCCCTCACGTTCTCCTTTACTGCTTCTCTCTCTCTCCCTCTCCCTCCCTCTCTCTCTCTCTCTCTCTCTCTCTCTCTCTCTCTCTCTCTCTCTCTCTCTCTCTCTCTCTTTCTCTTTCTCTTTTCTCTCTTCTCTTGCCGAGATCCCCCCCCCCTTCCCTCGCTTTTACGCACCGCGTCGCGACGCTCTCGTTCTCTCCTCGGCTCCTGCCATTCTTGTTGCGCAGTGCTACTCTCGCCGGCCACACACATTCATTCCCTTTCCAGTCACATCCTTTTTTTACTCTCTTTTCCTTCGGTCAATTTTGCGTGTCAGAGAGTCTTTTGTTCAGGGGTAAGGAAGAAGAAGAGGGGCAGAAAGGGCACGTATCCGAGCGGTCGAACAATGTCACATAACTCCCGACAATTCCGCGCTCGTTTGAATCATTTATAGGGTTTGTCATTGTATCCCAATAACTTTTGTGACGTGATCGCCGGGACTAATATACTGCAATTTCTTAGAAAAGTTGCCTGTGCTAGTCTTCTCGCACGGTTGTCATTGTCAACGGGATTGTAATACAGGTTTAAGTGTGGGCGGAAGTGTAAGTCTCTTAGAGTCTTGCGTTGTTTAAATTTACCATAGTTTTTTTTTTTTTTTTTGACATTTATTTAGGAATCTCACTCATTGTCAGTGACTTGAAAACACGAATATTTCAGATAGGTAGATCATATATTATAGCACCATGTTTTGAATATAAATTATGCAGGGTGTCTCAAATTTTTATGAACACTGAACTATTTTGAAAAATAAGCTCGATCGTTCAAAAATTAAATAAAATCTTTTGTTTTCAATCTTTCGCTTGTATGAATTATTCTAAATATGGAAGATTTTTTCTACAACTATATTTGGATAGTTTTATATTATCTTAGCTCACATCATGATATATATATGTATATATATATACATATATAAAATATGATTTATATAAATATTAATAATTTGAAAATATGTTGTTATTGTTGTTGGTTATTAGGATGTATATGAAATGTGTAGGTTTCAAATCAGCGCTTACATGATTCATAATATATTAAATATCGTATGTGTAATATATCATGATGTTAAAGCGTTGATAATAAACAATTGTTAATAATATATCGGGATATCTTTTTATGTATCGAATCTAAGTTTACTACATCCTGTTTATTTCGCTGTTGACGCCGTTCTTCACAATTTCAAAGATTATTCTTCCTTCTAAATTTCCAAAAAATATCCTTTACATTGACCAAGATATCACTAGATATTTATTTATTTCAAGTCTTTTGCGATAAAATATTTAATAATATATGCAAGAAAAGATGTATGCGTTGAACCTTACACGCGTTCAAAATAGCAGATATCTATAAGATACACTCCGTACGAAAAAAAAAGAAACGTATAAAGTTATTGACGTTACTATGGTACGTGCAGAAAAATATTTTTAAGCACATTACTTGCAAAACATGGAAAATGCAATTTTGTCCGAAAAGAATACATTCCTGCTGATTGGTTCTGGCGCAGACGGTTAAATGTTCCCGAATCAATATTTAACAGCTATAGTCTGTTCTACTTTTAACTTGGTTGCTAATACGGCGGTATTAGTAACTCCAGCAAAGTGACGCTAGACACTGAAGTAACTAATACCGTCGCATTTAAGGCCATTATACTCGTTCGTTCTTTTTATCCATATGAAACGATTGCATTTTAACATTACCGCTTACTAGCTCAGGCATTTTACAGAGAGCGTATAGTAAAATAATATTTAACTATTTTGCAAAAATTTTTTTACAACAGGCGCGTTTATATATTTCATGCTTTTATTTTTTAAATCTTTTGACGCGATTCTATTTGTTATATATTGCTTATACGTTATCGGGATTATTTTTAACATAATATTAGAAAATACCACCTTTAAAAAATATTTTTATATGTTATAATATTTTAGTATTTTAATATTTCTATATGAATATAACTAAATTATATATATACATATATATATATACTCAGATACACATATACATCTTTTAAATAATTTATGTAAGCAGAAAATTATTCTGTTTTACGACGAATGAGCTTCATGTACACATTGCACACAATAAATAACGAACGTATTCCAAGGTTAAATATTAATATTCTTAATTCATACAATTTCGAGGAAATAGATCTATAATACATTATATCTATCTTTAACATTTTTGTTACTCTAAGCTTAAACGTTTGATCTCTATTTAATATAGTAAAAAATATAGACAAATTAAGAATAAATTTAAATATCAAGCAGTTTACAAAAATAAATAATGCAAAATATTTTTTATTACTGCATTTGTTATCATTGTAAATCAAAATTTTTATACATGGATAATCAGATAATTAGAAAATTTGTATGCACATAATCAAAGAAAAGGACTTTAATTTTCTTCAGGTTTTTTTCTTTATTTCTCATTTTATATATAATTATCTTATATATATTTAATCTTATATATGTTTTTTAACATTTTGTATAAATCATGTATTCACGAATATTCACGAATCTACGATCTCAAAATGAAAGTAAAAAATAATTTAACTCTCTCACTCACCGATATGATGCATAACGGCGGAGTTGTAGAAGACAACGTTGTGATCTGTAAAGTACAGATCACCTGATGCTTTTTTGGATTTGCTACTCTTCTGTTGTTCATCCTTTCAGTTGCTTCTTCATGGCACAATATTTACTCACTCGAACACAGTTAATTACGATTGTCCGCGCACTAATTAGCAAAATACGGTCGCGCGACACTTTGTACGTCATTCCCGGTATTAATCGATACGCGACGTGCACTTTATTATATATTGCGCCAGTATTAAAATACTGTGATTAGATACAATTATCCTTACGATTATACTTAAATGCATTGCAACGCCGTTCTACTCGAAGTCGGTCTGCTATTTTATTGGTGATTGAAAATGATATCGGTTATTGCTTTATTCTAATATTACGCGAACCGAGTTAAGAGTTATTGAAGCCGCGATTCGAGAATATATATAATCGAAATAAATGGACATTAATAAATAGTCAATATATCACGATTCTCTATAGCTTGAATTAATCGATTTGATGTAATACTTTGTCAAAATAATGGATAAATTACCTATATTTATAGCCGTGTAAAATTTTTAAATCGCGACGCGAAATCCATCCGAATCTAAGCAAAGTTCAAGTTACAATTATCGCCCGTAAAGATTTCAATAAAACGATATTTTGTAACTTCTGTCGTCACGAGTCTTATCTAAAATCTATAAGTCGCGCGAAATAACCGCGTCGATAAATAGCCAATTTGTTTCGGCACGAATTGTACATCGCGAGAGTTAATTAATCGAGTGGATTGATAGTTGCTAATTATGATAATCAATAAAGAAATTATCGCGTTCAGCATCTCGTACATAATACTTGTCGTGATGATGTTTCGAGAGACAATACGACGCGGCTCACCGCGCAAATGACAAGATTATGGCGTGTAAACAAGGTCACGGCGTATATACTGTGTGTGTCAGTGTGATTTCGTTACCATTACGAAATATTTAACACGTTATAAAATAATTCATGTGTGATGTATTCCTTGAATTTCTTAAATTAATTGTTAATAAACGGTATTGTATTTTTTTATGAAAACTCCACATTTGAATCACATTTGATCATACTTGTATTCAATATTATTACGTTTCTTGTATTACTACACGATCACAATCTAAATATAATTGGCAAGTTACGTTTAAAGCGGTGAAAAATTCAATGTGCGCGATGCGAGATACATATATCCGAATTCAAGCATTGTTAAAGAGACTAATTATTCGTAAAGATTTCGATGAAACAATAATATAATTCATTTCGCTTGCTATTCTTTGTCACTTTTTCGTGATTTTTATTCGAAATGTATAAATCATGCGAAATACTTGCTTTGATAAGTAGCCGTTGTCTCAATACAGTATTTACGTATCGTTAGTCACGAGAGTTCATTAATCGTTATAATTGTAATGATGACAGAGAAAGATTTCGTTTTACAAATGACAAGGCCACCGTAGGTAAACAGTATATGTAAATCCCGCAAAATTCGGCGTATATTTTCGTGATTCGAACAATAAGATACATATTTCATGAATTTATTTTATAGTACATTAAATATCTCGTAATAATTAATAACGGTATTTCCGATAATTAATGCAACACATAAGAGGGTCTTTGTCTATTTGCTTAAGTCTCGAATAACAATTTTCTCACGTGGGCTGATAATCGTAAATTATAATAACATAATAATTATAATCGTGAGGAATAATCGCGATCTCTCGCAAAAGTTAATCAATCGCGGATTAATATATAATCGCATTATAATTGTAATGATTATAAAATAAGATCTTGTTTTAAAGAGTCATACACACGCGCGGACTGCCTCGCACTATTACTTCTCGCCGTGCGAATCACAAGGTCACGTAAACAGTACATATGTACATACATACTACGCAAAATTCGGCGTTCGGGTTTTATTATTCGAACACAACTACGTATCATAATACGTCGAAATACCGTGATATATAAGCGATGTAATCAACAGACACGATAGTCTCGCACGGACTTCCGTAAGTACCGTATCGTGTATGTATTATACGTATTGCGTACCGATTAGTACCGAAAGCACTGCGTACAAAGTGTCGCGCGATTGTATTTCGCTAATTAGTGCGCGGACAATCGTAATTAACTGTGTTCTCGCGAGTAAGTGTTGTTGCCATTTGAAGAAGCAGCTGAATGGATGAATAAGAAAGAAGGAGCAGGTTCAAGGAGATATCTCAGGCGATCTGTATTTTACAGATCACAACGTTGTGTTTTACAACTTCACTGTTGCGCATCATACCGGTGAGTGAGAGAGTTATATTATTTTTTATTTTTTTTAAAAGGCGATCGTTATAATTAGCGATTATCCTCGCGATATTTACGACGCGTATATAAGAATATCGCGCATTTATTCGAAATAAGAATCGAAGTGACAGAAGACAGGAAATGTAAATCGTTGTTCTGTTGCGATGACTGAAAATAACTATTTCTGTAAATAACTGCTTGGAATCTGAAATATGCTAATATAAAAGAAAAAAAATCTTTTCGACACGGACTGTGCAGTACGTACTCTCTTAAACTAAATCAGTAAAAATGTCATCAGTGAAGATAAATGAGTATTCAATTCCGCTTAAACGTGGAAATCTTACGCGCGTAGAGTTAACATAATATTTTCTCTCCGATTCGCTTATATTAGTCGATTCCTCATGTATTCACCGGGACTTCGATTCCTCGATGCCTTCAGACCTAACGAATCCGAAAATCAAACTAATCGCCGCAGCCCTTGAGCTCAGTAAATTGGCTGCCTAGCCTCCTCGGGCTATTAGACTGTCGAGAATGAGTGCGCGTATAGAACGCCGGTTAGCAGCGGCACAAGTGTAGCGATAATGTAAACATGATTTGTAA
This sequence comes from Lasius platythorax, assembly GCA_963971435.1. Lineage (NCBI taxonomy): Eukaryota > Metazoa > Arthropoda > Insecta > Hymenoptera > Formicidae > Lasius > Lasius platythorax. Next base: position 10,110,496 of record OZ020548.1, on the reverse strand, counting down.
CACAAAAGCTACACGGGGGTAGGTAGGTAGGTACGCGCCTGCCACATGTTCTGGAGAACGCGCGTGTTCGTGTCAACGTGCGCTCGTTCAATACATGAACGAGTCTATATAGTCCTTCATCCTTACGGCCGACGATGTATATACAAGCAAACAAGCCTTAGGTCTCTCGACCAATGTTTGCCCGCCGTGCCAATTAATCAGCAGATACCGTAAACTCATTTCCCTCGCGGCTTTTTCTTAGTCACGGACTTATCGTCGCCGTATCGAACAGATTATTCTTTCCAGATATGTAACTGATTCGCGAAGCTTCGTTTCTTTTTCTTTAGAAAAATAGAGAATTTTATATTATAATATAAATTTTCTATATATTTATTTTATATCAATTTTCGGAATATTTGAACATTTTACTTCAGTGATATTGAATCTGAAAGCGCTTTTTTTCCTTGCAAGATTAAAAATGATATAAAAATTCGCAATTTTCATATAAGTTTACTTTATGTAATTATATTTTTTTATATTTACACGATAATTTTCGGAGAATTATGGCATTTTTCTAGTTAAATAGAAAATCATGATCTAAATAAACTGTTTATCGAAATTAAGCTAGCAGAAAAATTGCACAAACAAGTCTTATTGTATCTTATTCCACCTGCTTTTGGCTTCCCCTAAAATTGGGTCCGTTTGTGTTCATTCTCAATGGACAAATATTAACCATCCGCTTATGCCGATCTTGAGTCAATAGTAATACAGTAAAGTAGTGAATGGTAACTTAAGAACGTCCGCGGATCACATTAAAGTTAAATTACGTTTAACGACATATAAATTTATCGCCGTTTAACGCCGCATTTAATTCGAAATGTAGCCTCCTTACTCCATCAATTTTTTTTTGCTCTGACATAAAAATCATATTTTTCCAATTATGCGCGTCGTTTGTTTTTAATAATTTTTCTAATTGTTCATGAATCGCGTATATATACGTGTAGATATTGTTGAGGCAAGTAAATTTCAATAGCTCGCGGCTACATAGTAACTACATCGTTTCGTCTTGCTACCGAACGTTGCCCCTTGTAAAATTCACTTGCAATCGAGCATGGCGCTGTATAATGATTTACCTGTGAAATAGATAATTATGCGGTGGAGTTCAATATAACGCGCTGCCACACAGCGCAACTTTGCAAATACTCGCAATTGTGTTTTGCAGCTCAATATGTGTTTGGAGATAAACGGATTCTGCACATACATTAAAATATGACTGTTAATTGCAATGATGTGTAAAGCATTTTCTATCCACTTTTCGTTGCTTATTTAATAATTTTGATTTTTAATGCTTTATTTTGAGAGAATTGCTCAAATAAGTCTCTCAACAGAATTAATTTAGAGACGCGTTTGTGTCTCTAGCAACATTTAAATTAATAGAAATAAAAATAGAATCAGGCGAGACATATATAAAGAGTAAAATTTAAGTGCTATTTTTTATGAACTAACTATTTAAATTAATTAAGTTTTATTGCAACACTCTCTCTTACTCTTGTGATGCAACACGTCTAAAATATTTTTTCGTACATGTACATTTTTTCCTCCGCTTTTCATATATAGATTTACTAAACATAATGTATTGAAATTTTAACGAAAACTGTCGTCTAATAGACAGTCATTTGATGCGTAATAATTAATTGCATTATTCGTAATGGATACATGGTATCGCATTAATTAGATATGACAGAACTGTGTCAAGCGTTGATAATGTTAGCTGCACAATTAATTATTAGAAAGTACTTTCGTTCCAGACATTTTCAACAATTCACACTTAACAGGTGTCTTACTTTGAAGCCGCGCGGATAACGCTTTAATTTCGATTTGCGAATATAATATTGCTTGAATAGAAAATTGGGCGCAAGTTGTTAACCTAATTAACGCAGAAGATGCATAACGCGAATCACCTCGAGCGATATTTATCTCTTAATTTTTTCATGATTATCAAAGAAAATGTCATTTGTGCCCGCACCGGTATGAAATGCCATTCGTTTCGCGTGAAATGCGAGTCGCGAGGCACGATATTCTGATTTGGATAAATAATCTTTTTAACGGCGTGCACGTGCCTGCCGTATAAATTTATAATTCCACGCAACGCTATGGAGTGACACGCAATGTGCCACAATGTCTGGATTCGGTTCAATAAAAACATTGCATGCGATACTTATTTTCCGCGGTCATAGCTATTGTTCGTCTGTTTGTACAATACGCATTTCACGAAACTAATAGACGAAGAGATTATTGCTATTGTGGATGACGCGAAAATATGTAAATTCACTCGTGCACATCTCATGAAAGAAGACTTAAAAACATTTTAACAGTCTTTCTTTTTCTCTCTCTTTCTTTTTCTTCATGATAAAAAATTCTATTTTTTTTTTTTTTTACATTAAATAGTTGCGATGAAAGAGGAACTTATTTAATAAAAGATAATATTTTTTTATTAAGATATACTTTATATTTAATAAGCGTGTTTACAATGAATCTACATTTTTTATAATTTATTTACATTTAGTTTTTGACGCAATTGAGATGTAAATGTGCAAAATTGATTTTCATATCTTTCATTTAATACTTTTGAAATTATTATATCTTATGAAATTTGTATTATATACATACATATATAACGAAAATAACTCGCAAAAATCTCTTATTAGAAACCTAATCTCTCTTTTATCACGTATAAATTTAATATTTTCTTTTTTTTTCCTTCGTTGTGGCCGTCCGTCTACAACTGACTTTCGTTCTGATATCTGAAATCCTTACTATTCGTCTTTCGCGTGTTTCTTCCATTCTCATATTTTTTTCCAACATATTCCCTTCTTCTAGGCAAATTTTTGTTCTCGAGCGTAAACATTTGGAAAGTGGAAAGTGAAAGGTATACAATAAAATTATCAATAACATCAAGGTTTACTTTATTATACTATGTACTATAATATTTATAATTGAGTAGGTACTTGGAACAAAGTTGGACACAAAGTATGGTAAATGAATTATGGCACATGATATGTACAGTATGGAGGAATCTTTCTCTTTCCCCTTATCGTACATTGCGCGCAATTTGGTACGTTTAAGAAGCCGATAACGCATTGATACAAATTGATGAAAATTTTGCTATTACACGCATTTGCAATATGTAGAATACGTTATTTGTTTCTCATTTCGATAATATGCGAAACTATGAGGGGAATTGATATTGTTATTGGCTAACATTCGAGTTACATGATACGCGCCTTAAAATGAAAATCGTTCGTTCTACGAGACCGTACAAAGGATAACGAGAACTTGTGTACTTATGTGAATTATGCTACATATTTAGAGAAGCAAAATACAATTTAACTAACAAACTAATTGCTACATAATTTACAAATAGATTTACAATTCGTACAATATTTGTCGATTATGTACAGATCCTCGAAGGTGCCTACGAATATAAGAGCTAGCGCAAGCATCTGCCAAGCAAATAATTAAGAAGATAACATCAAATAGTTTGCTATGGGACACATGATTTATTTATACATAAACATAGCCTCGAAACATTGCTCCAAGTTGCACGCAACATATTTACATAGAAATTTCTACAATGTCAGACAATTAAACTAGTATCTTTTATGATATGTCTTTATTATATTATTATATCGTTTTCGCGATAGTTACAGTCTTACTCATAAATAGCGTTTCACCTTTACACTGATCGCGTTTAATTACAATTTATTAGAGATTAATGAGAATTTAATTCGCTGTGAGAGAAATTATGATTATGATTTGTCGATCGTTATTACACACATATAGATTCATATTCTGACACATCTGGAGTTATTATGAGACACGTTGAATGTGTTGTACGTAGACATAGTGTAAACATAAATATGCGTAGTACGATGTTATTTCTATTTCTATAAACGACGGTTTGCGCGCGGTCCGCGTGCGTTTCTCAGATTTTTACCAGTCTGTTAAATGCGTTACGCATGTCCGTGAACGCGCTTGGTAAAAAGCGTAGAACGAATAGATGTAGAACGAAAGCGAAGTTCTCTCCTTAATGGAAGATAAGATATGCTCTACTTGTTCTCTTATGTTATCGTTATTGATCGCTATTTAAAATAGTTTTCAAAGAGTTCGTTCTATATTATAAGTATTTACGCGTAAAAGTATCTTAACCCAACTGAAGAGCGAGGAATCGCGACGACGTCGTCTCACGAAAATCGGCGTATATTAGCTTTAAAAATCGTCATAGCGATTGCGATTATCAACTTTGGCAAATTCGATCGAATGATGGGGGGGGGGGGGGGGGAAATTACTAACGACATCGCGCTTCTCTCTATGTGGAATTTAGCTACCTAAGCTGACCACCGTGAACACCTATGAGTAAGACTTTTAAATTTAACAATTCATTTTTTTGGCTTCTCTTCTCTCAATTTATATGTATAAACATTTAATCTCTAATTGCTGATATAATAATTATTTATATTAATTATTTTTTAATTTCCGTATTTTTCTCTTTATACAAATATGCTCCCGTCATACGTGTCTTGACGTAATACTTTTCGATGAACCCGACTGAAATCGTGTCGGCGGGTATCTGGGGCGATTGTTGATGATCCGCGCAATCGCCATAAAAATGAATAAATTATACGCACGCATACATAAGAGTCTTCTCACTGTTTACGCACATATCATGCGATACAGTACAACGCGATCATTTTTCGCCACAGATTATCCGGTTTAGATAATTCGTGCGTTACAGCAACTCATGAAAAGACAAATCGGCAAGGTTGGAATGCAATGATTGAGTCGCGCCACTTTTCTCAACTTATTTTTATAAATATCTGTTTATATTTTTTCTTACTATGCACGTAAAGTATCGATTATCTCGCTTTTTGTGTAAAACTGCAGGAATCTCTTAGAACGCCTCAACACTTCCTTTTATACTCAAGTTCTATTGCATTCGCAATTATATAAATTAGCTCGCGTGAGGAGAGAAGTATTATATTAAAAAATATTTTCAGAAATTGAAGACGCGATTAAGAAAGAGAAGTAAACCGTGTATCTGAGACAGAAATGTATAACACATCACTGAATGATTGCGATCGATACGTAGATTATAGCGAGCTATAGCGCTTAACGGTTGTCCTTTAAATAATATTATACTCAGATATATTTACATTTACGCATTACATTTTTTACCATTGCGACTATAGATGTACGATCGAAAGATCATCGAAGGATATTAGAGATATTCAAAAGTTTTTTTTTAACAATCGGTTTTCTAATTTCCAGACAGCTATTAATAAATTTGATAATAAATATTTTTTTTTGCGTAAAAAAGAAATACGTTCTAAAATAATAGTTTTCTTTGTTAAAAGAACTTTTTAAGCTAGAAGGTACGATATTGTGCGGATGCGTAAATCTGCGCAACTCGAAGATTACATAGTTTGCGTCGCGTCTGATCGCGTCATTTGGCAAGACTCTTAAGCGCATTTCGTGACGATAACGATTGATAAAAACATATTATGTTTGTGATATGACTTGTTACCCTGTATTAAATGTGTATATAACATTTTGGGCCTGAGGAGCTTCTATTCCGTCTTGCAGTCTTACTCATAAATAGCCTATTTCGTTCAAACCGAGATATGTATATATTGCAATCGAAAAACTTACGATTCTTGAATTAAGAATTTTAAATTAAGATCCGAGATATTTTATTCATTCAATGTTTTATAATATCTTTTAATTAAAGTGACGAATATATTAGTTAATGTAAACGTTGTTCATTGAGATTCTTTTTTTAAAGAAAGAAGATATATATTTCGTTTTTAGAATATCTCTTCTATTAAATAATAATTACTACGAACCTGTGCATTGACGAGTTAATGCTCACGTTGCACGTGATGGCACATAGATGGGCGCGTAGTCCTTATTTATTGCAGTATGTACCAGACTAAATCATCATCACTCTTCTCTTTGCGTAGGAGGTCCTGAAACCACTGTCTGTCTTTTCAGTCCCATATTTTTGGCTAGTTTTGAATAAAATTTTTTAGAAGAGGTAATTGAAAGGAGTCATGATTTATTACAATTTTTTAATATTCTAAAAACAATGTATATATTTAACCAAATTTCACAAATTAAAATTCTGCTTGACATGAATTAAAAGAAAGCTACTAAATTTTAATATGCGAAAATATTTTTAATTACAGATTAGAAAACTATCGCGATGTGTTTTAATATTCTCGTTAAGAAAAAAATCGATTTTAAAATACCTGAAGAATTATTGATTAAAATGACATTCGGTGGTTCTAGAACATCCTATAATATAATATTGCATCGCGCAATTTTCTAAAAATTTCTTTATACGATATAGCGATGTTTGTTTAAACAATTGAAAACTTATCGTGACGTACTGTGTAAGCGTGACGAATCGTAATTCACAACCCATTAAATGTTTTATTTAGTCGTTCAATGAATATATAATGTAAGATGAGAAAATTTATTTGTATACACTCGTACTCTATAACGCGATACGGTATGATTAAGTGAGAAAAGAGTAATTAATGACGCTGAGTTTGCCGAAATGCAGGAAGTATGGAATTTATTTCAGGACGTTTCTGTATTTACATCGTGATAATAATGAAATAATTAATTAATTTTATGTTCAGAAGTTTTTTTAGATTATTTTTCATTAGCTTTCCATTTGCCTCGTTAATTTTTCACGAACCAATGTTATTGAAGAACGATGATTCTTTTTTTTCGTAAAGAACATTAAAACTCTCGTAACAACTTAACATACGTAATAAAGTGCAATTTTATATATTGTTAGTTATTACACAATACATTCCGCATACTTCCTGGGGCGTCTTATTTGATGTTCATTCTGTCCAAGTGCGTGAAACGTATTCTTAACCTAATTTATATAGAGATAATACGAGTAATATTTACATAATTTCATCAATTACGTAACAACAACATTATTAAGAACGTTATTTATAATAATGGCATCCCGAGAGCTCCCATATAACGTCCAAAAATAAGCGATATACACGAGAAAACAAAATATACGAGAAACAATTAAAGAAATGATAGATTTTTCCGCGACATCTCTACACCCAACGTTTTAATTCATCAGAGTTTGAAAATTGGAATTAAGAGAACCGTGTATACAGTGACTAGAAAGATGCATGCTTTAAGACAATCCGCGTCGCCGACAGAATCGAGATATACGTTACGCAATTGAACAGTCGTGTAGGAAAATAAATTTTCTTTTTCTTTTTCTTTTCCTACGAGAGAAGAACGACCGCGATGCAGAGCGGGTCTGCCTGCATGCGATTTTCGATGACCGTCGGTGAAGGCTGATAAAACGCGCTGATATTAGCCCGCTCGGGTGAACGCGCCATGTAAAAGAGAGAAAACAATGAATAATGAACGTCTCGCTATAGACTTCTATATTGCACTAGAACTCCTTTTCCACTACCTAGTAGAATGGCAAATCGGCTATTACTCTCCTATAAAATACTTATCCTCTTACATATGTACAATTTAAAAACCACTACTGTTTTTTTTTTTCGTCGATTTTACCTTTAACTATTACTATAATAGTATTTTCATTTGCCTGGATGTATGCCATCCTCCTCACAGAATAGTCTTCTAACGTTGGATACACGCGACCATTCATCCGGCAAACTTTCTTGCAGCTTTCGCACTTACACACTTCATTGTCCAATACGGATACAGATTTCTTGCAAGACTTAAGATTGAAATCGCGATATTTTTTCTTGAATTAAATTTTTATGAAAATAAAATGCGTTGGAAAGTAACTGATAGAAAAGATTTCGTTAAAATTGTTGAAAACTAACATGTCTTTAATATTCAGTACGAAATCACTCTGCAATTAAAGAAATTGCCGTATTTGTTAGAAGAAATTTAAAATAAAATCAGGCAAAATATCTAATCTTGTATCGATGCTTCTACTTTGTTGGAACACGGATCTTATTACATGATGGCAAATCGCATAGTTTTATGGTTGATAAATGAAATGTTAAGCTAATTAATTTTATAGAATTGGATAATGAAAATACGAGGTTAGCTTGGAATCAAATTTAAATTAAACAAGAAATCGACGTCTCGGATACTTGCTCATGTCACTTGCTCGATCTCCTTTTACCTGCCAAGGTAGAGACACGTCTCTCTAATGTCAACACACACACATACTTTTCGACTGGTCGATTCTCCTCGATCTGCCAATATAGAGAATGGATTTCTGATGTTAATCTAACTCAATTAAATTGTCTTTACTTTACAAAGTTGTGACTTTAAATTTTCTAATCATATTTTTCTACTCAAAAATAACTGATCCTATAAAATTCTGATGATGTATTTCTGATATTTTAAGTAACGTATATTGCCCGAAATTATCTTCTCTTTACTTATTAAAGAGAGAATTAATTATGATCCATTTTATAAATATAAATTCTGTCTGTGTTAAAATAATTTCAAATAGTGCCTACATTAGATATGTGTGACTTGAAAATTTTTTCGAGACTTTTCTAGTATGGAGACAGAGCTAATGTTTAATTTATAACGCTCATTTTCAATTACATGAAACGAGTCGCTGTCGCGTGTATCCAACTTTAGAAGATATCGCGCATTTTTTATTCTAACAATCGCGACTTGCGACAGACGAGCTATTTCGGTCATATGAAACCGACCGCGTGCTCTCTCCCTCCCTCCCTCTCTCTCTCTCTCTCTCTCTCTCTCCTCTCTCCTCTCTCCCCCTCGTTCGAGTCGCTGTGTTGCGCGCCTTACCTTCCGTTAAGAGGATGCGTCGATCTCGCATTCGCAGAATTTCGTTGTCGTTAATACGCAGAAAACGGCGCAATACGACGGATTTTTCTCGTCGGGCGAACAAAAAGGAGAGATAGACACGCGTGTACAACTAGATCCTCTCGATCTCGTATTATTCGCGCGCGCGGGACGCTGATCACGCGGGGTGTATCGAGAAAAACAGAACCGGAAACTAAACTCCTTTTCCCGACGCACGCACGTCGACAGACCGCGCGTTTCCACGGCGCACGCGTTGACTCACGCGAGTGGAAACCGAGCGCGTGCAGGCGTCCGTTCCCCGCATCCCTGATATCGGATCGATAAGGAGATATTAATCGTCGGGTTTGAAAGCAGGATATGTATGTGTGTGTATATATATATGTGTGTGTGTGTGTGTGTGTGTGTGTGTGTGTGTGTGTGTGTGTGTGTGTGTATGTGTGTGGTATCGAGACTAAAACACCTCCCGCGACTCCCTTCGTTGCCCTCTTTCCTGCCCCCTCCTCGAATTTTACGAAAATAGTCGGCGCATGGCGGATGCGCGGACGATCATTAAAAAATACGAACAGAGTATAATTAATTCGTTTACTACATGCTACGGTATTGCTTCAATATGATATGGTACAGTCTTTTCACTGATTGTCCAATATCACTACGTAAAACATTTTTCTTAGCTCTGTTACTTTGTTCCTCTCTCTCTCTCTCTCTCTTTCTCTCTCTTTCTCTCTTTCTCTCTCTTTCTCTCTTTCTCTCTCTCTCTCTCTCTCTCTCTCTCTCTCTCTCTCTCTCTCTCTTTCTCTCTCGCTCTTTTTATCTCTTATTTCTCTTCCTCTCTTTTTCTAAATCTTAACCCCTTTCTGGTTCTTTCTCACACGCACCACATTCATTCGTTCACACACGCACGCTATTCGTTCTCTTCACTGTTTACACTGAACTGAGCGTCTCTTCATTAGGATTAATATCACTTTTTTTCATCGGCGCGACGTATACCCGCGCGTCGTCTTTATAACAATACGTACTTTATATTTTATGTTTCGAGTTGTACTTTTCAAGACGCGTCGGTGGTCTTTGTTCCTCGCCGTTCATTCATCATGGCACGCTCGTCCGTGAAGAATGAACGAAGAGAAATTTCTCTTTCTCTCTCTCTCTCTCTCTCTCTCTCTCTCTCTCTCTCTCTCTCTCGCTCTCTCTCTCTCTCTGTTTTTCTCTCTTTCTCGTCTTCATCCCCGTCGAGATTGTCTCCCGGCGATCGATCGTGCCTTCAATGATTATTGCTCAGTAAATTATTGCGATGGTGAACTGGTAATTTACGAGCGTTTCCGATGTGTTATCGATTCACAAATACGTCAAATATCATCCGCTGTCATCAGAGGTGGAAAATTGTAAAGATCGTGATTTTGTCAACGATACGATGACGTTCGCACTAATAGATAATATGACAATATATGTATATCGGATACTTTCAATCACGTAATTATTATCCGATTAAATATTATTATTTTCTGTATTGAAAGAAAGTATATAAAAAGTTTTCCTTTTTTCTTCATTAATTAATTTTTAATAATTATAGAAACTAACGAAAATGGAATCTCGCAAGTTGCAAAGTTTTCCCTTCAACATTCAAATGTTCTTCGTACTTGAGCGTAATATTTTCAATCGATTAATTATTGATAAATAATTACAAGTGCAGTATGTAATATACATACGCGTTAAAGGTTTTTTATATGTCTTTATAACTTTGTATCATTGACATAAAATGTCACAATTGTACATTTACAAAAATTGAAGCGATATTATGGACAAAAAAGTCGATAGAAAAATTCATTAAATTTTGATTATTTTATAACAAAGGAATACGAAATGCCATCTCTCTCTATTGTGGATTTATTTTGAGTCATGAATTACAGGATTTCGCATATTCGTCTACGAAAAATATGATCGTGAAATCGGCGCCAAACGGCGATTTCGGTCGCGGATGTCATACGGCGAAAGGGTCGAAGGGCAAATGGCATCGTAAACTGTTTTATCGCGATCGTTTGGTGGTGCGTTTCTCGAACTCGTAGTTTTACGGACTGTGTGCAAGCTAGAAAGCTTTATTACAGGGGATCGCGAGAAAGTATTGTTGTAGTAATGTGTGTAGCGCTACACACATTTAAATTACAAGTCAACTTTTTAAAATTTTAAAGTAAAAACATATTTAAATCTGTATTCTCTTTTTTTAATCTTTTTAAATCTGCTTTTGATAATTCGGGATATTTTTATAAGAGATTATTGCCCCCCTTGTACGAAAATATTGAATAAGCTTGCAGAAAATGTTACTTTTAATTCCTCGCGTTTCTTTCTCTTTGACAAAAAGAAAGAAGAATTATTTTCGTCGTATTAAAATGTTTGCAATTTTTATATTTTGGATTAATTGCAATGTAAAATTTATCTTAAATTCTACCGTTAAATTTTTATAAGCAAGTATTGCAATATGTATTTTACTTTGAAATTCACGGTGTGTATTCTTAAAAGAGATAATAAATATTATATTCCGAATGAAACGCGCGAATCGCACGGCATTTGTGTAATTCCATAATGTTACTGTATGCAATACGAATTCGTCGCTACAACGCTTCCTGCAAATGAAAATACGAAGAAAGATATATTCCCAACGCATCTCCTCAGTTTCCAAAAATCATACTGTTGAAAGCATCATGCATTATTGCAGCGACCGGTGTTCTTTCTCGGTATTATCCGCAGATGCGTGATTTGCGCCTTTTTTTATTACGAAAAAAAATTTATCTTGCGTATTTTTTCATTTGAAATAAAGAGATATATTGTGACGCGCGCGCGTGCTCGGATTTATTCGCGTATGAGTGGCTCTCGACTTTAAAATATAACGAAAATGAAATTTGTTAAGAGAAAATTGATTAGAAATTGATTAGAAATTTGTCGCAACTTCTGTCAATCTCTTGTCAATTAAACTGGCTGATCTGATAAAAATGAAACATCTTAATATACGAACTCGTCGTCCACATTTTCGCGTTGAAGAAACAACAACATCGATTTAATGAATAAAATAGATTCCGATATGGATTTATATTTTTAGGATCACTGAGATCACAGTACGATGATATTGTTTATCACGAAACGTTCGTAAATACGTCACCAGCATTATGTTGTATGGCTGCGCCGGTTATATATCGCCTTAACATCACACACAGCGCGATGAGAGACGTAATCGTATAGTCGAAGTTGAGAGAGAAAGAGAGACAGAGAGGATCGCGAACCGACGGGTCAAGAATAGCTCCCTGCAACCGGTGATTCCAAAATATGCGTTACATGCATATTACACACGCGCAGTGATAACAAGCGATTCATCCTCAGCCTGTGACAGCACGATGTACCGATAGTATCTGCCCATGGTATCGAGCCATCCGTTTATTTCGCGAGGGTCGCGAGAGAAACGTCCCGCGAGTGGACATCCCCGATGATGATGCTTCGCCCGACGACGACGACGACGATTCAAAATCTCGTCACTCGGTGTTGTCCATCAACGGGTGGTGTCCAAGGGGAAGCCCCGAAGCCTCCGACGATTCTGGAGCGCGCCTCACGGCCATCCCTGAAACTCGGTCAGGGGTTCGGGTTTCGGCTCGAGACCGGGCAGCTGGTACGGTCAGTTCTGCTGTCACAAGCCACCCTCGGGTCAATGTTGAGCCGCGAACTTCATGCGCTTCTGCTTCTGCCGCTGGTTGCAGAACCAGACGCGAACGACGTTCTTTTTAAGATCGAGCTTCTCCGCGATCGCGGCGATCTTCTCGCCCGAGGGTCGCGGCTGCACCGCGAAGTACGCCTCCAGCGAACGTTTCTCGGGCGCGGCGATGCTGGTGCGTTTCCGCTTCTTCTCGCCGGCCGGCAATACCGAGGGCGCGTCGGGATCGCGTCGTTTGTTCTTCGCCTGCGCCTCCGCCTCCTCGAGCCAGGCCTGGAGGATCGGTTTAAGGGCGATCATGTTGTTGTGCGAGAGCGTGAGCGACTCGAAGCGACAGATCGTCGATTGCGAGAGGGCGCCGACGCCCGGTAGCTTCAGATTAGCCAGTGCCTTGCCGACGTCGGCCTGCGTCACGCCGAGCTTGATGCGCCGTTGCTTGAATCGTTCGGCGAAGGCCTCCAACTCGCGCGGATCTGTATCGGCGTCCGGATGGAGACCCGCCGCGGCCGCCGCCGCGGCCGCGGCTGCCATCGCCGGATGATGATGCGCCGGATGCGGCACGCTACCGCCACCGCCGCCCAGATTGCCGTGATGATGGTGGTGGCTCATCATGCCGTTCATCCCGCCGTACACAGATGGGCCGTGGATGCCCGCGTGGTGCCCGGGTCCGCCGCCCGTGCTCTCGGACATGGGCGTTAGGGTCGTCATCGAGTTTGCTGGGTCCAGCATGTCGAGGCTCTCCATCCCCGGATGGCCCATCTGGAACACGCGAATTAAAGGATACTCAGTTTGAGCGATGAATTTTCCCGGAGTTTTACGGATAAATTGAATTGCTCTGACGGAGAAGAGTTCTGTTGAATATACCGAGGGCGATGTTCTTCAGTAAGATGACACAGAAGTGCACCGCTGTGATAACCCACTTGAATTCTGATAGTAAGATTACGTAGGAATATGGAATGAAATCTATGTATATTAAGATTTAATATTTTTGTCTCTTTTTAATGTCGAATATTTATTCTCGTCTCTCGAATATTCTATGATATAATGAGATTTTAGAAGTTTAAACATTTCAAGATTTCCCTTAACAATATTCTCGATTTATATTTTAACATACATATATCAATCTCCAATATTAGATATGATTAACAATACATCGATTTAGAAGAAAGTCTATAATTGACTTTAGTAATTGTTTATAATATTTGTTAAACATTAACAATATCTGGAAATATCTAAATTAATCTATTAATATCTAAATTAAACACATGGCGAAACACAAATATTTTTAATTGTTTATTAATAATATTTTTTATGATTGATGACATTTTCTAATTATTAAATTATTAATATATTAGCAATTAGTAAGCTAGCAAAAAAATATTTTGCAGCTTAAAATATCACGTAAGCTTTACTTTTATAGAATGTTAATTTAACATTTAATTCACTGATATATTTAATGTCAAAAATGACATAGATGAATTAGGAAAAAATTAAAAAGTAGCATCAATATAACGACAATCAATATTAAAGTCAAATTATAACAAATTGCGATAATCGCATAGGTAATTTATTAGTAAGAAAATTTGAAAAATTTTATTTACTATTTGTCTTCTCAAGTGAATATGCAAGATAAAGTGTAGAAACGTGAATACGATGAAAGGCCGGATACGTATCGTATTGCCGAGTTTGCGGAAATGCATTTTGATGAAGCACCATCGTGGTGTAGGGAAGGCATGAATGAAGGGGATAAAAAGCAAAGTTAGGTCGAGTGCGGTGGAGAGAGCAGGAAATATGTACAAGCTAACACGCATAATTATGCAGCACGTGCGGCCGTCGTCACGAATGCAGGACGCACCTCGCGAGCACAACTCTTTAGAAATTATATATTTATGAACTTCTTTCATATTTTTCTCCGCTTAAAGTGCCATTACATAAGCGGCGTGCTGTTAACTCGTTTCCTTAGGGTTAATATCGGGCGTTACATCTGCTGATACGAAGTTGGAGATGTCGCGAGTCGCGCGAATGCGACAAAACGCGAATTACAGATACGTAGACAAGAGAAACCGGTCTTTTTTTTAATTTAAATAACGTTCCATTTATTCGAAAAGAATACGCGAAAAGTATTTTCTATTCTTGTGATTCTTCACGTTTTTTGTAATTTTCTGAAAATATTCTAATATTACGTACTGCGATCCTTATTTTCTTATTCATTGTACGATCAATTTATTCGGTTAATTTATTTTAAGTGTTAAATTTCTTCGATGCATGATTTATATTTATTATGACTTTTGCCTACTTAAGTATGTAAGGTGTCACACACGTACACATGTACGATCTTGTTTGCACACATAAAATCATCTGCTCTCGCGGGAATATACTGAATTAACTAGACGCCACGGTTTCGACCGTGGGGACAGGACATGTAATTAGAATTAGTTGACGCGTATGTTTCAGAAATAAAATGTTCCTTATATACACATAGGAATAAACTCGTTCAACGAAAATTTACATGACAAAGGCCAATTGATAAAATGGATACGATTATATACAGATCTTACTATAAAATGATCATATCCCGTCATTCAAAGAGAGGGGGAAAAAAAGGAAACGAATAAAGAATATATCAAAATTTATAATTAGTATAATAATATTTAAATGCACTTTTATATATATATATAAAGAACATATATAAAGAAGTATCTGCTGAATAAGTACATTTATCTATATATTCGCAGGAGGTAACAACAATATTCAAAAATAATGATACGCGAAAATCCTCCTATAAATAAATTTTTCAGGAAGCATTTCCGCGCGTGTACGTTTATACCGGAACATTTTTATCAAGTATTGTATATGTACACATCCTTTTCAATCTCGATCTAATCCCCTCTCGTTTGTTTACACCACACATCCGGTTACATCAATTATTCTCAGTTTTGGATATAGGATTGCAACCACGTTCGGACAGTTCGTAATACGCGAGATACCGATGAAAAAAAAAAAAAAAAAAATACATATATATATATATTGCAATAAAAAAAATCGCTACTCCAAAAATATCCGCGTCGCGTTCGCACATAACTCGGCCCATTACCTCACGTATACTACATACGTGAGCGCTTATACAGCGAACCTCGCGGGGCGCCGCCGGGGCTTACACACGTATATACACGCACGCGTAAGGGCACAACACGCGCATCATCTATTCTCATGAGAACGGCAGTATAGTGAGCTAACTGGATGGCACGGTTTTCGGTCGGCGGTGGTGCTATGGGATAGCGCAGTTACATCAGAAATGCAAGGGGGGTGCGCCTGCACGGACAGCGTGGAAAAGGCAGAAGGTGGAGGCTGTCGGGAGCAAGCACCGGCGGCAAATGTACAGCGAATACGATGAAGGGAGGGGAAGGGGGAGGGTTAAGGGGGGGTGGGAAGCGGGGGACTTGCCCACGGGCGGCGTACGAGGTGTAGGGCCCAAGAGACCCGCGCAATATTTCATCATTACGCTGACACGATGGTAGGGTTAGCCAGGCTCCTCTATGTTTTGCTCTTTCTCCTTGCTCTATTGCCCACCTCGCCCCCTAATTTTTCTTTCCACTCTCCTTGTTGGCCGTGTTGTTCTCTCCCGATCCCTCCACGCTGTTTTTACGTCAGCTCGACGCTATTTTTATCTCTATCTTTCTTTTCTCATATATATACGAGCGCCTAAAAAATCATGCAATTTTTGTTTTTTTGTTTTTTTTTTATTGCTCTCTCATCCTCTCCTTCTCTTATCGGTTTCTCTGATATTTTTACATTTTATACGCTCATACATGTTTTCTCCAAAATGGTATATCTATTAAAGCTCACGAAATATATGGTTTGACGTTATTATTGTTGCGCGAAGTTGCAATTGAGTAGACTCGGCTTTCCTAGCCACTGCGTGTGAAATGGAGAATCATTTATACGACACTCAACGACCGTGAAAGTCTCGAAATTGATTTAAAATATAAAGTTGTATATGTTAAAACAAAACAAATTAATTATATTAATTCTGTCTTATCAGAATTGGATAATCAGTTTCGATTATTTTATTTTTGTGTATGCATATTAGCAAAGATAATCACGTGTGAACGAAAATTTTCAGTTTTGAATTTTATGAAGATGCGAAATATTTTCAGTTTAATTTCTGTTTGAAAATCAAAGAATCGGTTTCGTGCGGAAAACATGATCTCGGAAAAGCAGCGTCAAATTCAGCAAAGCAAGAAAAAAAAACATGTACATGAAATTTATTAAAATATAAAGTCTCTAAGCAATCTGTATTTTAGAAAGCGACAGAAGGAATCGGGAGAAGCGATTTATATGACGGATAAAATCTCGTACGCGGATCCGCGGGTGGCCGGCACGAGAAAAGTTAAGCAAAACCCGTCCCGAACCCTCCTTACACCGCAGACACGGGTCCCGTACCCTTAGAATTCATCGCGGGGGCATTACAAGCACGCAGTCGCGACACGGAGATAATATACAGCACAAGCGGGCAACACACGCCCCTTACATTTGAGAAGATCATTCCGGGTCGATGCGCGTTGGTTGCTCGGCGTCGCCCTCCCGCGTATTCATTCAACGGGCATCAGATTGTTCAGATTAGCATAAGGTACACTGCGGGGCAACAAATTGAAATGCAATTTGTTGCGAGATCGTATACACACATGTATATACATACATATATATAGAGGCGCGCCCGTCTCTAAGCGGCGTAATCACGCCGCTAAAACTGCACGCGCTGTTACGAATACACAACGATATGCGGTAATAAATATAATGCGGCTTATTAACCATTAAAGAGCGGGGAAATTAAAATCGTTGTCTGCATTGTTCGCGATATTAACAAATAAACTGCGTAAATTAAATTTTTCAATCCGCCGATTAAATATGAATCCAAAATTAATTGCCGCCTGTAATTAATTATTGGCAATGATTTTAACTCTGACCGTTGGATTCGTTGCATTTTATGGATGCGGAACGGGGGTGGGTTTACGAAATGCGGCAGCGCGCGGGGGCGGCGGAAAGAGGGGGCGGTCTTTATTGCGATAATAGTTTTCCACGGATAATTTTTTTTTTTTTCTTTTTTATTATAGGCAATGCTATTATTTGAGTGTAATATATATCTAAGTATAAGAATATTGTACATATATGAAGAGATGCGTAAATTTTATAGAGTATGTATCGAGGAGTAAAGTTTATACCTCTAGGTTTATTTTTACACGAGTCTAATACGATAGAATAATATATCAAAAATGCGGACTCACAAGGAGGTGTGATTGTACCTGATGATGTGGCCGGTTATTTGGATGGGGGGTTGGCATGTGCGCTCCGTGATGATACACAGACACGGGATCGTGCTTCAGTGGCATCGGCGTCCCGGCGTTGTGCTTCCCCAAATCTGCTGCCAAAGCCTCCGCTCTTGAAAGTAAGCCGTCTTGCAAACCGCTATTCAAGCCACCGAACAAATCACCCTGAAACACAAAGTATATCGTGTGTCCATTAAAAATAATACCGTTAACCATCGACCGCTATATTATAATGTTTGCTCCACGATTGCATAATTGTTAGATATTTTTTTAATTTTCGCGATTCTTTCTTTTATTGCTTTTTCTAAAGAAAAACAAAATCTGTGTAATTAATACTGCATTACAAGGTCTGGATGACTTTAGTCTTTGAATATTGATGCGATTTATGATATACAATCGTCAGCGATACTTTCGATTTGTAAATAGAAATTTTCATAAGCGAATAAGCGTTTCAATGCTAAATTATAAAAGATCTTTCTTACACAGCTTTCGGATACTAAATCCATTTTCATTATTGTTTATTGCTTATTCGTTTGAGCAAAAAAATAAGAGTATATGAAGAAAAAACAAATTATACTTCGCAAGCGTTTCATGGCAAACATAATAATTAATAATGATAGTCCCGTCTCGTTCTCAATATATAAATTCTTATTGAATTTAATCCGTTCGACTCGTTGTCTGGGCAACAGCCAGTTTATGTACCGGATGGCAACATGGCTGTACGATCGATATTCCGAAAATAGTTTTGTTATCCGAGACGCTAGCGTTTTCCGAGTTTTTTTTCCAATTCCGACAACATTTCTATCACTTAAGTTGCACATTGAAGCTTTCCCAGAGTTCTCCATTATCTTGAATTATGTAAATTTAATTACCAGTCCGCGAATTGAACAAATAAAGAAAGCGTAAAACTTCTTTACTTAACGAGTATTAATATCCATTAGCTGGTATTGATTTAAGCAAATGTATGCGACATAGAGATAGATAGATATTATAACAACTCATTTATTATTTAAAAATATCTCTCTATGCGTTTTCGATTGAAATTTCAATTATAAATTGAGATAGTAGTGTTCAACGATTACATCTGTTTGAAATTTTAAAAAAATATTTAACGCGCGCGCGACGCGTATTGCAACGCTTTTTAGAGCAAAAATAGAAAACTGCAGAAAAATTGCGAGTATAGAATAGGCACGATTGTCGGTGTTGCGTTGCGTATAAACTTTACATTTCGAACGTTAAATTACTTTTTCTCGAAGGCAAGTTTACTCGAATTGCAGTTATAACTTACAAGCGCGGTCTCGTAAAGGGTTACAAGTTCGGAGAAAACATTCAAAATACACTTACTCGTCGTGTGAACTACGAACGTGTGTCGCGAGGAAAGAGCGTTTATATAAGTTGAGAAGGAAACGTTTCCGGATCTATATGTGACTTTTTTTCAGTCTTGGGATGAATAGAATAAAGTTTGGCCAACTGTTTTGGAAAATTGTCCGACAGCATATGGAAAAATAGCAACGCGAAACGACGCTTGTGTGAGACTGAAAATAATTCACGTGACCTTTTTTTTTTTGATGGTTTTTGGCATAATTAATACTCGACGCTAAAGATACAGATGGGGTTTGCGTGTACGAATAATTTCGGCGCAAAGCGATATATAATTGAAAAAACGGCGATATTTGCACGGATAAACGGGCATTAAGTTACGATCCCCTCGAGTCCGGTAACGTCACTGTATTAGCGCGTACACATGCCCTATGATGTTCGGTAATCAAATTCATCCGTTACACTGGAATCGATCCAAAGGATGGATACTTGACCGAGTCTCCCCAGGGACGGTGGACAGACATATATCCGTCAGTATCGGCGGCGAAACTCGGACGAGTCGGGGAGGGGATCATCCTGATTTTCCCTTTCGTGTGTTTGGAGAGATCCGATCCCCCTCGGCGGAGTCAACATTTAATGGTAACGAAAATAGCTTAAACTACGCTACGGCGAAATTTATGAGCAATGCGGAACGGAATAACAAGAGGGGCGGGGTGTGATTTCATTTCATGGCGCGTTATATGCGCGCGAGGGGGCTTCGCCAAAATTTCCTCTTGCAACCCGTCGGTGTAAAAAGAATTTTATGTAAAAATTAAGTATTGTTTTATATGTTAATATTATTACCATTTTTTTTATCGTAAATTTATAAATCAATCTTTTCCGTTTATCAATCTTTGTTGTTTGTTGTCCGGCTCGAAGTTCGAATTGTATATTGTTTTGTTCAAAAAAAAAAAGAGAGAGAAAGACAGAAGTCATGCATGCAAATTTTATTTGCTCGCGATAGTGTTAGTTTCAGCTTTCCAATAGTTTGTTATTTTTTATATTATCCACTTTTCGTTTGACCGATACATAGCATAAACATATATATATCACTTTAAAAACACATCATGTGCGATGAACCGTTGACGATAAATTTCTATTAATGCAAACTAATTTGAATTTGCGTAACTTAATATGGATTGTTGTATACGCGTCAACTTACTGTGGCTGCAGTCAATTTGTTATCACCTATACTCTTCCTTATTGATCAAGGCGACTCCTCTAAGAGGATATCTTAATGAAAGCTATACATTACATTCATAGCCTCATATCACTTAGACTTGCCTGTACACCGTGGTGATCGATATTATATGGGACATTCCGCATCAACTACATCTGTCACTTGTGCGACATGTTACTAGGTTCGTTCTACGTTCGAAGAATATCGCGGTTATAAGCTGCATATAACTTATAGCATGCCTTTGAAACCATTTCAACGTGAAGGCATTTTTTAAACCTACGAACGTCGAAACAAAATTTAAATCTTTCAATTTTAATAGGAAATGTGTGATTGTCAATTAACATTAATATGATCTTACATATCACATCAAGGAATTGTATAATATATAACAGCATATCATTTAGTATAACAATAAGAGACAATCCAATAAGAGAGACATAATGTGATTGTATTATCATATTAATTTATAGTAGCATAAATATGAAAATGATATAAACCTTTTTCGTAATAATTATAAAGAATATATCGGCGTGTTTATGAAAAGATTGGTACTTAAAATTGCACTGCAATTAATATTTTAGCATTAAACAGTGCGATTCTATTCTTTCAATGATTTTGTATATACACAATATTATATATGTATATTTTATACACAAGATGAAACGGATAGATTTCCTGTTTCTGTTAGTTTCTCATTGGCGCTAATTCAATATTAATGCCGCGTGAACTCTTAATTGAATGAAGTAATTTTCAAATGTAAAATAAATTTTACATACAATATACTGTATAATTTATTATTATAAGTAAAGAATATTGTGGTTAATGCGGAAAAAAATTGATAAAGAAGCTTAATGAATTTTTCCCACAATAGAAATATTGAATATTTAAGAATATTCATATATAAATCTCTCCGCGACACCCACGTTTTCCGGTGAAAATATATATAACATCGGTTTTTAGTATTCGCGTGATATCGTCTAACATTGATTAATACATTGTTCATTAATATAATATTGTACTACTATTGATGCTAATATAATGCTTCTAACAATCTTCAAAATCGCAAAATACAAAATTTCATTAATACGATGCTGTGCAATATATTCGCGGAAACCAAAGTAAATAGAAATCTATAACTTTAAAGATTTATACCTAAGATAACTTCAAAATTTCTTGTTTGGATCAAAAAAATTTGTTACTCCCTTTTTCCAAATTTCTTTTTCTCTTCTCTCAGTAACCCTTTTAATTTTCGTAAACCGCCGAGCGCGTCAGAAAATTAATCCGAGAGAGTTATCAAAATATCGTTAACCGAGGCCGAGAGGCGGATAAAACTAAAAGTAATTCACTGCCCACTTATTTCATTATGACCTGTAATGTCCGCATTGCCCGATCAATGTTTCATGCGGAAACCACTGGCGTGTGTTCTAACGTTTCGATTATTTATGAACTCCTCGTGTCTTCGTCGGGTACGGCTGGCTTACCCACGGCTGTCTCTAGGTTGCTGAACTGCCGTTACTCTTTTTAATCTCTAAATTTGCCTCTCGCCGTCTTGTCGCTCGCCACATTTTCTCATAAAGAAATACAGAGCCGTGTTTCCATCAGAATCGATATTGGATATATATTGAAATGCTACGAAATGACGAGGAATATTGTTCGTTTACAAAAAAAAAATACATATATCTATTTTTGAACAATGTATAAAATAATGTTACTCGGATGAGAACAAAGTAAGACGAATATTTAAAATGAAAGCAAAGTAGATATTAATCGAACATTTTTTTTCTTGCCTAAGTTATATAGAAATTATTTGTATTTGATTTGCAACAAGAAACTTTCTTAATCTATTTATTAATCATGTTTTTTTTTTATATATTACGTCTTTTTAATTTCTAAAAAAATTTTATTAAACCAGACTAAAATAATTTGAATGTTAAAGGGGAGAGTTGCCTCTAAAAAAGATTACTGTGCAAAAAAAACAATCTATTTCTGCAATATATGAAAAAATTTATTAAACTTTTTTATATTTAATTTTAATACAGTCTCGCACAATGAGACGAAAATTATTCGGATTTGATTTCCACAAAGAATGAAGGAAAGCAACAAGTTTAAGAATAAGCTCGATAAAACAATTTGTTATACTTAAGTCTTGTACATATAAGGATACGAGTGAAATAACTCACATATTCTTACGCGAAAATATTAATATGTGTGGTAGTAACTTCCCGCAGTGAAGTGAACCTGCACTCAACGACGACGTTTTTCACGCGGACGCGGACTTAATCGAAGCATTAGGAGGACGATAAATCACGATTCACGGCTAAGGGGCAATGAGCACGATGGACCCTCTTTTAACGTAACACTTGAACAGTAGTCACTCGATCTTGGCGCGTGCACATACGTGGGCGTACGTATATGTATAAGATTGCAGGAGTCGAAGTTACTAGAGAGTTGGAAAGGTCCTAAAGTATCTCTCACATTTTATTACTTCCTTCATCTATATTTATAGCAACGAATTACGCGTCTTACATGTTTATCTAAATTAATTGAGATTATAGTTAATATATATCGAGTTTATTTATCTAGGATCACATCAATTAATCAGCGTGCCACATATCGCGTAACACACGCTCTACTAGTACTCGACTATTTTGATTATTCGAAAGACAATTTTTTTTAAATTTATTTCTTTTTTGTTTTATTTTCCTATTCATGAAATCGTTTTAGAGAAAATAAGGAGATCGTGCATCATTGCGTATCAATTTTATAAGACATTTATATATTGTGAACGAAGCTTAACGGAGCCACCGAGGATACGGATCGCTCTTATTAGCCACATAGTTAACACTTCCCGCTGTTGTTTAGCAAAGTTTCTTCCCCTTCGCGCGATTCTCTACGTCGTCGCGGTTAATAGAGTCATTTTTCGACGCGGCCGAACCCCACAGCGGGCGAGGATACGTCTTCTGGAACTAAAGTATTATGAGGATTAGCCAATTACAATTGAATTATCAGACCCTACGGTCCCTCCATGTAATTTATCCGAGAGAAGACGGCGGGTGTGAGATTAAGTGGCTAACATAACTGATAACAAGGTGGCCTAGCGCAGGATCATACGGAAGATCGAGCGTCGGTGGCTTCAGGATTTAGAAGGGCGACCCGAAAAGCGATCCAGGAAATGAATGGCGCTTATTAACTTACTTACGCGTCTTTTCGAAAATTATATTTACGTTACACAGCCGATATTATTTTCGGACAGGCGACATCTATTAAAGTATTAATGCTGTTTTGACGCACAAATAGATAGATATTAATACTGTCTCTCACGAGAGAGAAACTTTACTCTCAGATATTAATACTGTCTCTCGCTAGAGAGAAACTTTGCTCTCTTGTTAATCTTTATATCATATTCATTATTCCGAAGAAGAATATAAATTTGTCACGTATGTAATTTCCAAGACAAATATAATTCGCGGGTATATCTTTCTCGCGGCGCGAAAACAAACTAAGCCGATTACGTCGCGCGGCGTTTATCTTGAATAATTCAACCGTATCAGATGCGCAGAATTGTTTTCTCTATCGAGAGACACAGTTTTGTTCTCCGGGAAATTGCATTCCCAGAAAACCAATTCTCTTAATTCATTTCGTTCGAAGTGCAGACGAATGCAAAATTAGATGTCGGCCGGACACATCATCAATATCGTACATAAACCGCCAAGCGTGTGTGCACAAAATCAATTAGCAATAAAGCCCAGCCGTGTCTGAGCCAAGTGGTTAGCCGGCACCGAGAGCTTATCCGCGGGATTCGATCGATAAACGCCGGCCCTAAGCAGGGTCCGTCGCGTTCGATAAGATACGAATAGCATCGACATCAATACTAAGAGAGAAGCGCATCAATAGCGAATGAAAAAATAAATCTCGTCACGCGCGGCGCGGCGTGCGGTTCAATTACGTATCCGTCCGTATATGAGATTAATTAGCGATCGGCTAGCTCTCCTCTCTCTCTCTCTCTCTTTCCCCTTCCCCCCCCCTCTCTTTCTCTCTTTCTCTCTCTCTCTCGTGCGCGACTACACTCTCCGGATTCGAATGCAGAGTCGCACTCGGCGCGCTCGGACCCGTCGGCTATCGGATATCGTAAATTGGGACAATTACGTTATTTCCGTCCGATAACCTACATCACGGAGTAGAGTCTGACGCATGAATAAGTAATATCCACCAGAAAATCTGACGTCTG
The DNA here is from genome assembly GCA_963971435.1 of Lasius platythorax. Classification (NCBI taxonomy): domain Eukaryota; kingdom Metazoa; phylum Arthropoda; class Insecta; order Hymenoptera; family Formicidae; genus Lasius; species Lasius platythorax. The sequence goes on along the minus strand of OZ020548.1, from coordinate 10,085,867 downwards.
ACACGAAAACGGGGAGACTGTTCAAATTATCACTTGCATGGCGGAGTACCTACTGTCTAGAGTAAAGAACATTATATTCGCGCGCGCCGGGTTTTGGCTCTGTAAGGGCCATCAAATTCAGTTTCGTTCGGTAGCGCAGACGCGACACCGACCCCGTCGCCGTCGCCGTCGCCGTCGCCCTCGCCGTCGCCGTCGCCGTCGCCGTCACCGTCGCCGCCACCGTCGCGGGTATCATCGATTTATAATAGCGCTGTTATAACGCCGCGCTCCCTTTACGACGTTAATATTAACCTATTGTCGTTAATACTATTATATTAGCGTCTTTTTGAGCGCACACCGAACACCGATTCGCGTTGCATTATCCCTTTGCATTTATTCCCCGGTTGTCAAATCTGCATTATCGATTTCCATTTCCTCTGTTCGGTCATTTCGTTGCGGTTCTACTGTAAATTGTCATCGCAAGCGCGCCCATTGTTTTGATATTATTTATTATTATTATTATTATTGCGAATACCTTAATATACGCGCCCCTCTTTTCTTTTGACGTTGCCTTTATCGACGTTATCTTTGTCGATTTGTACGACGGATACTTCTCGCGTAAATCGCTATAAATGTATAGACACGCGTCATTACACGGATGTACGAAAGTACGTTGATTGTTTTGTACGAATAATAATCTCATACAGGAACGATCCGTTCGCGGGGTAAAAATGCGAACGGGCGAATAAGAAGCGCGCGTTTCAGACTCTGTCGCAGCTGCGGGGGTTGCATCTGTTGCATTCGCGGTTGGGCATAAGCGACACATAGCTCTTTTTACGGCACCCGACTATCCTGCATCGCCTCTCATCTCGTATATCTAAATAATCAATTTACTACTGGCCATAATCGTAACCACGAGTTAGCGAGTTTATGCGAGCCCGCCCACCGTAACTACGTGGCTCCGTAAAGCATAAATATTATGGGGCATTTCGTATACAGCAACAGTCTCATAATCTCTCTCCCTCTCTCGCCTTCTTTTTTTGCGCTTTCTTCCTGTCGGTCTTCCTTCTCTCATTACCTCTTCTTTTCTCTCCAGAGAGAAGAAATCTAATTAAATTTTCACTAATGGAAAATTTTCTTCGAATCCTATAAAAAAAGAATCGTTATTCTATTCAATAGAGTGAATTTTCTTTACACTCTATATCTCGTTGTACTGTACTTGTACGATGTATTCGATTATGATGAAAACTTTATACATATCACGATAGAGTTTGATATACTGTATGTTCTGCTAAGTAAGTATCGATACGAAGTATCGATATTATTGTATTTAATTTTAGTAATATTATTTTTTTAGAAATATAGTGTGTATTGAAAACGGAGAGACTAATTATAATATAAAGAATTAAAACAGATATGTAAATATAATATCTTGAAATTTTTTTCATTTATTAAATTCAAAATATTGCTATATATTATAAGGACGTATTACGCAACAAAATTGTCATACAATTATGTATCTAATTGGACAGATGGCACGTGATGTATAATTACATTGTCTCGTCTGAGAACGTTTCAAATAATCGAGTTGTTCTTAAAATGATATCATGGCGATGTATCTCTCGTTTCGTAAAGATAGAATTAATTCGTCCAAGTTCTTCACATCATCTAAATAAGTTTCCAATTAATAAAACGACTAACATATCGCGTGAATTGTATTGCGTGTCATCATTAATAATATCAGTCTTTTATCAACACGTGGAGCAAAGTCGTCGAATTAATCTCTAATTACGTGCACAGGAGAAAATGAAAAAAAAAGAAAAAAAAAACGTAATTTTGTACTCACATTATGCCTCGGTGACCAAGAATTGCACATAATGGATGCATCTTCCAATATACGACTCTGCAAAATGAAAAAAAATGCCATTTCTCATCGGAGTCAAGATTTTCTTACAATGTGTATAGAATACATTAAATCAATTTTTTTAAATTTTATATAACGTTAAATATATTTCTCTCTTTTCACAAAGAAATGGCAGCGCACACGAGGCGAAAATTTAAACCAAACTAAAAGACGAAAAGTCCGAGGGCGAACTTTCAAGCGTCAATTTCCCGAATACATTTAAATAAATATTATCTGTTAAATTTTATTATGTATAAAGAACCGTTTTACGGTTTGATGATTTTGCGCTTATCTTTGCGCGGTGGTATATTTAATATTAATATAATTTTTCAAAATTATTGCATAAAAATTAATTCTTAATTATATCCTTTAGAAATATACATATATGATTTTTTAATATTATGCACATATATAGATATATATTTTTCGAACTCAGTCTTGTTCCGTCCTGAAGCTGAAACTCTAATGTTCCCTGTCTTACTTTGCAACAAATTAAGCATCATCCGATAATATATTATTGCCATCTGCAAGAAATATCGTATTATATTCGGTACAACATGCGCGAAAACAGATTTAACGTCGGATTATCGCATTATCGAAAGTATGTGTATTCTCTTAGCAGATCTGTGTTCGACAAGAGATGTCACGTGGCGATTCCAGTTCCACGGTAACAGATCTCAATACACGGCTAATGAACGAAGTCGAGAAATATTTTCATCCGAATGGAAATCGAACATATGCCATTTACCTGTCAACGGCGCTTAATATTTATCTGATCTGCATAGTTTATTTTTGTGCCAATCACCGTGCGCAAGACACGCACGCGACAATTGCATACGATTCTCGACGTATACCTATGTACGATATATAATACATATATATATAGTATATACATATATATGTGTATATATATATTATACATTTATATTATATTTAAAGCGAAGCCGAAAGAGAGAGATTGACAGAATCGGGGCATACCGGCGTCGCGACGCCGTCGCAAATTAAATGAGTCATTTTGGGATTCGCGCGCAGAACTAGGTAATTCAATATCGTCCTTATTAAAGCGTCGGCCAATTCTGCGCGCTCGCGCGTTTCTTGATGACAATGATTATGTCATTATACTGGATACCGAGACTAATATGAATGCATCACTCTTTTGAAGCGACGTACTTTATTAATATGTCACATGTCTCTCGCCGTGTATGTGTGTACGTGTATGTATGTATGTATGTGGGGCGATACTTTGATTCTCGACGCATTTATACGCACGATATATTATCAAGCTTCGATTGCAGATATACAGGCCGCTTAACGTGCATTTGATATGATTTTTCAGTCATTTGTCATCTTTCGTCTCGGCGGATATCGATGCCGCTTTGTCAAATATTCATCGGGACAAACGAGCATTGGGAGAAATTTAATAGATCAAATCTTTATAAATATTTTTTGGATAATCTTAAATCATTTAACAGAGTATCTTGAGACTCGAGTTATTAAAATATTCGCAATCGAAATTTCAATTATTGTGAAAAGTGTGAAAAGATTCAGAAATCAGTGAAATATCAATGTCGCATTTTCGCACGATCGTCAAATACTCATTAAGAATATTATCCTGTCGCCCAATCCAGTGTCATCCGTTTGACACTTTGGACAAGATATCCCACGATTCGATGTTGTTCATTTGACATTTTGGATGAGATATATCTCGAAGATCTGATAAGGATATTCGGCTGACACTACAATTACCGTTATCACTATCAACGCGATGTAATTTATCTTTAATATTTCTCGATAACTGATAATCATGAATAGAAATATGAGAGTTATGTGTTTCGCGCATTAAGAAGAAAACGAAATATATTTTCAAGAAATATATATTTTCTTTTTCTAAATATTATTAATATTTGTTTTGTACGTCGAAATATATTTTGAAATTTGGTGTCTCGCAAATGTTACAAAAGTATTTGATAAATTATATAAGTATCGTGATGTTATATCTGTTATATCACTACGATATAAATTTTAATCAGAATTCAAAATATATATAAGAGACTATAGAAAGGAGTATGCAGCTGATAAAAAAAAAATTAAATACATTGCAATAAAAAGGAGCTTTTATTATTTCATGCATTTATAGCGATGTTTCCGCACTCTTGAAAAACTGAAAAGGGATTGAGAATCATTTATTATAATACGTAAAGGGATTGAGAATAATTTATTATAATAGCATATTTGAAGCATCTAAACGTGCCCTGGCATTCGGGAGAATGTATCTCCGCCATCTTCTTGCTAAATTTTCTCAACCGCGTAAAGGGATTAATCTAAAATATTGATTATTATATATTAATTTTGCATGTGTGTGTTTTACACACTGATTAGAAGACCGAATTCTCCAAACAAGGGTAATACGCTTATGCAACATGTTACAGCGCATTAGGCATCGCGCGAGCTGTATAACGCTCGCCATCTCTTAAAATCTACGCACGCTCGCGTATGTGTGTACGCAGGTTAAAATATGTATCCGCGCAGATGCATACGCATACAGGCGTGTATATGTACATACATATGTACGTACACTGTGGCTGTATATCGAGATGCATGTGCGCATCGTGCGCGAGTGTGTTTCTCGGTGCATCGGAGCTACGGACACACAAAAGCCCGGCGCACATTGCGTCGCGTACAACATAGACCTACACTACTGCATGTAGCGTAAACTCTATATGCGTGCGTATATTCGTTCTTTGCATGCGTGTGTGCGGTGTGTGCGTACATATGCATATATACATACACACATACACATATATATTATACATATATGCGCGCGCGTGTGTACAACGGAAGCGCTTGTGCTACGAGGCGTAACACATTGCGGACTCGCACGAGTAAACAGACGCAGTCGAATCAGTTTGCCCGGCTAATTGATTTTCCTTCACATGACCGACGATGTGCCGTGTGCGCGCGCGCGCTGCGTGCGCAGCGCGGCCCGAATATACGCATATATAGAGAGACAGTGCAACGCGCCGTACAAATCCAATCCGAAACTCTCGTTTGATTATCAAGCGAATTCCCGCGGCCGATTGTAAATCAACTGCTGTGCCATGTGTGCGCCGGTGGATCATACTGATGCTTTGGATTGGACGGTATGGCGCGGCGAATATATCGGAAATTTAACCCTTTTCGCGTGACGCCGGGATAGAAGGTAAAAAAAAAAAAAAAAAAAGTTTTGATTGAACATTGTCTCTCGTAGCGCGAATGCCGAACGGCGCTTTGAGCGAGAAAGAAATCGTTAATTAAATATATTTATCTCTCTCTTTTTCGTGATAAACTTGTAAAATAAGAAAAATGTTTTAAAATCGTTAATTTGAATTTTAATGGTCGCGATTATAGATAATGTTAATCTCTACGAACGACAAATAATGTTTCCCCTTCAAAAACGTTTGTGTAACTTAGTTAGGAGTTCTAAAAATATTTGTCAAACTCTCTCTCTCTCTCTCTTTCTCTCTCTCTCTTTTTAGAGGGTTGTTTCAAAATTAGAGCTATGGAATTAATTACAGAAACGTGAAAAAGTATATATCACAGTAAAACAGATTACTTTCTTAAGTGGAAAATCTGAAAAATAAAGGAATGCAAAAAGTTACGATATAATAATTTTGACAGTTCTCCATAGAGAGTTGGCGTTAAATACAAAAGCAGCAAAAACATTAAGGAAGCGAGAGATATAAGTTGGCTGTTTAGAACGCTACAAATGAATTCACTGAATAATGCAGAATGGTAGACAGTAACTGTGCGAGGGCAAGTGTCTCCGATTATAACAAAAGTGAGGGGCTCACAGCCCGGCTCATTTGTTATTAACCGGCGCGAAGGAGCGTTGAAGTGCAGAAAGACTTCGAACACGACTTCACACTTTGACTCGTAGCCGTTGGTAACTTTAGATAATTACCGGCGAAACTTCCACGAAGAATCTTACGTACTTTCCAGCAATATTCTCGGAGAATGTTTTCTCGCAATTCATCACTATCGATAAGTTGTGTGAAGCAAATTTTTTTTTTGTTATAAGATAGAAGCGAAAAAATTTGAAGCATTTGTTTTTAAATAGCAAACCATTGAAATAAAGAAAAAATATCTTGCATTTCGTATAAATAAATTCTTTCTCTTCTTCGAAAGAGACATTTGTTTGACATTTTGAAATTATCTGTAAATATCCATTTTTAGAAAAAGCACAATTAACTCTAACATTCAGACCGTCGTCTGCATTATTCTCTTCTCTTTTTTTATTCTCTATTCTAAAATCTGCATTATATCTATACATACATATATCTTACTCAATAACAGGACTCAGTAACAATATAATTAATTCAAGTTATTATTTATTTGGAGTTTTTCCGCGGATAATCGATGTATTAATTTCTCTCAACTCCTGTTCGATCGCTCAACATTGTTTTCCCGGGATTAATCGCGGTATGAACGAGGAGGAGATGTGAAATACGTGTTCGAGTCAGAGAAAAGAAGCTGGCGCCGGCGCCGTCGTCGCGCAAAATATGGAGCAGATAGGTAGCTATGTAGATTCAGTCTGACGCGGCTCATTACGATTTCAGGCGAAAAACACGGGTCTTGAAGCGCGAATCGTCTAAGAGATCGCTAAAGGGAATTTATGAAATTTCCTAATTTAATATTCTCTCTCTCTTTCTCTTTCTCTCTATCTCCCTCTCTCCGGTTCTCGCAGCCACCCCGCCGTTAACTCTTTCCGTGGCGATTTTTTGACTCTCAATGCGAAACCCGATTAAGCGACTTCTTGAAACGACATTTCGCTACAGTCGGCGCTAACGAAAGGCGGAATAAATTAATGCGATTCTGACAAAATTCGGACATTGCTCTTGTGCGATCAGCGACGTCTCGTCTCGTTTCTAATATTATTTCGCTTGATTTCGCTTCCCGACGAATATTAATGAAACTGTAATATCTCGAAATCGTCTCTCTGAAATTCACATGCGATTTTAAGTGCGAATTAGATAACGTTTACCTTACGCACATAACATCGTTAATAGTAAATCGCTCTTTAATGTTAATAAGATAATAATTAGCTTCGTTTCTATTTTAACAGACATTAAGCCATTTAAGAGATCTATGGCTGGAGATGAATATATATTTGCCTTATCCAAATTTTAAAACATTGCCAGATATCAACAATCTGAATTTCGATTATCTACCGATAGAATATATCGTTTGAGAAAGTTTCGTTTGGCAACATATTTTTCAGTTTAATTTAGACACGTATGTATAGATTTGTAAAACGCATCCGCGTAAACTTTTCTCAACAAAAACTATCTAATTTTTTTGGATTAAAGAATAGATATTTATGAAATTTCTCAATTGATTGCTGTTTATACAAATCATTTTACGTTCAACATATTTAATACACAACATAATGCATATTAGAATTGAATTTTACATTTATGATGATTATTAGTAGATATCACGTTGGATTTGATTACGCATCTCGATAGAAACAGTAGCTTTGATCGGGATACATATATCTTCGTAGCATTTAAATGCGTAAGAAGAGGGCGACGACGTGCGGTGTTAAAATTCGGGTCGACGCAATTGACAACTCTTGCTTTCGCGAGATCAATGGCCGAAGTCGTTGCGCTGAGGTCAGACAGAGTTCAACATGCCTGTCAAGGAGACTGTTAAATCAGTGAATAATAATCAATTATTGCGCACCTATGACACCGAAGATAGCTTTACTCGACGGCGAGACTCCGAACGCTCATCGAGCTCTTTTTGTCTAGACTGTGTCTATAAACAAATGCGACGCTTTCCATCGCGTAAAAATTTCACCAGCTAACGTTCCTGCATAAACAATGAAACGCTATAAATCACGGTGATCTTATTAGTATCCGTACAAAGTGTACGGTCAAAAGTATTTAAAGTTTTTGACACGTTACTTCTTGTGTGCAGCTGCAAAAGCACGAATGTATGAAGATTTTTTTTTTCTTTAAGTTTCTTTATTTTCTCGACAATAATCGGATCCTTTTATGCGCTTCGACATTTTTTTGCACGCGGAGAACAAAGTTATATTGCACCTTTGCAAGCTGACGGAAACAAACAATATCGATATTTGACGAACAATTTAGTAAATCGCGTAATCTTTTATCTTTCCTTCCCCCGTGATTTAATGATACTATGCTAATTCGACAGTAGATAATGCAAGATATATGCCAGAATTATCACCTGAATCAATACGCGTTGGTCACGTTTCGTCGCTATCTCATAATCGGCACTCATCACGTGACGCACGGAAAGAGTAGCAGAATAATTTAGTAATATGTCTATAGTTTATTTTTCCTGTACGTCCCACACAATGTACGCGTTACCCATAAACCAAAAGCGACCTCTCATGCTCTTGTTATAGAGAGAAGAGAAGCGAGATAATCTGGAAGCTCATTATCGTTTATAAAAAGAGAGATACATATTTCAAGATATAAAAATAATATTGGAAAAGGGAAGAATACACGCTGTACCTCGTCTTCTCTCGCGACCGCGATTTGCATCGCGGTCAATGCGTCGATCGCGTAAATATCGTAGCTATCGGACTTATCGCGGCGCGCCCCGGTAAGCGCGATATATCTAAAAATTGTGGCTATCCGATTTATGGTATTTACAACGGAGTCGAAGTCGACGAGGGCGCAGAGCGTAAAAATCAGTGATTTCGTAACCGCTATATGTCGGGGATAGCCACGTTCATTGGCTACGTCCTGTTCCGCCCCCGCGGCCCCGCCAATCAGACCGGCGGCTTTCTCTCATCGATCCAAACCATCCACACTATACTCAGCCGCCATGCTCAGTTCTCTTGCCCGTTTCCCCTATCCTTCTCCGACCGTACAGCGATCTAGTGTAAGACATCGGCGATGTGTAAAGCCGAAGGAACGCTTAGGGTTGTTGCCGCGCGACCCCGCCGTTGCAACCCCTTTCCCACACATTCCGCAGTAAGAGGGCCGATTCGTTGGATAACCATATTGAAAGGGATGTACAGCTAGGCTTATCGTTTCTGGGAAGGACCGATATAAGATCATCATCATCGTTCTTGTTACGTTAGACGATTAATTTACAACCCCTAAGTCCTGACTAATCAAAGTAAAAACATGTAAATGTTGAAAGTTTTTTTTTTTTATCTTTGATATGTATTCCCTTAAACTGAATCAGTGCTCCCGTAAACTAATCAGCAAATGTCACTGATTAAAGCGGTGACAAGATTTTATCGAAAATCAGTGAAACACTCGCAGTTTGCACCTCCGTCTTCTAATTCACCGTAAGATTTTACTGAAAAGTTAACCACTACAACTAACTGATTCTTCTTATTGTTAGTGAGATTTCATTGTTTTCAGCATTATACTTATAACTGAAATCACTGCTTATCAATGATAATACACTGATTTCATTTAAGAGAGTAGTATATCGACGATCTTTGTTAACCAAATAGCTAAATAAATTTACACCCGAATCAATGACACTATGAAATCGTGACGGCGAAAGAAATGGATCATGAGAGAAAATATAAAAAATACAGCGGATGAAAAGTACCAAAACAAGTACAAGTATTATTAGCATGAAGTATTTAAAACAGATTGCGTGCGCACGCGCGTGTTGCGTGCGTGCATACTTATATTTGTGTAACTACACCCGTGTGCGTGAACGATCATCAATTTAGCAATTCATTAGACGCCTTAAAACATCAAAGTCAATTAGTTAGAAATTATAATGGACTTGGAATTCTCCGTGCAGAAACAAACTCATTAGTTTCTCATCAACCAATTATGACCGGTCGCGTTGAAAATCGACGGTAATTTTCGTCGACGAATTTTATACATGTATACACTACACTTTCGACCGCGTAATGATACGCTGAGACGAGAAATATTATAATGGGAAAAAAATTTACAAACCAATTCTCTCTCCCTTCGTACACATGAAACATTTGTGTATGCGTGTATGTATGTATGTGTGCGGATACGATTGTAATTGTTAAAAAGCGCCGAAAACTGCAACGCCCTTTTAAGCCCTTTGTAAAATTTATATTCTACAATCGTCGTTTATTATTTATAAAGCGTCAGTCGAGCGCAGAGATGCAAACGCGATAAACAGTAAGCAACAAGATACCGCGGGGTTCGTCTTCTCTATCGAAGAGCTTTAATTTTCTCTGTTAAATGCCAACTCTCTCTCTCTCTCTCCAGTTTCATTCGCATGCGATATCATTGTGTCCGGTATATAAAAGCATTACGAAGTTCGTCCTTGCACATGTGTATCTGCATACTTGCCACGTGCACAAGCGCAGGTGCGGACGCAGTCGTTAATTTTTTTTCCTCTCGTTCGCATCGTCGACTCGCGACGATTACACGACTATAAATCATACGTTTGCTTTGCCTTCGTTTTCGTACACGTACGTTACACACTGCTGCGACATTTTATTGATACGATCAATATGGAAAATTACGCATATTCATCCCCCCTTATTATTTTCTAATGGCTTTAATGCTGATTACGTATAATTAGATATTATTCTCTCAACAAAGTACAGAAAATATATAACATCAGGTTTTTTTATATCTCTCTTTCTCTTGTACAATTATTTTTCTTATACATATGTGTCAGCGTCGTTCTTTAACGTAGGTCTCGTTTTTATTTGCGCACAACGCAAAGAAATAATTATTACTCGAGTAACAAAGGCAATCGAAAATCATCGATAACGTGGTTATGATCGGACATTTTCGCGAAAACGAAATTATTGCACGGCGCTGTTAAACGCCGCGTGTGATGAAAAATTGATGTGCCGTCGCATGTTGTTGCAGAATTCGCTAATTTGCAGCATTATATTCTCGCCTGCTTTCGGCGGACGTGCAAATTTTCGCCATTACATAGAGATCGCGTTGATACTTTTCATTTCTGCCTTTTGTTTAATTACAAAAAAGTTGGATATATTAGTGGATTACGTACATATATATATGTATATATATACGTAATAATATATATATATATATACGTAATAATATATATATATATTTGCATTTTGGTATTTTATATCTCTGGACTTTTTTAAAATTACAACGTCGTTTAATACGTAAATCGAAGATATAGAATTTGCACGAAGCTCGAAATATTTGGCTTGAAATTTTAACGAGATATGAATGTTTGCAGCGGATTGAAATTTAATGTTGCCAATTCTTTTTTCGCGAAATAAATCTCGATAACGGAAAGAATTATAACAAGATTACTGAATTTCTATTTATTCATCGCAGAAACAATGTCACTCGCGACGTGACATTTCGCACGACGGGCAATTCTGGGGAATTCGCTTCGATTGTGTTGCTAAATATGATAAAGTGATATTCTTGCGTAATCATTCCTCATCCATCACATGCGTCGTTCGTCAAACGCGGGTGTTGCTTTCCCAGACGAAACGATAACACTTTCGACAACGTAAGAATTATGAACGAATCGCTGAACGGGGATGAAGGGTAAAGGAAAACGGACATGTAAACACAAGAACCTATGCACTTGTGGTCTTGTTTAGGAGTAATGTAAGTTAGCTTTTTATGCACAATTGCATCTTATGTACGATCGACAGTTTTACAGTTGCAGCAATATTTCGAGTATATTCTGCGAAATAGAATATAAAATTTTTAATATTTTGTTCTATCCAAAAGGAGCGATCTTGTGCTTATGTGTTGCCTTTCCAGATCTTCAGATATTTTAGTTATGTGCATATTGCATGTATGTGCAATATTTTCAATTATCTGAAATGTATTATGATCTACTTTGACTTGATTTAACCCATTAGCCTTAACCGACTTGAGTTCGATCACACGTGAAGAATAAGCTTAGTTGGCATATTTTTTATTATTTTGCGAATTAATTTAGAGTATCAAATTGCTATTCGGATTCTTAAATTGCAAAGTGATAGAGGAATTATGGCAATTCGGCGTGAATTGGCTTAGGGATGAAAGTGTGCGTGCGCAGAACGTAATTACGTTCCGCCTGATTAACACGCGGCCGCAATAATGTATCGCATATATGGCGACGGTAGACATCATCTAATGGAGGCTTCTCCCAGATCGACTCTCGCGTACCCGTTCAGACTCCCCTCAGACGAGCCGTGCCTCCCTAGAACAAAATTCGAGTGTCTGTCTCCCTCTCTTTCTGTCCCTCTTTTCCTCTCCTGTCTCTGTCGTTTCTCCCACTTTGTGACCTCGTCCGTCCGTCTCGGTCGCTCTTCTTGTCTAGAGCAGTCGCTTACCGGGACCATCTTTCGCTCGCCCCTTTCATCCCTCCGGATCTGCCTGTCTGTTATGCTTTCACTGATTTGCACTTAGGAACACTCCACTGTGTGTCCGTCCGTTTTTGCGCCCCCCCTTCTTCCTCCTCTGTACTTTACTGTAGTTCTCGTTATTCCTTCATTTTCCTCAGCACGAAGCTCGCTTCTCTTTGCGACATCTCAGATCTGCGTGTTTTTGATTCTTATTTTTGCTAAATTCTCTCTAGTGTCCTTTCTTCCTGTCAACTTCATCATCTATGCACATCTCGCGTTTGTATTTTGTTATTTTCTTCGTCCCGCGAAGCTTCTCTCTCTCTTTTCTTTCAATTTATTTCAGGAATTTTTATATATTTTCTCTCTCTTTTTCGCGATTTCAATATTTCAAAGCCTCACGATGGATTCTTGCTTATATTATTATTTGATGATAATTCTTTTTTGCTTCTTATAGTAGTCTTTAATAAATGTTGGTCTCTGATATTCTTCATTTTGTTTTATTTCTATTATTTTTTTATTTCTATTAAGATATTTTATGTATATATTATCGTTTTATATATACACATATTATTAGAATTTGTAATCATGCAATTATGACGTAATTGAGAATTCGTTCAAATTAATTCTTTTATACATTGTGAAATCTCACCACAAGTACATAGTAGCAATTAGTAATAATAATGCGATGCAACGGAAAACACGAGATTTTTAGCATAAAAATTATTTTTTTATTTATTAAAAAGCATGAAATGTTAAAAGTGCACTCTATGATCGAAAATACATTACCTTTTACTGCATCATCACGTATGTTAATACAACTGGATATTTGATAAAATCATTACGAATAAAAAATGTAAATGATAAGTAATTGATTTACATATTTAATGTTAGGTGACGCACGAATAATCGGAAAATATGGATGAAATTTTATATTTACGCATAATAGAGTTCTGCGGCGGTACGATTGCGATTTAAAATATGCAATTAGTGTTTTACGGGAAAACACTGTGGGGTAGGAGGATACGGTACCGATCTCATTTTACCGGCGTTAATCATTACATACGTATAAAATAAAATACATGGTCATTAAATAAAGGATATATAAAATTCATCTCTGATTGCATTTCATACCTAAAACCGAAATGTAAAGAGAAAGAGAGATAGATAGATACATAGATAGATAGAGAGAAAGAGAGAGAGAGAAAAAGAGAAAGAGAGATCGCTCTCTCTCTCTCTCTGTAACAGTTATATTAAATAAAATTATAAGCTGAATGGCATATATGTTACCGTGATTATAAAACAAATCAATTCGTCATAGGCAATTTTCGTATACATTAGTAATTTGTGCTGTTAAAAAATTTAACTTAATTTACGTTTGCGTTTGTGTATTACAAGCGTGACTAGAGACAGAAACGTTATTGGTGGGCATTAATTTAATGCAAGGTTGCCGAAAACTAAGCGGAAAAGAAAACGAAGAAACGAAATGCGCATAAAACATTTGTTTCTCGTTAATATATGTAGGTATATAATATCGTGTCTCGTAATACTGCCACTGAGTTATCACTATAACTTAATTGCTAAAACTTATTATCGCGAAACAGCGCGATTTAAACTGTTCTTCGGGCAGACGAAGCCTGAGTGGTTAATCTGTTATGACAAATCAAATCCGTTACGCGTCGAGCATCAGGGAACGGACAGCGAAAGGGTGCGAGACGGAATACTGTGACACGTTAATTTACCACCCCTATAATTGGAACAGTAGTAATGCACTTAAGGAAGGATGAGAGCAAATAGCGCGTAGCAGGTCGGTCACGTGCAGGTCGCACGTGGCGGCACGTGTCGCCGACACTCGATGGCGCGGCCATCTCTCTGTCAAACTTCACAAAAAACAAATTGCGGTATAGCGATTCGAACGGCATATCGTGAAATATAATTTCTTTGCCAGTACCGATCTCTCTCAGGATCACGAAGATCATCGCGATGCCTTTGATCTGTTCGCGCCGGTATCGGTTGTAATTTTTTTCCAGAGAAAATTTCGTTTCCGTTAATCTCGAGATGCGCGTTGGTTCGAAAAAGCTGCGCGCTTGAACGCCTGATGACAATTCGATGAACGGCCAAACGAGATTATCAAGCCCGAATCGGCAACTTTTTAACTCGATTTCCAAACGTAAATTCCGAAACGCAAAAGATGACGTGTTTCAAGATCCGGAGGATTTAGGGCTCTTTTCAGACTTTACGCCCTCGTAGTACACCTAGTTGGTAATCCAGCCCTGGATCCTTACGACGTACCGTCAGGACCATATCCTTCCTGCCTGCGCCGGGGCTCATGGGCATATCCCCATTGGGGAGATGAGCGCATTAAGAAAATTGAAACGTCGATTTGTCCTCGAAACTCGGCCTGACGATAATTTTATTAAGACTGCCATTTCTCCGAGGGAGAGAGAGCGAAGGGCCACCGCGCGCGTTGCAGGATATCTCGCGGTCGATTTCAGTTATCCGTCGATGATGTTAATTTAAGCCGACGTAGCATATCCGGCCGTCTCTCTAACCTCTGAACGTCCCTAACTCGGAACCTTTTTTTTTTTACGATATCATCGAGAGATGAGGGAGCATAAGTATATTAGATTTCTAAACGATCTCATTTGATACTCTCTACGATCCTGTCACTGTCGGTTTCGTCGGGGGAAGTTTCAGAAATTTTGACACAATAAAAAGAAAACTCGAGATTTTTAAAGTTTCGACCGTTGTTTGTAGTCCGATGGATACAAAATTGTAATTAAAAGCAAATGCGAGAACGCAAAGATTAACATTTACGAATTAATTGCAAGTTTTATAAATTCGAACGTTTACAGAAACAAGAAACACTTTAATACTCGCGAGAAATGTTACAGTAGCATTGCGTCTGCGAACGCATAATTTTTTTTAGCGAGAGAAAAATGTCGAAATTATTACGAGGATAGCAATATAATTAGACGCATAAGGATAATCGTATCTTTGCGTGTCCGACGCACCGGAGAGAACACACAAAAAGGAGGAATTTTTCAAATACGAAACAATCGGCAATGAACGGTGGTGCGCGGCGCGGGTTCTATCCTGTTTATAGAATGACACATATTCGTCGTCGGGTGTTTGCTCTACCCACGCACCATGCGCTCTTATCCACATGTTGTCCTCGAGCAGGTGCACACGATCGTGCCCCTTCACCCCAACGCGCTCGTCCCTCTCTGTCAAGATACAATCGTGGCGTAAACATATGGTCATAATAATAGACTCTTGATTTTGACAAGGGGTGCTCTCTATAAGTGCCCCGTGATTGTTTCTCGAGCATAAACGTAAAGCGCGTAGTATACAACTGGTCGTAGACATTTCGGTCTAGCAAGCGAAGAAAAAAGATTTCGAGCTATTATTTATAGATTAAATGTGGCACGTTAAAAACTTTTATTTTTTTTTCAACCTTAATTTGTAACAATGAGAAAACGAAGATTAAAAATAATTACATTCTATTGCGCGAATTTTTAATTATCTTATTTTCAGAGTCTAGAAAAATGAAAATTATAATATTGCTGTTAAACAAGTAATGGATAATTGATAGAAAAAAACTTGAAATAAAATATTAATATTGAAATGAAAAATCTTAATGAGGACGCGGGTAATAGAAAAAGCTGGTCAATATAAATCTGCCAAATTGGAAGTCTGTGATTGTATGTGGTTAAAATGAGATAACTTTCGCAATACGTATCGATTGTGTGAAACAGCTATCAAACTTTCTCATGTATGGCCCCGCTAACGATTCGTTTCATTTTAATGAACCAATAATTGTTTCTCACAATGGTATTGCGCGTTTTCGGTTATTCACTAGCTAACAATCATTACTTTCGGCGAGAAGCAAATTATACGAAATAACGTGGCGGGGAATGTGGAAAATTACTTGTCGTGAATTCTATCATATACATCGATTAATTAAGTAATTACAATTATGAATGACGTATAATGTAATATGCTGAATATATTTTGCGAACGTGGAAAGGATTGACGCTGTTAAATTTTCAGCGCGACTTTGCGAAAAAAAATTTTAGTCGGTAATTTCCATATTTCCTATTACAAACAGACTGATTATATCTTTTTCGTATAAAAGCGTTTGTCATTTTCTTCAATTTATTCTCTTTCAACAACACGGATAAAGTTTCACGAGCGAAATTGTCTCTCTCTGTATTTAATGTTTAGAATCAACAGTAGTGATTGAGGTCGTTGGGTAAACGGCACAATAACACAATATATAATTTTGCAATGATACAAAATTAATAATTACTGTACGCAGTAATTAAAACTATGTACTGGATATTCAATTGCAATTGTTTGGCAACTTCTAGCGTTTGTTGACGAGAAGTCATTCGTGCTTAATCTTATATCGCGTTAAAGTATCTCTTACTATAAGAGGGAAAAATCAGACTAGTATGTATGTATCGTATTATATATAGTTTCTCTATACACACACACACACACATACATACGCGCGAGTTCATTTCGTTTGTGAAAACGCGAGCGGATCAACGAAGAGTGATTCAACGAATAATACGAGGCAGGCAGCGTACGAATCGGCTGCCAAAGCCGCTCCGGTTAGTTTGTTATTCAGGGAACGTCTTCGATTGCATGCTGCAAGACAGATCGATTGAATGTCCTCTTCAAAAATTGATTGTACGTTTTATATGATGTGCCGAGGCAATAGAGGTAACTTCGCATAGGGCATAAACTATACTCCGACGACGGTATATCAGGTCCGAATAAAGTGATAACGCTCAGTCATTACTCCCGAACGGAGCAGGAGAAAGAAAAAAAGAGATTGTCTTCAAAGAGCGCGCGGTACGCTTTTCTTTAACTCTCATGAAGACAGAAACGAAAGTCGAAAGGATGTTTTCACACACCGCGTTCGGTTAATTCACGGTTAATTCAGGCCAGTATTTGTCAATATTTCAGATACGATGCAGTAGCGTTTAACTGTTGCTATCCTCCGATATTTTCGCAAAGATGATAATCTTCTAAATTTATTTTACAATCTCTGGAAAAAATAAAATAAAATTGTAGAAATAATCTTTCCTTATTCCATTGCTAAATACGTCGTAATGGTATAATTTTGATATATCGAGATTTTTTTTTTTTTTTTTGTAGATGTTCCTAATCTATATAAAATGAGATCGTGTATCGGGAACGCGGTTATAAAAGATAAGCAATTCTGCGGTGTGTGCGTTTGAAACACGGCGCGGCGGTGTACGTGACTGAATTCTTAAACGGGCGAATTGCGAAGTTCGGGTAGAGTTCAGATGGGGAATGGGATCCGTGTTTGTACCGCGCCGTTACGCGATCATCTCACCCACGGATCGCACGGGGGCATCCGGTACACGTATGTGTCCCGTCCCTTAAACCATGTACATGACACGACACACGCGGGTCACACGTGCGGATGTCCCTTGGATCGGAACACTGTCCCCGACACCGTTTTACGGCGTGTTAAGCGCAGCCGAAACAGTGCACGCTGCATTCCCGCGTTTCGCTCACAACAATTTCCGCTATAAATAATTACGAGCGACATTAATATTCGAATAAATTATACGGAAATTGTCCGGAGTTTTTTCTATTCTATATCGAACATTCGAGAATTTGAAAAAGAGTCTATAGAGGTTGCAGCGCGACTTTCGAATTTTAAAATTCTCGATTCTAGAAATCTCTCTTCGGAAGGACTTTGCGCGCTCATCGCGCGTTTATCTTTAGAGATCTAATCGCGATGAGGGGATCAAGATTACCCCGAGTAAATTTAGTACTCGTTAAGTTTCGCCCCTTCGGTATATTGTGTTCGTAGATACACGTGCGCGTGTATCTATACACGTACACAAAGCCACGTTTAATCACGAAGGAAAGAGACGAAACAGAAAGAGAGAGAGAGAGAGCTCGTAGGAAGGAAGGAAGGAAGGAAGGGTATGTGGAAGGGAAGAGAAACCCACGGAGGGTGCCCCGATAAGTATTATTGTAATTATACACTTAGGTTTATTTCCTGCGAACGCGCACTCATAGGGGTTGATGGCATTATATACCACGGCACCCTAATAAAAATAATAAGAGCGTTAAACCGCGGAGAGAGAGAGAAAGAGAGAGAGAGAGAGAACGGTATGAGAATAATGTTCGCCTTTCCGTGCGGTCAACCGCGGACGAATCCTCATAATGCGTGTTGTACAAGTTGTTGTGGTAGTGTTGTACAGTCCCATTTATAGGGAGACACACAACGAGTAGCTTCGTACGTCTACACTTGCCGTTAATATTTTGCCGATACTCGATAGATTCTACCTAATTCTTCGCGAGAAAAAAAAATAAAGACGGTAATCAATTAAATTCTTCCTCAGAAGAGCTCGATTCTGTATTGCTTAAAAAATTCATGGATGACATTTGCATCTGTAATTTTCGATAATCGGTGGAAAGTGATTTATGTTATCTCTAATAATATTGTATATGTGTGTATACACTTTTATCGTGAAAATTTAATTTAATTTAATTATCTCCTATGCGACGTTAAAAAGAGCCTTCCGTAGCCGCTTTGGGTATTTTTAAGTAAGACATTAGCTCTTAAAAAAAAATCGAGATGCGCGATCAAGGCAGAAGTATTATATTGTATCTCTCATGTTCGAGTCGCGCGGCGTAATCTTCATAATAAAGTAGGGAACGATAAAAACCGGAGAACTTTGAGAGACAAGGCGGAAATGTCGTTCGTCTATCTAACCATCCATGTGTCTCACTGATATACAGAGAGCAAGAAGACCCTCGGTGGTGTCCAGAACTCGTGGTTTACGCGCGCCTGTATACACGCGTGTGTAGGTTTATTTATAGATGGAAGGCAAGGTCTCTACATAGATTTACGTGTGTCAAAGCCTGGCGTGGCGCAAGAACACATCGCAGACCCTATATATCGAGCTGCATTGCGAGGTTTTGCGCGACGTTTGGTGAACACCACAGGGAGAGTTCGAAAATAGGACTGCGCCCCGTTAAGGTGCGCATATTGTCTGTTTGAAAGCGGCTCGTAAAGCATACGGTTCGATTTTTTTTTTGCGGTTATAAAATCTGGTATATTAAAATAAAAGATAATAATCGGAATTCAGATCTCTGTGGTAATTTGATATCGATTCGAGATTTCGATTAAGAATATCTTTAGAAATATGATTATATAACAAATGATTTAAAAATCTATTGGTGACTATTTTTATTAATTAATAATTTTTGGCATACATGTTTTCCAATAAACAGATTTTATTTATAATTCTTTTCTTCTCTTAAGAGAGAAAGAGAGACGGATAGAGAGACTTGTTGGATAAAAATTATTTTATAATCAATTGAAAATCTTTTTAACAATCTCGTTTATTCTGTGTTAATGACACAAACGAATAAGAAGCTGGAAGCTTGGCCAGATATGGCTAATATAAGCAATTATAAAAATACGTCGAAAAATACATGAATGTGAGACTTGCGGACATTTCTCCCCCAAGAAATAAATTCGAGAAACTAGCTTCCTTTTATCTTCCTTTAGCTTTTCTGCGAGAATCGCACTTTCGAAGAGTGTCTCGCCCATGGTGGCCCGCCATAATTTTCAATTGCGCAAATTAACATTTTCGTTCTGCGCGTCTCCGTGAAGCGCAATAAATAAGGGGGCCAAGTGAGTAGTAAATATAAATCAGGAGTGATTGGATGTAACCGGGGGTGTTATGTGTCCCCAGCGTCCCGTGTGTGGGATCGTCCGCGGGTCTTCTACGGCCAAGAGAGACGGAAAGAGATAGATACACGTATCCGGCAAACGTAGGTGAAACGATCGTGAAACGATGAACTATCTCCCTGTAGCGATGGGTCTAAGCTGTCACCTACTTTTCATATCTTTCGAACAATTTTAATACACGCTCGATCAATCATATACTATAAAAACCTGTAGGAAATCTGTAGACAAACTTTTGAATCATGAAAATAATCCATCGATTGAGCCAACAATTTTTTGGATGTTAAACAATCATTTTTTAATATGGATTGAATATTAATTTATACTCTAGCCAAAATTATTTAATTTATTCATTAATCAATTATTAAAAAATTATTAGAAATTAATCATAAATCGAAACAGAAGCTTTATAAATTGTTTAAATCATTGATTGATCGTATCATTTGCTGTCGATGCTGAACGAACTAAAAAAATGATCTTTATTATAATTATTATATATATACTTTTTAAATAAAATCGGTTTCTCGTTTAAAATCGCCGTGCATAATAGACAATCGCACGTTACCTTAATCTTTGAGCAACCAGATATGTTTCTTTGTATAGTTTCACGGCAATTGATATCCGGCATCGACTCCATCGCTACTCTTATCCACCTAGTTTACCTTCACTATTGCAGACGACGTACTCGCTCGGCGTCGACGTGTCTCGATACTTCGAAGTATATGTATTCCGTAAAAGTACGAGCAATGCACCGTCGGCAGAGTCGCGTTTCTCACGCCGCCGCCCCCTATCATTTTAATTTCTTCCCCGTTTATATCCGTCACTAAGAATTTAACCCTTTATAGTCCAAAGTGAATTCTGAATAACGCTGTTGGATAACAGTACGATAGAGTACGATCCGAATTTGTAATGAGGCTAACACGGTTCGATTTTATTCTAGCGGAACGATTATTAGATTATTCAGATACAAATTATATAAGTAGATAGGATTTTATTGTTGATCTTTTACAAGCTTCTTTTTCTTTGAGTATGTTTTCACTCGATTGAAATTGTGTTTCTTTCCTTATGAAAATATTGTAACGGATTATATCTCTTTTGTAACTTTTTAATACTCGATACAGAATATTGTATGTACGTAGATAATTGTGATCTTAGATTAAAAATTTCTGTTCAAGCAAAGAGTTTAAAAAAATAAGTAAAAGAATAAGATTTTTATTATATTTACTTTCATCTCTGCAGCTAATTTGCGAAAAATGTGCTTTTATTTTCAAAACACACACATATAACTTAGGGAAACACTACATCTAAATACTACATAACATCTCAACACTTTCGCTCGGGAACAAATATAAACCAAAGTTTGGCGATCTATTTTAAAATAGCCCTGCATATTAACGATCCATCCGTTTATATCTGTTCTTATATCAAGTGAGTCAGTTTGGTTTTTCGACAGGCCGCCGTATGACACGAATATTCCAGCCGCGCGAATATACCGAGTAATTTCTTTCGAACGCACACGCGCTTCGCTTTTTTTTTCCCTCCTCGCCCCGTACACAGGTGTGTGCTCGGTGTGGAGAGACACAGGTGTAGGCCGGATATCGATTATGTAATCTTGCGGCCGTGCGGGGAGCCGTGGCACGTATACGCCGTAATGCACGGACGGAGAGCGTCCCTTCACCCCCGGATGGGGGTTGGTTGGGAAGAAGGGGGAGAGGGGAACGGCGCGAGCCACCCCCGCGCGCATAAAATAGTTCAAGCCCGCCCCGTGAAGCACTTGTGACGTTAATTGTCGCCTTACTACCGCCGCGCGTCGCCCACGAACAATCTCCCTTGTCACGACGCATACATATGTCGTTTTTCAGATTTTGATGGGAGCGACGACGTGGCGCGATCGGTTCGTCACCGGCTATCAAGATTTCTTCGAGGAAATTCGCCGAAACGGGTGAGTGTCGTAATCTTTTATATGATTTGTAAAAAGATATTAAACTATTCGTTATTCCGATCAGTTCATATCGAAACACACGCGTCGAATGAGATATGAAATATCTGGTAAAATGCTCACTTAATGATTTCATTTTAATAATTTTTTCTGGACGAAAAGTAAGGAGAAAAACTGTCTGTGAAAAAAAATTTTTACTGAAAATGGATAAATCTATGATATGAATTGCATTGATATTATAATCTTGAAGATATCAAACAAAATAATGCGTCGATTAAAGATGCAAATTTAGAGACTCGAGTACATATATATATATATGTGTAGATAATTTCACGTCAAATTGGACAAAAATCGACTTTTTTTGACCTCGTATTTTTTAAATCAATCGAAACTTTTTTTTCACGTGAAATATGCATAAAATGAGGAGATACGTATTTTTGTATTTGTCCGAAATATTTTTTTTGCAGAAGTTATAAATAACAAAATTTTCGTGAAAAATGAAGAAGTTGTCAATTTAAAAAATTAATATCTCTGGTTATATTTGTCGTAGAGAAATTTTCAAAAATGCATTTTAAAGCTAAGGAGATAACCTTTTTTGTAAAAATATTTTAAGTTACAAGAAATTGCTAATTACAATTGTTATAAATAATTGAAATGTTTAATAATTTTTTTCACCAAAAAGTACACTTTTAAAAATTTTTAAAATAATGCTATATCATTCTTCATTTCATTCTGAAAGTGTACATATTTTTTATTTTATGGAGAATCGATAGATTCTATTTTTTATATATTTTTAATAAATGAGGCGCCGCGCCGTGCTCGCGTCACTGGCTCGATCAAGTAGTATGCTACGTGCTATGGCGCGCCGATTTCTTCGGAAGCCAGTGGTCGAGCCAGTGACGCGAGCACGGCGCGGCGCCTCATTTATTAAAAATATATAAGAAATAGAATCTATCGATTCTCTATAAAATAAAAAATATGTACACTTTCAACATTAAATGGAGAATGAAATAGCATTATTTCAAAAATTTTTTAAAGTGTATTTTTCGGTAAAAAAAATTATTAAACATTTCAATTATTTATAACAATTGTAATTAGCAATTTCTTGTAACTTAAAATATTTTTATAAAAAAGGTTGTCTCTTTAGCTTTAAAATGCATTTTTGAAAATTTCTCTACGACAAATATAACCAGAGATATTAATTTTTTAAATTGACAACTTCTTCATTTTTCACGAAAATTTTGTTGTTTATAACTTCTGCAAAAAAATATTTCTGACAAATACAAAAATACGTATCTCCTTATTTTATGTATATTTCACGTGAAAAAAGTTTCGATTGATTTAAAAAATAGGTCATTTCTTGTCCGATTTGGCATGGAATTGCCCATATATATAATTTGAAATTAACTTTTACATAAAATTCCCCATAAGTTGACATTTCTTAGTATTAATAAAAGATGCATATTAATATAAGATTATAATTGAAAGTCAAGTCACACTACTGTCCGACAATCTTGCGATGCGTGGTATGCTGTTCTCCGATAGGAAAAGAGCTTTTACTTTCAACGGTTAATGAGTAATGACACGCGCCGAATATAGAGGACTAATCGATAATCGCTACTAACCGCGGCTCTTTGCGCGATGTTTATCGCCTGTCGCTGCCTTTACCGTACAATTTTCAGAAGAAATTAGTAACAGTTTTTTGTTCGATTATGCAAATCACACATTTCTTTAACGTTCGTTTAGAGACAAGATATCAAGCTTTTTTTCTTTATTAGGAAAATTATATATTAAATTAAATAACATAAGAAATAATGAATACATTTTTATCTCATAAAAAAGATTAAATATATCAGTCCTGATAATGTTAATATATAAACTAAAATCGTTTAACTTTTTGGATACTTTAATATACATTATTCTTATATGAATATAGAAAGCGTTGCTTTGCAGGGAACTAAAATTATTTTTTGTATTCCCAATTAGTGTTATATTAGCAAATATTAAGCATCTAAATTACTGCAATATTAAGATTGATATCCAATAAACAAAATTATTATATCACTGTATCCATTTATTCGGCAGCGATTTTCTACATAGATAACAATACTAGTATCAATAATATTAATAATGATATATGAATGTTGCTATTATTAATTTTGATTTGAATATTTGAATATATGCTTTTTTAATAATATTATAGGTGTAGTAGAATATTATTTCAAATAGTAGCGTTACTGTGTATGTATAACATAATATAATATAATTGTTTTTGAGGGAAAAGAGAAAAAAAAAATAGATAGCAATGATAGGTTGGAGAAAGAATGTTGCATCTTGTGCTTTTTTTACATATTGTTGGCACATATTAATTAAATGAGATTTTAGTTTTCTTCTCTGATGAAGTAATTTTATATTATCTTAAACTACAGTTAACGACTTCAATATAGGCCATCTTCAGTTTTACCAAATTAGTAGCTCAGCCTGAATTGCTAATCTTTGAAGTTAGTACAAGCACGTTACTTCTAGTAAGATTCTATCGTTGGAATCTGAACTGAAAAAAACTAAGAGAGCTTAATATATATCAAAGCGAAACATAACGTTCGAGTTTAAAAGATAATATCCATAAATATAAATATTAATTAGTTTTCAAAAATAGCCGTCTGCAGGGAGAAAGAGAATTGCGCGAAATGAAATTTTCTCGAACGTTTTGTCATCTTCCCACATACACACACACACATAAACATACAATGTTAAGAAAAATTAAGTCGTATAAAAATGAGCATCGCTCATCTGCCATCCGCGACATGGTCGGATAATGAATAATTCGTACGCAGCATCCGAATATTTGATATCGAAGCATTCGATTGCGCTGACGGCGAGAAACGAAAATTAAAAGATTAATGATGTGTAAAAAAAAAAAAGAAGAGTCGCCGCGTTTTATTAAGCCGCGTCGTTAATATGCCACCCGGCTATAAAAGGGTCGTCGAAAAGCAGAAAATGTGCAAAGTAAACGTCCAACGAAGCGTGAATAATTACCATCAAGCTGATGAATACGTAATACGGTTCTGTATTAATTATCATAGATAATTAACACCGTAGGTGAAAACCGCGCCTGATGCTCATAGACAATTAATAGCGATAGACAATTAACGACCGACCTTCGTTGATACCTTCTTTTGACCGCGAGCGTTCGCGCTTGCGCGGCACTCGAAATAAATGTACACCCGAATATGACCATCGTAATCATCGATCGATTGGCAAATGCTGTCTCAACGACATGCGAATCGTTTTTGCATAGATTAGCGATATTTGCGGACGAACTTATCGCGATTTTTTCCCTTCGAATTGATTTTACAATAATATCATGCCGCTAATATAGAGCATCTTATCGTGTCGAGTTGCATGAATTTTTACACTCTTTACGAGATTTCTTCACGAGATTTCTTCACGAGATCCGGTGTTTCGTGTTCCTGTCAAAATACGATGTACACGATGACAGTATAGTTGCGAATATATGATACATTTGCATTTTTTTTTAATAAACGCAACGCATTCTAATTTTTTTATTGGATGAAGACGAGCGATGTGACGAGAAATTATAAAAAATACGACAATAAAGTATACTTTATATACATCTTTTCAAATAAATTAGGTTATGGACGATTTATATATATAAGGCGCTTATGTCCTAATGTATGTGTTATTTAAAAACGCAAAGATTATCAATAGCATCGGCATTTCTCTCTTCCTCGTCTCATACGGCTTAATATAGCCGATGAAGGAATGCGCCCTATAAAAGTGTTCTACTTGTGGGTGTTTCCGGTTTCGGAATTACTATTTTATCAGAGCATTAATCGTCCGTAGAATCCGTACTCGAGGAAAAAAAAAAACGCGATAAAGCATTAGAATGCGAACGGGGTGAGGAAAGCGGAGGGGAGGGTGGTGGAAGGGGGAGGGGGAGGGGGAAGGGGCGAAAGACACAGGATAACACGATACGTCGTCTCTCGCGCGCGCGTTATCGGGGAGAGAACTGAAGAGAAAAATCAAAGGAGAAGAGAGGGGCCGATTACATCGGATTCGCGTTACCGGGCGTAACAGTACGGCTGTAATCTCATCTAGGCACTCAGCTCGTAGCGACGGTTTTTATCCTATTACGTCACATGAATAAACTAAAGACTGCGGAGCCCGCGCGCGCGATGTGTAGCCCGGGGAGAAACGCATCGCGCCGTCGGGGTGGGACTCGCTTCGGATCGTTCGATATGGTTTGGTTTCCGACCTCACGATAGTCGGAGTAGTCTGCCGAGGGATCGGAAAAGCGAAGGACAAGGCGAGAGAGGCAGAGAGAGAGAGAGAGAGAGAGAGTGAGAGAGAGATGGGCCGCAGGAACATACAGAGAGGAACGTGGCTCAACTGTGATTGATTCCGTTTAGATACCTGCTACTTTTATGAGCTTTATGATTATCGTAAAATGCGGCGAATAGGATCGAATAGGATCAAAACTTGTGCGTTTCAAGAGTTCCTCGTTTTCTTTTCTATTTAATTATCGTCAAAAACAGCCAACAGCAGTTCTTCGCGTGTGATTGAACCCACATTAATATTCTATACTTGTGTACATCTATCTATTTTTTTTTTTTTTTTATTTCAATTATATGGAATTTTTGTAGAATGTGCCAAACTCTGTAGAAAAGTTATTATAATTTTGGCATGACTCGCGAATGGTAATTTCAAGATTGAATGTCAAATGCTTCTGCATCTTGCAACGCTGAATATTTGAAACTTGTGAGATTTCTTTAAAATTGAAAAGCTAATAGTGTTAAAGTTAGAAAGTTGCGACGCACAAGTAACACAGATCACTGAGAATTTGCCATCGATAAAGATAATATCGAGATAAATCTGATTCCAAGTTTGAAATAAAGCTTGTAAATAGCATTCACTTCTAGCTCGTAAATAGCATTCACTTCTAGCTCCTTTTTTTATATAAGCTTTGCTTCTTCTACGATTGTGCAGATTATCAGAAATGTGACGAATGGCTTTCACGTCTCTATCCTGTTAAATTCATGAAGACTAACAGCGTAAGGTAAAGTTGGCCGCGTATTCACAACTAAGTAAACTCGCTGTGGGGGTCATAAGACATTAAAATAATCGATATTTGCTCAGATCCTAGTCTTTACTCGGTTTAATCCGCGTCATTATAATACCAATTTTTCTTCATTTTCTTTCAGACATACATATATATTCTTTTAGAGAGAGATTATGAGAGAGAGAGAGAGAAACTTTTTCAATCTGCACTTTTCGACTTGCTAGATTTCGGAGCAGCACGATTGTCATACATACGTAACGTTTTGCTTAACGATGTTTCGTTTGACCTTAATAGAAAAACGGCGCTCGATACGGTAACGATAACATACTCTAAATGCGGCGTTTCACCGAACGGCGGAATATGATTTAAATGAAACCTTGAGACGTTTAATTTTAAACCGCATCGCGAATCGAAAGTTATTTTTATTAAGCTCTTCACGCCGGACAAATTCTATCGCCGCGGATATTTCCCCGACCAATTTCACTTTTGCATCGACCGTTTCTACGACAGCTCGATAATGCAATTTACCGCGATCAGATCGCCGCGATTGATTGTCATGCTCACAATCGTATTATAATTCGGCATAAATAATTGTTTAAATTCAATTATGACATTTAGTTCTTCGATTAGCTCGATTCGAGACAAATTCATCAGAAGAGAATTGACATAATTTTCTGATAAGCTTATCTGTATCAGAAATCAAAATTGCATGAACAATACTCTTGTTTGTAAGCTGAAAAACTATCCGCATATTATAAATCATTAGTTTTCTTTTTTACATTTTTGCTATTGATTTTTTAATTTATTAAATATGATATATCGAATCAATTATTATTACATCATTTTTGATAAAAGTGTATTTATTTTTCAAAATTTTATTTTCTGGATGACTTATCAATGCAAACATTATTGTCGTTTTTAACAAACATTATTGTAATTTTTGGCAGTATAAGTATCTTAAAACATATACTTTATTTTAAGCCCTTTCGTGAAAAAAATCAATCGTAGATATTAATTTGATCGAAATATCTATTTATAATTTCTTAATTAAATTATCGTTCAATCCAACAATTTTTAAATACTCAGATACTAGACTATTATTGTTTTTAGATGGACAGACAGAGACATATGTTAATATTTTATGATAAATGTAAAAGCATTTTCAATAAAAATATTTTGTCTCCTTTAATAGTTCAACATGCTTCACATAAGAATATGTGTAAAATATTATTTTTTTGCGCTTGTCAATGAAACAGGTGATCTTTTTCAAACTTTAAATGCTTGGATAAATTGCTTGGATTAATCTCTTTTATGTTTTGTATTGAAATAAGAACTTTTATTTCGGCAACTGACGATCTCGGCAACTTTAATGGGTTTGTATTATACATCGTTGTGTTTACTTTTTAGCAGAATCTATCGTACGATAAATATGAAGCTACAGCAAATTATTTAAAAAAATAATACATAGTAACCCCTTGAAATGATGTTGCCACTTTCTCTTATATCTATATCTATATTTACGAAGATATACTTTTATACTTATATAAAAATTTCCTAAATGTTGAATTTACGATAACAGTATTATTGATGTAGTAAGTAATGAAACATAACTATAATTACTGATACTTTTATATATTTAACAAACATTAATATTATATGATAGAGTTTTTTTAATTTAAATGTATACGGGTTTCAAGACAGGATATATAATTTTTAACGGATTTATACGTCGTCGCTTCTAAAATTAAAATACGTATAAAATGAATAAAAGTGATCTGAGATCTTTGGAAACATTTATTTCGTTAGCTAAATGCAATGCAACGATTCTAAAAAAACGGTTCCAGACTTCTCGGGAAGTGATGATTTATAATATAGACGCAACACTTGGAAGAAATATTGATCTTTTCATGAATAAAGAAACATGGGTTCATACGCGTATTTCTCACACACACACATATATACACAGTTATATTTATAGATATATTCGCTTTAAAATTGGGTGTCTACATGTCGCCTGTAAGTATGAGAAATATGACCATGCCGACGCGGTCAAGTGTCGGGCAATGAAAACGAATGAAGAGAAACTTCAACGACATCCCTCGCCATCCTACGTCGCTCCTTAAAATGTTCCACGGTGTCGTATTCTTGCGTTTATCCGATACGCCATTTCAATCGTATTTTAAACGATTGCAGACACAAAATTGTCCGCGTCCCAATAGTGCAATAGTGCACGCAATATCGCATATAATAATCACGAATAAATACAAACGTGTCACGTAGATTATACATTGAGCGAATTAAAAGTAAAACGTACGTTGTATGCTGTATTTTAGGAGAATGTCAGATAATATTGACCCTGAAAGATTTTCCGATTTGATTACGATAATATAAAATTAATTAAAGTTTAATATAATAACATTTTGTTAAATTAATTCCATTAAAATTTTTGATGAAAAAGATTTATTAAAGATTATTACGTTTTTCGAATTATTTTATTTTATATTAGTTGATTTGCAATACATCTTTTAAATTTCTTAAAAAATATATAAATTAAATTACATCTCTTCAGTTAAAATATTATGATTTAATGTATGTTATTATAGGTTCGTAGAATATTTCAGTAGTAGCAGACTTCTTATAGTCCATTCAAGAACCTAAATTTACAAAATAAACTATTGTATCTATCGATAAGACTAAAAATGAGAATCTTTTTACTAACAAATCTCGTTGCAATATCGTCAAACCTAATTTTGGCAAAACTAATCGATAACGCATTTTTTTCCCTAAATAAAATCTTAATTTGATTCAACGTTTATTCTTCGAAATAGAAAACGTAATTTAATTTAATTTAATTAGCTAAGTCTCATAGTTTCTATCTTTAAACATTAAACATTAAACATTAGAATATGCATGAAAGATTTTGTGCAATGTAATTATTAAGAAACTTAAGATTAAGAGAAAAATATTCAATATATAAAATATATGTAAATATACGTATATTCTATTGTTTATTACTTATATTATTCATAGTTCTACAATACGACCATTACGTTAGATTAATGCTCATGCTTTCAAACATTTTATTTCGACATTAGTTATTGAATAATCCGCGCAAAAATATTCGACCGTTTAAAAAAGTTTATATACTTAACGAGATACAATATATTTTTCTCTAAGAAACTACATATAAAAGACTATGAAGAGTCTTTTAAACGAGTGTGAATTACGGCTTATGCAGGAGGGGAAAAATCATATCCTATCATTGAACATCTACTATAATCACTCATCATTGCAACACGCGGGTTTACATCGGACGAGTGTTGAGCTCTCGCATGATCCGTGATGGATTGCGCAAAACTGTGTCGCAAAGTATTTTTACAACCGCTCGAAGCTGTATCGAGCGGGATATATCGAGGCGGTGCGATTCGAACGTGAAATTGTAGGGAACCGATAATTTCACTCACCGTAGGGTTCGGCATACATCGCCTCGGTGGCGGCGGCATCGGATCCGGCGCGGCGCGATAAGGCGGCGGCGAGTATCTCCCCGAGGGAAAGCATCCCGGGGCGGTGATGGGTGCCCCGTGGAGCCCCTTGCTCCCCATCATCTTGTCCGGCGAGTACATCATCTTGCGTGCCGCCTGAGCCTACCCTTAGGCCTCTTCCGCGTTATCCGGTTTCTCCGGGCTTCCGGAATCGGGCGGCACTCTCACACGAGACGTAGGTGATACCGGCAGCGACGGCTGCGTCTCTCGGTTCCAAGATGCATTCGCATCTGTGTTGTCGTGATGATCGTCTGGATCGATGCCGAAGAAGTAATTCAAAGTACGTTCTCACCGTTCACGTTCACGTTCACCGAGCGGAGCGGAGACGAGACGACACCACGTCCAGTATACGCGTGTGTATATGTATATATATATATATATTCCGCAACGGGATCCTGGCACTCACCTAATGATGCACCCACCTTAATCGAGATCCATCAGTATATAAGCGTGTGGACGCGACGGACGCCAGAGACCCGCATCTCGATCGTCAGTTTGAACGTCGCTTCCACAGTCAAGGAAAACACGCGCGCACCCCCGTGTGTCGGTTATCGTGTCGACGATAACCGATAATTCACGATCTCTCCGAGCACCTTTTTTTTGTTTTCCTCTCTCTTTTCTTTTCGCAAAAAAAAAAAAAAAAATTTGTAAAATCGATCCGCACGCTCTACTTCGGGATACACTTCACTTCGGGCTTTTCACCAGCGTGTCCCGCTAAGGATGGCAAAACCGAGAAAACGAGACCGATCATCTACCGATCCGAGCGACGAAGTCACCGGATTCTTCGTGTCCCGCGAGGCACTCGGGCGGGATTAACTCGGAGTGACACTGGCTTTCGGAGGGAAAAAGGGAAAAGAGAGAGAGAGAAGTATAACCGGCTCACACTGTCATACACAGGGGGTTGAAGTACGCGCGGGGGTACAGTACGCGGACTCTTGTCCCGAAGCTCTGCACTTTTTGGCGCTGACTGGCCGGCGAGGAGCGCCTCGCGGATGAACTCTTCCAGGGGGATGGCAGGAGTGCTGCTGTCCGTCCGGGGGTGCACAGGGTGGGGGATGCAGCGGGGAGGATCGGCGGTCCTGGCGCGATGCGGCGCAGCGTGGCGCTTGCCCACACGACGGGAGGGTTCGCTCCTCGTTTCGCGAGGGGGTGAATCCGCCGCGGCGGGGGTGAGTTAGCCAGCGGAACGGAGAGTCCCGGTGAACGGGGGCGGAGCCACGCGCGGTTACGCTTGCGCCCCTAATCTCATGCACGTCGGCCATCTTTGCCGTTGCTTTCAGGGGTTGCTCGCATGGGTGTCGCTAACCGCGACCACCCGTTTGTCCATCCTTCCCCGTGTGCGTATGTCTGCTGTGCCGGTGTGTGTGTGTGTGTGTATATATATATGTATGCGCGTGTATATCTCGACATCCCTTCACCCTTCTACGTCTACGTTTTGCCCGCCGCCGCCACTCGCGCTCGATCCTCTTTACACCCTCTCTCTATATTTCTAGTTGAGCCAAGTCTATCCCTCTCCCTCCCTCTCTCTCTATCTTTTACATCTTGCCTGTCTTCCCGCCCGTACATCTCTGTAACCTCTTCCGGCGCGTCTTTCTCCTCCATGGCGAATATCAGCTCTATTTTACTCGCGCGCTCGGTCGTACGCAAACGTCATAAGTCGCGTTATCGTTATATCTCGACGATGTATAAATATCTGCGCGTGCCTATTGTAATCTTTATCGTCGGGATAATAAATCCCTTCTTTATCTCTCTTTCTCTCTCTTTCTCTCTCTCTCTGTTGCATCCCCTTCGCACTTACTACTTACTACTACGCATATTTTGCATAGTACGTGCGCTCTTTTTGATTCTCCATCTCGCTCAATCTACTTCTGCACCCTCGCTGCACACCTTTCCACGTCGGAAAGTCGTCATTCGGAGCGAACTTCATTTCCAAGTAAGTCTCGCCGTCGCGCGTGTCGGTACAGAAACGGATGACTCTCCTTTTTCTCATATCTCGCGCATCTGGTGCATCGCACTTTCGTTGACCCAAGCGAAACTCGCTGTCACGGCGGACTTGCCATTGACGTATTAGTAAGAAAAATCAGATTCCTCCCTTGCTTCTTCTCCCCTAATTCTTTCAACGATCACTTTATATTTTTCTTCCTCGACAAGACGCGCTCAAATCTGACGTTTTTCCCAAAATGAGCGATAGGCGAGAGTTTATCTTGCTCCGATCGTAAAATTCACGCGTATATATAAAGTCTATACTCTAAGTCATATCATATGGCGAAACTTTGACTGACGAAACAACTTTAATCCATTAGGCCGTGTTGCGTTGTAACAGTTACATTGTTGTGAAAAATTGGTCGGGATATTCTTTATACGCGTAACGCGGGCATATATTCATTTCCCGTGTTAAACGTTCATGAGAGCGTACCGATGGCAGTAATTACGCATCGTGAAATTTATTTTAAATGTTCATGACGAGAGAGAAACTTCGAAATATAACTGAAATTCATTTAATCCGTATTAATATAATATATTTATATTGTGTTATCAAATTAATTAAAATATTCTTAATATATACCAATGGCAAGTGCTGAACGGCACATGTCCAGTTCTCACGTTAAACGCTTATCTCTTCACGTAATTCCACATAATATAACATCGGATGCAATTTTCATTTGAAATATATAAATTTTAAAACTCAGGCAGAGAGTTACATACGCGCGCATACGCTTATAACGCCGATTACCGGGCGCTGTAAATATGGATTAATGTTTTTTGAACTTTATTTGAATTAAATTTATTCATTTCATTTTATGATTTATTTTATAAGTATAGAATCCGTTTTAGCAAATATGGAAATTATGGACGCTTGATAAATTTCTATCTAATATTACAAATATATATATATATGTATATATATATTTATATATTTTGATAAAAGATTGCTGTTGAAACTTTTAAATTTATGCCACATTTGCATGATGACAAAGTGGAACTAAAGAAATACGCGCGACGACGTACAAGGTATGAATTATATTAACAATAGGTATCTCATATGCAATTGGCATTATAATTATATATTTCGTTCAATTCGTCCCGCCTCTTGAAATACTCAAGTCACGCAAAAGCATTACGCTATCATTAAAACAGCCTTGAAGCACATGTTGTAGTTAAAACTGTAATTAAAGAGACAAAAGGGTAAAGTGAGCAGAAACGCGTCATTTGTTATATTCCGTATATTTCAACATTTCTTATCTTGCTTCTCAACAATTAAACATTTATTTATTTTTCAATCAAAATAAGATAAAAACTAGCGATTGTGTAAATATGACGCGTAAATATATAGTGTATATAATTCCTACTCTTTTATCTTGAAAAAAATACACGATCTATAAGAAGTGAATGGCGCGTACTTGATTACATTCCACGACGAATATTAATTTAATTACAAACGCTAAATAAATTTTCTAAACATTTGTCTCGGTATTAGCGCGACGATTTTAACGACCACGTACACGGAAATTTGAGCAAGCAAATCTTCGCAGTAAGTGCAGACTTGTGTGAGCTGTTTTATAGTAAAT
Source organism: Lasius platythorax (assembly GCA_963971435.1). NCBI lineage: Eukaryota > Metazoa > Arthropoda > Insecta > Hymenoptera > Formicidae > Lasius > Lasius platythorax. Next base: position 10,051,805 of record OZ020548.1, on the reverse strand, counting down.
TTTTAACGTACCGTGGACCCTCCGTAACCCAGGACCCCTCTGTTAGTCCCGCAAGGCTTCGGGATTTCGGTCGATCGAATAAACGAATAAAGCTGTTTCCTATATATGATTCTCCAAGATGCCAATGAAATTGACCCGTACACAAAGATTGACCCTTTTTCTTGCGTATACATAATATATTAATCTCGCAGCTTATTTATATATATATATATATTTATTTATTTATTTATTTATGTATGTATGTATGTATGTATGTAGAGTGTCTTTCTGATTGAAATCGTAACACGCTTGTTTACAATTTTCATTAATAGCTTGATCGTAATTTCGACCAATGTAAACAGCTGTACACAATTTATTCCATCGATGAAGTCGGTATCGGTTATTTTGCTCCTTGTGTAACCCGCGCTCAATCGTCCCTTACATCGCGAGACGGAAACGGATGCATGAGAAACACCGGACGAGGAGATAACGCTTCGAGAGACGAACTCCGGTGTAGGAGAAAAAAAAGGGAAAAAAAAAGAAGAAAAATAGGAAGGATAGAACGGGGTCGGTAAGAGACGGAACGAAACACCGGTGGATGCGGATGAGAGAATCGCGGGATGACGGGGGGGGAGGGAGAGGGGGAACGAGGGGGAACGAGGGGGTGGGTGGGAGAGGTGTAGGGCGGAGGGACACTGCGAGTTTGGCGGCAGTCGTTTTCCGAGGGATGTTGGGCGGAAGGTTCCCGCGGGGCCTGTGTTATCGCCTCGGCAGGATGACCAGCCCGCGTTATCAAATATTAAACCTACTTGCACCGGCAGCCTATCCTCGACAAGATATCCAAACCTTCCCTGCCCGTTCCTCCCCCGCGCGACCAACCGGCCCCTGCCCTAACCGACCTACCTACCCCATCGTATACCGCATCGCCGTACACACCGGGGCTACCATCAAAACCTACGCCTAGCCCGCTACATCTCTATCTCCCCGCTTGCCGTCCGCGCTTTACGTTGTTTGTTCGTATAACGTCGGGATATTCGTGGCCGGGTTGGCGCGGGGCGCACAATTCGCCGCCGCGCGCGGCCATTTCGTACCCGTGGTATAGCTCGGGAAAAATTGTTTTCCCGACGATATTAAGAAGATGCCTCCTGCGAGAGAAGGAGAAGGAGCCGAGAGCCTGCGAGGAGCTTATCGATATACACGCGTTGGCTAAGTACGTTAGCTAATTCCGAAGCGCGCACGAAATCGGAGCAACATCGAGATTGCGTGATACTTATGCGATCTAATGCCCCTCTGCTAGAAATTTATTTATTTCTGTTGGAAAAAGAGAAGAACCGATTAGAGGTTCAAAGTGGATGTGGATGAATAAATCTATCAAAATTGGAGTAAAACTATACACCAATGTTTCGGTTTATTTCGAACCATTTTTTTTTCATGGATTTTATTATTTGTTAAAAGTATCAGCCTGTCACTTTTAACAGTCTACAACGCTAAACCTGCAAGAAATTATATATATATATAAAATTAGCAATAAAAATTATATATATGTTTAATAAATTATAAATTATATTTTATATTATAATTTATAATATGTATATAATTTATTGCAACTTAGACTGCTAAAAGTGCCGGGAGGATATTTTTAACAAATATTAATCCATGCAGACCATATTATAAAAGAGTAATTAGGAAAAAAATGTTGTTATTCTAATTATGCATAAAAATACAGAAATGGCGCACTCTATACAACGTCGCGTCCGCTTGATAGTTACAGTTTTACACAACATCTCGTCATATATTTTTGCCAAGCGTAATAACAGCTTTATTAATATTTCGTACGTGTAATTACGTTTTGTACCGAGGGTTAAAGTGGACTTTTTAATAACCACATTTTTATCAGAATACAACATATTCTATTTCATGAACGTATTTCGCTAAACATAAGAGATTCACGATTAGACAGATACAATAATAAGTTTTGTAATAAATCTTCAGAAATTTATTATTTATTTATCAATATAATAAACATATGATTGGCATGTAAATGCAAATTATCAAACTAAAAAAAACATGAATGCAAATTATCAAATTTGATCATTTTAATAAAGTGATATAAATGAATAATCAGAGAAAAGAATCGTTTCTATAAGATATGTGTGACAGAAAAATTTTTATTTATAATAAATGTTATCTCTACCTATGATAAATATTTTTCAAAATATCTTACTGCTTTGAAAGACATTTTATTACTATTATTCCATGAAACATCACCAGGATTTTATGCGTTGGAATAGAATATTTTGTAAAACAGAATATGGCAAGTTATTATAGACATTGAAAAATCGAATGCAATAAGTCGAAAATGCTGTTTTAGTCAACTGAGTGTAAAATTTTAAAAGAAAACAAAATTTTTTAAACAAAAATATAAACATGAAAAATATAGAATTTGCAAATTGCAGGCAGTTTACAATTAACAGTGAGTCAATCTCTAACAATTATCTCACAACGTTTTTCAATGAATAAATTACAATATTTTTATAATATTTTTCACTGAATAAATATTGAAATTTAATTAAGCCTTTATGTCGATTTATCGCACATTCCCCCGATTGCACATTAATCATGACAGATGCATGCGCTTAGAGAGAACGCAAAATAAGGACGCGTTATAAAAGAAAATTATTTCAAAAGATTTTGTTTATTGATCTCCCGTGTTTTATGAAATACACTATATCGCTGTGAAAAACTCATTACAAGGACATCCTATAATTTTCTATCATCAAAAGTTTAATCGATTCGTTCACGCTCGTAAAATTTAAAAGTAAGAGATAAAGATGTTTGTTGATTTAAAAAAACGATACTCTCTCTGACTCTCCATACAAAGTATAACCCTTTGTATACTCCCCTTACATTCACTCTCGTATAATTATTTTGATGCGATATTCTCTTGCTCATTAACGGGTCGACGATTACATTCATTAGCTTGATAAAAAATATGTATCTCTGCATACTTTGCATTTATCGCGCAATAAAAGTTTTATTTCATGCGTTAACCGTACAAGTTTTTTAGTTAGGTTTTTTTCGCTAATAAAATATTAGCAATTGAACATACAGTTACGCAATACAAAAACTTGAAAACTCTATTTTCCTAGTTGCAGTTTTCATAAAAATACATTTTAGCATTATGTCAAAAATAATTATTGAATAACGACACGACCCTCCAAGTTCAAATTTTTCAAATTGTGAATTTTCAGATATTTTACACTGTACATAAATGAAGAAGAAAGATGCCCCAACTCTGGAGCAGTTTTTTTTAAATTGCATATTTCATAGTTCTATTCAATTAAAACGATTAAATAGTCTTGTAAATAAGAGGAAAGTGTGCTCGATTGCCATCTAGTAGTATAGCATAGAACTAGGCAGCCAAATATAATATCCTACGCGTGCTCAATAATCTTACCGCGATTCGCAGTCTTTCTCATTTGAAAATATTGTCAGTAGGTCATCGATCTCAATCATTTCGTTCCTAGGTAGCTTATCAATATTTTTCGTAACTTTTTGACGTTTTCGACAATTCTAGAAATGACATTTCTAAAATTTCCCCTTCTAAGATTATTAGATATTATTGTAATATAATTATACATATGTTGTAGCACACTTTATTTTCTGACGCAAAGTTGCACTTTTATCTGAATTTGTAAGTTCTTTATGCCGTGTATCGTAGAAATGTAGTTATTATAAACAATATCAATGATACGTCAGACATACATGTTCCTCGCAAAAATCATTGATTCGATCGAGAGATGATGAATATTATGTAAAAAAAATTGTATCAAATTACATTAATATGCGGGACCAAGATAGAAAATTATGGAGTCAATTCACAGAATCTAGCGTCCCTCAATCGTCGTTTTTGCCGAAGCATTTCCGCACAGTGTCCGTTCGAGAGAGAGACCCCGTACAATATTAAAAACTTTACAAATTACCGCAGCTGAGATCCACAGGGCGGTTAAATCCACCGCCCTAGATCGTAGATTACAGCAATTGTGGCGGAGAGATAGAGGAACGCGAAAGAGTGCGCGGTGGCGAGGGTGGAAATACGGAGGAAGAGTCTGAGGGGGGGGAAGGCTGTGTGTTCGAAACACGAAAAGAATCCACCGGGAGGAAACGCGCGGATCTTACGCTCTCTCTCTCTCTCTCTCTCTTTTGTAGGGAGTCCAAATACACGGCGGGAGAAAACGTAGGGCCACGTTTCGCCATACAATACACACGTACGTGCACGCGCGACGTTACGCGTGTGTAGCACGTTCTCCGTCTCGGGCTACGACCGTGCCGCTTTCACGCACGTACACCAACATATACACGTACATATACGCATACAGACACACACGTGCCACTCACACGTGCGCCCGCGCGGGCCACACCGACGCATAGATTGCATACTTATGTCGGCACTGTGCACATAAAGTTAGGGGGGCGCGCGCTCTCCTTCGCTGCCGCACAAGAATAAGAAACACGGTAGCATACATAAACAAGAAGGTTGGGGATGCAGCAATTTAAAACGTACCCCGGAATTCCTCCCAGCGGAGTCGTAGAGCCGCCCTCCGTATTACGAATTCCTCCCCTTCCCCCTTCGCCCTTCGTCCTCCCTCCCTCCCTCCCTTCCCGGTGTCCTCCTGCATCTTACTGGGAATTTCGGTCGTATAAAGTGGTACTATGGGCGCGCGAGAAGCCGTGTATTAGCGGATATATCTGTCCGACGATCGTATATATATACCTACCTATCACGAGATCCACCCCCGCCCATCGTGGATTTCGATGACGTGTAATCGGTCGTACGCGGGGGATGCGGGCTCCCCTCGCGCGGATATGGATGCCCGCGAATGTGGGTGATTTCCGAGTAAATTTTAGCCCTCCTCGGTATAAGAATATCGCGATGCGTGGCGAAGTTTCACGGCCATTTACACGCCCTTGCAAATTGCATCTCCGACGTTTCCTTCGTTCACCCTTGCGTCGGTCTCGTAACAAATAGAAATATATATTATTTTTTTTTTTAAACATCAGTAAATAACAGTTTCCAGGAAAAAAAAATATCGAGAAAAATCTGAATTTATTAATAAATTAGTACAACATACTTTTATAATCCGCGAGCTTCCACCGATGACATTCAGTTTTGAATACAGTTTCTTGTACATTGGATCGTCGTTCGTTTATACATTTTTCATTTTCATAAATCTACATGAGACGAGTACAAAAGATTAAACGGCGAGTAAAGTTTGTTCGGACAGCACGGCGTCTCAGCTCCGGCGAGCTTATTTCGACGCTTTCTTTAACTGAGCGACATTTGCATAAATATGTTGGTTCACACACGGGGAAGCTGTACGTTTGTAATTTGGAGTTAGGTATAATGTTATTTAACACAGAATCGTAAGGAATGCGCATATCTCTTCGTGAAATTTTTACGCGAGACTTTATAAATATTCATAAATGACGCACAAAGTAGCGCCTGCGCCGTACACATGGGACTGAACATTTCGCAGGATAGCGTTCGCACGGTACGTGGAATGCAACAGTACTGGAAAAAAAAAAGAGAAGGAAAAAATACAATATCTCATAGTGATATTACTCTTGTTATACGTGAAACGTGTAACTTTTAGACAACATCGATTAGACAATCTTTAAATAGTTGCTTTAATTTCTTTTATTGTACGAACAACTATGCGAGGGGGAGGGAAGGGCGATCGGTTTTATCTCTCTGTAAATAAAGATGAAATTTATCATCTCCCAGGATAAAAATAAGCTGTAATATAAATCTTTAAATAGCAAGAAGAAATACAACAATATTTGTGAAAAATTTATATATAATATCAAAATGTATCAACACAAAAATGTAAGATTTCACGTATTCCTTCGCGATTTATCGGGCTTTACGATGGAGCAATATTTCGCGGAGAGTAAGGAAGAATTTAAGGCATTTAAATTTGCAAAATCGCGCATCGGATATTCCATTATAAATTTCCTCGCGCGACACATTCCCGGGGATATCTATGTAATCTGGGGGTTGGGCCTTAATCATGCTCGCGCTCGCGAAACTTAACCCGAACAATACCCGGGAACCGTATACGAATCCTTTCATGAGTATTACCTATTATGGAGATCAGCGCCCCGGTATCAATGCGTATAAGTCAAATAACGTTAACAATGGAGAATTTCAAGTTACTTGAGCGTCGTGAATCGAGCGATTGAGTGTTTGAGCGGCGGCGTCGCCTCGGGCGGCTGTGTTTGCAGATATAAGGGAGGTTCGTGCCGGGGGTTCTCTCGGCGAGTTGGGGGAGTTCAATTGGTGGCGGCAATCCTAGTAATGTACCCGTGGGGCTGTGTCAAAGTGCTTTCTGCAAGAGAGCACGACATTGCATTCTGCATTCTACACCTTCATTCTTACAAGGTGGGAGAGCCGGAAGTGTTTGGCTGAATAACGATACGCGGGCCGGAAGCGGCTCTCTTCTGTCGCGATCCATGTCGTCCTCTTCGACTTATCGGTAAGATAACAAAGATACCTTGCCGGGGAGGAGGGGGGGGAGAGGAATGAATAATTCAAACGAGTTGACAAATCGTGAATATTTGAGCGGGGAACAGAAATTCGGGGGGGGGTAAGATGGGGCGCGCATGGAATCGAGCCCTCTTCGATACGAGTAACTGTGTAAAATGGGCGACGAGATATACGTATTGTTTATACAGACGACTACGTGAATCGAGCACGAATACCGGGTCCTCTCATGACACACGAATAATTCATCGAGAGTCGTTACTCGCTAAAAAATGTCGGTGAAGGAGAGCGAGAGAGGTGGAATATACGTCGTTTGTTTAAAAAGAGATTGTATTGTTTACATACAAATCATTCGGGGGGAGGGGGGGGGGGTAGAAAGCTCCGAATAGGAGCGATCGATACCACATTACGCGTATCCGATATGCGTAATTCGATTTACTAAAACATATCCGCGCGCGTGAGTTCCATTTCTCGCGTACGCGGGAATTCGATCGGGGGATGAATACAGGTTTTGCTTCTTAATTCGGACGAGGGGGACCGTCCGTTGTATAAAGGTGGCAGAAGCAATCTGCGATTGCCATTCTTTAATTCCGCTAAGAGATTACTCTCGCGTCCCTCCCCCTCCCCCCTCCCCCCTCCCCCCTCACCCCCTCCGTCGTGTTAATCTCCGCGGGAAGTTAGTCGCCGGAAGAAATCCGACGATCTAATTGAACGTCGGTGGCGGCGGCGACATTTAGCCGGCATACATTTTAATTCTGCAGATGCGCGGGGGGGGGAGGAGCACCCCGAATAGACCTCTCAGTCTTTTCGCACCTCCGCGGACTCCCGGCGACTTCGCTTTAAAAACCGACGGGCTAAATAATGTATATCACGGCGGCGAGAGCGGGCGGTAAAACAGTTATAAAAACACCGGCAACTACGTTAGGATCAATTATTTAGGATGTACAGCTCCGTAAAGAGAGAGTAGACCAGTCGTAAAGGGGGCGGAAGAAAGTAGCGCTCCTAGGACGGGTTTGACGGGAAGGAAGAGAAGGAAGAAGGGAGTTGTGGAAGCTCCGGGCGGAAGCTACCGCGGGAGTTATAAAGGTTGCAGTTAAAAGTTCCGTGAATTATCAAGGGATTGACTGGCTAAAGAACGTGGCTGACGCTCATTTTAAAATGACACACGCGTGGAAATTTCAATTCTCCGCGATATATTCCAACAGCGGACGATAATACGCTGCTTCTAATTGATAGCGTTGCTTTAATTCCCCTCCCCCTCCCCCTCCCCCCCGCCGAACAATTGATTTTCAAATGGGCCGCGTTTATTTATTTATCACAAGCCGCGAAATAATGGATCGGTCCTCGTTTTTTTTTTTTTTTTTTTTATGTTTTTCATATTTAAAATGTAAGAAATAAAAGAGAGAACGCACACGCGCTCGTCCATTGGAGAGAGTGAGAAGGAGGATCGCAAGTTTATATAACATGCATCTCCTTTTTTATTTGTTAGGAAGATATTTCCATTGTGCCTCTTAAACATATTTATGAAAAGCTATATAGGAATTCGTCTTTTATTCAATCATATAATTAAAAGAACGCGACGCGTCAATCACGACAGGTGATAAATTAAAAAGGTAACGTTTAATCTCTCTCGAGAGAGAAATCTTTATTTATAGTTGCGTTTTAAAGATGCGTTAGCATTTATTTATTTATACATTTCATACATTTATTTATTTATACATTTATACATTTATTTATTTTGTTTATTATGTAAAGTAATACAAGTACTTGATACACACTTAACGTTCCTTAATATATACAGATTTAGAAGTACAGTCTATAATCTATAATATTATGCATCTGTATAATTGGATTCGAAAAGTGTCTTTTGTAATCTGACTTTGATTACTGTGTCGCATTATTTTTGCATAGAGACGTTAATGTTCCGAGATCAGTTGAAGTAATAAAAAAGTTTGTCGCCAACGGATCGAAGTCGTCATTTAAAAATTTTTGTAAATTATTAGAAAGCACGTATAATTGTCGAGAGTTATTGTCGATAGCTATATCTTGAGGAAACACCAGTGTCGTGTTGTCCTGCGCCACCAATTCTGCAAAGAAAACTTATGTCGTAACTTCAATGCGTGCTAATAGTAGCTTGTAAAACAAATAAGCGGATTATGTTTACTTATTGCTTAATTTAAAAAAAAATTTATTTAAATTAATTGATTTAAAAAATTTTTATATTGTGTCGTTATATATCGTGCCTGTCTAAAGATTGACGCTTATCAGAGCATTTCAACAGATTATATATCTTTGCTGCTTTTGTAAATGTGAACTTTAGAGACATCTCTGATGAAATTTATGAACTACAGCTTTATAAATCGCTCCAACGTTATGACATTTTGTCGAATGCAGATTAAAATTAAATTCTCTTGCGACTTATTACATATTTTTGTGAATTATTTTTGAATAATGCACCAGAAGATAAATAAATAATTTTGCAAGTTAATTAAAGTTTAATCAAGCTTTTTATCATACGCGGGAAATTCTATCGTCTTGCTTGAAGAAGGATGGGGAATACAAAAGAATAATAATAATAATGAACGAAATAATAATAAATGGCATAAATATAAATGCAAGCAGAGCTAATAAGTATTCTTCCGTGTAATACTCACTGAATGTTTTCGGACTTAATTTCACTGTAGTGTCCCAACACGCGATACCATTTCTATTTACTTGAGTGAAATAATCGATACATGTTTCTGGATCGATGACGGAGGATGGTCCTTGAGTCAACGGTCCCTTATTACCAACAATATGGAAATTGTAGTAGTTCTCCGACTCTTTCAATGTACTATCTTGCAGAACGTCCGTAGACACGGAAAATTCCGTGATACCGGACATAGGATGGAAATAGAGCGTTCTGTATCCATCGTTACGAATTGGTGACAAAGACATTCCAAAGACACCGTCGACCCATTGGAAATTATAGCCGCTAACGTTGAAATCACCTGCCAATAGCAGAGACGTACGTGTGAGATAATATTATAAAATAAATTTTAATGAAAAAATCTTACCCTCTCTGAAGAAGAGAGCTTAATCGCGTGAAACTCGACGTGGAAAAAAAAAGAAACTTTTTTTTTTTTTTTTTCAAATACATTACCGTTCAATGGATCGAAATGGAAGAAATGATGAGTAATCCGCCAAGAATCGTTCTTTTCCCAGCTGTACACCACTATACCATATTCGCTTAAGTCACTCATGTACGCGTAAGCTTTGTCGCATTGTCCGGGTACAACATCGACCACAAGATCGGCGATGAAGCTGTTCGGCTTTACGTCTGTATCCTTCAAAGTATACTTGCGAATAATCTGCAACACATAATTGCGTACATTTATGCCGGTGGCCTTGACAAGCGCAATCAAATAGCCTGCGTAGTTTGAGACGACGTAGAAAATATATGATATTTTTAAAGTATTATTAACAATCTCACATATAAATCCATAACTTTTATGACCCGCGAGGATTTAAACAACAGTTTATATTTTTCGCTGTATAATAGCTATCAGATTAATAGATAAATTATTGTAATAATTAAAATATGGGATGCACACGTCGAGAAACGATACCTTATCCGTTTTCAAATCGATAACAGTAAGCGTCATCGGTCGCACAACTGTGAAATTTCCCAAAATATCGTTTACTCCTGTATCGAGACCCCACATGCGATCACAGGCATCGATCCTGACGCGGAAAATGTTTACGAGGCCGTCGGGTGAATGAATGTTATTTGCCTCGAGATCAGGATACGGTGTTAAGATCGGATTGTCTGTCACAAATATATAATAATCAGAAATTAAATATATCTTTTATCAATTGGAAATATTTTTTTATTGTAAGGTATAAATCTACTTTGGATATTGAATATTCTTTACGAGTTTCTTTATGCTCGACGTGAAATTTTCATTTTTAAAACTTGTCTCATTAAAAAATATTCTCTTATTATGCTTCTTCTTCTTTTCTTTATTTTCTTCTCAGAATTTATTACTTTCTCCCTCACGCGCAAGTAATATAAATTCTACATATAAACTCATCATATCATAAAAGAAAATACGCTTAATATTATTAGTAAATTTTGTTAAGTTATATTTGTTTACTTACGTGCGACGTCGCTCATTGAAAAGCTATTTAAAGTAGCTAAAACGCCACTTTTCCACCGCGGTATTGTGACGAACATTTTTTCGTGCCAAATGGCCAAGCCTAATGGCATGTTATTATTCGGGATGTAATCGCCGGAAGCGATGTACTCGTTTCGGATGGTACGGTTTGGAAGTTTGAATTCGACCTGCTTCCACGAGTAAACGGTATTGAAGTCGTGGCCAGTTGCCGTGGCCAGGCAGGCCAGGAGTAGCAAGTGGAACATAATCTGCAAAAAAATCAATTCTTTCGCAAAACGATAATATAACGGTAAATAATTACTAATAGAACAACGTCAATTATTAAGGAACGAGATTAAAATAAAACGCATAACAACAGACGATCGTAAATTCTTATTAATTGTGAAATGCAAAATTGAATATATCAAGTATTATATAATACATTATAGAACAGTAATATAAGTGAGACCATCAAACCTTCTTAGAAATGTTGAATACAATACGTAATTTACACTTAGATATTAATTCAATCCCTCGCAATCACTGCAAGACAATCCCATTTATATAAAGAATGTGATTAATGATAAAAACGATTATAATTATTCATCAGAAGATGAACACGCAAATGCTGAAAGTAAGAAACACGATTGTTTTGTAGTGTAATCTCGTATGTAATAAATATTTACTTTTATTTTAATATATATATGCATATTTTATTATTCGACATAGAACCGGTTCCAATTTAGCTAGAATTGTTTCCATCAGATGTAAATGAGGATATTTATTGCGGTCCATAGAAATCTCTGTGAAAATATCTTAAGATATTCATCGGTATTAACGCACAAACATTTATTTATGTATTTAGAACAAGCCTTTGAATTTATAATGAGTGAAAGTTTTTGCATTTACAAAAATACGTAATCATATCGCATAAAATTATCGTATTCACTTTTATTATAAAGATACGTGGACAATTTTTACATTTTTTTCTCACAGATTTCTTTTTGAACGTGAAAAAATTCGGTTTACATTTTTAAATCTAATCTTCTTGATTTCTCAGCGTTTCTTACTTTCCGCTCGTTTCAACACAAATTGCCAAGTTCTTAGAATTATTTGCATCAGTTATTCTGCGTTCATAAAGTTAATTATAATTCTCTCTCAACTCTTTATATCATATGCTTACTGAAAAACATTGGAAAGTGTACGCATCTCCACGAATTTTAAAATATTTTAAAACATGAAAATATATATTTCTCTTAATTCTTTATACTTACCGAAGGACATTGAAAAGTGCATACATCTCTATGAATTTTAAAATATTCCAAAGCACGAAATATATTTTACAGGATAGTTACAAAAATAATTAAATTACGAACAAAATAGGCAGAAAATATTAATTAGATAATAAAATTATTAGTGTAATGATAGCTCTTTGTGTTTGTACGTTGCATAACAAATCTAAAAGCTTTTACTGCTTTATCTATGTAGTTTTCATTATGTATATACATGATTCACATTGATATATGACTATGTTCGAGAGAGATTCCTAGATGCAGTATATTGTATAATTTAGGAGCGAGATATAACCTTGACTGATACTTTTATGAATGTAGTGTGAATAATATGATTAAAATTGTTGATAAAAGTTTTAAGTGATCCAGATGTAAGTGGTTTAATTTAAAAAAATACAAACAGGAATAGAAAAGCATGTTTATAAAATTTTTGTTAATTGATAAATAAATACATTATCAATTATAATAATTATAACAATTATAACAAACAAGAGTTGATAGAAAATTGATAACGTGCGAACGGATTAATTTAAATATAATAGAACGAAAATATATATTAATGATAATTCTAACATACATAATAAGATTCATTTTAATATTTTATATTAAATTTTTCTTCGCATTATATTGCAATCAGACAAATTACCGCAATGTTGTATCGATAATTTGCAATTTTATTTAATTGTTTAATCTATAATTATTTATTAAATCTACAAAATATTTTGCTTCTGTGCGAAGAATGTAAATGAAACAATCGATTCAGGCCTTGAAAAATGCCAATCTCAGCATGGGAGGGGGGGAGGTGAAATGTAAAGCAATGCCCGAATTCTCACGGTGGTTAATATGCCTTCGGCAAGATATTCAAATTGGAGCAAGTTTTTACTTATAGGAACCGGATTTCTGAATTTTTAGCCCAATTTGTTACAGAGTTTTCGATGAAAATATTGAAAGACGAATTTTTACATTTAAATATAAACTCTTTCGAAATTAAGTTTTTGTGTGACGGGTGTAAACAAATGACAAAACTTAATTTTTTATTTAATATCATGTGAATTTTATTTAAATAAAACTCTACTATTAGGAAATAGTTACAAATGTCTTCAATTATTAAAAAATTAAATATTAAATATCATTGAATATTAAAAATATCATATCGTTAAATTTCAATTATAATTATTTTATAATGATATAGTCGTATAGTGATATTGATATAGTATTATATTGATATATTCTTGTAGTTGATTTTTGAAAATTGAAACATAAAATAAAAATAATATTCCCATACAAGTATTATTTATATATAAATATAATAAAATTAGGTAAAAGAAATTATTAGTTACATGAAAAATATAAATTTATATATAGATAATAATTGCTGATATTAAAAATTAGCAAAAATTCTTTATTTCACAAAAATATTTATTATTTATCAAAATAAGAATTGTCTTTTTTTAACTAAATAATAATTAACGTAGAATAAATGTGTTGAATTTTGCGTTATTAATCCAAGGGCAAATTTATTACTTTAAATTTATATATATAAAAAAAAAAACAAGATTGCCTTAAGTGATTAAGTGGTGCAAAAAGTACTCACTGCTTAAACTGGTAGACCGACCTTCCGTGGAACGATGTAAAGTGGAATGACGTCTGTTATAGACCGTGTCACCGGCTTTTATATGCCGATACCCTCTTCCAATGACGAATATTAACGAGTCTTTGTTAAAAAAGGTATACATAGCAGATGTCGGAAGAAAATGCACATGGTATCAACAATGGAAATCAGTTTCTTTTTTTTACGAATTAAGTTTTAGAGAATTAAATTAATAACAAAATCACATATTTTTTTATTAATTTTTTAACTAGATTTTAACAAAGTTCTATCTTGAAATATAATATTATAAAATAAAATAATAGTTGTTGTTTAATAATAGAAAAAAATTTTTACCACTTTTGTCAAACAAAAATTAATTTTAAAAAGATGAAAAAAGTTTTCGTTATAAGGACATTTTATACTTCTTAAATCACCTGCACGGAATCAGGAACTTCTTCGATATTATCTCAATTATTACTTATATCATCTAAATGTCTTCATGTCTTTTTAATCATATATTGTTCAACCACGTTGCAAACATGAGCGTGAAGTTATTTATCATACTCCATGCTCCTAATTTAATTTTATTACATTGGCAAAGTTAATTCTTTTTCTTCCATCGTTGATAATTATGATTGTGACTGTGCGCGCGCATCGTCTTATTTTTAGTTCCCGGACTAAAAGATTATACGCGAACACGACAATCGTTAAGTTATTTGCTTACTTATGCAAGTTAAATGGAGGAATTATCTCGCGCAAAGTGTTGCTCAATTATGGAACAACTGTAAACATCTCTAAGAATTATGCACGGCAGAAAAAAGACCGGGAAAATTAATTTTATGCAATATATTTGCTACGCTTAGAAAATAATGAGATACACGCATTTTTTACAAAGTTGTATCTATATTTATAATATATTACATGTAATGTGCGAAACGGAAACCGACACAATGATGACACAATTGTGTTAATTTTGTTAACATTATGAAAATAATGTAATAAATAGAATTGCGCTAAATATATATGCACGATGTTCGTAAAATGTGGCTTGTTTTATAACGGATTATTTGTCACAAAACTTGTCATAATAATAATTCGATATTGCTTCGGTTATGGAAATCTTTAAAATCTTATAGCGATGAATTTTTCTTTAGAATTTCGCTTCTGCTTCGAGATCTCCATGTTTTTCTTTCGACTTATACTTCCTGCACGTAAAAAAAAGCAATGTATTTCATTTATAATATATATACTCAAGTTAAATTTGATATAAACGGTTATACCTTCATAAACATATCTACATATGTTGCATTCTATTTATGAGCATACATATTTTATTACTCATTTGTATCTGACACAAATGTGAAAAAAATGCAGAAAACATTCTCAAAAACATCTTTCCACGTGTTATTTTGTTGAATTTGCATCTTTTACGAAACGACAAAATTTTTTATGTGGAAATTGATAATGCATCAAGTAATCAATCAACAGTTCATCTGCATACAGCATATGCTCATATATGGAAATTAGTGATGCTTGAAGTTTATGAAAAGGATACCGGGTGGGAAGAAATTTTATACTCACTTTCCAAATTCTTCGCCGTCTTGAAGCGTATCCGGTAATGTACATCCGGCAGTTTCAGGCAATAATAGGCACAATGCGGCTCCGACCAACGGCAAAATCCCGAATATAGTCGGCGGTAGCCACGATTCGATGTAATTCTGGAATATAGTATCAACAATTGGTAATCTAGGGAACTAATTAACGCAGTCGCGCAACAATTCTTTCATATACTTGGGATGCTTGTCTAGTTCGAAATTTTAGTCGAAAATTTTCTCATGGTCCAAACTGTCTATAAATTGAAGTAATGTTACTCAAGTTTACGTAATTGGCTCTAATTAATACGTGTAAACTTACCAAAGATACTACAAATGGCGCTAAAATGGAGCCTACTCTAGCGCACATGCTGCTCGCGCCAACTCCGATGTTCCTTACGACTGTAGGAAACAGTTCTCCGGAGAAAAGGTAGACTGTCGTAAATGACACCGACATGCCGACAATACCGAAGCATGCCAGAAGCAATCTTAACCATGACATGTCTACAAAATAGAGATATATAGATATATCACCAATATACCGATTCGAACAATTGTTATCGTTCGTAAATTTTATTTCAGAGTGATAGAACGAGGTGTTTCTCGATATTGATTAATCTCAACCTTTAGAAACACGGTTCAGTCAATAAATAAAGCGATTTTGCGAGAAAAGAAAATCCTCTTCGATTATACGAGCGATATCTTACTTTGCGAAGATTTGAAAAGAAAAAAATTTTCCTTAAATTTCATACATATATAAATTAAATTGCATTTTATAATTAAATTATACATTGAAACTTATAAATTAAAATTACATATCATTTTAATTTATAAGTTTCAATTTATAATTTAATTTATAAAATTCAATTTAATTCAAAATTTAATTTAAAATTATATATATAATTTTAATTTATAATTATAGATATTATATACATATATGATATAATTATAAATAATTAATACAATTATAATTAATTTATAATTACAATATATATTTAAAAAATTTAAAAAAATTATAATAACTAAAGATAATAACATCGTCAAGATATATAGATTCTAAATAAGATTTTTACACAGCTCGCTTCATTATCGTTACTTAAAAATAGTTATCTAAACCGAAAGGCAATAACATTGAATTGTATGTACATAGTGCAATTTCTTACCGTCTGATACGACGATTAAGAGCAGACAGGCCAGGCCAGTTATAGAATTGCTGCAAATCAGAGTGATTCGTCGACCCAGTTTATTCATCGCCCACCATGCGACGAAGTTTCCTGGAACCTGTATAGCACCGGACACTGCGAAATTAATGAAAATATCGCCACCGACCTGACCGATGTACTGTGACATGCCAAACAGACCCATTCCACAAACGATCCAATTGAAGAAAATCGAGAGGGATTTCACTCGCATGTTCGGTGTGCGAAACAGATCCAGAAACGAAGCCTTGTGGTCCAGCGCTGATCTCTTAAAGTTCTGAAATACAAGAGCGCGAATTAATATTCTTCGAACCGCGTAGCATCGTTCGAACTCTGAGTTACAAATTTAATTGTCGTGTAAAATCGCGTATGATTATTATACGGATCGTTCGGATTCATCGAAATATTTTGAACGACTGTCTCTTACTTGATGCAAGCAATGCTTCCTGACTATTTCGGGAATGTCCACATTTTTCACTTTATTAACATTGACCGCCCTCTGCAATACTCTGCACGCTGCTCTCTGCTTTCCCATGGTTAGTAACCATCTCGGCGACTCGGGCACTATCCACCAATAACTTAAAAGAATTATAGATGGGAGTGTAATGGCGATTTGTAGATGCTGCCAATGTCGAAACCAGAACGCGAGTCCTGCCAGCGACATATGGCCTAAGCTGTATGGAATTTGATATAAAACGGTGATGGCGGCACGCCATTTAGTACCTACTATTTCCATACCTGAAAAATACGCAAATATCTTTATTTAAGGACCAATATTCTTACACATTTATAATTTTGGGGAAACAAATCGAAACAAGTCGATTGCATCGATTTGTACCGTTTGTGCAGATAAATTGTGATGGCGAATTATTTTAATTTATACGCGCAGAGAAAGACAGACAGTGATTAAACTATGTATGTATAATTCAAAATTCTAAGAAATCAGATAATTTTTGTTATTATTTGTTTTAATATAGCAATTAAAAATATTATGTGCGAAGATAATTGCGGATATTGCAATTTTACTTTGTTATTTATCGTTGAAAAAAAATCTTCGCGAATAATAGCTTCGTATATTTGAGGATCTAGACACTTACAGATAACGTAGCTTGTAACCATCGTGCCTCCAGTGGCCAAGGCACTTAACAACTTCATCAGCAATAATACTTGAAACCAAGGAACTATTGCGCATCCAATACCCGATAACAATTGGAGAACAACGGAAATCATCAGAGGAATTTTTCTACCGTACCTGATGTATAAGATAACATATTTTTTATTCCTTCGTAACCGTTTCGCGGTTTCATGAGCGTTCAGTCATATATACTTGCCTATCTGCCAAACTGCCGAAGATTATGTTGCCAAGAAGCACCCCGAACATAAGTATAGACTGTTGGATGTTCGCGTAATGCGTCCTATCGCAGACTAGATTCCACTGAAATGACAGAAAAAAAAAATATAGCTTTGTATTTTTCTTTTACTTCGCGAGATAATTTTTAAATAGGCACGCTCGTTTTTTTTTTCGCTTTACAAACTAAAAGTGGACGGCATTTAAACTCACTTGCGATATAATAGTCTCGGGAAATATTCTCCTGTCGTACTCCCATTCCGTGCATTTTGTCTCAGTGCCGTTAAAATCGACCGTGCACTGGTCCTTGGAGTCGACGGTGGCGGGCTTCGTGCAATTGTAATCCTGATGAGGCGCCATGAAGACGATCGCCAATTGATGCCACGCTACCGGAAATTTGACCAGAGAAATCGCCAGGCAGATGAAGATCTGCCACTTGCCGAGATTGCCGATCGCGATCTGCACGGCGTCGACATTCGCTCCGGAATCGACATGATCGTCCTTACCGTTGGAAACTTGCTTGACATTCACGCTCGCTGCAATTTAACAAGATCTGTGCACATTCGTATAAATTCGTGTTAAGATCTCTATCGATTAAGATTCTGTAACTTACAGCCTGACCCTATCTTAGATCGTGACGTCGGTCACGATTGTTGTATCTTGTAGAAAGATTTGTTATTTTATATATATATATATATATATAGAGAGAGAGAGAGAGAGAGAGAGAGAGAGAAATATGAATTAATTATTTTCATATTTTCTCTCGTATTTTTTTTATAAATCAAGTGACAGCCAAAAAAAATTTGACAAGGTATTTAATAACCGTGAAACATGCCGTATTATTCTTCTCGCGACGAAACTCGTGACGCAAATCTGTTATCATACACAGAATCTGTATATCCGGATGATATATTGCTTTCCAGCAATTTTTTTTGTTACGCATGAGACTTAAATTCGCTCATTAATTATGATTCTGATTATAAATTCATTGCATTATGCAATAAGTGAAGATGTGCATGACACGTGCGTTGATCTATCGCTCCTCCATTTATTTTGTATAATTGGGCGCCAACTACGCGTCATCTAATAACGCGCATAATTGTTCGTCGATCTTTGTAAAAAAAAAAAACAGTGCATCTACATTGCAACGAGATAATACGAAATATAACTTTTCAAAAGACTATTTGTTTTTCCTATAGACATTCATATGTTAATGAGAGCGTTAGTGAGGTGTTGATGAGAGCGATAGAATGTCGCAATAATTGCTTAGACAGATTTTCTCTGTTAGATTGATAAAATAGTTTATCGTGAAACACACATTTGCATATACATATCTGTTCACCCAAGTTGTATTTGCACAGCTGATAATTTATGATGTGTTATGAGATTTCTAGAAAATGATAGTAATGCGTGAGTAATCGTATGAATAATTGTATGAAAACAATCGCGCATATGAAATCTAACGAGGAATTAATAAAAAGGATTAATAAGAAGAGTTCATTATAAATGAAAAAAAAATAATCTGCCATTTTTTCCTCGAAATTAAATCATCAATTCGTTGCAATTGTCAGACATGTGCATAATAAACGATTCAACCTCGCATGTCCGTGTGACAAATGATTTATAAATATTCATACAAGATGAGCGTATTTCTCCATATATTTCTGAGTAACGAGTAATCTGTGAGTAAGCTCAAAATATATAATTCATAAGTTAATAAATTACACGAGATACGCGCGGATAAAAATTTATCCAAAAAATTCGCAGTACGCAACTAAATTTCTATCGCTGAAAATTAAAAAAATTAAAATTGATAAGGCTAAATTGTCAAGAAAAATTAACGAACGATTCGGAGTCATACTCATACATTGATGAAAGGTGAAAAATTATGCATTGACAGAAGGGTTAAGCTTATATCGAGTCGCTCTGTACGAGTGGATGTTCTCTCATCAAGCGAATTTTAGATGAATTTTCGAAACGAATTTCACGCGGCTATCGATGGATAGGAATTGTTGATAATCGCTTGAGACGATACAATGGCAGAGGATCGGTTTGCATGCAATGGCAATTGCAGTACATACTATGTACTGCAGTAAACAACGAGTAAACCAGTTCGTAGAAAAAAAAACGCTAGACAGTGCGTGTGAACCATAAAATGCGTGCAACCTCGAGACATCAAGAAGACAACCTTCGATCTCCGACTTACATCGATATCCTTCTTCGGAAACTCGAAAGGTCAGTCTCGCCTTTCAAACTGTCATGACTCCGTCGTACGATACAGATTTATCCTAATAAGATTGTTACATACTACGCGCCAAAAGAAATGCGAGCAATAAATCTAGTCTTTTGAGGACGTTCTAGAATAGACTCTTTCCGAGGATAAACCTTCTAAAACAAATCTAAAGTCGATTGTTGCGAAAATTGATCGGTTGCGAAAATCAATCGCTAAGATTTCGCCACTGCAATATATATTATATTTGCAATTAAAATTTAACTTAGAATTTAATTTGAAGAGTCCACGTGAAATGAACTTAAAGAATACGGTCCTCTATTTGCTCTCTCTACCCTAAATTCTTAAAAATATAAAAAAGCACTATATTATTAATGGGCGCGAAAGTGTTTCGGATCGCTATAACATATCAAAGTATTAAAAAGCACAGCCGCCTATTAGAATTCTTAATCTATTATTCTATCGTTACATTTATTCGCAAGCACTGTTAACGTTATAATATCCTGATAGAAATTTATCATCTTTTATCGTGACTGTCATATATATTATCCTTAGAATTTATTATCAACGTACCATATTCGTTGGTTTTCGTATCCTTCATATCACTGCCTGCTTGCACTTTCCTTAAGTTACTTTTTCGGTATTCGGATATCTGTAACATGGATGGTAAAAGATGTGAATGCGCCAGCGATAGATAAAAAAATAACGATCATAAAAAAATAGCGATCATTGCCGATCATCTATTTGTAACACATCCGTTATTAATTCTATCCATGTATGTGAATAAATGAAACGCGTCTCAATGTATGCGCATATTAGTGTGTGAGATTACACATTTTCCTCTGCAAAAAAAAAATAATCTCCCTTCTCCCACCTCTTCCCTGCTCCTTTCACCTATTCTCCTACTTCTTTCACCTCTCGTGCTCCGACAAGAAATTATTTCTCGCAATAACGGACATTCCTGAACCCGCGCACACAAACACACACATATACACACAATACCATGACAAGGCTAACTGGATTACACGACGGACGGTCAATAATAATTAACGAAGACAATCATCGTTGACGGTTGATCATTAAAAACTGACCTGTGCAAATGCGCGTGTCAGAATAGTAAAAGATCTTCACATCCGCGCTTCAATTATTATTACTCATCGTGATTATACGTGCATCTTGACTTATCTAACGGAACTGGAATCAACTTGTCCGTAATCGCAGATCTGATGACAGGTTTTTTTATTTCATATATGCGCATATAACGCTTCGATATGAATGATTATCGGTACCGTCTCTTATCTCATTAAAATAGTGAGGTTAATTTCTAGTCTCGCATGTGTCTCAGATAGATGATGACATGAGTATACATAAGCAAGGAAGATAGAGGAAATCGCGTTATCTCAAACAGTCTAAGACTAAGTTTTGTCGGAATAAGATTAGAAAAGTAACATAATTTTTCATCTTATAAAGTTTTGAGAAAATAATTAAATCGAAATTAAAATGTTTATACGTATTAATTTCTCAAAGTGATCAATGATGATGAATTATATTGATCGAGCAAGAGTAAGTGTTGAGAAGAAATTAATTGACAAATTTTTTCGTCCAAGTAAACGATAAATTTATTCGTACATGCGATATGGCAATCTTTATCAGCGAATCTATTATTGTAAAATTACAAATATGTATTGCAAAAAAATCGATTTCTGTAAAAGTGAAAATAAATTGCAACGCATTATTCAATATTTAAATAAATCTGTAAATATTTATATTTTAATTTTAAATTATTTATATTTTTTTATAACTTACAACTTTACTTCGACGAGATGACGTGTCGGTTACAGTATCCATGACTGTTACTTAAGGAGTGACCTCACAGTAATAATCCGTACAACAAACACAGATGTTATAAATGTATATATACAAACATTTTATGTAATATACATATATACAGGGTGTTTCAAAATTGCACGGCACTATTCTAGGGACGCGTTCTCTAGATCAAAATAAACACAAAAGTTCATATAAACATAGGTTTCAAACTTATTTATTACCAAGATATAAAGGATAATGAACTTTTTTGTTTATTCTGGCTGAGAGAACGCGTCCCTAAAATAGTGCCGTGCAATTTTGAAACACCCTGAATATACAGGGTGTCCGATAATTATTGACACAGCCGAAGTGTGAAGGTAGATTGGCTCAATCTGAAAAGAAAAGTCCTGTACCATTTTGCTAAATTCGCAATAGTTATTGCGTTATTAATTAAAATATCTGAGCTAATGAGCGCGTGGGAAACGGTAGGCCGGAATCAGTAGGCATGTAAGATGACTTATTTGTTTGCATCTCTTAGCAACAAATATCAGACGTCGCTCGCCGCTCGCTGCGTGACTCCACCTCTCGCTCAGATGATGCTTTTATTGCTAAGAGACGTAAACAAATAAGCCATCTTACATGCCTACCGATTCCGGCCTACCGCTTCCCACGCGCTCATTAGCTCAAATATTTTAATTAATAACGCAATAACTATTGCGAATTTAGCAAAATGGTACAGGACTTTTCTTTTCAGATTGAGCCAATCTACCTTCACACTTCGGCTGTGTCAATAATTATCGGACACCCTGTATATATTGCATACATAATTTTGACTTTCACGGAAACATTGTATATTAGAGTTTATCTTTATATTTCTAGAGACTATAATTATTTTCTTCTAAAAGTAATAAATGTAAATTTTAATGTCATTTGTTAATATTAATAAGATTCCTCAAATCATATATCTCGGATTTACATTAAATTCACATTTAAATAATAATAATATTAATAATAAAATAAATTAATAAAATAAATAATTATAATATTTTACACATTTAATAATAAAGTCCTAATTTATTTTGTTATTTTGAATGTAGGATGTAATGTATTGCAGTTTATTTAAATTTTTACAGTAATTGATTTTCTATAACACAAAAATTTGTATGTATACATATATGCAATTTTATAATAGATTTGCTTACCGAATATCAAGTACCAAAACGTACGAATAAATTTATCGTTTACTCGAATCGAAACATTTGCCAATTAATTCTTCCTCATCGCTTTCCCTTCAGTGCGAAGCTCAAAACTCTTAATGCATTGCGATTCTTTTTTTGCTTTAATATTCTTTATGACTTTAAATTATCCAAGTAAATCGACGTTATTCCGATAATCTTATAAAAGGAAGAGAGATTTTGAGAAAAAATGTATTTAAGAAATTGTTTAGATAAGGATATTGAAAGTATGTCGACTGACCATAATAACAGTTAGAAACGTGAGAAATCGATCAACTCACGCCATGACGATGAATCGAATCCAATGAGCGAAAGGAAATTCGATACAATGAATTCCATCTTATCGACGTTTTTAAATTTCGGCAGCAGACAACTAGGATTACAATTTGATGCAATTAAAAGACAAAGTTTCACTATATCGTATTCGCTCGGTTTAAAGTGTTAAATAAAGTTCTCTTATCTCTGACATCTGGATGAATGAGCTTTGTTGGTTCAGCCTTTAAAATATCATATCGTCAATGTTTCACATTATCTTTTATTATGACATATTTGATATCGCGATGATTAATATTGTGTTTGCAGTATGTGTATCTCGTGTATCTCGTGTATCTCGTGTGTGTATTGTGTATTTCGTAAAAATGGACTTTGAGAACCGATGAGACCTAGCGACTGATGCAATGTTTGCTTAGGCATTTAATGACAGTCGCATGGAAGGATAGGACGTTGAACCGAAACGGAGAGAAAGAGGGGAAAAAAAAACGGGAAGATTGAAGGCGAACGAAGGGTGCAGAAAATATCGGCGCCTAAAATGACTCTCCTCGCAACTTTTCCTCACTGTTATTACCGCGTTATTACAGTTATCGTGCCTGCTGCGGCCTAATTATGATTGGGGTTGCGGAAACCGCGCAAATAGCAGCGCGCAGTCACACCTGGCAATTTAAGCAGATTTTTATAGACGATCTTAATTCTGTACTTTGTGCTACACGCCGCCAAGGCTGTAATACATTGCTGTAATTCTCGGGATATGTGCATTTTTTTCTACAACATTCCCGACTTAAGAAAGAGACTTACCGCTTATCGTTTATCGCGAACTAATCTTCAGGGATTAACAAGGATGCAAATAAAAAATAGAACCGTATTCCTCCGTTAATTTCAAGTGGACTTTATTAGAGTTTTAATTTATTTTAACTTGATTATAAAACGTTAGTAAAATTTAAAAAATTGTAATGAATGATAATGCATATCTCACATTTTCGCGAAAGAAAAATTGCATCCCCAAATTCGTGTCGGAGAATCTGTTAATAAGGTTATCGCGAGTTATTGATAATACAAAGAACATGATATTTGAATGATAAATTATGCAACGTCTATATAAATACTTTCACCTTTTCATGTTTCGAATATATATAACCGAAATTATCGATATTAATTAATTTCGGAATTATTCGAAAAATTTTAGCTTATCGTCGAATGTGACTCGCGCATTGAAATGAACTGATCGAACGGTGTAACGCGTAAGACCACTCAAAGGCTGATCGCTTATCTATCGATTAATGAGAATCTATCAGAGACACGCACGTGCTTACGGAAACAAAACTTCGGCCGGCTCGAGGTAGGAGAAGAGCTCGAGAGCTCGAACTCTCGCGTCTTCGCACTCGCGTTACGAACTTGGAAAATGCGTTTACTCGTGCAGATCGTGCGGAACTGAACGGCTCGAGCGTAACGACTATCGTATTGCCCGAAGACGCAACTTGGATAAAGTCTTTCGTGCCGCTTGTTCTCCACCAGGAGAGAAGGGATGCCGGCGCCAAACGTCACGTCGTGAACGCGGCGCCGCTACGTAGAACTGAACGGAAAAATAATCATCTGCAACCTGCAATTTTATGCGCGAGATGACAAAAGTAAATCGACGGCATCTTCTTCCAGGAACGGATCGGCCGTTCAAAGTTAATCCTAGAATACCAATTACGGCTCTCTTCGTTCGCTTTAGTCGCATTTTCCATACTTCGCGCCGCTTCTTCCGCTTCTCCTCCCGCTCCGAAGCCTGAATACTTATTTCGTTAAAAAAGACAGAGAAAATACAGTTACAAGATAAACTTGTGCGCAATTGATGTGCGTACGTTGTAAGAAGGCATCGTATCATTCAATATGAGAGTAATTTTTATTAATTAATTAAGTTGTATAATAACGTTGAAATATCTTGTAGTGGACACATATTTGTATGGGAAACTATGGAATCGTGCTCAGACGTGTAACATCGCGCCGCGTCGGCGGATTTAATTACATATGCAAATCATGAACACTGGCGAAGCGATATGTCAGTTCAGCATAATTTCAAATATTGCTTTGAAGGAATATATGTTTCGTAGGTTTTTTGATAAGAACGACACGCGTCGTCGAACGGCATTCTAGACTTGGATGACATCGAAGATTTGGATGAAGAATCGTCACCCAAGCTGCGATTTACATATCTCGGAAAACGCTCGGATGCCTCGATATATGTGTCATGATGATGCATGTCATGTTTAAAAGATCGAGCTGCTTTCAAATGTAGCATACGAAATCGTTAAGAGCGAACTCTTTATTTAATCTCTTCAGATAAAAAGAACCAATTATATATACGTGGTCTGTCACAAAAGTAATGAGATTAAGTCTGTAGCGCACAATGTGGTAACACTAAAAAATCCGAACTACGCAGAATGTATAATATAATCCTTCCTTTAAAAGCAGTATAAGTATAAGCGATTCGTTCGGTTGCGTTCATGTGTCATTATAACATTTTTCGTAAGTGTGTATGGAGCGACAAAATATTGAACGAAGATTTGCAATAAAGTTTTGTGTTAAATTAAAAGAGAGCACCACGGATTGTTATAAAACGTTACAAAAAGCATTTGGTGATCATGCTTTATCACGTGCTTTTATCCCAGCGCGCGGTTCATCTTTCACCGCTTCGCAGCCTTCCAAAAGCATTTTGTGTCACCGAAAAACCTAAGCACGTAACAAAACATGATCACCAAATGCTTTCTTTAACTTTTTATAACAATCCGTGGTGCTGTCTTTTAATTTAACACAAAACTTTATTGCAAATCTTCGTTCAATATTTTGTTGCTCCATAACAAAAACGATGACAGGATCTAGATACTAATACACACTTACGAAAAATGTTATAATGACACATGAACGCAACCGAACGAATCGCAACTTATACTGCTTTTAAAGAAAGGATTATATTACACGTTCTGCGTAGTTACGATTCCTTAGTGTTATCACATTGTGCGCTACAGACTTAATCTCATTACTTTTGTGACAGACCACGTATATATACATATAATATTAATTTTTTGTTTAGTTATTTCAGCTACATAAATTATTAAAGTATAAATTTTATTCTCACAGTTATAGACAAAGAGCGTGCTTAATCACGAATTATACGTCGATATCATAAGTCCGGTTAAGCATAAAAGCTGCTGCAGCACAAGTCGTTCCTCCATTAACCCCGGTTAACTTAGTCCTTTAAAAAATACGCGCGCATGTGTGAATGCCGAACATGTACATCTGCATTAAGTGGCTTAATTGTGACAAATTTGTTGACCACCGCACGTTAATCAGAGAAATAACGCGGTCAATGTTCTTTGAGCGTTGTGAGGATACGATTTGATTGTTAAAATTCTTATTACTGTCACTCGTAACAATTTTTAGGATCGCGATGATTCTAGACGCTACAATTTTATTCTTCTCCTTGAATTTCATATTCCCCGACAGCTATATAACTTATAAAAGTTTTTCAAAAATTATCGATGTCTCACTAATTTGTCTAAATATTTAAATAAATCTATGTATTAATTGTAAAAAAAATGAGGAAAATCTCGAATTGAATGAAAATTGCCGATATATTTTTATACTAGTAGCAGTTCAATTAGCTTTTATCAAGACAAATGCTTAATGACCTCAAAGTTTCTGAATCACTCGTGTAATCGGAATACGAGTTTATGTAATAGTAATGTCCGAATTGTGTCATTAAGATATATAATTTGCGTCGTTAGATATTTCGTAGAATTGTATAGAACTTCATCGGTTTCTTTCCGTGATATTATATATGACAGCGAAGTAAAGTGAGTAATGTATGGTTTAAAAAAGATAAGGTTTATATTAAAGTATATTTCAAGTTTAAAACGTTGCCAAGATTGATTGTAAAATGTTTTAAATTTGTTTAGATTATTGAAAAAAAAAATTGTTTCATGCACAGATCCTTCCAGTACAATAATGTTGTAACATAATAAATGTTGTTGCATGCGTGCCGAAATCGGAGCGAGAAAGATCAATAACGCGAAGAAAAAAAAACAAAAAAGTAGAGTTAAAATTATAAAATTAATTAAAGTGTTAAAGTTAATGAAATAAAATAAGAAAAATCAGCTGATGAAAATGACAAGAGAAACAATATTCCTGTGGCAAACAGAAATTAACAGAGAAAAGATGAGAGCTCTTCCGGTTCTCCGCGAGAATAAATATTGTATGAATTAATAAAATTAACTTAAAACAATTTATAAATATAATATTCAAGATAATAAATTATATTTTCCGGCAATATATCGTTATAAATGAGAAACTCTTGTGAAATCTCTCTCTCATCAAATTAAATCAAATTGAATCCGATTTTGATATAGTAAACACACGTTTATTTTCCAAATTTTAATCATTATATCGCAATCGGTAACAAATTTTAATTTGAGTGGAAACTCAATGTGCACGCCGCACAGCGGCATGGAAATGTATCTTGCTACTTCGTTGCACAGTTTACCTCTAAACGATAATATGCGTACACCCTGTACATTTCGTTGCTTGATCGGTATAGAACGATGAAATTAATTTATAATAAAAAATTACCGTTCGTAATATTTACTTCTAGCAGAATCATATGAAATCGAAACAATGTGATTTTGACTAAAAGATTTACACTAAATATAATTTTTAATTATAGAACGAGATATTGAATATTTTTTGCTCGTTACTGACGACTTTATATCAGTGAAACACTGTAGTCTTTGTATTCTGCTTTTAGAATCTAAATCTACTTCTGAATCTTTAAAATCTATTATATTTTTATTTTTCTTATTGCTTCTCTCATATATCTGCGATTGGGAAATTTAAACTAGGATACTTTGTACAGAGATATAGCCTGTAATTTGTACAATCAAACACTTTGCGTTGAAATCTTTCAAAAGTAAGTTAGTTCTGTTATCCATCTATTTTTCTTAAGATTATATTAATCGTCTTTTCCGTCAAAGAAAAATATTTTATCGCGATGCGAAATCTCAAAGAAAATAAAAGTAACTACGAACGACAAACAACTAATACGATACAAATTGTTATTACTAAGGACAAAAAACAGGATTTTATCTGTGTTATGATACTTGATACCGTGACAAAACATTTTTTTAAATGTCACATTGATTAGATAAATCTGATTGGACCTCCATTCTTTCGATCTATTTATCAGAGAACAATATATCGATAATATTCAATTTTATTATGCAAATGAAAATCGTAATCTTGATCTGCGTGTTATAATAATTAATAATTTTGCTACGCATAGATAAGCGATGGAAATCCCGTCTTTCATGCCTAACAAACATCGTACAGTGAAGTATCGTTTTTTTACACGCTGAGCCATTATCACGCGAGTACCTGCAGTGATAATGAAGCAATATTTAAACGATGGCACACACGACCGGACAGTGTATCGCATCTCTCCGCTGATAAATACCAGTGACTTGTCTTAGGCATGCCGTCGAATCGTCAGTGACGCGCGAGCGTCGGTCGGTGGAAAGTGAATTGGACGGCGAAGATCGCGTAGCTGAAAGAAGCGCGACGTGAAATTAAAAATCATTCGGAAAATGTGGTCGTCGGTGTGGTTCGTGACCACCTTGGCATTGAGTGGTGCTCTAGCGGAGACGGTGAATTTACCGAGTAACGTATGTGTAAATGCTATGTATCTCATACATAATTATTGCGAGTATACAATGTGTTCGTGACTGACGTTATAGATTTATAATATATTACATATATTATATATATATATATATATATATATATATATATATATATTCTATTATATATATTATATATATTATATTTAATATATTATATTTTTTGCTACATATAGAGCTTCCCTTTTATTAAATATAGAAGGAACTTTTTCTCGTTTCCGATTCTTCGCTTCGATAGATCAATCTTTGCGAGATTTTTAAAAATAAAATATCTTTGCATTGTTTTCTTACCGAAAGATAAATTTAACTTTGCGAAAAGTTTCTCCGGGAAAAAAAATGTTTCTAAATTTATGGAACATTTTATGCACCATTAATTGAAGTTTTTTAAATTGTCAATTCTGTTCTAAAAGTGGAGATAACGTGTTTTGAATCAAGAATGCCGCATTTAATCTAATCAAATATAACAGCCATAACGCGCAATTTATATAGTACGTTCGTGCACGATAGGTATATTACGTTCGAGTAATTCGTAAAATTTGAATGCAAGTCATAAAGCAGATAATTTGATTCTACCGATTATCCTCGACCTCGTACCCTAGATAGAAGCATCGTTGATTGAATCGAAAGCTAAAACGTTACTCGAATTTAAAGCCACTTTTCTCACGTAGGCACTTTAGACAAAGCTGTGCTCGTATTTTTAAAGCGCAATGAAATCGTTTCAATTAAACACCGCAGTGCGATTAAACTATATATAACAAGTCTTGTACAAAGGAAGATTCGCGAATTACATAATAAATGTAATTATATATAGATACACTGTCTAAATTTTATCCGCGTCTATTGCGAGAGAAGCGGTAAAAAAATTATTATCACATCTCCGCTGCGTATTTCTGCGAAATTTAAATTTATCCTTATGATTAATCTATCAAAGACGGACGTGGGAATAGCGATATACTAACTAGAGAATCAGCTGGTTGCATATGATAACCGGCTCCGAGCGCATATTTCCGTTAAAATTCGCTAACCGGCTCACAAGAATGTAGCAAAAAATATAAATGTGCGACACGAAGGTCTGTAACGTGAAAGCGCCTACATATGTAACACGCTCCACTTAGATTAAGAAACTGCAGGCCAATATTAATTCGATCGCGAAATGGAAAAAATATTAAAATATTAGAGAATATTAAAAAAAAAAATTCTTGAAATAAAACAGATAATTGAATATAATCAATAGTAAATGTAGTTGTATAAAAGTTGCGTGAAAATATGATAATTGAAATACGCGATTTTCTAGAAATTTTCAATTACCACACCACATTGCTCTCAATAAATATTTTAACAAGAGTATAGAAAAAAAAATATGAATACAGGATACGGTATGGCAATACAGTTTCGGGGTTGATTACGAAAACAATCAATTCCTGTTGGATGGAGAACCCTTCCGATATGTTTCCGGCAGTTTTCATTACTTTCGGGCGCCTAGACAGTATTGGAGGGATCGTTTGAGGAAAATGCGAGCCGCCGGACTTAACGCGGTCTCCACGTAAGTCATTTTACATCGCGTAACGTAAGGATCCTTTATCCGCTTATTAAATTCGAAGCGGAATAATATCGATGCGATCGATCTTCCTGTTTGTTTCCGAAACACATGCAGTTATGTCGAATGGAGTCTTCACGAACCGGAACCAGGTCAGTTTAACTGGGTCGGCGACGCGGATCTAGTAGAATTCTTAAATATCGCTCAAGAGGAAGACTTGCTCGTATTGCTACGACCGGGTCCTTACATTTGCGCGGAAAGAGATTTGGTAAATATATGCGGCGTTTTTAGGGAGAAAAGTTATCGGTCCCTAATTAGATACAAATTTTGATATATTTGCTGTATCAAATAGATGAAAATATATTTTGATATATTATTTCGATATATTGATACGAAAATCTGTCTTTAGGGCGGTCTACCATATTGGTTGCTTCGTGAAGTACCGGATATAAAGCTACGTACAAAAGATGCAGGTGAGATATAACTCTCTTGCGCGTCGTAAAGATGTATGAAATGTTGTGACAGAAATTGCGAATCTTTTCGAGATTCAAAGAAAAAAAGTACCGAGCTCTTTTCTCAATTAAATGTATTTTGTTCTCTCCGTTATTATGCGTGATTTAAAACCGATGTGTCATGTGCAGCGACCCGCTACTTCCGTGATAAGAGATAAGAGTCTTTTACTCTCTATAGTGACTCTCTCTTTTTTTCTCCTGCCATTTGTCGTCGCTCAAAAAACACACCGATAATATTGGAATAATTGAAAACGACACTACTACACGAGCCGATTAAATGTAATTTTATCGTCTACTGACTTTTTCTACTTTCGTAGCTTTCATGAAATACGCCACGTCGTATTTGAATCAGGTGTTGGAAAAAGTCAAGCCGCTTTTAAGGGGCAACGGAGGACCGATAATCATGGTTCAGGTAATGAATTTGCACTTTTGCGATAATGAGTATTATTATGTGTGACTTATGCAATATCAAAGGTTATCTATTAAAATGTTGATTGCACGTTCCGAGATAGCGCGCGTTATCATTCTCCGTTGATTTCGAATTACGGTCTCTTACATCGATCAATATTAATACATGCTTGAGGATCATACGATTAACATCTTAAGCATAATTAGCAGTGATTATGATCTATCTAGGGTTGTACAAAAAAAAAAAAAAACCAATTGCGATAATTTTCTTTACAATTAATAATAAGTATGATAATTATGTGATTAAAAATTGATATATATTTTTATTTTTTTAAATATTTTTATTTTAAAGGACGCGTAAATCTCCGTTAGTTATCAATTTCACTGTTCCCGTTTGCGTTAACAGATAGAGAATGAATATGGGAGCTACAATGCTTGCGACACCGAGTACACGGACATGTTGAAGGAAGTCATTGTCGAAAAGGTCGGCAGTAAGGCTCTCCTATACACGACGGACGGCTCGTCCGCGTCCATGCTTCGTTGCGGTTTCGTACCTGGCGCATATGCCACCGTCGATTTCGGGACGTCCGTTAACGTGACCAGCAATTTTCAATCCATGCGTCTCTATCAGCCACGAGTAAGCAGCGATATATACGAAAATCTTGAATCCCGAGAATCTCGACGCTCTTTGATTACACTTTGAAAAAAATAACTCATAGGGTCCCTTGGTGAATTCTGAATTTTATCCAGGATGGTTGACTCACTGGGGGGAAGCCTTCCAGAGGGTGAAAACCGAAGCTGTCACGAAGACGTTGAGGGAAATGCTCGCTCTGGGCGCGTCCGTTAATATTTACATGTTCTACGGTGGTACAAATTTTGCTTTCACTTCCGGTTAGTAAACTTCTTCCTGATATTTCGAGCGAGTCGATATTAGTCAATAAAGTCTGCAAAAAATAATATTTGTAGTATATTCGGTATATCTTATATAAGATTTAATTATATATCTTAGTATATTTTATATAAGATTTAATTATAGTATATCTTATATAAGATAAGCTTAAGTATATCTTATATAAGATTTAATTATATATCAACAAGTGGATTTTACTTAATAATTGTTGACAGGCGCTAACGGCGGTGTAGATGCATATAGTCCACAGATAACGTCTTACGATTATGACGCTCCTTTGACCGAAGCCGGAGATCCGACAGACAAATACTTTGCTATAAGAGACGTCATCGGTCAGGTGTGTTTTTTTTTTCTTGACGATATTACGGTGTCGTATCTTCAGAGATTAGAATATTTGAAGCTTCACGACGAAGCTGCGGCCTCTTATCGCCCTAGAGAAAAGATGCAATAGATATTAGACATTAATTCTGAACAAGTCAGTTCATTTCCTATTGAAATTACAGTATCTGCCATTGCCGAACATGTCCCTTCCAACCGCATCTCCGAAAGGCAATTACGGTCCGGTATTATTAGAACCGGTGCTAAAGCTGCTCGATGATCGATCCTCGTTCGTGGTGAGCTGGGCGACCAGCGACAAACCTGAAACCTTCGAGCATCTATCTGTGAATCAGGGATTTGTACTTTACGAGACGGAATTGCTGCCTTCTATTCACGATCCTGTTATATTGCGTGCAACCACAAAAGATAGGGCGCTGGTTTACGTGGACGGTCGATTATCCGGCACACTGAGTCGCATAGATAAGATATTTACTATGCCGCTAGAGAGCCCTTACGGTCGCCGTCTGAGTCTATTGGTGGAGAATCAAGGACGATTGAATTTCGGCAACGAAATCCACGATTTTAAGGTATTATATGAGATCTTAAGAAGGTGTTTGTATATATAAGTGTCAACGCAGAATGAGATGATGAGATTTAGCGGTCGTTTCTTAACATAAAAAATCGTACCAATATTCGTTCCTTGCCGTTGTCTCTCTCAGGGTATATCGGACGTGACTATGAGCGGAACTCCATTGACCAATTGGAATATGACGGGCTACGCGTTCTCCGACGTGTCATCTCTTCGAGATATGACGGCCATAGATATAGAGAGCGGGACTCTGAACAACGGCCCGGTATTTCTGCGTGGACGGTTCACGATCACCGGGCAACCGTTGGACACATTTTTGGACACCACCGGCTGGGGTAAAGGGGCGGCTTTCGTCAACGGTCACAATCTCGGTAGATACTGGCCGTTGGTCGGCCCGCAAATGACTCTGTACGTTCCGGCTCCCTATCTTCGTACGGGCGAGAATGAGTTGATTCTATTGGAACTGGAATACGTGTCGCAGACGAGGAAGATGAAGTTTCAACCCGTACCGAACTTGGGATCGCAGAGCTCGGATAATTGAACGAAACTCTTGTACGAACAATTTTAAATGTTTCGAAATAAGAAATAATAAATAAACCGCGAAAGAGTATGTTTCACTACCATAGAGATTTTTTGCTCACACTGCGAAGTATATCCTCATAAAATATATTTAGCGAGGCGTATGATTTTCGCTCAAATATTGTAATTAACGAAAGAGAGCATCAAATAAATCGTCCCGTTCTGTACCCTATTAATTAGTTAATTGTTTTGTTTTGTATGTAACAATTAAAATTACGAATGATGAGCAACGTTACCGCGAATATATTCCATGATAAAGTAGTATTTTACGCACTGACATATGAGAAATGACATATTTTCTTACAATATTACAAAATTAACGATCCGAAATTATAACTTTTTGCTCATCTTACTTGATCTATCAGGAGTTTTATCGCTGAGAGAGAGAGATAGAGAGAGAGAGAGAACACGCCATCCGGATATCCAAGACATGAAAAGAACATTACAGGAACATTTAACGACGGTTTCTACGATACAGAAATCGATCAGCCACGATAATACCGCGGCGCTACACGGCAAAAATATGCACATTGTTGTCTATGGTCGATGAAGAACCGATTTGTAAAGATCCCGCCGGAGCATTCAATGGCTTTAATATCCTTTGCGTTGACAAATGAGGGGTCCGCACGGTAGGACGTCCGATAGTCCGAAACGACGAATTATCCTACCTCCGTTCCGCGTGTCGTTTCAGACGAATATCACGGATAATAATGAGTACACGATGACAAAGCATCACCGGCTATCTGCTTCATAAACTTCATCTGTTACGATAGAGTCCGCCTGAAAATCTAATGAACAGATATACGCGCGATTGTAAAATAATTCTAAACAGATAAATATTAAAGACGGAGAAATGTTATGAAATATTAAATATTATATATAATCAACGAAGAATATCTTCGTTCAACGCCAAGT
Organism: Lasius platythorax; assembly: GCA_963971435.1. NCBI lineage: Eukaryota > Metazoa > Arthropoda > Insecta > Hymenoptera > Formicidae > Lasius > Lasius platythorax. Next base: position 10,017,095 of record OZ020548.1, on the reverse strand, counting down.
CGCTTGGTGATGATTTAGAAGTGTCTGTTATAACACAATAGACTACATTTGCGACATTTTAGATTCAAATAGCTATTCACATAAAATTTACATCGCCCCATTTCTTTGTTCAGGATTTAGCTATACGACACAATCGGTAAACACTTCTCGAAACCAAATTGATTAATGAAAATATATAAAAAGAAACCAGGATGCATATAATGATTAATTATCTTATAGTGAATTATCTGTTAAATAATTAAAAATCGATTCTCGTATACTCCTATAATTATGACAAAGTTAATAATAATAAAAAATAATAATTGGATAGAATTCTGTAAAGAAGAATCATATTAAAATATTTTCTCGATTGTATGTGAAAGTTTGTTGACTTGATGATCTTAAGAATTGATACATAAGATGGAACGTTGAACGAATTTAAACATTCTGTGTTCCCTTCTTGCCGTGCTATGCTGAACTTCTATTGTGTTTTCTATTGTAATGGTTAGTGTCAGACGGCGCCAACATTAATATAATGCGGTCTTATTATCTCTAAAAACTAAAAATCATCAATGTGTCTGAATTACAAGAATCAAGCATTAATTATATATATTACAGATTTAATATTTTTATATGTTAATGTAAGAATATCTAGTATTGTGATAACATATAACGTAAACATCCTTGATAAAATAAACAGTCAATGTCGTATCTTTCTAGAAACAAAGACATATTTTTGCTTATATTATTAAATGGAATATTATTTTTTGAAATAACGACGAAATATTATTAATTATATTATCTTAATCACGTGATAATAATTATTTTACATATTATACATTATAAATAATCCTTTATATTTTACATTAGATAACAATTCCTTTTTATATTACACGTATTTTTTAGTATAATTTTACCTTCCAGACGAATCGTAAATCTGATCGTTCTTTTTTACTATTACCTTTTAGCAACACTTGTAACGCGAGAATGATGTCGAATACAAGAAGTTTTGAAATGTGCCACATGCGCAATTGCAAAGCATATTATCCAAACGGCGATCAAACTCCGCCCTAGATGAAAACACCGCCTTCGACATGCGCCGAAGGGTCGTTTGCGACTACACCGCTTCTTACCTCTAATCTGATCGCGATTTAATCAGACCAAAGTGCTAAAACGCTGCTCGTGTAATTCGGCGCGTTAGACCGTTCACTCGTCGTGAAACTATAATTACAATTATACAAGCAATTACTCGTGTAAATTGACAAGTCATTGAAAATAAGAAGCTATCGCAATGTCAGGTAAGCGTAGAAAATTATAGAAAAAAAATTCGCCTTACAAACATCCCTCTAAATAAGCGAAAAAATCTTAATAAACGTAATTTTAAATTCAGCCTACTTGTTGAAATACAAATGATCGTATCGTTGTCACTATAATAGATACGTGGAACGTAATATATCTAATGTCACATAATTACAATTTAATCGAGTGAATAATATATTAATAGCATGGAACGCAACGCAAAATGCACCCTTGGATTTGAGTAGAAATGGGACTGCATGGAAAACTGATGTTGTTAACACTTTTAAATTTCAACGATGTCTTCCTTGTCAAACTTGTGGTAAAAGTTTCGACAGACCTTCACTTTTAAAAAGACATCTGCGAACCCATACAGGTAAATTTTGAGAGAAATGTCAAAAGTTCGCCTCTCTTTCAATAATTTCTCATAATATTCTCTTAAGATTTTACTATTCTCAGAATAATAAATAATATCATGTTATTTACGGTGAATAATATTGAGTATAATAATTAATAATAACTTTATATCTGCAAGTTATACTTTATATTATTACTTTATATTTTATATCCGCATGTTATATTTATTTATAAAAAATAATTATATTTTTCGAATGATAGAGAGATAATTATATTTTGCGTTCTGGCTGTTCCTGAGCTTACTTCTAATTGCAAATTTAAAAAATTTAGAAAGTATCGAGAATTCTTCATATACTGATATTTATATAATTATTAAATTATAATTAAATAACTAAATTATTAAAGAGTATTATATAAAATTGTGTTTGAGAATTTGCTTTATTTTTTTTATATTTTTGCAAACACAGTTAATATTATAAAATATATTACTTTAGGAGAGAAACCACATGGATGCACGATATGTGGTAAAATGTTCAGCACAAGTAGTTCGTTAAATACTCACATTAGGATTCATACCGGTGAACGTCCTCACGAATGCCCGATGTGTGGGAAGCGCTTTACCGCCTCGTCGAATTTGTATTATCATCGCATGACGCATTACAAGGTTCCTTTCCCTATTTGAAATATTGTGTATTAGTGGTGTACAATTTTTAAAGTAGCCTATAACTTAATACGGGAAGTAAATAAATCTATAAGAAGTAGTTTTTCTCAGGAAAGGATATTCTCTATAATTCGCCCAATATACTACAATAATTATAAATAGAAATTATCCGTAAATATAAAAATACGAGATACTGTGCAAAGAATGCAACACTTTGATATATAATATAATTAAAAAAAAAAATGCAGGAGAAGCCACATAAATGTGACGAGTGTGGACGATCCTTTCCAACTCCCGGTGATTTAAGGGCTCACGGATATTCTCATACCGGTAACTGGCCATTACGTTGTCCAGTGTGTAACAGAGGATTTTGCAAACTCGGCGCCTTACATCATCATATGAAATCACATGGTAACGCGACGAGTTCTATGATAAAAATAAGAATTTTATCCATTTATCGTTTGTTGCAGTTGATATTTTGAAAATAACTACTTTTTTTAATCTAATTATTTTTTTTTTAATCGGCTAAATCTCTCTAATCGAGCTAATCCACACGTTGATAAAATCCTTGAAAACATGCTTGTAAATAGACGTCGAATAATGTGAGTGATGTTTAGAAGAATCTATAAATTTCTGTAACGAAGCAATTATCATTGCATGTCGTCGTCTTACATGCAAGTTAATAATTTTTCATAATTCTTTGACTATGCTTAAAAAAAATATTTCGTCGTTTTTTCTGATAGTTACAGAGAAAACAGTTTGTAACGCATTACAGCTTGAAACGCCAAATATAATAATGTGAAGTCAATGAAATGTGACGAGTTATCGTTAGCTAATTATAGAGCGAATTACACAGTTCCCTGATTAAATATCGAACAGATCGTAAAATGATATAACATATATCTAAAATTCTTTCTTTACAGGCGATCATTCCTATCGTTGTAATATCTACAATCAGAAGCCACCCATGATCAGTAATTTACGAATTTATGAACATCAACACAGTTCTCATGTGTCAAATAACAGCACAACTGATTACATGAATATGCACAATGGTATTGCAAACATAGAAATTATCAAGTTCGAAGGTCTCGATAACAATTACATGCAATTACCTACAATGTATCCATGGCCTTCCTGGATGCCATCGCAATTTCAAAATTAATTCAATCGTGTTATATTTGTTCGCGCGACTATATAAACCAAAATTTTTATCTATTATAAACTGACATATATATATATATATATATATAAACTGATAAAAAACTGTTAATGACAAATATTATTTATTAATATTATTTAATTAATATTTATTAATCGTATAGACACATGTAAGTGATATAAGATAGAAATAGAATATTATATACGAGTGAATAATTTTTTGCGCCCTTCTTTTTAATCTTCTTTTTCCCTCCGGTCTTCCATACCACACACATACATATCTATTTATCTCATTTTATGGATTTTACAGAGATCTTTAAAAGAGGAGAATCTTTAAAAGATCTTCAATCTTCTGTATGACAATGCGACTCTAAATAGCTGCACTAGCAACGTACACTAGCTACGTTTAATAATTAGAATTGCGAGAATTTCCGAATAAATGTTTCTCTCTATCTCTTTGCATTTCATTTCCTGGGAACGCGGCAATATGTTGAAACTGTAACTTCCCCCCGATTCCGTCAAAGATTGTCATAATTACAACATTTTCATGCGACAATGTTTGCTGCGCTATATCAAGTCGCTAATGACTGGTCATTAACTTTGCTAAGCTAGGGGGACGCAAAGTTGAGGGATGCATACCGCAGTATCTCACGAACCTTTATCGCGTGCGTCTCGGTTTATATTATATTAGTCATCTTCATCGACGCAAGCAATTCTGTGTAAAATAAATTGAAGTTACACGCTTCGTTTTACTGTAGAAATTAATACTAAGATTTGCATATACAAAATTGCACGAGGATATATGTGAGATATAAATAAAAAAATCTCAAAAATATATGCGCAGAGTTCTGATAAGAAAAATAACACGAAGTGAAGTTTCTGGGGCGTTAAAATTATATAGACTCGGCTAATGTCGACTTCAATCACGTGTTCAAAGAAGGATTAGATTAAATCTCTCGCTATTAAAAGGAACGATTCAGCAGAGGAAGAATGTGAAATTTTGCGCTATTGCGTAATTTTCCAAACATCGAAGACTTACATTACTATATAATTACGCTTGTATTATTATATGTTACAATATTTTTGTATTTAATTACATAAAATTTCGCATTCTCTTCTTTTCATTTTTTAATAACTAAAAAATTTAGGAACGCGCAAACTTTTTTCATGCGAATCTTTTATTCACTCATTGGTGAACGTAGCGAATTGAAACTTTTAATAGTCTTTAAAATCTAATAATCTTACAATATAATATATACAGCTGTTACAAAAATGTTGGCAACATAATTGTTTAAATTTGTATCCATTCAAATCATAAGTAATCGAAAGTCTAACAAATCTTTAGCCTCAGTGATTGAAAGAAGAAAATTGATACAAGCTTGCAAAATACATTACATAAATTATCGTTAACACAATAAAAATTGTTGCGCAGGTATAAATTTTATTCTTTAGACATGATAAAAGTAAGAATTATTTTTGAATAAATAGAGGAATATATTTTTCTTGATTAGCAGTTGCATAAAAATGCAACTATTATCTCTCAATTTTTTACTATACACCTTAAGTGGTGTGTGGCGACCGATCAAATGGACATCGAAATGCTCCAAATGCTTGTATAGCGTGTTTACCTTCTCCACGATATACTTGTTGAACTTTTCGGTGCTAATTCAGTTGATGGATATCGTTCTTGTTGTTGATAATATAGACGAATTTGCTACGATTTCTTTAATGTTCCTCACGGCTCTCGCTACGTTTTGCAAAGCGGCTACTGCCGTAATTCGGCGCAGTGAAATTATTAATTTGGTCAAAATACTGCAAGAGAAACCATGCAAACCCAGCAGCGAAGAGGAGATTAACATCCAGATGAAATACGATAATTTAATCAGGTATCCAGATACAACTTTTTTGACAATACAAATCTTGCTCTTGATAAATAGATAGGTCGATTAATTAGAATTACAATTATTAATTTAGGTTTACAATCTCGTATATCAATTAAATAGATTTTACAGAAGTAAAGGAAAAAATTGAATTAAAGTGATAATCGGAAAAAGTAATCCATTTTCAGAATAAAACATGCAATATACAATCTTAAATATTATAAGCTTTCACTGAAACTGCGGCTTATCTGTAATAAAATAATAAAGATATAGATATGAATAAAATTTAATTGCTGCATTTGTAATAATTGTGTATTTGCGCGAAGAATATAAACTTTTGATGCAAAGATTTTGCCAGTTATTTTCACGTAGCTGTCTAAAAAGATATTGTGATATTTCTTTAATAAATTGCATTTACGATTATTTGTCATTAAATCGTTTAATGTTATATTATATCATTTATTGGTTATTTCAAACTATCTATGTGCAGAACATGTTCCATAAGTTACACGTTACTGGCAGCTTTTTCTGCCACTGGTGCCACGATAGGAGAGATCCTCGCTACTTTACAAGGCGAATTACCTTATTCGGGATGGGTGCCCTACGACATTTACTCTTCGCTCGTTTTATTCTGGTTTACGTCCCTTCAAGAAATGCTGGCTCTAGCTTTCGGCACGATCGTGAATATTGCTACGGAAACTTTGGTATTAGGATTTTGCCTACAAATATGTTCGCAACTTGAAATTTTGAAACATCGCCTCCGGACAGCGACAGAATCTAATGAGAAGGAAAAGAGTCCCTCGAATAATGTATCATACAAGAAAAGCAGATTTTCAGAACACATTCGTTATCATCTGTGCATAATCAGGTGAGTCGAGCAGATGGAAAAGTTATTTTTATATAATATTTTCAGTTTATAAAATTTCTGCCAATATCTTTACATTGCTAATAAATATATGTTATCCTGCGATTATTAAGTTAATTAAACAACGGCAAAAGTTACCAATTATTTGTAACATGCGTGTAAATTTCATATCTCTTTATGAAAGAAAAAAAAAATTCTATTAATCATAAATTTAAACGGACGAGAGAAATTAAATTTGCTCACTGAAATCGAAATGGAAAGGTGGATTATTGTCTACTGGTTCCAGTTTGCATTCTGAATTTTTCGGAAGTTCCGTTTCCCACCGGAAATAGCGAAAACGCATGCGGAAAATTTTGCATAGTTTATACACAATTTATTACATAATAGGCATATATTGACAGATTTGCCGAAATGGTCAATGAAGTATTCAACCAAGTAGTCTTCGTCCAATTTTTCGCCAGCATATTAATATTGTGTTCAAGCGTTTACTATCTGTCATCTCATATAACGGTTGAGGACTTTATGAAATTAGTTATCTACACATTTTGCATGTTCGTGCAGATCTATGTTTACTGCTGGGCTGGAAACGAAGTTATACTCAAAGTAAATCATAATTTTTCTACGTATAAAGAAACGTATTCAGAGAAAAAAAAAGAGAACAATGTTACAGCAGAATGATAATTGAATTATAATATATCAATCGCTTCCATTTGTGCAGAGCACTGGATTGAGCGAGGCGGTGTATGAAATAAATTGGACATTGGTAACTGTTAGCGAACAAAAGGATCTGCTAATGATAATGAAGCGTAGCACGAGACCTATCAAATTCACCAGTAGCTTTTTAGTGACGCTGTCTCTGGAGTCTTACGCTAACGTCAGTACTACAATGGATATTTTCTTTGACAGTGCTTATGAATATAATCTACGATACTCATATACTAAAAAATGTTATTTTATTTTATAGATTCTCAGAACGTCTTACTCTGCGTTTAACGTTTTGCAGCAATCTTGAGATACAAATCATGAAATCATGAAGTTTGTTTTTTCATAATGCACAATGTATACGATAACTTCTTATGAATAAATATCACATTTATCATAATCATTTGTCAGCGTGCGGAATTATTATTCATAAAAAGAATATAGGAATTGAAATACATATATATTAGAAAATGCATCTGAAATAATGCACAGAGACGACATTTTGAAAATATAATTATTAATCGACTCATGCAACCACCAATGTTAATATTGCAAGCACCTCGCGTCTTAATCAATGTCATAAAATAAGAAAGAGAAAGAAAAAAAGATGAAATGTTCTATTAGAAAACTTTTAATTAATAAAAGACGCAATTCAAGCAAGAGTATATTAAAAAAGTGATATTTTTTAATCTTTCTCTTATAATTATATAAAATTCCATATCATATTCAATCGTACAAATTCTCGATTACTAGATTAGTCGATAAATAATTTCAATTTTATAGACGTTGCAAGAAAGAAAGAGAATTTCCGAAATGTATTAGAATGGATTGATATTATGATAGTGAAATATACGATGTCTATATAAATACATTTTCGAAGATTAAAGTATTTAATTTTATAAAAAATTCTTTTTAAATTCACTTTAATAGAATGTACACATTTTATAAAAGTATTCTTGAATTTGCACGCACGTTATTATTCGTTGCGAAATTTTCCGTGCGCGAATTTTTTTGTGAGCGAGAAGTCTCTTTGGTATTCAAAAATGAATAAAGTTGTCAGTTGTCAGGAAATATCGACAATATATATTGAGCGCAACAAATAAAACATCTTTCAAACTGCAAGGAAAAATATTGATAATTACACTTATTACGTAATTACGCAATAATTCTTATATTATCTGTGATAAGAACTGCCATTGAACGGTTTGTTACAAACATCACTACATAAAGACTTGATGACCGCAATTAACAACTATAGATACATGTAAATTTGAACCAAAATATAGATGGCTAAACTTTTCTCCGTTTAAATTAATATGAAATTTTAAATTAATATGATATAGTCTATTTATCTTTTATTTTTTTATCTTTTTTCGTCTATTACTATTATAAAATAATGTTACATTTTTAAATTTTAATATTTATAACAATTATAAAATTCCATAAAAGTTCTAGTCTCTCTGTTATTGTAAATAAAATATTCTTGATAAACTATAGAATTATAAATTTTTCTGTATTCATCACTTACTCTTGTAATTTTCATTTTTTTTTTAAATATAACATGTATAATTCTATATATGTATGTTAAAAAGATTATCTATATTTCAATAATAATATTATTTACTGATTAAAATTTTAATTTAATGAATATAAAAATGTTTTGATTTAACTAAAAATTTGTTAGCGAGACTCCTATTTGTAGTATTAAAGATCATATAACTTCGTACTTATGTTCACATTTGTTGCAAGTCCTTAATTATATTAATGAATAATTTATAATTATATGTGCTAATTATATATGCTCTATATAATTAATTATAGTATGTATCAATATCTATCTATATTATACTTTGAACATATAATATCAACAGAAGATTTTGTATATGCATTCTCACTCTTTCTCTACTCTATACGCACTTTGTTTAATATTCCTTAAAATATGTGTGAATATGTATAGATTTTTAATTCTCTTACGAGGTAAAATCAAATAGTTGCACTATCAACGCCACATTTTATAATAATTTTATGATAACTCGCTAAATAACTAAAAGATTTTTTAAATAAAAGCTTACATGAAAAAGCGTACTTTGTTTCTTAAGAACGCAGCAACATATTGAAATTAATTCTCCATGATTTCGTCAAACGGCAAGATCGCCATAATTATTTTCATATGAAAATATCGACTGCGCAGCTATAAGAGACGTCGCTGCATCGAGTAGCTAACGACCGTCATTAACTTATTAAATGAAACACTCGGTATATATTTATAGTTGTAATTTTTGAAATATGAATTAGCGACAACATAATTAAGTAAGTCATCTCTTACTTAATTATGTTGTTACTTGATAATTTGCCGATAGTTTTCTATAGTTTAAAATTTCGCAGTTCAAACTACTCTAAGATCTCTGTAAAATTCTAAGAATTTTTTACATCTTAGCAATTCTTGGAAATTCAGTTAGTGTCTTATTCAATGCTTATGTACTTACTTCTTATATTCTTCTGATATTCTTCTTTTGTCGATTTTTGAGAGTTTTCGTCCTTTCTCGTTCGTTCTTCGTTCACTAATATAGGACACAGTATACGATACATTTTGATAGTTTATAAAACGGAGCGCACTTTATAGTCATGATGCACGAATATTTAGATAGAATGCGAGTGCCTAAAATATTATCTGAGTTCGTCTTGACGCTACAAGTACCGCAAGTGTTTGATTGACCAATCAGGATAAAGAGATCTTTGTTCCGATTGGTCAATCCGACGCTCTCTTATGTGCAGCGTCGAGAAGATGAGCTTTGCAGTGCACTTCATGTGACTTTATGTTCCAAGGTGTAATGATTCGCGCCTCGCGCCAGCGATCAGCTGATCAGCTGATCAGCTGATACGCCAAGTGTTATGTATGTATACAAAAGCACGCGGATCGCGTGACGCGGTCTTGTATATTTGATTATAAACCATTACAGGTGTCCCACTGGCTTTCTTGAATTGAAAATCGATCTATTTTGGCATTAAAATCGTTATACCTGGCTGAGTACAAAATGAATAGCCGACGAAGGTATGCTGATAATTTCACAAAAAGTACTATAATGCGGTATCGTAAGTACAATAATGCTTTTATACCTTACAACTAAAATTTAAGTGCAATCTATTGCTAAGTCGGCTTCAAACAATCTATAATTCACGACACAAAATATATGTATAGTACAAAGCATGGGCTTTATATTATATGTATATATATTTTATATATTTAAGAAATGTTCTATAGATTTATTATGTAAAGGCCAATTTTAGATATAATATTTTCTCTCATTTTGCATTTTTATTATAGGTTGAAATTTGAATATATTTTGCGAAAAATTTTATGATGATGAAAACAGAGCTGTCTTAATAAGGGAGGAAAATCCACAATCTCTTGCAAAATATAGATAGCATTTTAAATGTATGTGAGACTCAAGCTAGCTTCTTTGGAAAACGATGACATTCGCGAATAACTCAGGAAAGCTCGAATGTTTACCTCGGATTTGGCAAGCCAACGTAATGATAAAGTACCTGAAGCACAGAATCTCAAACTATATCCTAAACAGCCAAAAAAGGTAAGCAAGTATTAATAAAAGTATAAATATAATTCTCGCACACAAGATTGTTTACGAAATGTATTGAGAATTCATTATGCTTTGCATTATTTCAGACAATGACTAAAACAGCGATAGGAGATAAAAATATTGCCGATAACTTTTTACATCCAAAAATGCATTACAAGCCCATTGCCCGTACGCATGGTATGTAATTGGTGTGTCGAAAATCTTTAATACACTTTAATACACTTAAATTTGATTATTTAAAATACAATATAACTGTAGCGATGTAACAATTTTATTTAGATAAAAGAAACAGAAAATCGAAAAATAAGAAATAGTGTAAACGAATTGCGTTCAACATAAGATAAAGTCGTGATTCCACATAGAGATAAAATTATATTTATAAACCATGGATCAGTTAATTATTTTTGCATACATGAAAATATATGTACAGAATTTTTTTCTTAAAGAGAATTCATGATTTCAAAAACACACAAATATATCTACAATTTAATTTTTTATTATCACATTATTTTAGGTCGAATAAAATCAGTTTAAACAGACTGCTTGAAGCAATCTGAAATTCATTACGATTCCGCAGAAGAATCCGTTGAGCAAACAGCTTGTAAAACTTGCTTTTCTCGTGTAAAGAATTAGTGGCTGATACTCTAATGTGATTTGTTCTAATTTATTAACTGGAGATAGATGATGCATTATAAAGAATAAAATACTAGAATATAATTAATAAACTAAATAAAAAACTAGAATATAGTTAATTCATATTTTCATAAGTTTTATAAATTTTATATTATATTTTATATTTTATATATTTTATATTATATTTTATATATTTCGTATTTATATTTCAATCTTTTTACATATAAGATGTAAAATGTTTTATTAAATGTGCAATTTAAATTATTCTCTTTTTGCCACTAATTATTTTGCACTTTTATGTCATAAAAGTATATTTTACCGCTTGCTATCTTATTCCGCGAGATTAGCCTTTTTCTAAAAAGTTTAATCACAATTATAACTATGCTACACAATTCAATTTCTTATTTCTGCTATATCGACGGCAAGAATGAATTTATTTTTCGAATAGCCTGCTTCTTGAAGAGTAAAATGTGATATACATAATAAAAACAAGTAATGCCGATTCAAAAGTCTATATCAATCTAGATTCTCATTTTTATCTAATAGTAAGTATACTGACCTAAAAGTATACCTAATTCTTAAGTTTTAGCATTCTATATTAATATTATATTGAATGTTATTGCAGAAATTTGTTGCTCAAAATGCTGCCAAAGACGCATTAGACGAAGCAATATAAATCTCGAATGCAAAATAGAAGTGAAGACGGATTATTTTAACGGAAGCTCTCTTAAAACGACAAATTTTGAAGAGAACAATTTTACAAGAGACATCGTAAAACTCGTCATGGAAAAATGGTGCGATTAATGGCCGGATGGAAATGTTTCGTAGAATGAGTGCGAAATCTACAACCGTGCAGTTTTCTAGAATGTAAGAGGTTTCTCTTTCCTTCTCTCGTTATCGGTACGGCGTGTAAAATGCGACACTACTGCATTGTTTTTTGCAATTTTTGCGATTGGTTTGATTCCTCAGCGACATGACAGGATCGTCATATCGCAAATCAATAACACTATCGAGATCTGTGTCAATAACGCGGAAATTTAATTTTTAATTATGTAAACAGGAAGGAGATCGTGTTGTACGAGGACATATATTATTACTGTGAATTCGCATGTCCTTGATATGCCGCACTTGATCAAATTTTTTATTTTATTCTAGACAACGTTCCACTTTCTTATGCATATAATAGAGACGGATTAAGCACCGTGAAAAATATATATGTAAACTTTTATAAATATAATTCTCTAAATGGTTCGGTTACCGCGGATAAAAGCGTGAAAGCTATTTTCTATACAAGTAATTTTTATAATTGTATTTTGCATTAAATACTTAATTTGAATGGAATAAAAAATAATATTTAATGATTACATTATAGGTCAAATTCTTTAGAGACAATACGATATAAAAGATAAAATGTCAGAATAGATTGAAAGATTGAGTAGACAGAAAAGGAGAAACAAATAAATTTAAAATTTTATTAAAAACGTGAACGTTTATTCGAATAACGTACAGAACAGCAGCATCAAATAGCAATAGTGTAATAAGAGGCGTCAATCGTCTTTTATTTGAATATGATTTTCGATACGCTTTCTCCTCTTTTATATCTTTTAATCTATTCTGATATTTTATTTGTTACATCGTATTGTTTTTGAAGAATTTGTCTTAATGTGGTCATAAATTAAATGTTATTTTGTATTGACAAATAAATATAAATAAATATTAATACCGCATTAATTATGAAAGTTACTCGTATAGAAAATAACTTCCACACATTATCCGCTACATGCTCTAGTAACTAAATCATTTAGAGAGCTATATTTATAAATGTGTGTGTGTGTGTGTGTGTGTATTCATTTACGTTAGTCTGTCCAATAATATATTAGAAAAACTTGTGCCGGCAGAGCTGATCACCGGCCTTGAGGAATTGCGCATGGTACGCATGTTGACGATTGCACACGTCGCGCGTTATGCTTGTCAAGCCGCTCGGAACCAAGCCCAGCTGTGTGGGGGAATGATCGATAAATTCGAAGCCGCGACATCGTCCCGGCAAGCATTCCACTGCATTATCTGAGAGCTCGAACCTCGAACAAGCGAAGCGACAAGTCAAAGCCGACCAAGATGCCGGGACCAGGACAATGCGACAAGTGCAAGAGTGAGTGTGCTCATAAATTCTCAATGGACATTAATAGATAATTTGACATGACACATTTCCTCTCAATTGTTACTAATAACTTATAGAAGAATTTCACTGATATATAAAATAAGTAGAAAATAAGTGAAAAATAAGTAGAAAAAAGATCTGTTTTTTTTTAAGACGTTATGCAATCGATTTCTATAATTATCGTTGATTCGACAATGCATTGTCAATGTAATATTGCGCAATTTTTGAATTGTATCATACAGCGTCTAGTTTCGCATGACATCGTAATATTTATACAATATTTGAATTTATTATAGATAAGGACTGTAAATGCGGTAGCAACTGCTCGTGCTGCACCTCCGGATGCAAAGGTAATAGGAATTAGTGCAGTCGATTGCGCAATTTACTATTTGCTCATTGTTATGTCTATATATATATATATATATATATATATATATATATATATATATATATATGAGACATCATTGTTTTTAATTACGACTAGTTGAATTGTCTAGCTCGTTTTTACAATATTGTGTGAAAGAAGTCTCTTTGAGCATAATATGTCAACCGGTAAGAATGTCTTTGATCAATAACTGTACTACTTTTGTTTTCCAATAACTGGCTGATAACGGTCAAAGCCGGTTTGTCGTACATGGTAATTTCACGGACTTGTAATACGATTTTGTCACGTGGTGCAATTGCATGCTGCAACATGTTACTCGAAGCTTCGACGCGGCTCTCGGTCATTTCGATAATTACATAATAAAATGAGTAACGATTTCTCGGAATACTATGTACCATTTTCCTGCTTACATGTATTTTGTCTTTTTTTTTCTCCGTCAACTTTATTTGCACAATTTTACGATTTATGCAATTTATGTTTAAATTACGCAGCAATATTTTCATTTTAACACGCATTAAAAATGAAAATATTTTTGGTCAAAATAGTCGATATTGTAGGAGTTTTTTTATTTTAAATAATTATTTAAAGGTTACCTATTTTATAAATTTTACGTATAAACGTTTCTCTTTTCTTCTTTTTTAATAAAAAAGTATACTTAAAAAAATTATGCAGATAAATAACTTATATTCTTTTTCTTTTTACAGACCAATGTGGCTGCAAGACGGGCGGACAATGCACGTGCAAATCTACTTGCACTTGATAATTAATAACAAAAATACCATATATAATCTGTACTAAAAATGATAAACACATGCGTTAACAATGCGTTAAAGTAAATCCAATATGTAGATAAAATTTGGAGTATTTTAATATTATCAAAAAGTAGGATTTTATGCTTTATAAAATTTATATGTAATGTGAACTTTTCACCTTTTTGCTAGATTGAACAGCTAATAAGTTAATAAAATTCATAGACTTTAAATAATTTTATTTTATTGCTGCAAATACATTTCCCATTCTTTTGTGCTATGATAATGATAAAAAGGAAGCTCTTATATATTATCCAAGAACATAATATCATAAAAGTTAATATTTAATTCTCTCCATATTAACTCGCATTCAGATTTAAACAGAAAATCTTAGTGAAAAAAAGCATATTCTATATTTAATCTTAATAAATCTAATCTCAATGGTCTTTTTATATATAGCGATAACTCGCGCAAGATAATACCTATCGTTGCAACCAGATATTTTGCTGATATTTCCATTTTTGTTCAGAAAATATCAAATATACGATGTCTCAAAACCGCGGAATGTGTCCAATCATTAAAATTTGTATAGCGCATACAAAACAGATATTACATGCAAAAGAAAACTATTAATTGCAAAATAAAATGTTATTAAAATTCATGGAGACTGACTGTACAATATTTTTCATTTATTTTCTCTCTTTTAATAGGTCTGTTTTGTTTACATTTTTTACATTCAAATAACGCAAATTAATTGCAATACTTAGTATATATATATTTAATATATATAATTAATATTTTATATATATATATATATATATATATATATATATATATATAATATAATTTTCAGTTATATATCATCTCGACCATATTTCTAATATTAATTAAGATAGCTTTCGAACTCTATTTCCACATTGTATAAGTATTGCGCATAATTAATTTGCGCTATGTCAACGATTTCGATAATTACAACGTTAGTACCCAAAATAATTTTAAATCATGAATCGCGTCGTGGCGAATGGATTCGCATCGCTCCGTATTTTTCGCGAATGTTAATTAATATTGTCCAAAAGTGAAACTCGCGCGCGAACAATTATCGAGAAATTATCGAGAATTATTCTGAAATGGAGCAATAGTATGAATACATGTTGCCAGGTATATCATATCTTTAATCATCGTTTTGTAATTAGATGCATAGTAATATTATTTCGCGGAGCTGTCAAATCGTGAGAAATATCCCCACCACTCGGCGCAGAACAGCTGTAGCTTGTTCGTGCGTCATCGGCAAGCTTCGGACAGCATCGAGCGATCACGAAAACGCTCGTCGTGTCGCTCGCACGTGTTCAGCTGATCGGTCGAATTTTACTTTCATTCAGTAAACGAGACTTTCGATTTCGAGACTCAGTAACATGATAAAAATGTGAACGTGTCATAATAAAAAATATTATAATAATTATCAAAGTAAACTCTTTTACGGAGTATTGATTAACGTCTTCAAGTGAGAGCTTACAAAATAAGAATGTTGCTCAGCACGATGCAGTTAACGGTTAGATCGATTTGCGGCGTAAACCTTTTAAGATCAGTCAATCTAAGAGCAAAAATTAAATGCAGATATAGCAGATGGACTAGTCGGACTCCTACTGCGATTGTCAATGAACACGAGCTTTTCGATAATGCGGATAATGATACAGAAACAACAAAGACCAAAATACATAAGAAAGCTATTAAAACACGTAAGGACAGATCCAAAACACGGAAAGAAAAAGAGAAGAAGAAAGAGGAGAAAGAAAATAAAGTGGGAGAAGCTGTTACCACAGAACAAGGATACACATGCCATAAAGCAGATGATAAGCTTGTAAGGTATGTGTGTAGTTAATTAATATATATAGATCTTAAATAATATATAGATCAACATTTATTTAACTATTAATCAGCTCACTGTGTCCAAGTAATATCACATGTATTTTTCATGTTTCAGCTCTTTAATGATAGATGTTAAAACAAGAAACAAGAGAGAAAAGAACAATAGTATGTTGTTAGAAGGCTTTCGATTAATTAAAGATGCAGTTCAAGCAGGGATAAAACCAAAAGCGATATTCTTCAATAGATTATCTGACATACTACCGTTGTCACTATCCAAGGAAATAAAATTGTATAAAGTTCCGTATCGTACAATTCAGTTGTGGTCTAACTTAACAACTTCTCCTGGAATACTTGGTAGACACCTCGATTTTACAGATATGGAAATAAATTACAAATATGCAGAAAAGATGTAACTTTAAAGAAATGAATATAATTATTCTTTGATACAGGAATCTTTGAGATCCCAGATGCGGCTGCCAAGAAACCTGCCAACGATACTATACCTCTGACCATTATCTGCGACAATATTAGAGAACCTGGAAATTTAGGAACTATTGTAAGAGCTGCTGCAGCAGTTGGTTGTGAAAAGCTGGTGTTAATGAAAGGTAATTTATACATAAACCGTTATTAACTTTACAGTCACAAAAGCTTGTCTCCTTAATTTGTTTTTCTATTTTAGGATGTACAGATTTATGGGATTCCAAAGTCTTGCGCAGTGCTGTTGGTGCACATTTTCGTGTACCAATACATACATCTGTTTCGTGGGATGAAATTCCAACATTAATAAGTAACGAATCGATGATATTCCTAGCAGACAACAATGTAGTATATGAAAATAAGTTAAGAGATGATACAGTTAATCCAGAATCGAACATAAGTACATTCATCGAAGCTGACGATAATAATGTGAAACAGGATGATTACGATGCCAACAGTGATCAAATCGTTGAAAACGATAAATCGATAAAGGACGTGGTAGACGAATTGCTAGATCAAGTTAAATCGCACAAACCAACTGCAAAAACCAAATCACTAATGAGAAAGTTAATATCTCAACTTCCAGTTGAACCTTATTACAAATTTGATTTTACAAAGAGAGAAATGGTGCTTATTATCGGTGGAGAAACCGAGGGTGTAAGTCTCGAATCGTGCAAATTACTTCACGCGAGAAATTGCGTTCGTGTCAATGTGCCGCTGACTAACGGCGTTGACAGTTTAAATGTTGGTGTAGCTGTTGGTATCGTTACATTTGAAATGAAAAGACAGTTTGTGACCCGTAATATCAATGATGAATAAAATTATTCTTTTATATATTTTATATATAAATAATATTTCACAAACCTCTCCAATTACTCTTGCAACAATACAGAAAATACAATACTACATTCATTGCTTGGATATTAATCTTTTGATGTTGAAATATTTTTCTTTAGTTTAATCAAATATTTTATGATTCTTATTAATTTATATTAGGACTTTATTATTACATTTTGCACTTTATATGTAACAATGTTTTAATATATCATATGTTGGAAAAAAAAATGAGATAAGATACTAGAGAATAACACTCTGAATTTATTATAAATTTTAAATAAATTCAGCAACGCAATATTTCAATAATATAAAAATAACTTACATATGTGCTGAACGCTGCACTATTTTTCTAATATGGCAAAAAAGTAAATATGGCTTATTAAATATGACGAAAAAGTTGATTGCTACAGTCTATGCAGTACAGTCTAAAGTGTATACTCTTATATCTAACAATAAACTAGTAATAACAAGATATATATTGAGACAAGTACCCAATAAAAATTAAAAAAATAAACTCTTAGATAATAAAAGTATTATAATTAATTATACTATTTTAATATGTCGAAAATATTATAACAAAAACAGCAATAATACTACTACTACTAATATGGCAAACATTCTATATTATTTGATCTATAATAGTATGTAGTGAAAAATATAAATTTTAAATTTCTGTACAATTACTAACAAATTTACAGATAATTTATGGATTATGTGCTGTATATATTATTTTCTACCATAATCACAAAACCTAAAATACTAAAGCTTTTTAACGAAAAATATAGTAAGCATTGCATAAATATAAGAAAATGAAAGCAATGCAATTAATGTTGTCAATACAGTTAATATCAATAAATTGTGTTATTCAATTATAATTCAATTATACAATATATAAATTTTAAAGTGAGTTCAAATATGTTTTTTGATTCAATAAATGTTATAAGCTTAATTAATGCAACAAAAGAGTATACGTTTCCAACGACATCGTTTGTGATGAGTATTTCTTTGTAAATCTGTACTATGTAAACTAATGTCTGAGATAGTTTCACTTAATAGAGAGCCATGGACCGATACAATCTCATTATCTTGAAACCATTCTGGACTAGTATTGTACATCAATGTATGAGATTCCTTATTAGCTGTGTTGATTTTAGGATTTGTGGATTTATTTTGATTGGACGTAGATGCGGTATAAGTTGCAACAGTGCAAACCTTTGATTTGTTTTGAACAGAATCCTCATACACATTAATTTCAGAATCAGCAGTAATAATTGTATTGCTTATTCTTATAGCTCTATTACTAGAATACACTTCAGCTTCTAAATTTGGTAAGTTTAAGTCACTTTTGATGGACATTTTTCCTGATACAGTCGTTTGTAACGAAGGAGACAACGTTAATAAACGTACGTGGTTTAAAGTAAAATCGCTTTTGTTGTAATCGAAATTGGGCGTTAACGGAGTTTGAGCTTCGTGAATATTTTTCCGAATCTCTACTTCCACATGTGATAATATCTGTTTTTCCAAAAATATTCTAAACGTGCGTTTACTTAGCTCGGCATTTCTCAAATTGGTTCTACACCTTCTTTTGTGCAAAGCGACAGAATCGTCGACATCTGTCATCGGTATGGATGATTGTGGTCTATAAAAAAAATTAGTGGTATCATGATGCCCATACAAAGAATGAACCAAAGAAGGATGATTACTGGAAAAGTCAAATGTCATGCTTGTATCCTTACTATTATAGTTAGATGAATTCTGCTCGGTTGGGATATAGTGTTTATTAAAAATGTTACTTGGATCAATGAAGTTTTCTGATAAAATTTCCGCTGCCGATTGTCACTTGCATCCGAAGAAAGTCTGATCGCTTTGTCTACGGTGTTGGTAAGTTAACGGGGCGACTAGTCGGCTATCCTTACTCTTGTAATATTCATTAAAATCTAATCGTACACTAAGTAACTGTAGCGACACATCTTCAGCGGAGGCAAGCATTAGTAAAAATTTCTTTACACGATCCTGCAAAAGGAATACATTTCTTTTATAGAACCAATTTTTGCGAAAATATAGATATACAAAAGAGAAGCGACTGTTTTAGTTTTTTACATCTCAATTTACATTGTTGCAAATATATCAAATCATTACTATGACAAAGGAATCACATGTGTGGACAGAAAGATCATCCCAGTGGTAACAAAATTAGAATATTTCATTTTATTATTACCTGATATGTTCTCGAAAGTAGTCTCAGTTGTATTGAAAGTGTGTTTAGATATTTTGAAAATGCAGCCTCTCTTTCTACAGCTTCTTGATCTTTTTTATTTGTACGACCCCACTTTTTCGTTTGCTCATACGACGTCTGCACGAAATTATCGCCATTTAATCTTGCCTCATATTCCTGAGTAGCACGCGCAAGAAAAGTTTCCTCGAGATTCTGAAGGTCTAATATTGGGCTATAGACTGAACGTAGATGATCCATAAGTTCCTGTAACATTAGGAGTACAAGTAAGAATGTGCATTCGCGTGTAAGTTAAAAACGCGCGTTTTTGTAAATATTTACCTGCGATTTCTCATCTAATAATGTACCATGTCTTACAGAATCTACAAAATGATTATGAGCCACAATTATATCATCAAGGGATGTGGCCTGAAGAAGTTGCTTCGCAAATGTATCCCAAGAACATTCGATTACCTGCAATAAATACAACTTTCTCAATTGATGCTCGCAATATAATAATTTCTACAAATCATTAAAAATTAATAGTACAGGTTTTAATCATTAACAATAGCTTAATGATTCACGGTGTTACCTCAAACAGAAAGTAATATTGCATTTGATGGACCAAATGGACCATGCTGCTAGTAATCAGATGAATATGATTCTGGATTAGCAGTACTTCTGGCATTTTTCTAAACATCTTGGCCGATGTTGTCTGTTGCTTCCAAATAGCGGACAAGATCGTTTCCATCCTCTTTGCTCTCCATAATGCAAAAAATACCGTTTGATACGTTTGCCTGCATGGCTCTAAAATCTGGATAGAAAAATATTGTGTATAAGATTATTTGAGTTATATTCAACAAATTTTGCAGTTGGTATATTACAACTTGATGCTTTTTACCGTTCCTATAGGTCCATCAACATTATAGTCTAGAATAAAAACATCCCAGCCTGTCTCACTTTCTGAAGGTGCTAATAATCTGACATCTAAACGTTTTTGCACATCTAAATCATCTAACTTGGTACTAGTTGCTCTTATTGCAGTTTCAAGAATAGACGATATGTTATGAGGATATAAAGAACTTGCTGGTTTAGCCAATTCAGGCCTGAAACATACAATTGAAACGATTTTTCAGATCTGAAATATAATGGAGCAAGAGAACATTGTCGCAATTGCATTAAAGAAATATCCTTACTCCAACAAGTGCATAAGATGTTGAATAAAGTGGCCTTGGCCAAGTAAAAGATATCCTTTGATTCCCTGCAAATGATCCATAAGATGATATTGTTTTGTCAATATTTCAACAACTCTTGTTGATGTTTTTTTATAAGCAGCATTCATCATAGTTTGCAAGCGACCATCTGGATCCATATCAAAAAAAACTTCGACTGAAAAATAAATGGCATAGCATTAAATATCCTTCTGAATTTCACGAAATTTATGAAATAATCTACTTGATATTAAATGTTTTATAAATAGTTTCATTAAATAGTAAATTATATTGAGCAAGTTGAGAAAAAAATATTAAAATCGTCTTATTGTAAAAATAGTATCAATAATTACATATTGTCACGCTTACTAACCGTTATATTCTTCGTCGCAATTTCTGAACATATCTGCATGTTTATCCTGCCAAGGCGAGAAATCTTTACAAACTTCGCGTAAGAAATTAATGCTCTTTCCTATTCCGAGAATTTTCTTCGCTTGGGCTTTACTAATGAAGGATGGCACCATTGAATTTCTCACTTGATACTTCTCATGCCACATTCTGTCACCACTAACATCAGCGCATGCTTGAATGAAAAACTCTTTATACGGATCGTCTAACTCTCCATCGGCAATCCATCTCATTAACATATTGTATAGGGGATTGCAAACACTTTCCAAGACTCTCTTCACCAAATTCTTCACAACAGCATCCCCATGATAGCTGAATTCATAAACGGTAGAAGCCAATGCGCCACCTTTTTGGCCTTGGCAAGCTCTTACTATACTCGCTAACCATTTTAAAGTTTCCAGAGGATCACATGTCCAAAGATGTAAATGAGATAATGTAACTCCATACATAACCATTTGATTTTGCGACCTATATATATATATTTTTTTTTTTATTAATGTGATTCTCGTATATATCTTTGATACACTATATACATTGAATTCATTCTTTACCTATTCACTTCTTCCTGCATTATAGCTATGAATCTATAATATTCTGACAATTCCTTATGCAGGGCAGCAACAAAACTGTCAGCGACTCTTCCCGCGCCGGCTACAGACATTCTCTCCAATCCTTTTCGCACTACATTATGTAAGTATCCTAATTCACTCAGTCTTAAAACAGCTTGCTTTTGTGATCTATTAATCTTTGCTACAGGATCTATCTGAAAGCCATAGCTCGAATCCAACTTTAAAATCTTCCCTTCAACACTTTGGAAAGAATATATCAAGTCCTGAACCAATACATCCTCTGAAATACACTCTTCATTGAATATTTTACTCGGATTTATTAGCAATCCTCTCGAATTTGTTTCTGTGGTATTTAGTGATACAACTTGTTGCGCTTGGGTACATGATGTTTGTGATGATTGCCCTAAATATAGAAACAATTAGAGAACAGTCTTGATAAATGCCACAATGCCACAATTCTTACCGCTAGTGGACGCAATTGAATTTAAACCCAATTTCATGTCTGGAAATGAGAAAATTCTCTCCTTCATTGCTTCTGCCGACTGACTCATGTTTAGCAGAAATATTAGAATACTTATACGATTCTTCAGCGGCTAAAGAAAGAACAATATTTATATAAAAACATATATTCAGTTGCTCTATATCCAATATTTACATATTTATATTATTATTTTAACTTCAGTAATTTAAATGAATAAAAAACAAAAGGTTTAAAGATATACATAAATATATGTATATATAAACTGCAAGATTTTATATTACCCCATCTTTTAAGTCATTATGTAGTTTATCAAATTGTACTGCATCACGTGGTGATAATTTGCTCCTTATGTATGTTGCTACAGTCACTTCATCCTCTCTCAGTGTTTCTATGCCTTGTGTAGACGATAATAACCCAAGGGAAAAACGCATAAATCTTCTAATCAATTCTGAAAGATATGAAAAGATATAAATAATGACATGCTCGCAGCATATTATTATTAAGTATAAAATATATAATACAAGAATTTATATATTACAAACTATGCTGTAATATCTAAGAAATACTACGGAATTATTAACAATTGTTGCAAATCCAAGAAGATATTATATATATCAGAATCCTTAGTATTGAACTTGTCTCTCAGGGGCTCACATCGTGAGTACAGGCTTAGCAAACTCGAGGTACCTAAGCAAACTATTACTGCGACTGATAGGCACAGCTTTCAATAAATTTTACTGCATTAATATTCAACTAAAACGAAAGCCCAAATAGCCATATAGAAAAGAAGAAGCAGAATTGATTCTAAGGCACGAATTTAAGATGCATAATGATCGAATTCTAAAAAAAAGTTATATTGAGAGCCTTTTAAACACATTTAAAATTTATTTATACATTTAAATTTATTATATTAAAATAAGCAGACAGTTTATAAGATGCCTTCTCGAAAATGCTTCTCATTCGAATGTTGCTGCACGATGACAGGACATAAACAAAGGTTTGTCGCAAAAATATGGATAGGACATTAAAAACGCTTAACGGCAATATTTAATGCGAATAGCGCAGCAATTAATTCGAGTGAAATGACGTATCGCAATCTTTTCCAAATATAAATTATATTGACATAATAACCTGCGGAGGGAAGACTAACCTGGCTTTTGTTCGCCGCATAAGGAGATAATCATGTTCTGCACCAGATCGGCAATAGTTTCAGCTTCCGCGGGATTCATGTTCGCGTATATTTTGCCTCGCGTTATCTTGCTTTTTATATCAAAACACACCTAAATAACGATACTCATTCTTCGCGACGTGAGATTCAACGCTGTCTTTGGTTTACGCTAAAAGCGGCAAACATTACTCGAAGTATTATTATTATTTATTTCCTCGAAAAGGAGAGAATCCGAGAGCGCGATTGCATCAAAAAATTTTTTTTTTTCATGAAACTTATTCTCGTCGCGCCATCTGCATCCATCTCGACTTCAAAACATGCCGCCATATTCGTGATTTGCGAATCCAGGACCGCGTCTCGCGTGCAGAGCATTTAATTGTATTACCAAGAAAAATACGGCGCGCACAGGTAAGAATATATATTTTAATTGAGAAGAATACGTAAATGAGAGGGGAAAACTATAATAAATGTGAGAAATAAATGGAGGTTACATTTAAAAACTAGCTGTATGTTGCGACGCACAAATATTTCCTTCTCATTTAGGTTTCCTCGTTGTATTTGTAACTCCAATTCTTCTCTTGTGTATTCGATTTTTACCGCTTGTATTTTTATCTCTCACAGATGTTTAATCGTACTTGTTACGTAAAATACCACTGCGCATTACAAAATATTTAAGTCACGTTTTCTGCGTGCGCCCTCTCTCTCTCTCTCTCTCTCTCTCTCTCTCTCTCTCTCTCTCTCTCTCTCTCGCTCTCGCTCTCGCTTGCTCGCTCGCTCTCTCTTTCTCTCTGCAAGTGTGTGTATGCTATGCGTATCTTTATTTAAATTGTCTAAATAAATAAAAAGGAAAATACATTTGGCAAGCACATTGATTTAGCTTGAGTAACGAATTTTTCATAAATTAAATGCACATTTATATACTTTAATGTGTATTATATTATTGCTTTTATTGCACAGTAAATAGTTTTTATTCTCGATAGTAAATACCGACATTTTATCATTCAAAATATACATGGCGAACAGAGATGATAATTTTAAGTACCGAAGACACTAGTATTCTTACAAATCAGCGCGCGCGTTAACAAATAGTATAGAAGATTGAAATAAAAATATATCAAAGAAAAATTTAACATTTGCAGTCAGTGACTAATCGCAGAAGCTACGCACTTTCGATTACTTGCATCCTACGACTGTTGCAACAGGTTAAATACCGAGTATGAAGTTTTCAAGATCTGAAAAAAATTGAAGGAAAGGTAAAAGATTGTAATACACTTGTTAAACATTGAGCATTCTAAATCGTGGATTTTCGTAGACGAAATGCATCAATTCAATGTACAAATGTCTCTCAACATATTTTTAATTAATTAATTTAATTATTTTTAAATATATCAAGTAGTTATTTCGTTTCAAATGTAAATAATAGAGATACTAACGCTGCTATAAGATTGGAGAGATAAAGTTATAAAGAAACTGCTAGTAAACTTTATAGGGATTGTACTGCGTATCATAATCATTAGCAGATCTTTCTTTTCACTGACTGATAGCAGAGGCCAGTCCATGTGATATACCGCATCTCCTACAGTTTGACTCTGCGTCAAATAATGGAAATAAAATAATTATTTCGGGACAATATAATAATTCATTAATCTACATTCATTAACATGCATAATATGCGGGACGATATCAATATTAATTCATTAACAGTTCTATATATTTTGAAAATATTCATACACACACACACATACACATACACACACATACATATATGTATATATAAATAAATATATATATATATATTTATATTTATATATTTATATTTATGCAGTAGACAATATGTTACCTAGAGAAATTACTTGTAAATTAAAGATTATTAATTGATTATTAATTTATTACAAATTACAAGTATAAAATTTGATAAACAAATTTCTACTAGAAAAAGAAGCGCAGACATTTCTATTATATAATGTAGAGTTTTTATATGTCAATATTTTTGCTCTACAATCAGGTGTGTGTCCGAGAGAAATACTTTATTCACACCCTCGATACTCTATTGATTTTTATTACATGATTCATATCTAATCATTCAAAATAGTTGGGCTCAATATTACTCTATCGATTTTAGTTATATATATATCCAAATTATATAATATGTAATAACACAATTTAGCGTTTGTAACGTCGCTTATCACTTGCGTGATAGAATGATAGGAATCGCTCTGAGAGCGATTGATAATCTCAATTGATTATAGACAACGTGAATTTTGGCATTTCAACAATATTTTGACATGTGAATTTTTAAGAGATTTTTAATTATAATTGTTTTTATATTTATTTTATTGCAAACAAAGAGTATGTGTGTGTGTGTGTGTATATATACATATATATATACCTATTGGAATAAATTGTAGAATACGAAACAGTGTCACTTACTCTAAGTATGACTTCGTTTCCAGACCAGCAGTAAATGTAAATTTGTACAAACATACCAAACGTATAAATTATCAAAGTAGCACTTTCAGATTCCGTAATATGTACTGACAGATAATATACACTTGTACATAATACCAATATACTGCAAAAGAATTGCACAAAGAGTACTTGATTGAATATAATGTTTACCGTCTTGGCATATCTATAATCAGAGGGATATTATGTTAAAGTGCAAAGAATAACGGACAATCATTTTACATAATTATATTTTGTGTATAACTTATACTATACTTATATTATAATTTTCCAAGAATATTGAGAGAGA
The DNA here is from genome assembly GCA_963971435.1 of Lasius platythorax. Lineage (NCBI taxonomy): Eukaryota > Metazoa > Arthropoda > Insecta > Hymenoptera > Formicidae > Lasius > Lasius platythorax. The sequence continues at coordinate 9,990,686 of OZ020548.1, read as the reverse complement.
GAACATACTCTAGCATTTTTACTTTTTGAAACAAGTTTTTCATGATTCGAAATATTATTGACAATGAGTATTTCAATATAGAATAGATGATAATATCAGTTTTGAAACGTTTTCTTTTTTAATTCTTATCAATCATCTTTTAGCTAATGAATGCATTAGTTACACTACACATTTTGACTCTAAAGAACTTTCTATCATAAACATTAATTATCGTTGTTGACAATAATTTGTTGTAAACAGTAGCTTTTATATATGACAGATTAACATATTTAAATATATATATACAATATATATATATATAATATATATAAATATAATATAATAGAACACACACACATGTTAAATTGCATAAAAGAAGGACTAATTTTTATATGACTAACTTATAAATGCTGAGATGATGATGTATGTATTCCGATATTATTAATCTTTTGTTATCTGACGAAGCAGATGAGTATCCCAGACATTTAGTTGTTTTGTTTGCTAATAATTTGCGAAGACGACTTTCAAAAATTTCAAACTGTGCACACGTTTGTAAAAATAATCCAAAAACTAAGGTTTCCGTGCCGACACTTATAAATGCGGCGAACAACACAGATATGATCTGCTGAATGGATATAATCCAGAATATTGGAGATTTATTGCAATTATATGGCATCCATATTCTGTAAGGTAATTGATTTTCCATAACCTGTAGCACTGATCTTATTGTTACGCTTGTAAGAGAACTCATCACTAAAAGCGAATATTTTATCGAGCATGACCTGCACACAAATCGAGATTATATTTTATATAAACTTTTATACTTTGCACACAAATACATTAAAAATAAAATATAAATACATTAAGTATCTACATTAAAGGTAGATATAAAATTTAAATATTATTTTCTGTGAGAGATAAAAAGACAGAGCCCGATATAGTTTTAAAAAAATATATATATATATATGTATATAAATATATGTATATACATATATACATATATATATATATATATATATATATATATATATATATATTATATATATATATATATTATTAATATATATATATATATATTATTATATATATATATGTATATATATATATATATATTCTCTGTTTCTGTAAAGAATACAGTATTTCTTTTCTTATAAAATAGTGTCTTCTTTCTTTATAAATTATTAATTTAATTTAATTTTTATAGTTGCGTCCTCAAGCATGGCAATTAAATGGTCACCACAACAAAAAGCAGTAAGAAGTCGAGCAATCGCAGAGAGACAACAGGAATGATAGTTACCGGTGCTGATTGGAATCAGGAATATCCGGAATTGGTATGTACTACTATAAACTTATATACCGCTGATGCATTTAAAAAAATAGAAAAATATTTGCATTTTTGCAAACAATTTATTTCATAAAAAAGAGAGAGAGACATTTAACTATAAGTTATTTTACTATTACGAGAGAATTAAATCATTGTGCATATTTTTGAGTACGTCTTTTAAGTGACAGACCATTAATACAATATTAACTAAAATTGAAAACGAATCATTAAGATAACAATTAAATTTACCTGATAAACTCGTCGAATTGCGTTTGTATCGTCACTTCATCCTTGTCTCGCGGCTTACACGGTTCTTTCAACAACACTTGTATTAAATTGACAATTGCATTTCGACGTATTATGATAATAGTCGCTTTACAACAAGCAGCAATCATAGTCATGAACATTAGAGAATTAGCAACGAAATCATCGATATTATTGACAATAAGAACGATGTCCATGAATTGAGTTAACATTAAAAAATATTCCAAGACTAGTACAATAAAGGTAAATGCATTATACAGCAGCTTAGCAACGTTCGATGACCACTCGATAGGCCGCCATATACCACCAATAGTATATATAAAAAAATTTAGAGAAAGTATTTGCATTTTTATAATACTATAAAAACAACTTATCTCATAAAAGAGAGATTTAACTGTAAATTGTTAGACTTTAATACAACGTGTGACATGTGTAAATGCAAATAATATGAGAAAAATATGAATATTCGTCACGCACTTTTTCGCTTTGCGCAGAATAGAGAGACACAAACATAACTTATATTTCTCTATCGAAAAGATAATTAAACTTCAACTATGTGTAGTCGAGCATGTCTTGCGAGAGATTACGTGCAGTTTTACCTGCTTGCTTCGACTTTTAGACCCTAATACTATCAATTACGATAATTAGCAACCCGACATACAAAGTCATATATTACGGTGTATGTTATTTTCCGCTTATATGAATACTGCAATCGTTACGATCGTTTTATTTGCAACAATGGGTTGCAAACAGGGGTTGTGCTGTTCTTTACAATCAAACATATTGTCATATTCTCATCGAATGAAATATTTATACAAATTCATATTCGTCGGCAGCAAGCGAGTGGGGAAACTATATTTCCCCACAGAGTTGACTTAATTACGTAAAAGACAACGAGAGGGATACAATATATCATACATTTAGATGTTTCCCAAGTAAAAAGCCTATACATCTCTTTGCTAAGTATGATGATGCCGAAAGATTATGTATATATTCTAGTAGACGTATTGAAAAAGTGATACTTTCCTTTTTTGAATAATGCTCAAGTCAAAATTATTGTCGTTTATATATCAGATAAAATTATTGCATTGTTTTATGGCAACGTATTTACACTTAATATGTGTGTATGCGTGTGTGTGTACGAATGTGTACACATGTCATATACATACCTGTAGATATCTGCATCTTGTGTGTGCAATTTGCGTAGTCTTTTATATACGATATAACTATTTTGTATAATTGCTTCTTACCCGACTGCATCTATTCTCAATAATAAATATCGGCAGTTTGCCGTATAAAATAAGAGAGAGTTAAGATTGAGATAAATAGATAGACAGAGAAACTTTAAGATCATTACAGTTATTAATTGATCAAAAACTACAATATTATTATGCTATTTAAATGCATCCTTTGACTACATATTTCTCACTGTTGTAATACATTAAATGCAGAATATGATGTTCTCAAAATCTGAAAGATGAATAATTACAGAAAAGATTAACGTAAAAAATTATACACTTGTTAAAAATTTTGATCGTGTTCTAGTACATTACGCGTCAAATGTCATTGCTGATGTTACATTCATTTATTTATTTAATATATCAAGTAATCATTTTGTTATATATATGTATATATATATATATGCAAATATAACATGGTACTTACGCTACCGAAAGACTGGAGAGATAAAGTTATCAAAAAACTACTGGTAAACTTAATAGGAACTGTGCTACGCATCATGATCATTAGGAGTTCCTTCTTCTCGCTGGTTGATAATAAAGGCCAATCCATACGATATATCGCATCTCCTATACTCATACTCTGCCAATATAACAGAAATATGATAGTAAATCTAATAATAGCATTTATTTAATTTAATGATTTTATACTTTTATATGTGTACACATTTATATATAATTTATATACTTATATTTAAGTATATAAATTTATACTTATACTTATATACTACACATTTCAATATGTACATATGTTTTCACATTTTTTGCCAAATACTTTATTTGGTAAAGTATATTTTTTTTTAACTAAACATTCTACAATATGAAACCTTACACACCTTAAGCATGACTTCGTTTCCGGACCAGCAAAAAACGTAGATTTGAACAAACATACCAAAGGTATAAACTATCAGAGTTGCACTTCCGGATTCCATCATATGCGTTGACACATAGTATACACTTGTACATAATATCAATATACTACCAAAGAATTGAATAAAGAGTACCTGGTTGAATATAATGTTTATTGTTTTAGCGAATCTGTAATAATGTCAAATTAGTTCTCGACATTCCATATAATCGGGACAATCTTAACATTATATATAACTTCATTTATTTTTATTTACTGAGAAGTAAACTAAAACATAATGATAAATAAGCATTGAGACTTGATTTATCTTAAAAGTAAAGTTAATTTGACATGAATGAAGTAATATAATTATTTAAAGACGTTCTCCTCTTGAGCTCTTAACAATTATCAATTAATTCCAAAGAAACGCGGATGTTATTTTTTAATTATGCACAATTTTTTATTAGGAATATTAATTACTATTATAATTACAAACAAACAATTTATAATAACAATTTATAGATACAGCACACAATTAACAGATTGATATATCTAAATAGATAAATAATAGGACGTGCGAGCGCGCATTTATATTATAACTGATCCTTATTATAACTGACTTGTAAATGCAGAGATGATGATGTATGCATTCCGATATTACCACTTTTCTATTATTCGGCGAAGCAGGTAAATGTTTCAGATAACTAGCTATTTTGCTAGTCACTAATTTGCGAAGACGACTTTCGTAAATATCAAATTGGGCGCACGTTTGCAAAGACAATCCGAAAATTAAAGTTTCTGTGCCAACATTTATAATTGCCGCGAAAATTGTAGACATAATCTGTTGAATGGATGTGATCCAGAATATCGGAGATGCGTTAGTATCGTATGGCAGCCATACTCTTAAAGGTAAATGACCCTGCATGACGTTTAGCATTGACCCTATGGTGACGCCTGTAACGGAACTCGTCACCAAAAGTGAATATTTTATCGAGTATGACCTGCATACAAATGTGAATTAAGATCATATTTTATGCGCTTTACTATTTTTACGACAATTAAAATTTTTTTGTAGTTTTAGTATTTGCAGAAACTCATAATGAAATTTCTAATATAATAACTATTATTTTATCTTACGAAGTGTAATGCAAATTTAATATAATTCTTAAAATATTTACTGATTTGAAAATTATAATTCAATATTTATATAAAATTAGCAAAATTTATTGAAAGTTCGTAAAGAACTTCTGTCATAAAAGACGACAGTCGCGATGCTAATTGAATTGAGAAGATTAAATTAGTGTACGAACATCTTAAGTAGCCTACTAATGTTTTCAAAAAATCTAATAATACTCACTTGATAAACTTATCGCATTTCGTTTGTATTGCCATTTCGTCTTCGTCTCGAGGTTTATATGGTGCCTTCAACAATAGTTGCACCAGACTAATGATTGAATTACGACGTACTATAACGACGGTCGCTTTACAACAAACAGCAACAATGGTCAGGAACATTAGAGTATTAGTGGCAAAATCATCGATATTATCGACAACAAGAACGATGTCCATGAATTGGGTTAACATTAAAAAGTATTCCAAGACTAATACAATAAAGGTAAATGCATTATACAGCAGCTTAGCAACATTCGATGACCACTCGATAGGCCGCCATATACCACCAATGGTATACATTAAAAAATTTAGGGAAAGTTTTTGCATCTTTATAATTACAAAGGAGAGTATTGCACTTTTCTATATATATATAACATCTAGAAAAATATTTTAACGACACTGCAAGATATCATCTTAAATATATTAATTAATTATTGCAAAAATAAATGTCCGAATAGATGAGACAACTAAAAAAAATTAATTTTAACATAGAATTTCTACTACTTCATAGAATATAAGTTTTATAAATATCATCCACATCCTATATTCAGCTTCATATATGGCTATTCGACTTTGACAAATTTTATTCACGATAGAAGCAGAAAAATTACTTAGAACAGAGACAAATTAATAGATTGATAAATAGATAAATAGATAGATAGATAGATAGATAGATAGATAGATAGATAGTTACATGGAGAGTAAAAGAGAAAAAGAGACAGAGAAAGAGAACGTAGATATGGTACACATTTAGATTACTAATGATTGCTGATTGATTATATCAATAATGATACAAACCTAAAAACACTGACTTATTACATAAAAAGATTCCAAACGTTTCGACACGTTGTAGATTCTCTTTATTAGCAAATTAAATCTAAAAAGAAACAAACGTAATATACATATATACACGATAAAAGAGTATCACACATTAAAAGAGTAGCATATATTTTAATTTATGAGAATCAAAAATAAATCTAAAATGGAATAGTTTTTTTAATAAAGAATGCAATAATAAAAAAACATATTTGTGTAATACTTGATAAATATACATTTCCAAAAACTTAGTAACATATACTGATTTCAAATTGTGATTCTATTTCCTGACATGTCGATTATAAGAAACAAGTGTTAATTATTACAAGACCAATTGATTATCTCTATCGTTGTATAAAATCAGTAAATAGAAATAATCAATAATGAAATAATTATTTATGCAACAAATTTCATTTGGCTCATATTAAAGTCTAACCTTCTCTTACTATCGAAGTTGTATATTTAGGATTTTTTTTTATCTTCTTCTATTTAGTTTTCACTTTAACACAATCGCGTATAATGATATCATGAATCGAAAATGGAATATTGCTTTGCTGTAATGTAATAAGAGATATTTCTAAATACAAGTATGTGAAGAAAAACAAGTATAAATATTAATATATGCTTTTTTAAAATATTTTTTCCGGAATATTATTGCTTACATTTTATACAACTGCCACAGAATAGAATTTTTTGTAATCTGTGTTTATCACTTATACAACTTATTTTACTATACTCAAAATAATTCGATTTCAAGTGTAATCGAGCACGTATTGAGGCAGACTGCATGTAGTTCTACTTGCTTCAACTTCTTAACCCCCTTTACCATGAATACGATTATTAGCAACTTGGTGGTGTACGTTATTTTCCGCTCATGTAAATACTACTATAATTGTGAAAATCATCTTACTTGCAACGATCGGGAGATGCCCGTTCTTTACAGTAAGACATATTGTCATATTCCCATTGAATTAAATATTTATACATTTTTATATCGTCGGCAGTAACTGAATGTATAAAATGATATTTTCTACAAAACTTCACTTTATTGCACGAGAGAGCAGACGATGTAGCGAAAGGAGTAATATATTTAAATGATATCCAAGTTAATCGTTTATACATCTGACGAACAAACTAGAAGACCAGGTATTATTAATTCTAGCTGTAAAAGATATCGAAGATGAAGCAGATATTTTTCTTTTTTAACTAATGCAAAAGTAAATATGTTATTGTTACTTGTACGTCAAACCAAATTGTTGCATTGTATTAAATGTATAATATATGTATATTTAATGTGTGTATTTATGTATAAATGCATGTTATATATTATTTTCATTTTTTTCGAACGTAATCTGTTACGATATTATAATATCGCCAACTAAATTTTATGATTATTTGCTGTAGACGATTTTTATTTTTGAATTAATATCTATCTATTATCTAAAAGACAAACAAATATATTAATTATAAGTAATGACGATGCTAATATTTTTTCAATTCGAATAGGGATTTGGGGAGAGAGATATATATATAGGCAGAAATTTAACAGATTTACAGTCTACTAATTTATCAAAAACTACAAAAATATTTTTATATTTGTACACACTCTCGATTATTTATGTATTACTTTTGTAACACATTATATGCAGAATATGATGTTCTCAAGATCTGAAAGAGTAATTACAGGAAAGATTAATGTAAAAAATTATTGGTTAAAAATGTCGATTGTGTTTTAGTACATTACGCGTCAAATATCGTTGCTAATTTTACATACATTTATTTAATATCAAGAAATTATATTGTTATATATATATATATATATATATATATATATATATATATATACAAATTTATATATATATATCAATATTACATGATACTTACGCTACCGAAAGACTGGAGAGATAAAGTTATCAAGAAACTACTAGTAAACTTAATAGGAACTGTACTACGCATCATGATTATTAGGAGTTCCTTCTTCTCGCTGGTTGATAATAAAAACCAATCCATACGATATATCGCATCTCCTACACTCATACTCTGCCAATATAACAGAAATATGATAATAAATTTGACAATATATAACATTTATTTAATTTAATGACTTTATATTTATATATGTACATACATTTATATAATTTATATACTTTACACATTTTTACACATTTCTACATTTCTACATATACATATTTAACGTATTTTTGCATTTTTATCAAATACTTTATTTGGTAAAGTATATATTTTTTAACTAAACATTTCACAATACGAAATCTTACAAACCTTAAGCATGACTTCGTTTCCGGACCAGCAATAAATAAAGATTTGTACAAACATACAGATAGTGTAAATTATCAAAAAAGTTGTACTTCCGGATTCCATCATATGCGTTGACACATAGTATACACTTGTACATAATATCAATATACTGGCAAAAAATTGCATGAAGAGTACCTGGTTGAATATAATGTTTATCGTTTTTGCGAATCTGTAATGATGTCATATTAGTTCTCGACATTGCATATTATCAAGATAATTTTAACATTATACATAATTTTTTTACAGCATAATTTTAAGCATTAGAAGAATAATATTAGCATTAATTACTTACTGAGAAATAAACTAAAAAACATAATGATGAATAAGCATATTGAGACTTGATTTATCTTAAAAGTTAAATTAATTTGGAATGAATAGACTAATATAATTATTCGAAAACGTTCTCTTCTCAAACTCTTAACAACTATCAATTAATACCAAAGAAACGTGAATGTTACTTTCTAATTATGCACAAATTTTTATTAGGCATATTAATTATTATATAATTTATAATAACAATTTATAGATACAGCACACAATTAACAGATTGATATATCTAAACAGATAAATAATAGGACGTGCGAGCGCGCGTTTATAAGGGAACTGATCCATATACAACTGACTTGTAAATGCAGAGGTGATGATGTATGTATTCCGATATTACCACTTTTCCATTATTCGGCGAAGCAGGAAAATGTTTCATATAACTAGCTATTTTGCTAGTCACTAATTTACGAAGACGACTTTCGTAAATTTCAAATTGGGCGCACGTTTGCAAAGACAATCCGAAAAATAAAGTTTCTGTGCCGATATTTATGATTGCCGCGAAAATCGCAGTTATAATCTGTTGAATGAATGTAATCCAGAATATCGGAGATGCGTTAGTATCGTATGGCAACCATACTCTAAAAGGTAAATGACCTTGCATTCCATTTAACACTGACCCTACGATGACACTTGTAACGGAACTCGTTGCCAAAAGTGAATATTTAATTGAACACAACCTGCACACAAATGTGAATTGAGATTATATTTTATGGCTTTAAGTATTCTTATACAATACATTGGCAATTAAATTTTTTTGGTAGTTTTAGTATTGGTAGAAACTCATAATGAAATTTTTAATACAATATCTGTTATTTTATCTTATGAAATGTAATGCAAATTTAAGATACCTAAGTCTTAGAATATCTTTATATGGAATATTTACTAATCTGAAAACTATATGCAAACTCGAACATAAAATTAGCAAAATTAAAAGTTCGCAAAGGACTTCTGTCACAAAAGACAACACTCGAAATGCTAATTTAATTGAAAAGATTAAATTACTGCTCGAATGTCTTAAAAGTTATAGACTACTAATATTTTACCATGTATTAAAAATCTAATAGTACTCACTTGATAAACTTATCGCATTTCGTTTGTATTGCCATTTCGTCTTCGTCTCGAGGTTTATATGGTGCCTTCAACAATAGTTGCACCAGACTAATGATTGAATTACGACGTACTACAACGATAGTCGCTTTACACGTAACAGCAACAACGGTCAGGAACATTAGAGTATTAGTGGCAAAATCATCGATATTATCGACAACAAGAACGATGTCCATGAATTGGGTTAACATTAAAAAGTATTCCAAGATTAATACAATAAAGGTAAATGCATTATACAGCAGCTTAGCGACGTTCGATGACCACTCGATAGGCCGCCATACACCGGCGATGGTGTATATTAAAAAATTTAGGGAAAGTTTTTGCATCTTTATAATTACAAAGGAGAATATAGCACTTTTCTATATGTATAACATCTAGAAAAATATTTTAACGACACTGCGAGGTATCATCTTAAATATATTAATTAATCATTGCAAAAGTAAATGTCCGAATAGATGAGAGAACTAAAAAAAATTAATTAACATAGAATCTACTACTTCATAGAATATAAGTTTTATAAATATCATCCACATCCTACATTTAGCATCGTGGCTATTTGACTTTGACAAATTTTATTCACGGTAGAAGTAGAAAAGTTACTTATAGCAGAGATAGATAGGTAGATAAATAGATTGATAGATAAATAAATTGATAAATAGGTAAATAGATAGGCAGATAGATAGAGAGTGAATTGATAAATAGATAAATAGATAGGCAGATAGATAGAGAGTGAAAGAGAAAAAGAGACAGAGAAAGAGAACGTAGATATGGTACACATTTATATTACTAATGATTGCTTATTGATTATGTCAATAATGATACAAACCTAAAAATACTGACTTATTGCATGAAAAGATTCTAAACGTTTTGACACGCTGTAGATTCTCTTCATTAGCAAATTAAATCTAAAAAGAAACAAACGCAATATATATACACGATAAAAGAGTATCACACATTAAAAGAGTAGCATATATTATAATTTATGAGAATCAAATAAATGTAAAATCGAATAGTTTCTTGATAGAGAATGCAACAATAAAAAGGGAAATTTGTATAATACTTGATAAATATACATTTCCAAAAACTCAGTAACATATATTGATTTCAAATTGTGATTCTATTTGCTGAGATGTCGATTATAAAAAACAAGTGTTAATTATTACAAAACCAATTGATTATTTTCATTGTTGTATAAAATCAGTAATATGACAGAGATAACTCTGTCGATCATAAGATCATTATTGAAATAATCAATAATAAAATAAATATTTGTGTAACAAATTTTATTTGGCTCTATTTAGAGTCTAATCTTCTCTTACTGTTTGAAATTTTATATCTAGGATTTTTTGTATCTTCTTCTATTTAGTTTTATTCATTTAACACATAAATCGCGTATAATATTATCATATATCGAAAATCGATTATTACTTTACTGTAATGTAATAAGAGATATATTTCTAAATACAAATATGTGAAGAAAAAACAAGTATAAATATTAATATATGCTTTTTTAAAATATTTTTTTTCCGGAATATTATTGCTTACATTTTACACTGCCAATGCGACAGAATAGAATTTTTCGTAATCTATATGTTTACCACTTATACAACTTATTCTATTATATTCAAAATAATTAGATTTCAAGTGTAATCGAGCACGTATTGAGGCAGACTGCATGTACTTCTCCTTGCTTGTACTTCTTAACCCCCTTTGTCTTTTCACGATTATTAGCAACTCGATGATGCACGTTATTTTCCGCTTATGTAATTATTACTATAATTGTGAAAATCGTCTTACTTGCAACGATCGAGGGATGCCCTTTCTTTACAGTAAGACATATTGTCATATTCCCATTGAATTAAATATTCATACATTTTCATATCATCGACAGTAACTGAATGCATAAAATGTAATTTTCTACAAAACTTGACTTTTTCGTACGAGAGATCAGATGATGTAGTGAAAGAAGTAATATATTAAAATGATATCCAAGTTAATCGTTTATACATCTGACAAACAAATTGGAAGACTAGGTATTATTAATTCTAGCTGTAAAAGACGTCGGAGATGAAACAGATATTTTTCTTTTTTAACTAATGCAAAAGTAAATGTGTTATTGTTACTTGTACGTCAAACCAAATTGTTGCATTGTATTAAATGTGTAACATATGCATATTTAATGTGTGTATTTATGTATAAATGCATGTTATATATTATTTTCATTTTTTTCGAACGTACTTAATCTGTTACGATATTATAATATCGCTAAATAAATTTTATAATTGTTTGCTGTCGGATAGACGGCTTTTATTTTTGATAATTAATATCTATCTATTATTTAAAAGGCTAACAAATATGTTAATTATAAATAATGACGACGATAATATTTTTACAATTCGAATAGGGATTTGGGTTTAGATATATGTATAAGCAGATATTTTGCAGATTTACAGGCTACTAATTTATCAAAAACTACAATTTTCATGTTTGTACATGCTCTCGATTATTTATGTCTCACTTTTGTAATACATTAAATGCCGAGTATGATATTTTCAAGATCTGAAAGAAAAAAATTGAGGATTGAATTAGTTTAGAAGACTATGCACTTGTCAATTATTCCGATCGCGTTCTCGTAGATTTAGGCATTATCTAATATAAAAATATAAATATCTTTAGTGATATCTTAGATATTTTTATAATATATCGAGTCAGTATTTTGTTATATGCAAATATAACAGTAATACTTACGCCACTATAAGACTGAAGAGATAAAGTTATCAAGAAGCTACTGGTAAATTTTATAGGAAGTGTGCTACGCATCATGATCATCAACAGCTCCTTTCTTTCGCTGACTGATAATGAGGGCCAATCCATACGATATATCGCATCTCCTACACTCATACTCTATCATAAAAATACAATAGAAGTAGAATATAATTATCTTATTAATAATATTAAATTATTCTTACTTTCTTTATAGCTTTATACGCATATATATATACATATACACTATAGACACAAATAAACAGTTACATACATATATCTTGCATACATTTTTATAAATGTACATGCGTAACTTCATAATGATATATTTATGAATATGGGATATTATCAATTTTGCGATAGATCGAAGATTATTTTGCCAGCTCAAGAAGATTAAAATTATGGAAGTGTTGGTGAGATTTTGAACATTATATATATATATATATATATATTACCAAATTAATTAATTTACAAAGTTACTCAAACATGTATACTTTGTAAAATAATATAAATTCAAAATCACGAGTACTTCCATTATTTTATTTTTTTTTATCTTGCGAGATAATCTTGATCTCTTTATCTCTCTCAATCAAGTATTCGTTTGGATCATAAAATCCAAATCTACCTTAAGTATGACTTCGTTTCCTGACCAGCAATAAACAAAGATTTGTACAAACATACAGATAGTGTAAACTATCAAAGTAGCACTTTCAGATTCCATAATATGTGCTGACAGATAATACACACTCGTACATAATACCAATATACTGCCAAAAAATTGGACAAAGAGTACTTGATTGAATATAACATTTACCGTTTTGGCGTATCTGTAACGATGTTATGTCAGTTTTAGGATGATTAGGATGATTTTAGACTTTAAAAATTACAGGAATATACTCTGTCGCATTTTATTTCTTGAGACAGAGTTAACATGATTCTATATGAGAATTATTATTCGATTTACTTTAGAAATTAAGCAATTTAACATAGTAATTTAACAAATTGTTTTATAAATGTTATCTCATTATTAAAAAAAAATAGAGCAATTGTAAATATAGCAGTTAACAGATTAATAAATTTCAAAATATAAATGATAGGATTTACGAAAGGCAATGCATAAAAGAACTGATTCTCATATGACTAACTTGTAAATACTGAGGTGGTGATGTATATATTCCGAAATTACTGCCTTTTCTTTATTTGATGAAGCAGGTTTCAGATATTTAGCTATTTTGTTACATATTAATTTGTGAAGACGATTCTCGAAAATTTCAAACTGAGCGCACGTTTGCAAAAACAGTCCAAAGACCAGAGTTTCCGTGCCAACGTTTATGATAGTGACAAAAATCACAGTTACGATTTGCTGAATAGATGTAATCAAGAACATCGGAGATGTATCAGTATCGTACGGCACCCATATTCTGTAAGGTAAATAACCCTGCGTGACGTTTAACACTGATCTTACTGTGACACCTGTAACGGAACTCGTCGCCAAAAGCGAATATTTAATTGAGCATGACCTGCGAATAGAAAATTGAGATTATATTTCGTAAACTTTCATATTTTTATGGCAATTAAAATTTATTTGCATTTTTTAATACATGTACGAAAATTTATAATCGAAATGACAACATCTTATTTTTCTTCTACAGACGAGGAACTTAATATAAGATTAAAAATAATATTTTTATAGTTTTTTTTTTGCAGAATATTTACTATTACATTTAATGAGAAATGGTGAAACTTAATATACTTTTAGTAGCATTTATATGATTAATTCAAACGTTTTTATAATAATACGTGCTCACCTGATAAACTTATTAAATTTTCTTTGTATTGCCATTTCGTTCTCATCTCGAGGTTTACATGGTGCTGTTAACAATGTTTGTACCAACTTGATGATTGCGTTTCGACGTACTACAACGATGGTCGCTTTACACGTAACAGCAACAATGGTCAGGAACATTAGAGTATTAGTGGCGAAATCATCGATATTGTCGACAACAAGAAGAATATCCATGAATTGAGTTAGCATCAAAAAGTATAACAAGACTAGTATGGTAGAGGTAAAGACACTATACAACAACTTAGCGACGTTCGATGACCACTCGACAGGTCGCCATACACCGCCGACAGTGTACATTAAAAAATTTAGAGAAAATAGTTGCATATTTGTAAGTTAAAAATAGCTTATCGGGATACACATTGCACACAAAAATATAATACTTTTCTACATGATAAAATAATTAAAAGTTTTTCATTTATAGCAGTTTATAGTCATTTATAGTTTTCTTCTTTTTATTTCCTTAAATATGTTAATTAATTTTTTTGCGAGTTCTAAGAAAAACCCAATGTTGAATAGGATATAATTTTCTATATGATACGATAAGAAAATTTTATGACCGATTTTCGCATTTCATTTTAAGCACTAATTGTAAATATGAAAAATTTTATTCATCTAATACATTGGTAATATTAGCGTAGATTGAGAATCGAGTGATGAAAATATGTGCAAATATAATTTAAAAATAGATATTTATATCGCGCACTTTTTCGAAATTTCGTTTCTCATATTTTAGCGACACAACAGAAGTGATGGATGCTAAACGGATATAGGCTTTTTCAATATCGTAAGGACAATTAAATTTCAATAGAACGCGCACGTAAGAGACTGTGCATGAATTTACTTTCTTTAACATCATAACCCTATGCTATATTAACTACTTGTCATTAGCAATTTGACGTAAAGTCTATATTATAGCGTATTACGGTGCACGTTATTTTTTCCATTTATGTATAAATATTGTAGTGACATATAACTATAATGACGACTGCAAAAATCGCTTTCTTTATAACGATCAAGGGGCGCGCATCTTTATCCTTGTATCTCTATTCTCCAAGCATATTGTCGCATTCCCATCGATTCCATAAGATGTTTATTTTTTAGTCGTCTGATACAACTCAGTGTAGGCTTATATTCCCCGCAAGAGAAATATAAACGATTATATTTCCTTTGTTTCATCGTCTGAACAAAATATAAAATGTAACGAATACGTATAGTACAATTAGATATTCTCGAAGTTATAGAAATATATACCATCCACATGACTCTATCAA
Organism: Lasius platythorax; assembly: GCA_963971435.1. Classification (NCBI taxonomy): domain Eukaryota; kingdom Metazoa; phylum Arthropoda; class Insecta; order Hymenoptera; family Formicidae; genus Lasius; species Lasius platythorax. The sequence continues at coordinate 9,975,196 of OZ020548.1, read as the reverse complement.
ATACGACAACTACAGACATTATTATTCCTAGCGTATATTGTGTTTCATATACGGCTAAAATAAAAAATAGTAAGTATTTTATTCTTAACGAATTAATCAAACAAAAGTTTCAAATTCACGTTTCAATTTCACGTTTTAATTGTAATGTACTAACATTTTGAACTACAGTGATGTATCACATTCTTAGGCGGATGCAATATTTTTTTATAAGCATTTTACTTAAATATTTTTAATTGATTTTATATGTTTTATGTGCGCAAACTATTATAATTGTAGCAATTTCTCTTTGAAAAAAATTTTTATTTTAATTTATTATGCAAGCAATTTTTGCTTGTTTCTTTTAATATCTTTACATAGTTTTTGGGAGTAATGTACATTCTGATTGGAGGACAAAAAATAACATACGTGTCTGTTGCATTAATTAAATAATATTGAATGTTAATAAGCATTTATAACAATGTTAGCAATTATTATATCTCAGTAGATATTTTTGCTAATAATTTTAAAAATTATTCTATATATTATTCCATAATATATAGAAAAATTATATATTATTCCATAAAAATTCACAAATCGAATCACAAAATATTCTGAATTATTGCTTCAACTAAATTATCTTCAGAATTTAAATATTTATATGGCTTTCCTAAAAATGACACGTAAAAAAATATCTGTATTAATTCAAAATCAGACGTTTTGCGAATATTTGCGAAAAACATTTGATTTCAATTTAATTTTACTTTGTACCTACCAATTTGTGAAGTATAAATAATTTGTCTAAAAAGTAACTACTGCTATAATAGCTTTAAAAAAAGATATATCGAAATTTCACACATTCAGCGGTGAGTAATTTATTTATGATAAGTTGTCGCATACATGGTCTATTGCCAAAAAGTAAATAAAATCTTAAGATTGTTGCAAAAGATTGAATGCAGAGTAAGATGCTTTCAAAAGCTATAAAAGAAAAGGAAATTTTAGTACAAATTAAATATTCTCTTTATTACTTAAAATATCAAGAAAGCTTTAAATTTTAATACCAACATTGCCGTAAGACTCCAGAGATAACGTCACCAAAAAGCTGCTAGTAAATTTGATAGGTCGTGTGCTACGCCTCATAATCATTAATAGATCCTTCCGTTCGTTGATTGGCATCAATATCCAATCTATTTGAAATATAGTTTCACTTAATCCAGTACTCTGAAATAAATTATTATAAAAACAAGATTAGAAAAATTAAACGGTCATCAGCAAAATAATTTTTGCCGAAAGCTTGCAAACTACAATTTGCAAGCTTTTCGGAAACTACACAATTTTTTGTCTGAATAAGTCTTTTTAAATAACCTCACGACTACCTTAAGCATAACTTCGTTTCCAGCCCAACAATAAACGAAAATCTGGAGAAACATGCAAAGTGTGTAGACAATCAAGGTGGCGATGTCTGCAAATGTCATGTGAGAAGATAAATGGTAGAGACTTAAGCACAATACCATTATGCTGACGAAAAATTGGACAAAGAACACTTGGCTGAATACGTTGTTGATCATTTTGGCAAGTCTATAAATATTTTCATATTATGTTGCTAATTATATATGTACGCAATTAAAAAGATATTACAACTAATATTATGTATACACCAAAACATCATTTAATATATTTAACACAGAGAGATACGTACGTAAAATAACTTTATCATCTGCTTGTGACGAACCTGATTATACACAGGTGATGTAAAATATGTTCCGACAATCTGCCTGTTTCATTTGACGCATCATTCAACGAAATTCTGGAAGTTTCCTCCTCTTTCTCTTTTGCCATTCTCAGCAGACGATGTTTCAAAATCTCAAGCTGTGCGCATATTTGTAAGCAAAATCCCAATACCGTGGTCTCCGTCGCGACGTTTACAATCGTGCCAAAAATTATAGCCATGAACTCTTGAATTGATGTAATCCAGAATAAAATAGGCAAGGTGTAATCGTACGGTACCCACGTTCTATAGGGTAATTGATCCTCTAAAATATTGAGCACCCCTCCCATTATGGTACCAGTGGCAGAAATTGATGCCAGGGATGTATAACTTATGGAATATGATCTGCATATGTAATTCGCGAAAATGAAATAATCAGCGTATAATAGCAACGTAGGAGAGCAATATTTTGAAATTACATAGATTAACGATACTGCTCACTAAAGATAAAAAAGTCATATTTGATTGTCATTGCACGCAGCATTTTAAATAATTGTTAGTAACACAAACGCATGAGCAAAACATATAAATTTATAATAATTCGATATATATATATATATAGTAAACTAATACACCTTTTCTAAGAAAATTATCTTACTCCAAGAAATTTAACTTAGAATAAATTCATTTATTTGTTAAATTAAATCTCCTTAATTTAATTTATTAGTTTTGCATTATTTAATTTAATTGAGTAATCACATGTGTTATCTACCACAATTTATTTACTTGTAAGATTGTGATGTCATCAACAGTCACATCAACAATTAAATATACCGACCTGATCAAACGATCGAACTTCATTTGAATGTCGCTCTCCCCTTCATTGTAAGCTTTGCAAGGTTTTTTCTGTAGTATTTCGATCAAATGTACAATTTTATCGCGACGTGTTATAGCAGTTACTGCTTTGAAAACTACACTGATAACCGAAAGAAAAAATAATGAATTCGTGGCAAAATCGTCCACATTATCGATTACAAGGACAAGATCCAGCAATTGAGTCAGCATTAGACCTATTAACAGATACATTATGAAGCAGGTGAACACGCTATACAGCATATTGGAACATTTCGAAGACCATTCGATTGGTCGCCACATACCACTAATGGTATATAAAAAGAAATTAAAAGAGAGTATCTGCATTTTTCTCTACAATTGCTTCAATACTAAAAGCGACAGATTTTTTTATAATTATTTGCTGAAAAACAATTTTAAGATATTTAGCTTGTAAGATAATTTAGAAATAATTGATTATATTCTTATCAAAATTTTTTTAGACCGTTCTTCAAAAAACTGTTCTCACAAACCTATATTTTCTGCATATTTTTGTACAGTAAAATTTAAAGCATCAATTTTAACACCACAATTTCAAGCACCTTGTGGTTGATACTTATAGCAAAAAAAGAAAAACTGAATTGCATAACTTCAATTTGCACGTATCTGTAAAAATGACTGATACACAGTAATGCATACGCGACCAAGGCACCTAAGACACTATAGTTAAAATGTCTTTGTATCAAGTTTTGTTGTCCCTGAACGGCTAAAAATTAATGATTCATTTAATAATTGATGCGTTGAATGACAGCGTCTGTTCGATACTTTACCGCGGGTAAGATATCGAAGATATAATTACGAGGTGAATATAGTCGTATGATTCATTTGAGAAACGTTATATTTCCGGTGAATTCCAACATATTGTTGCGTTCCCATGAAACGAAATACACTTTCATTTAAACGTCTATTAGTCTATTGCATAATTCTCGCAAGGAACGATATTAAGGAAGTCTCAATTGGATCAATGAACGCTTTTACGCTCTTTTCTCTTCAACAGCATAACCGCGTATACTTTTTAAAGTAAACTTGTACTCCTATCACGAGGTGATCGCGGTGCAATACTCGTTTCCTAAGAGTATCTATTTATACCGCAGAAATATTTTAAATGCTAGATACAGTGTGACGTATAACATAATAGCAAAATAAAACTCTCATCAAATTTTATAACTATATTTTGAAATATTAAATTTAATATTATTTGTAATATTTTGTAAAAGATATATAGGAACGCGATAATAATATCAAGAATCATAAATCTGTTATAGAGAAGGAAGCTACCGGTCGATTTCCAGTGACTTACTTATGTTTCAAGAATTTACGTTTCTTTATATAGCCGTTAATTACCCTTAATTAGCCTTAAGTCGCGACGTTTGTAATGACAGCTCTCGTTTCAAGTATAATCATATGTTTTCATAATATAGTAGATCGTGCAAGAGACTATATTTACCCTTCTCTCGCGAACATTTTTGTTCCCGCTGATTCGGAGAAGTTTATCCGAAATAAGTGAACGACATGTACGGATTACACAGTAAAACATAAAATCACTTTTTCTTTCTCTTCAAAGTGCGATAGTACGTTTCCCGAAGATTTTTTTGCGCTGAAGCCGTTGTCAGAATTTGCCTAACACGTTAGGATTTTGAGTAAATTGGAATGAAAGAGGCCAAAAATGGCATTTTTGGCCATCTTTAACATTTTTTGCGGCAAAAAGAAAACTGATTTCTAAATAAATTTAATGGCATCTGAAAGTATAATTCAAGAGCTTTCAAACGAATTTTGGTTCATGATTGTACTTAAATTATACTTTCAGATGCCATTAAGTTTATTTAAAAACCAGTTTTCTTTTTGCCGCAAAAAATGTTAAAAATGGCCAAAAACGCCATTTTTGGCTCATTATACCACAATTTACTCTAAATCCTGCCGTGCTAGGTAAAATCAGACAACGGTTCAACGTGCAAAAATCTTCGGGAAACGTACTATCGCACTTTGGAGAGAATTTTGTGTTTTACTGTGTTATTGATTCACCTAAACTATCTTCCGAATTTAAATATTTTTATGCCTTTCCTAAAAATGACGCGTAAAAATATATCTGTATCGTATTCAAAATCAGATGTTTTACGAGTATTTGCGAAAAACATTTGATTTCAATTTAATTGTATACTTTGTACCTATTAATCTGTGAATTGCAAATTTTGATTAAAAAATAACCACAGCTATAACAGTATTAAAAAAAGATATATCGAAATTTCATTCTACGATGACTAATTTATTTATGATAAGTTTGCATACATGGTATATTGTGAAAGAGTAAGGCTTAAGATTGTTGCAAAAGATTGAATGCAGAGTAAGATGCTTTCAGAAGCTATAAAATAAAATGAAATTTTATTAGAAATTAAATATTCTGTTTATTACTTAAAATATCGAGAAAGCTTCAAATTTTAATACCTACACTGCCATAAGACTCCAGAGATAACGTCACCAAAAAGCTGCTGGTAAATATGATAGGTCGTGTGCTACGCTTCATAATCATTAATAGATCCTTCCGTTCGTTGATTGGCATCAGTATCCAATCTATTTGATATACAGTTTCACTCAAACCAGTACTCTGAAAAAAATATTATAAAAACAAGATTAGAAAAATTAAGCGGTCATCAGCAAAATAATTTTTGCCGAAAGCTTGCAGACTACAATTTGCAAGCTTTTCGGAAACTACACAATTTTTTGTCCGAACAAGTCTTTTTAAATATCCTCACGACTACCTTAAGCATAACTTCGTTTCCAGCCCAACAATAAATGAAAATCTGGAGAAACAGGAAAAATGTGTAGACAATCAAAGGAGCGATGTCTGCAAATGTCATATGAGAAGATAAATGATACAGAGTTAAGCACAACACCATTAGGCTGATGAAAAATTGGATAAAGAACACTTGGCTGAATACGTTGTTGAACATTTTGGCAAGTCTATAAATATTTTCATATTATGTTGCTAATTATATATGTACGCAATTAAAAAGATATTACAACTAATATTATGTATACACCAAACATCATTTAATATATTTAACACAGAGATACGTACGTAAAATAACTTTATCATTTGTTTGTGACGAACCTGATTATACACAGGTGATGTAAAATATGTTCCGACAGTTTGCCTGTTTCATTTGACGCATCGTTCAACGAAATTCTGAAAGTTTCCTTCTTCTTCTCTTTCGCCATTCTCTGCAGACGATGTTCCAAAATCTCAAACTGTGCGCATATTTGTAAGCAAAATCCCAATATCGTGGTCTCCGTCGCGACGTTTACAATCGAGGCAAATATTATAGTCACGCACTCTTGAATTGATGTAATCCAGAATAAAAGGGGCGAGGTGTAATCGTACGGTACCCACGTCCTATAGGCTAATTGACCCTCTAAAATATTGAGCATCCCTCCGATTATGGAACCAGTGGCAGAAATTGATGCCAGGGATGTGTATTTTATGGAATATGATCTGCATATGTAATTCGCGAAAATGAAATAATCAGCATATAATAGCAATGTACGAGAGCAATATTTCGAAATTACATAGATTAACAATACTGCTCACTAAAGATAAAAAAAGTCATATTTGATTATCATTGCACGCAGCACTTTAAATAATTGTTAGTAACACAAACGCATGAGCAAAACATATAAATTTATAATAATTTGATAGTAAACTCATACATCTTTTCTATGAAAATTATCCTAATTCAAGAAATTTAACTTAGAATAAATTCATTCATATGTTAAATTAAATTTCCTTAGTTTAAATTATTAGTTTCGTCCTATTTAATTTAGTAATCACATGTGTTATCTATCACGATTTATTTACTAAGATTGTAACGTCATCAACAGTCGCATCAACAGTTAAATATACCGACCTGATCAAACGATCGAACTTCATCTGGATGTCGTTATCCTCTTTATTGTAAGCTCTGCAAGGTTTCTTTTGTAATATTTCTATCAAATGAACAATTTTATCACGACGTATTATAGCATTTACTGCTTTGAAAATTACACTGATAAGTGAAAGTAGATTTAAGGATATCATGGCAAAATCGTCCACGTTATCGACAACAAGGATAATATCCAGCAATTGAGTCAGCGTTAGACTTATCAACAGATACATTGAGAAGCAGGTGAACACGCTATACAGCATCTTGGAACATTTCGAAGACCATTTGATTGGTCGCCACATACCACAGATGGTGTATAAAAGAAAATTAAAAGAGAGTATCTGCATTTTTCTCTACAATTGCTTCAACACTAAAAGCGACATATTCTGTTTTATTTGCTGAAAAACAATTTTAAGATATTTAGCTTGTAAGATAATTAAAAAATAATTGATTATATTCTTATCAAAATTTTTTTAGACCGTTCAAAGATATCTTCTCACAAAGCCTATATTTTCTGCATATAGTTTTATACAGTAAAATTTCCAGCATTAATCAATTTCAACACCACAATTGCAAGCACCTTCGTTGATATTTATAGCAAAAAAAAAAAAACTGAATTGCATAACTTCAATTTGCACGTATCTGTAAAAATGACTAATACACAGTAATGCATACGCGACCAAGGCACCTAAGACACTATAGTTAAAATGTCTTTGTATCAAGTTTCGTTTCCCTGCACGGCTTAAAATTAATGATTCATTTAATAATTGATGCGTTGATTGACAGCATCTGTTCGATACTTTACCGCGGGTAAGATATCGAAGATATAATTATGAAGTGTGCAGTCGTATAATGCATTTGAGAAACGTTATATTTCCGGTGAATTCCAACATATTGTTGCGTTCCCATGAAACGAAATACACTTTCATTTAAACGTCTATTAGTCTATTGCATAATTCTCGCAAGGAATGATATTAAGGAAGTCTCAATTGGATCAATGAACGCTTTTACGCTTTTTTCTCTTCAACAGCATAACCGCGTATACTTTTTGGAGTAAACTTGTACTCTTATCACGAAGTGATCGCGGTGCAATACTCGTTTTTTAAAAGTATCTATTTCTACTGCAGAAATATTCTGAATGCTGGATATAGTGTGACATATAACATTGTAGCAAAATAAAACTCTTATCAAATTTTATAACAATATTTTGAAATATTAAATTTAATATTATTTGTAATATTTTGTAAAAGTTATAGGAACGCGATAATAATATCACGAATCATAAATCTGTTATAGAGAAGGAAGCTACCGGTCGATTTCCAGTGACTTACTTATGTTTCAAGAATTTACGTCTCTCTATATAGCCGTTAATTACCCTTATTTAGCCTTAAGTCGCGACGTTTGTAATGACAGCTCTCGTTTCAAGTATAATCATATGTTTCCATAAAATAGTAGATCGTGCAAGAGACTATATTCACCCTTCTCTCGCGAACATTTTTGTTCCCGCTGATTCGAAGAAGTTTATCCGAAATAAGTGAACGACTTGTAATACGGATTATTGATTCACCTAAATTATCTTCCGAATTTAAATATTTATATTCTTTTCCTAAAAATGACGTGGAAAAATATATCTGTATTGCATTCAAAATCAGATGTTTTGCTAAAAACATTTGATTTCATTTAATTTTATACTTTGTACCTATCAATCTGTGAATTGTAAATTTTGATTAAAAAATAATTACAGCTATAACAGTACTAAAAAAGATATATCGAAATTTGATTCTACGATGAGTAATTTATTTATGATAAGTTCGCATACATGGTATATTGCGAAAGAGTAAATAAAATCTTAAGATTGTTGCAAAAGATTAAATGCAGAGTAAGTTGCTTTCAGAAGCTATAAAATAAAATAAAATTTTAGTAGAAATTAAATATTCACTTTATTACTTAAAATATCAAGAAAGCTTTAAATTTTAATACCAACATTGCCGTAAGACTCCAGAGATAACGTCACCAAAAAGCTGCTGGTAAACTTGATAGGTCGTGTGCTACGCTTCATAATCATCAATAGATCCTTCCGTTCGTTGATTGGCATCAGTATCCAATCTATTTGATATACAGTTTCACTCAATCCAGTACTCTGAAAAAAATAAAAACACGATTAGAATAATTAAACGGTCATCAGCGAAACAATTTTTGCCGAAAGCTTGAATAATGCAATTTGCAAGCTTCTCGCAAACTACGCAATTTTTCGTTCAAGCAAGTCTTTTTATATACCCTCACGATTACCTTAAGCATAACTTCGTTTCCAGCCCAACAATAAACGAAAATCTGGACAAACATGCAAAGTGTGTAGACAATCAAGGTGACGAAGTCTGCAATTGTCATATGAGAAGATAAATGATACAGAGTTAAGCACAACACCAATATGCTGGCGAAGAATTGGACAAAGATCACTTGGCTGAATACGTTGTTGATAATTTTGGCAAGTCTATAAATATTTTTATATTATGTTACTAATTATACACAATTAATATATACGCAATAAAAAAGATATTACAACTAATATTATTTATACACCAAACATCATTTAATATATTTAACACAGAGAGATACGTACAATAAAATAATTTTATTATCTGCTTGTGACGAACCTGATTATACACAGGTGATGTAAAATATGTTCCGACAGTCTGCCTGTTTCATTTGACGCATCGTTCAACGAAATTCTGAAAGTTTCCTTCTTCTTCTCTTTCGCCATTCTTTGCAGACGATGTTCCAAAATCTCAAACTGTGCGCATATTTGTAAGCAAAATCCCAATACCGTGGTCTCCGTCGCGACGTTTACAATCGTGGCAAAAATTAAAGCAACGAGCTCTTGAATTGATGTAATCCAGAATAAAAGGGGCGAGGTGTAATCGTACGGTACCCACGTCCTAAAGGGTAATTCACCCTCTAAAATATTGAGCACCCCTCCTATTACGGCACCAGTGGCAGAAAACGATGCCAGGGATGTGTAACTTATGGAATATGATCTGCATATGATTTGCGAAAATTCTATATAATAATCAGCGTATAATAGCAATATACGAGAGCAATATTTCGAAATTATATAGATTAACGATGCTACTCACTAAAGATAAAGAAAAATATCATCTCGGATTATCATTGCACGCAGCATTCTAAATAACTGTTTGTAACACAAACATGAGCAAAATATATAAATTTACAATAATTTGATAATAAAATAATACATCTTTTCTAAGATAATTGTTTTAATTCAGGATTTAAATTTATTTAGAATAAATTCATTTATTTGTTAAATTAAATGTCCTTAGTTCAATTTATTAGTTTCGCCCTATTTAATTTAATTGAGTAACCACATGTGTTATCACAATTCACATACTAAAGATTGTGACGTCATCTACGGTCGCATCAACAGTTAAATATACCGACCTGATCAAACGATCGAACTTCATCTGAATATCGTTCTCCTCTTCATTGTAAGCTCTGCAAGGTTTCTTCTGTAGCGTTTCGATCAAATTAACAATTTTATCACGACGTGTTACAGCAGCTACTGCTTTGAACAATACACTGATAACTGAAAGTAGCAGTAAGGAATTTGCGGCAAAATCGTCTACGTTATCGATAACAAGGATAATATCCAGTAATTGAGCTAGAAATAGAATTATCAACAGGCACATCGTGAAGCAAGTGAACATGCTATACAGCATTTTGGAACATTTCGAAGACCATTCGATTGGTCGCCACATACCACTAATGGTATATAAAAAGAAATTAAAAGAGAGTATTTGCATTTTTCTCTATAATTGCTTCAATACTAAAAGCGACAGATTTTTTTACTATTATTTGCTGAAAAACAATTTTAAGATATTTAGCTTGTAAAATAATTAAAAAATAATTGATTATATTCTAATCAAAATTTTTTTAGACCGTTCTTCAAAAAAGTGTTCTCACAAACCTATGTTTTCTGCATATATTTTTATATAGTAAAATTTCCAGCATTAATCAATTTCAACACCACAATTGCGAACACCTTGGTTAATATTTATAGCAAAAAAAAAACTGAATTGCATAACTTCAATTTGTACGTATCTGTAAAAATGACTGATACACGTAATGCATACGCGACCACGACACCTAAGACACTATAGTTAAAATGTCTTTGTATGAAGTTTTGTTGTCCCTGCGCGGCTTAAAATTAATGATTCATTTAATAACTGATGCGAAGGCGTCTATCGATGTTTTACCGCCTGTAAGATATCGAAGATATAATTATGAGGTGTGGCGTACGATGTATTTGAGTTATATTGTATTTCCAGTTAATGCCAACATATTGTTGCATTCCCATGGAACAAAATGCACTTGCGTTTAAGCGTCTATTGCATAATTCGTGCAAGTAATCGATATTAAGGAAGTCTCAATTGGATTAACGAACGCTTTTACGCTTTTTTCTTTTCAACAGCATAACCGCGTATACTTTTTGGAGCAAACTTGTACTCTTATCACGAAGTAATCGCGGTGCAATTCTGGTTTCCTAAAAGTATCTATTGCCGCAAAAATATTCTGGATGCTGGATACAGTGTTATGTATAACATGGTAGCAAAATAAAACTTTCATCGAATTTTGTTACTATATTTTGCGAAATATTAAGCGTAATATTATTTGTAATATTTTGTAAAAGATATAGGAACGTGATAATGATATCAAGAATCATAATTCTTTTATAGAGGAGGAAGCTGCCGGTCGATTTCCAGTGACTTACTTATGTTTCAAGAATTTACATTTCTCTATATAGAGATATAGCCGTTAATTACGGCCTTAAGTCGCGGTATTTGTGATGACAGCTCTCGTTTCAAGTAATAATCATATGTTTCCATAATATAATAGATCGTGCGAGAGACTATATTCACCCTTTTCTCTCGCCAACATGTTTATTCCCCTCTAATTCGGTGACATTTATCCGAAATAAGTGAACACGTCACGTACGTTCTCTTTCCACACGTCACGTTTATACATTTAAATTCCGTCATTGAATCTTAACTTATTCACGCATTCCCGTTTTGTCAACAGTGTATGTGTCTGTGTGTGTGATCCGTTACGAAAGAGATCTCCCTCGATATAGATGGGAGATATAGCGGAGGAGATGATTTCTTTTTTTTTTTTTTCGTCGTTTCAAGGTAAATCGTCGACCGTGAGCGAAATCTACCTTGGGGAACGCACCAAGTTCTCGGACTTCCTCTCCGTCTCCCGCGCGCCGTCCTCTCTCTCTGTCTCATCTCCGTCCCCCACCTCTCTCATTTCACTCGCTCGCATCACGCTCGCGCGCCTCGGTGACACACTTCTGGCTGAACTTTTTTTTTTTTTTTCTTTCGACGTGTTTCACCTTCCTCCCGCGGGTTCAACGATCCATCCGAAACCGTGATCCGTGCCTCGGCCGGCATGAATAGGGAGAGAGAAGAGGGGTCGGGCACCGCTAGTAGGACACCGTCCTCAATAACTCTCGTCGAAAGTACAGTGGCGATGGTGGTGGTGAACGTCGGTGATCTTATACGAATGCTCTATCGACCTGTATACCAACGCTGGTATTGGTGTCTCAGTCGGATGGACGCGGGCGCGGGCTCATTATATTCGAAAATATATAGCACCCGGAGCTGACGCGGAACTCTCGTCCCTCTCCCTCGCCCCCCCCCCCTCCTTCCGTAACAGAGTGGTTAGGGGGGGGCGGAGGATGGGTCCGTGCGCCAAACATCAAGAACGAAAACCTCTTCACCTCAATTAACACCGGTAGCGCTGGTGAACGCGAGTAGAGATGTAGTGGTATCGGTGTAACAGTAGTGGTGATCCGTAACCGGTAGCCGCGCACGCGAGTTGATACATACGTACTCGTCCTCTTTAACATGTAAAGCGACGCTAGATCGTGGAATTAGTCTTTAGTGGAGATCACTCGGTCAGTCTATAAATAATTCGCCGTTTTTTTTTTTTCGAGCAGAAATGAGAATGAGTATATTGTATATATACAATGTGGCAATAATTTTTAATTAATATATATCTCCTAGCGATATTTGTCCCTAAGGGAGAAATTTCTTCTGCCAATCGCGTAACGAATATATTAATCTAATATAACAATTGATTTAGAATAAATATATTCCAAGTAGCGGAATTTTAAGCGATCTTTGCGGGTCGCTGCTCCGCTAAATTTAGACATCTATTTATTAATGTTGTATGAAAAAAAAAAAAAAAAACTAACATTTCTATCGTTTGTAATTGTCGAAAGTTTCCCTTTTTACGGACCCCCCTCGAGCTTTGTCTCGTCCGCATCGCGCGGTACGGAACTTCCTGTGTTACGTTTACGCGAAAGATCTCCAGAGATATCGCGCTTATTAATATGTATATATATGTGTGTGTGTGTGCGAGTGCGTGTGCGTGTGTGCGTGCACGTGTACGCTAAATGCGTGCATGAAATATAACAATTCGCGGCGATACGCTCGACGGGCTGCTCATTGTGCGCCCGTTGACGTTGTGGTAGTGCCCGAGATGAGACGGGTAAACGGGCTGTCTCCTAGCTAGCTGGTACACATTGTGCCAGTGGTTGGTCTACAACGGAGAGAGAGCAGACAGCGGTGCAGATACCGGTGACGGAGGAAGTGGGCTTCATTAAGTAGCGGTGGTGGCGTCGACGGTGGTGGTGGTGGTGATGATGGTGGTGGTGGCGGCGGCGGCGGCGGCGATGGAGGTGGCGGTGCTGGTTTGCTGGTGCTGGTCTACCGGTACACTGGTGGTGGTATAGCGAGTGCACGGCATATTTCGCTTCTCTTTGTAAGAGTTCGCAGTATCGCGTATCTCGCCGCTACATACTCTCACGCAGGCGAGAGAAGAGAGGCGGCTAAAAACACCTTCCTCCTACGTACGGACGTAAACTGTCAAGAGACGTCCGCGCGCGGACCTCGTTCTCGCTCACTGCCGGCGCGCTCCTCCTCTTTCGCGGTTTTTCTTCTTTCTTCTTTTTTCTTTCTGTGGTTTTTTTTTTTTTATTCTTCTTCCTCCTCTTCTTAATCCCCTCGAGACTCCCGCAAATGCCGTCCGTCGACCCGTCGTCCGCCAACGTGATCGCGTACGACGAAAAGTGCGTGTCCCCGTCAACCGCGCCGGCCGCCACGTAAACGTCTTTTCTAGGAGAGGAAAGAAGAAAAAGAGATCAGCGAAAAACACGTTGGTGCGAATTCGTCATTCACTGCCCCCTGCGTCGCTCTCACGGATAAATTTTCCGAACGCGGAAGAGGAGATCGTTCCACGCGCGTAAAAGATTGCTCCGAAATTTGTGCGATCGTGTTCAGCGACTTTTTCAAACGTTTATCACTGATCCTGTGTTCGGATACTGTCAGGTAATGTAAATTTTTCTAATAAAATTCTAAAATAAAAATTTATATATATATATATATCTAAATTTTAATAATATTTTATATATATATATATATATATATATATATTTGTTAATACTTTGGTCAATTGCATGTAACACAGTGCAAGATGTCGATTTAATATTCTAAATAATAAAATTAATTTCTTTTTACAAACTTTTAATTAAACTAATACATTACTCAATTTTCGAGTGATGTGATATGTACGAGAGCACATTTACTTCCCCTTGCACTTATTATTCTTCTCTTATTTAATTCTTGCTTATTTGCATAAATATATTCTAATATTTCATATATATATATTATACGTTATATTTATATTTTGATTTATATTTATTCATATTATATTGAATTAGAAAGCAAAAGAAAGATGATTATTCTTAATTGCCTCTCTTGTACGTCTAATTCACACAAGTCTATATTACAACGTTGCTTGCAGAATGTATCGCGTGCTACTTTTTCTCATCTCCATCTATGGAAGCATTCGCGGGATGCAATTCCCCAACAAAGGGGACTTACCTCGTCAATATCATCCGCGTTACTTAATGTACGAGGAGCCATACAATATCGAGTTCAAGTATCACAATTACGAGCAGATGAGCCGCTTTCTTCGCGCGACGTCCCTTCGATTTCAAAATCTCACCGCTCTGTACTCGATAGGAAAGTCGGTGAAAGGTACGGATTCTCTTATATGTGTAAAGGAATGCGGTGCGAATACATCATACGTTCAGAGATAAAACACTTCTATAGACACCGTATCGATTTTGATAAAAAAAAAAGGGACCAGCACGTCCTGAAAAAAAAAAATTCAAAATTTATAAATATTTTATGCAACTTTATGTTTGAAGTTAAGAAAAAAAAAAGAAAACAGAGAATATTATAATCGAGCGAACATACCCATGACAGGTCGTGATCTATGGGTGATGGTCGTGTCGTCGTCGCCTTACGAGCACATGATCGGGAAGCCTGATGTAAAGTATATCGCTAACATACACGGAAACGAAGCTGTGGGACGCGAGTTAATGCTACATCTCATTCATGTACGTAATTATCAGGCGTTGGAAATTCCATGTATATTTTTCATCGGATCATTGCGTCATATTCTGCGAAGATAAGAGAGATTTACATATACTCGAATCAGATTTTATCTAATAAAATATTGTGAGCAGGAGCATCTGTGCTCTTGTAGCATTGCGATATTAATAACGCCGGTAAAAGTACAAATAATAATAATTTTTATAACATTTATAATATAATATTAATTAACATATATAATAGCTATCTTAAAATTAATAATTATATTGAACAATATTAATAATCTATCTTTGTTCGACAAACAAAGATGACACAAATACGTTTCTAGATATAATCCTTTTCCCTTTTCTTCCCTTTTAGTCTCTCGTGACGTCGTACGGATCAGATGCTTATATTACGTGGTTATTGGATAACACAAGGATTCATATTCTGCCGTCAATGAACCCTGATGGCTTTGAGGTTTCTAAAGAAGGACGCTGCGATGGTGGTCAAGGCAGGTTAGATATTTGCATAGTTTTTTAGTCTGTTTTCAATTTAAATCGATCTCAAACTTAGCAATCAATCAATATACATTCATATACATATAAATGTTAAAAAATTGTAACAAATATTTCTCTCATAAACATATAAAGATAAATTATAGATTATATATATAGATTATACGGCTGTAACTCTTCTTCGACATTTCTCTCTGCAAAAGTGTTCGGTTTAAATTTGCATAAAGATTCTCCGCTCGATGTTTCGAAACTTAAAAATAACTTGAAAATAGCCACCTTGTATTCAGAACTCGTCGACATATCGAGCGGTTCCGTTTCCGTTTGAAGACGCTCCATTCGCGCCGCGTAGGAGAAAGAGGAGAAAAATGCCCCTGATTCTCTCGTATACATATATTCTCCACGACTTGAATAGGTATAACGCGCGTGGCTTCGATCTAAACCGCAACTTCCCGGACTACTTTAAGCAGAACAACAAAAAGAGCCAGCCGGAGACCGAGGCTGTCAAGGAATGGGTCTCGAAGATTCAGTTCGTGCTCTCGGGCAGTTTACACGGCGGTGCTCTCGTAGCCAGCTACCCCTTCGACAATACCCCAAATTCGCGTAAGTTGAAAATCTCTCGTCGATCTATCTTTTTTTTCTTTTTTTGTTTGTACGATCATTGTGCGCCGAACTAATCGTTAAAATCGGCGCGATCGTCCCGATCCACATATAGCCACAGAATTACTACCGTATCATTCTCTTCGCGAAATAATAATCTTGAAGAGAAAAGAGAAAAGAAAAAAAGGCGTTAAACTATTTTTTCCGAGTTTTGCCTTCCAGCAACGTATCTCGATTCCGAATTCCGTTAACGTTCCGTTTATGTAAGATTACAGACAGCTATGACTATAACTGCGCGTAGCTCTGAAGCTGTCATGATATTATGTAAACTTTCATGCCGTCAGGAATATGTCGATCAGCGCCACTATGTGCAGGTATTGTGCAACGCATGATTATCTTATTGTTAGCGTTCAATAATCAGCGACATTATCATTTACTTAAAGAATATAAAAATATATATATATGATTATTCTTTATATTACATCTTTGATACCTTTCGTTAAGAGATCGGCTCACAGATATGATTTTTGAGAAGGTAAATGATAAAGTCTACGGTTTCGTACGGAACTTGTAGAAGAAGAATTGTAGAAAAAATAGAATAGAAGAATTGTGGAAAAAATAGACTAGAAGAATTGTAGAAGAAATTAATGTTTCTCCACTAGAGCTCTCGCGATAAACTGTACGCCGAACATATGAAAATGAAACGTACATATGATGAAAATGGATGCGTTCTGATTACACGCTTCTGGCATAAAATGCATGCCCTTGTACGGCCTGGCACTAGCAAAAAAAAAAAAAAAAAAAAAGAATGCAACATAATACAAGATGGAATATAATTCGCGGCACAATAATAAAAAGGAGATGATTTCTCGTGTAAGAGTAAACCTATTAATGGCGCTTCGAGACGTCTCGAATGTCGAGAGAGAGAGATAATTTTGAAAAGTTGAACGAAAGATAGGATGAAAAAAAAAAAGAAATGAATATCCTAAATTTTTCAGAGAACAGCCGGTAGATTGCACGAATCATCTTCGAGATATCGGGAGATATATACGGATGATTAGCGTTTTAGCGCAAAACAGTGACAGTCTCACGTAAAGAGAACAGTGTTTCAGAGTTTCACGTCGACGCCGAGTATCTCGCCGGACGACGACGTGTTTCAACATTTATCGTTGACGTACTCACGAAACCACGGATCCATGTATCAGGGATTACCGTGCTCGCCGTCCCAGCCCGCATTTAAACGCGGAATTACTAACGGCGCCGAGTGGTACCCGCTTACCGGCGGAATGCAAGACTTTAACTACGTGTGGAACGGATGTATGGAAATTACCTTGGAACTTTCTTGCTGCAAATATCCGCCGGCCTCGGATCTGCCGCATTACTGGGAGGAGAATCGGGCGGTGAGTCTCGTTGGAATACATTTAAAAAAATATATATACATATATATCTTGCAAGATTCATACATCTCGCTCCTCCTGTAAAAATATAAATCTCACTTTTAAGATATTGAATTGCAAAATTTACCGCGATTATATTAACAACGATTTATCATTCTGTCGTAAATCTGCGTCAAGTTTCAATTATTTGTTAATTACATCGTATAACAAAATAACTAATAATCTGTTGAGATCTGCGAAACTTTATCAGCGCATAATGTGTATTTCGTTATCTTTTTAGTCTTTAATCAAGTTCTTGGCAGAAGCTCACAGAGGCGTTCATGGTTTCGTTATCGATGAAAATGGTAATCCCATTGAGAGAGCGTCGGTTAAAGTGAAATCACGAGATGTCAGTTTTTCGACAACCAAGTACGGCGAATTTTGGAGAATTCTGTTACCTGGCGTTTACAAGTTAGAGGTACGTTGCGGAACGTAATCTTTCAAATACAGCCACTCACTTATCACTCTACTAACAAAATTGATGATAAAAATTAAAAATTCGTTAAAAAACAGCGCTATTCGTTTGTTACATCATCTTGAACGTATCTATTTTGTACGTCAGGTATTCTCGAACGGATATGTACCTCGCGAGATCGAATTTGTGGTAATCGAGCAGCATCCGACGCTTCTCAATGTTACGCTTTACTCTACAAAGGTAAGCAAATGCACACAAATAGAAGCACGATATTCGCGCATTTTTTTTTTCTTCTTAACATATATTCTGTAAACTATTTTTCATATTCGCGGGCTTAAAATTCGTCGATCTTACCTCTTAAAATTTATTTTATCAAAATAAGAGATTAGTCATCGGAATATGCCGTCAAATCAGCGACATTTATTTCAATCTCGCTCTTATATATTTTATAAGATACGTTAAAGTTCTTTATATCCGAAACAGAGGCAGTACAACGATGAAAATGGATCTGTTTTGTATACCGGAAACACTGGCGGAAGGCCTTATCCGCATCGAGACCATACGTTGCCCTACCGACCACAATCCGGAGTTAATACCGCGGCCGATGCCAACAGCGGTATCTTCTCGTCTATCAGTAACGGATTTAACACCCTTGTGACCAACCTTTTCGGATAATCTCGAGAAAACATGCCGCGCGCGAGAGGATAAATATATTTAATTATTTATTTCTTCCCTATATTATCTTGTGTATAAAATAAGAGATAAAGAGTTTAGTATTATCGTGGCTATTTTCACGGGAGAGCCGCGGCAAAGAGTACGAACAGATTCATAATCCGATTAATCGGCAAAATACTGCCAAAATATAGCGCGAACTATACTTGCACGTTTAAGTCTGATATAATCTCTACGTGTTACGAACTTCTCATTTATGGAAACTCGTCAAACGTGTATTGAAAAGAGGGTACTTTCTATTGTATTTATAAAGGCAGAAACGCGCGACTATATATTTTCACTTTATACAATCAGCAGTACCTAATATAGGAAATTTAGTGCTTGGTACCTACAGTATCTAAGTGAACTTGTTGTGTATAGGAAGAATAATATCAATATAATCACCAATTAATTCCCCAATTTAGGTGATAAATTCGTTGTTCATTATTAGTTGTTGTCTCCGCTGTTTATGGCAATGACGTTGAAATACAATTGTCAAGTAAAAAAAAAAAAGAGATAACAAGAGTATTTATATTATTCCTTAAACTGCGTAATCGTCCGTACGATAGCCGCAATCCACGTTGCCGCGGCGTATGCGCCAGCATCCACTTCCGTCAAGTACCGAGCTTGTTTTACGTAACTAGCTCGTCCTGCTCTATAATTAAATGCATATATTATATACGCTTTTAAAATTATAAATTATAATTTTAATCCTCCTGCAATTTTTTTTTTATAGAGCTCTCTAACTTCTGACGCATACAGGATAGTTTCTTTTTTAAACATTTGCGTGTTGATCTATCGTTATTTTTATACTCACTTGGGTTTCATGTCTTTTGTAGAATCGCATCCTTTCCATGCCGCCGCGGCTAATCTATCGTAAAAGTTGTTCGGATATTCCTTCAACATTATCTCGTACATCGTACACGTCGCGTCCATCGTATCGATCTAAAAAAAAATATATCAATTTAATCAATCTTCTTATAATTCTAATATGCAATTAATTTTTTTCTATCGTAACAAAACTGCCAGCACACAGTATTCCTCGTCGCCATTAATAATAATATATATATATCTTAACGATGTGCATAAATACGAACCATGGTCCTGTCTCCGGCTCTTGCTTTTCCATATTTTTCTAAACAATTTAACCCGCTGCGAAACGCGCAAAACCAAACGTGTCGCAAGTTCTCCCCTTGCTTGAATGAAGCCAGCTCCTTCGCACCAGTCGTAAAGAATAAACAATACAGGGCACCGGATGTTCCGCCCATATGTTCCTCCGCTATATTCGCTATTTCCGATAATAACGCTGCTGGATGCGACAGGGATAAGTTGTCCAAATTATTCAATATACCTATAAATATACAGAAGAGATTATAGTAAATTTATTCAACAGATTTTACATAATATTATAGAAGCGTCAATATTATTTCGCGTTATATCGAAAATATCAATATATATATAAATAATAAATAAATTTATTTATAAATCTTGTGTCTAATTTGTGTAGTTATATTATTTATTTATTCAAAAAATTTAGAAAATACGTATATATTTTTTCTAAATTTTTTGAATAAATAGATAATAAATAAACGAGTGGAAGAAGAGAGATATAGCATATATACGTGTATCACATACCGTCGGCAAATCTTTTCAGCGTCGAACCGCAGTCTCCGTCTCCGCAACCGCGGTCCAGCTCATTGAGATACGCCTCTTGCTCGACAATAGCTGCACATGCGTTTTTCAAACACGATTTGAATAGACGTTGTTCGCGTACGTTCAACGATATTCCTATCTTCTCTGCCTCCTTCTTCTCCGCGTCTTTAAACGGGATGCGCGTGACAGTCGAAGGGATGCTGTAGCTGCAACCCGGCCAACAAGGTGCCGTCGTTTCTTCGTCAAGGCACTTGATGAATACATCCCCGTCGCTTTCGGTTAACTTGAGCAAACTCACATGCATACCGGCGCTATTCAAAGACGTCATTAGAACACCGGAATAGACGCGAACAGGCTCTATGTTCATATTCCCTGTATATCGAGAAGGAGAGAAATTTAATATTATTATAGGTATATATGTAATAAAAAAGAGATTGTCAGAATATAGAATGAGTTAAATATAAAAATAAAAAATTTTATAATATAATTTTAACGAAGATTATATTTTCACAAGGACGAAAAATAAACGATTCGATAGAATCGTCCGTCATCGCAGATTCGAAATTTAGCTGTTGTTTGTCAAAGAATATAGTATAATTAATATAGTATAATTAATCTGCCGCGCGCTTTAAATGACCCGTATTATACGTATACGAGGGAATTAAGATAACGTTACTCACGAAGCTGAATTACAATCTCGTGTACGACGATCCCTTGCTCCAATTGACTTAAAGCACCGAAATTGTTAACTATCACCGCGACCGAGTCATTAGCGGCCAAAGATAAGGCCTCGCAAATGCGTTTCAGCATTAGCGTCACCAGCACGGATGCGGTCCCGAGCTTGATTCTCTCGTATCCCGCCTCCCCGTGTACACCCATTCCGCACTCTATCTCGTCCTGTGCAAGCTCGAACATGAGGCCTTGACCTGCATTCAATTTTCTCTCGGTAACGTACAGGGTGATTCTAAAATAAGCCGTCGGATATCGTAGGTGGATGTTCTTTCATCGGTATAAAAATTGATTTCCCTTTTTTTTTTCTTTTTTTTAGAAAAATATCGATACGGAGCTTCCGAGCTGTCGCTGAGATTACTGAATATCTCCTCGAGATCTTTCGGAAAGACTATGATTAAGCGTACGATAACGAGATGCGAGAGTGAATATTCGAAAGTAGCTGCCCAGTCTAACGATCCAGTGACTCATGTATAACAATGCGCGCACACACGCGTGAGTGTCTTGTCTCGAGTGTAACGATAATACTTACGGATTGTCTCCAATTGTCGCTATTACCTGGTAAAGCGCAGGCGGATAGCCCGATCCCGTACGTCGCTGTGTTTCGCGAAACGTTTCGCGCAATTTCCGCCACCACGGCCAGAGAAAGCCCCCTTTCAGCGAAAGCACCAGCGATTTTGATAACGAATAACATGCCCACCAGCCCGCGTTTCCCGGCCACGCTCTGCTCGTTTGCGGGAATGCTGCAGTCATCGCCGACGATTATTTCCTCCACCTGAACATTTTCAAATATCCATGTTAATACTCTCTCATAGCTTTTTTTCTTTTTTTTTTTTTTTCTTTTCTCTCTGGTACATTTGAAATATATTTATGCACGGAAGAACGGAGATCTTATCACACACCTTGACGCCCGCTTGTTGGGCCTTTTTGATCGCTATGCCGAAGTTCAGACAGTCTCCCGTATAATTAGGCACCACGACCAGAATGCCAGCTGAAAGGGGACGATAACGTGACGTTAATGAAACATTTTTAAAACAACAATGAGCCGCATGCAAAAAGCGTACGGGATAGGAATACCTTCGTTATTTTCTGCAATGCACCGAAGAGCGTGCGTGATATGTATAGACGGTGGTGCCGCAAAAATAGATCCCGCTACGGATGCTGTCAGCATACCGCTTCCGACGAAGCCTAGAAATAATTTTAAATAATACTAAATAATTTTAAATAATACTAAATAATACTAAATAATTTTAAATAATGCTAAATAACTGGATGAGAGGAATGAGCTAATTGAGAGCCAGGCGCGGTTGACGAGGCGCAGAAAATTATCCTTTGTTGAATTTTTGTTCATTCAGTACGTTTCGGTCCTGGGTTTGGACCCTCTTCAGCAAATAAAAATTAGCCCATTCCTCTCATCAAGATATTTATCATTAGAGCCTCTTACTTCGAAATACTAAATAATGTCGCGTGAACAAAATCGACGGAAATATCTGCGTCATGTGGAAAAAGATTTTTTATTTTATTTATATATTAAAAAGATTTTTTTATTTTAAGTCACATAATTTTTGCTAAAATCTAAGCATCTTTTAAAGCACTTTAATAATAACGCTCAAATCGAAAGATACGAAATCGAGAGAAAGAGAGAGAAAGAGAGAGAGAGAGTTGCTATTAATAACAATTTTAATTTTTCTCCCAAAAAAGATACTCTTCTGTTAATTTGGTATGAATAAAGCAAAGGATTTTTCGATTACGAAGTCTTCAGCAATGCTGGGAATAGAGATAAAAGGACGACTTAATTAACGAAGAATTAATTACCTGCGGCAAATGGTTCGTGTCCGCTGCCGCCACCGCAAAGCAACGCCACTTTATCTTTACGATCTCTGCACTAAAAAGATACAAAAGTGAATCGCATTACAACGATTTTGTATTACTTATAAACAGAGTAAAGGATTATTTCGGTCGAGAAATTTGAATAAATTCGAATGACACCGCACACGAAAGAAAAGAATACTGCGCTAAATGTATCAAATACTTTAGATACGTGTCTCTATTAGCGTCCCTAATATTATCCGACGATTATAATCGAACACAATGGCGTTAATCGGAGACGATGGATGTAACTATACGGATGCGAAAGCTTATTTACGTTACACGTACGTACATCTGGCGACAATACGACTCCGTGCGATGGATGATGCTCTAATCGCGGATACGCGTAAGATAATCCCGACAAAGTCTCCGACACGGCGTCGTTCAACGAGTTAATCAAGTTCTTCGGCGATGTCATTTTCGACGCGATCGGGGAATACTCTAATCCGAACGAATCGGACATACATGAACGGGCTGCGTCGATCTCTGCTTTAAGATCGCGCAGGTTATCGGAAACGCGCTTCGAGAGTGACGTGGTCTGTCGTTTTGATAACAGAGATCTACGGACCGGACGGCGCGACGGAACTGACATTTATGACGTTTAATTCTTTGCTCGCCCGTCGAGAGTCGAGTCGGAACGAAGCGACGAGTGATTTACGTAACTCTCTTAACACCGTTTTCTAGATAATTATATTATAAACGTTGAAAAAAAATACACGTACAAGCTTCATTTACAAATCTTGTGGCTAATTTGTAGTCCCTCGTCAAGATAAATTCAACATTGGACATCGAATTTTTTAATATTCTCTTCCTCTCGATCTAACAATAAGATACGTTGATAATTAAATAATGTTGCATTAAAATTCTGTTCGGTAAAGTCGAATTCAAACTTTAAAATAAAGAAGAAGATTTATCTTATATTATTATCTTAAATTTTTTATATTATTTTCTATTTGTTATATCATCTTTGAATCATTATTTTTTCACTCATTTATCTGGAAAGCGACACACACGCGATAGCATCTCGTATCACACATACACACACACATATATATATAATAATACAACATACACTTGCGAGAGACGCGTACACTCTTTGCGCGTAAAAACAAGTTATTGGGAAATAATTGTTAGGAATACAATTGATTATATTGATTATATTGTTTAAATATAAAAAAACTCTTAATAACATACCTTATTGCGAACCACGATACTTTCCGTTTCATCATTTCTACCGAATAATGTTTGATAATTATCTTCGTGGATCTCTCGTTTCGTCGAATTCAAATGCGCAATGGCCGTTTGCGCAGAAACGATCCCGCTCTTCAATCATCACGGTGGCGACATCTTTCGCGAGATGCGCGCAACGCATGGATATCGCTCGCCATGACATTAAGGCCCGTTCTTATATTCAAGATGACGACCGCTTTTCAAACGGCCGTCTCATTGGCTGGATGATCACCTAAAGATTTATCTTGAATATATAAACGGAATGAATACGGGCGCTAAAACGGCGCATCTATATTCTTTTCTTTTTTTTCAGGCGAACGCACAATTTATGTCGCATGGTCCATAATTTCGTGACTGTCACGCACTTCTGTTTGTGCGGATCCCGATTCGCGACGTCGTCGGATCATCGTCGGGTCTCGATGAAGATGAAGCGAATGAAAAGCGACGTGATCAGCGCGACGATCGAGTCTTACTTAAAGCGACGTCATTATCAGGTGCTGAGAGTGACTCTCGCATTTACAGCTTCTTTCCACGTGCGTGTGAAATTCCGCTAAAAGCGGAACGTGTTGTCATTAACCTCCGTCATCTCCGTCATGTTCGCAGGCCAACGACGTCTATTGCAAGAGCGATCAGTTGTTTTGTCAGAGCAGCGATCAAATGACGTTGAACGCGACCGCCGAATGCGGCACCTCTCAGGATAATTCGATCGTTTTTAGTGCCATTACTGTTGACGTTACCGCGGCGGATCAAGCTTATCAACGGTAAGGTTTTTACTAACCGCTAGAATCTTCTTCAGACCGCATAGTATACATTTGCCCGGTCTAGAAGAGGAAAGGCATGTTATCTTCTTTATCATCTAGACCTAGACAGTGTGTTTTGTATCAATTTTATATGATCGTTATATAATTTTTACATAATTTCTTGAAAAGTTAATTTCTCTACAAGTTCTCTTTGAAAAGAGGTAAATATTTTTGAGATAAAAATGTTTAGTCTCATCGAAAACCTCTGCTTAGAGTATTATAAAAATCTATTCATTCGATGTCTTCTTCTGTAAAAACAAAGATTTGAAAGGTAAATAGTCATCACTATCGCTATAAAGGTGTTAAGGCTGACATTTCTTAAATTAGAAATTCTGTCGCATCAATGAAATACAGTGATGCACAAGTGCATGAATTTTGTACAGAAATTTTACATACAATGTAGCATGTTGAAATTGTACTATTAACAATAATTTCTGGGTTGTATCTTCTATTAAAAATATTCATATTCCTATTAAAAAGTTGATATATTTCTATTAATAAGTTAATGTATCAGCAATTTTGCAAAATAATATTGTATATATTAATCTTAAAGATGATTGTGTGATATGTAGCATACAGTACACTAAAATTCAAATTCTTCTTCTAGATTGAAGAAGTGGATCAATATCATACTCAATGAAAAAATAAAAGTAGAATTACAAGGACTTTTATATCCAATATTTTGTCATCTTTATTTAGAGATGCTACACGCTGGTAACAGACAGGCTGCGACCCAATTTTTAAAGGCGCATCAGAATGAATTTATCAGTGACACCGAGAAAGATTTCTTAGAAGAATTATCTAGGGTATTTTCAGTGCAGGATATTGAATTGAGACCTTTGGTGAATGCATTCAGAACTAGAAAGTACAAAGTAGATCTATCTGAGTCAGCTCACATTTGCCTACGACAATATCTTACAAGATATGGACATATAATATTATTGCAGGTAATATAATTAATTGTATTTGCGTTTGTGTGCTTCTACATATATTTCACAATTTAAATCCAGTTCAATTAACATATCAACATAAATTGTATTGTATTGTGATAAACTGTTTCTTTTATAAATTTTGTACAGATTATAAATACACATATCACGATAATCAGAAAGGCAGGGAGTCCTAAAATGGATGGAGAAACGCATGAAGAGAAAAGTCAAAGATTTGAAACAAATATTAATGGTCATATGGAACAGCCATCTGGTACAGGTGTTGATCGCGAAATGCGAGAATTACAGGAAGCAATACGATTAATACGAAATAATTCTCATCAAGCATTAAGAATATTTACAGTGAAGAATGCTGTAGAAAAGTAAATGGGATTATAAATCTTTTCTATGATGATATTATTTATGTTTAAAATGTATCTTCTATTCTATATATATATATATATTTCTTTTTTTTTTTTATAGCGCAAGTTGCGGTCTTATTGCACCTAAAATGGATAAATTAGCCATAGGATTTAGTACGGCCGAAATACGCTTATGGGGTATAGGTGAAACGGTTTTAGTTAAACGTAAAAATAAGCAAACGCATGTTCCATTTGTCTGTGATGTATCACCGTTTTATAAATTCAACGAGCACGAAAGCACAATGTAAGTCGCGACAACACTATTTTCTTATTTAAGTTTAAGCTGATAAACAACATTTATGAGACAATTACGCAATTTTATAACAACAGAAGAAGCGAAGCAGGAGCGATAATATTAAGAGGGCACACAGACGTAGTGCACGATTTAAGATTTATTCCAGAAGCGGACATTCTCCTTTCTGTGTCAAGTGACAAGGATATGAGAGCATGGAGGCTCAACGATTACTCGTGTGCAGCAGTGTACAGGTAATAGCAATTAATCAAACGAAATGAAAATGAAAATTTTTAACTACGAGTCGAATAATATTAAAAATAATTATATAGTTTCTAAGTTAATTTTCCTTTTTTTTTTTTATCTTTAATACTTACAATTGTCTTTAATGCACTTTTTCCACCTCCAGATTCCTAACTTTGCCTTAAACAATATTTAACAGAAAAACGCACGACAAATCTTGTATCAAACTGATACATGTTATAATGAAATGTACAATATATATAATGTTGAATTTTTTTCATTGCAGCGGTCATAGTTACCCAATATGGTGCATGGATACCAGTGTGTTCAATTTATATACCGCCACAGGTTCACACGATAGAACTGCCAAATTATGGTCATTGGATAGAACGTTTCCCCTAAGAATATTTGCTGGTCATTTTTTAGATGTCAATGTACGTTTCTTATCATTATTATAGCCTACATGTGTATATACATTTGTTTTAGTATTACAGTTACAGCACGATATATATTTATGCGCACATTTCATTTTAGTGTATAAAATTTCATCCAAACGCCCGATACTTGGCGACTGGCTCCGCTGACAAAACCGTAAGATTATGGGCCAAAGATGATGGAAATCTAGTACGAGTATATGTCGGGGCGCAATCGACCATTTACACTTTAGCTTTTAGTCCAGACGGGAAATATCTAGCTGCTGCGGGTAATCAAATGTGAAAAGAGATATAAGTTATACAATCAGAAAATTGTATTTGATATAAACATTTGTTTTCTGTTGGAAACATGTTGCTTAGGTGACGATAAGTGTATATCCATATGGGATTTAGCATCTAATGCATTACTCACCGAATTGAAAGGCCATGAAGATACAGTCATGAATGTAGACTGGAGTTTGGACGGCCAATATATCGCCAGTGCGAGCATAGATGGTATTGTACGATTATGGCCTACTCAAGATTTTATCAACACCTTGAATGGGTATGCTTCTAAATTCTCTTCTTTCAAAATTTTAACTTGTTCGTGCTCTATGTTACCTCTTATGTTACTCTTTTCAGAGGATCGTCAAGCGCAATATCTCAATCAGAAGCGCAAATATTTTCAACATCTTGCTCAAGCATTCTCTCGTTGAATTATTATAAGAAAAACAATTCGTTGATTTGTATTGGCACAGCATAAGATTTTTATTATTTATTACTGTGTTATTTTCGAACAAAATATATTTTTAAATTAGATTCTTTTTTTATCCAGTTACTGAAAATTTTTCAGTGAATTTTACTGTTCTCATTGACATTATACTCATTTATTTTATATATTGCATCTGAAGTTAAAAATTACTCATAGCATCCAGCATGATACATTTTTACATCATTTATAAATAGAAAATGTAACATTGTTCGAGTACTTTGTATATAACTAAAAATTTGTTATTTGCTCTATAATTTTTCAATGTTGTATATATTGTATATTAATTTTTCATATCATTGCTTTTAATATTCTTTTATTGTAAATATTTATTTTACGTATTCTTTATTTTTAATAATCAGGCTTGACAGTGAAATATTTTTAATTTATCATACAAATATTTGTCATTTGTTTTTTTTAACTTTTTAACTTTTAATTTTTTAAGTATATCATTTGTATCTATCTCATCAAATCAAGTATTTCAAGTGTTATTCAATAAAAAAGAAGATGTCATTAAATCTATTTATATTGCAGTAAGAAATTTGAATTTCAATCTATTAAATTCAAAACCAAAAAATTATACATATGTATAAAAGGTACAACAAACTTCTCGTTTTTAGTTAGCACTAGAAAATTAGAATCACTTTTTTCTTAATTTTAATCTAATAATTTTAATCTAATAATTATGCCTCTGCCTACGTGATGATTGAAATCAGGCATTATAATGTCTATGTAATTGTGCGCATGTAAGATTCTTGTGGGAATATTGTCTAACAATAGCTCATTGAGGATTTTCTGTCTTGTTATAAAGACTTTATAAGTTGTATATAATGTTTAAAAAATAGCAAAAAAATACAATTTTTATAAAATAATGCGTGCATTTTCATTATACAATTTGCATCACATTTAAAATATCATGAGTAATTCTTAATTCTTCTTTTTCTTTTTCTTTTTTCCGGCTTTTTTGTCATGAATAATGACTGGTTCTTGTTGAATTTCTGCCTTCCGTTTTAACGTTTCCTTCATAGAATTTTCTTCGGTGACACTGACAGTTTCTCTATTTAGCGGAGAAACACTGAAATCTGGAATCTATAATCAAACAGAATTAACAGATGAAATGTTAAAAACGTTAAATTGTGTGAATTCTTTTCTTGAACTACATATTGAAATAAACTAACGTTTTTCCGCTAAAATTTTAATCTTTTTCTATATATATACTTACTTCCGGTTTTACGAGTTTAAAAATTAATTTTTCATGTTGGACATTAGATCTGTCTAAACTCATTTGCACGACGATAGGATCAAATGTCCGGAATATCACACTTCCACAAGTTTGGGATTGATCTTCAGAATTATATGTGAACGTGATAGAGTTCGATGAAGTGGGATTACTTAAGTACAACGTTCCTTCTAAACCGTATTTCGGTATAAGAACTTGCAAAGCATTTTTTCGTACAAAAAGAATATATCCTTCCTCATCCTGAACTTTACCGCGAAAAAATAGCTGAAACACACGATACAGTTTCGTCAAAAGATCAAGTTCTTTTAAGCGCTGTTCCAAATTATGGACGAAACAGAATATTAGTGAAATATTTTTACACTAGATACTGACATGTGTGTGAAGTGCGACTGAGGCTCGACCAGCGTATTGAGCCATTCGATTCCGATAATTTAGATTTTGACACAGCAGATGATTGTTCTTTTTATCTAATAACTGTGGATAAGTCGCATCGGCGCCTATACATACGGCCAATAATCGGTGCACGATTATATCCGCATATCTATAAAATCGTATGATACGATAGAAGTACAAATTGGAATTAATTTAATAACAATGTGATAGCTTTCGGACAACTTGCCTTCGAATGGGAGATGTGAAATGAGTATAAATGGGACACGCCAATCCATAATGCTTAAATTCCTCCGGTTGATGCATTCCACTGATAAAATACACCGCTTGCAACATACATCGTGTAGCTAGTATTTTTAGCATTGTGTTAAAGTAAGGATTCGATTCCTTCTTACTTTCTTCCAATGATCGCGCCAACTCTTTACCAGTATTTGTATTAATAATGAAACCCTACAATCAATTTTAAAATATATTGCAGCCATTGCTATTAAGTAATAAATACATAGAGTGATTCTGTGACTGGTATAAAGAAATAGCTGGTTTTCTTATTTGAATCTAAGACAAAAATTCTTATTGCAGAATGTGTCGAGAAAAATCATTATTGCAATTTTTTATAAAATTTTCGATATTAAATATCTTCATATACTTAAATTTCGAATTCAACTTTTAAACTAAATTAATTGAATACCATACCTGATTTTTTGCAGCCTTAATCAACGGCTCAAAATTACTTTGCGGTGGTTCGGGATGTCTTCTTAGCATAGCACATTCTGGAAATTCTTCCAATATTTTTTCAGCGACACTAATGTTTGCAAGCAACATAAATTCCTCCACCATAGAATTAGTTTCTCTCAGCTTCTTTGCTTCCACGTCGATAGGATCGTGAGTCTCGCTGTCTACTTGGAAACGTATTTCCGGTGATGCTAAAGTTAAGGCACTGCAAATAAATTAATTTAATATTATTAGATGTGAAAAGTAATTCAGTATAATCTAAAATATGATTCAGATTTTACAGAATAAGCATACCCATTCTCGAGACGTTTCTTCTTTAACTGTTTGGCTAATCGATTTAATCCTCTTAACGATTGTGCGATAGCATCTTGCTGGGTGGCATCATCAATTTTTAACTGAGCTTCTTCATACGTCATAGCTTGACGCGAACAAATTATAGATTTGCAGAACCTTGTATTGATTATATTTGCATTAGGATCAATCTCCCATATACAAGAAAATGCGAATCTCTCTTCCTCACCTCGTAAGGAACAAAGGTTTGAGCTGAGTAATTCTGAAATAGGAATCATTTTATAATTTATACTGAAAAACTGCCTACGCAACATATATAATTGTATTTGAAACAAAGCATTTTTATTTTACCTGGGACCATATCAATTCGTTTATCAACAAGATATACAGTGGTAGCGCGTGAAGCTGCTTCCTTGTCCAACGCAGTTCCAGGTCTTATAAAGTGCGACACATCCGCGATATGCACGCCAACGTCGAAATTACCATTCGGTAAACTCCTGCAATGTAATGCATCGTCGATATCAGTGCAGCCTGGTGGGTCCACAGAACAGATATCCAGATGTCGAAGATCTTCTCTTTGCGCGATATCCTGTAGATTTATTTATGTATTAAATAAATTACACACATCTATATTAAGTATTATAAATTAATTCCTGCAATTCTGCATTATATTCATCTAATTATTTATATTACAGTACAGTCGACTCATTTTTTGTGCAATGTGTTTTTCTGTTCGAGATGATTGACTGATTCAATGAATTCTCACATAGTCAAATATATATATACACATACCACTTCTGTAATGACCCACGGAAGCTTTGGAAGGAAGCTAAGAACAGCATCGGAGAAATGGCTGTGCGGAACATCATGTTCCAGGAGTAACACCTCATTCTCTGTTTCTTTGTCCCCTATATTGCCGAGCGCTCGTACAAAGTGGCCGAGCGGATATTTCGAGTTTCGCGGCCATGAATCGAGTGCGACAATAATTCTTTGCTTACTCAATATTTCAGCCTGTCGAGTTTCGATTCTTATTTTGGGAATCTTCCTCTCAGCTGGTACGAATAGATGTCTTACATTCTATGCAATAATAAAGAGGACAAAAATATATATAATATACACAATAGATATAAAAATTATTTTAATGCGTTATAGTATGACAAACTCTTACTTCTTTAATCGGACTCGGCTGCAATATTCCACAATACTGTCTCCACTTCCGCCTAATAATACCGACAATTTTGCCTGTTGGTATTCTTTCTTTCGTTAAACTCGGTTTAGCGAGCACTTTTTCATCTTCTGAAACATCATCAACATCATCTGTATTTTCTTCATCCTGCAGAACGATTTCACTGGGAGATGACCACTGATCGTCTGGTAGGAGTTCAACCGCGACTATATCGCCATCAACTGCCCTGTTAAGATTAGTACGTCCTTGCACAAATATCTAAAAAGGCAAAAACGATAACAAGAAAAAAATGATATAATTATAATTTAATAATTATTAGACGTATATCGAGCATATGTCGAGCTTAAGGACAAGTTCATTAATATTTGATAAATGATAAGAGAATGTTTGAGAATTTTTCGATTACATTTCCCATTTATATAATTCACATATTTATATAATATTCATTAGCTTACAAAAAATTTATAAAAATTTATAATTTACACATATTGAGTAACTTGCTTTAAATAAATTATTTATTTAAAGCATTCTCAAAATAAATATTTAATACCTTTTTCCTTAAAATCGACAATATTAATATACTACACATTAAAATATCTATAAACAAATATATATATCTCTTACAGGTTTCTCGCTTCCTTCAACATTCACATTTCCTTCGAGAAAATTTTCCCGCGATGCCAAAAATGTTCCTTGCAACAGTTTGCCAGATGATACGCCGTCGTGCACTTCCACAGGTGTTAAATGACAGGGAAACAGTTCCCGGCCTTGAGTATCCAAAGTGTAGGAACGTTTGCATAATTTATCCAACAGGAAACTTGAATTTTCCAATGATGCAATATAATCTTCCACTGTGCAAAAAAAAAATACATATTATTTTTTTGTACTATAACTGTGTCAAAATGGAACAATTCTGAGTAAGTTGAAAATCAAATATATATATCTTACTTGATAGAACAAATAGGCCGTCTTCAGCTGCACGTGTTTTATTTTCTACATCTTCTGTCAGCAAAACAACCTTTACATTGTAATCATCAGAGCTCAAATGATTGTTGTACCATTTGACTGCAACACGTATTGCTCTGTCATTACGATCGTTTATCTTTTCACCTGGTTCTCTTTCAATGTAAGTCTCCCTAGAAACAATATATAATATAAAATGTTGTTTAATTATAAGATTGCAAATATCATTATATCATTTTGTTCTATGTAATAAATATTATGCACATACCGATGATGTTCATTAATAAACACAAAAAATTTTCGTTTTGGATCTTTTATAATGTTTTTCAACTTTTTATATACATTCGAACTTTTGTGCCGAATCTCTTCCAACACCGTTTGCAGGATAATGACATTGGTGATAACATCTTCTTCCAATATATCTATCTGTAAATAAAAATCAAACACCATATTTGTATAATATAAAATTGTTGTATACAATATAAAATCATTGCAAATACAAAATGTAACCAAAACTATATGTTCAATACAATATTTGTATTAATCCGATATGACTTACTTACTTGATCAAGAATTATATTTGTATCAAGTATAAGAACGTATGGAAGTGGAATTAAAGAAGATTTCGCACCAGCATCCTCCTCCTCAGCCAATATCATGTCTCGAAATCTTGCTTTACAGTTCTTACATGCTTTAAACCCGCAGTAAATATCATCTCTGAGATAGTGTTCTCTGACAGTCTAATAAATAAAAGCAAACACTTAAATAACCTTTCGATGAAAGTATTCTTCATGAGAAATTTTTCATAAAAAAAGTTAAAATGTGTAAATTTAATTTTACAACAAATTTTCAAAATTTTCATAAATTACCAAGATAAATCTATACTTGGCAAAATACCTTAAATATATTTCCTCCTTTCGTCTTTCTAAAAAAAACCTTTGTCGTCAACATGTCTCGAGCAGGTTCATTTAAACGCTATGTTAATAAAAATGTACTGTGTGTAATAATTTTTTAATAAAATTTATTAATCATGTGCACGTTTTTATGGTTATGTCTACATTAATATGCGCTCCATGCTCCATCCTTATTTAGGTCTGTTCGTTTTACTTGCACTTTTCATCCTCGGACTCTCATTGGCTCTCGCTGATTTGAAGAGCAACCTCTCTCTGTTGCATTATATATTCGAAGCATTTCTGGTAATTTTGAACCTCCCTTCCAGAAAAAAAATAAGCGGGAAACTTTTAGCAGCGAGTTTTGTCGGTGACGGAGAGAGAGAATACAGGAAAAATATAAAAATCAAAGTACAATTTACGAGGAAGAATGGAACAAACTGACGATTTATTATCGCTATGTACGTATATTGTTTATATTTATATGTTAGAAATATAAATTTAATTTAATTTGCTAAAGATTTTGTAAGATCTGTAAAAATAAATCATTATTCTACTTTCAGAAGAGGCAATGGCAATTATTTCTGCATTTTGAGAATAAACATTCTGGAATTGTAATAATCTGGAATGCACAATGGAACCACCGCAAGAATTTCCATTTCCTTTTCCAGCATATCAAATTCAAAAGCAATTTATGAAGGAACTCTACAATTGTTTACAAGATGGCAAATTAGGTCTCTTTGAAAGCCCAACTGGTACTGGAAAATCTTTATCTCTCATTTGTGGTGCGCTTAAATGGTTGATCGATCATGAGAAATGGAAGAAGCAGGAATTAACTTCCATAATTGCAGAAATAGATAACAAAATAAAGAACTGCGAAAAGCCATCTGATAATTGGTTCACAGTGCAAACAGAACAGATAGAGTTAAATACTCAAAGACAGCCATTGCAAGATAAATTAAATGCACTCCTTGAATATGAAAGTGAGAGAGAAAAGTTTAAAAAGATAGTTGAATCAAAGAAGGCTGCTCAAACTAAAACAATTGGGAAAATAAAACGACAGCCCACAACAAAGTTTACAGAGTCTAATAAGACGAAAGAAATTGACTCGGATGTCTGTGATACTGAAAAGGATCTTATCTTGGAAGATGCATTGTCAAATTCAGAAAGTTCCGAGGAAGAGAATACAGAAGAACCATTATTTAAGAACACCAAGATCTTTTTCTGTTCCAGAACGCACTCACAATTGACTCAATTTGTGCATGAATTGAAGAGATCTCCTTATTCTCAAGATATTTCTGTGGTGCCAATCTCGTCAAGGTATCTCCTAACCATTTAATATCTTTATATATTATTAGACCTTTATCAATACTTTGCTATATTTCCAGACAAAATTACTGCATTAACAAAAGTGTCAAGAGATTAAAACATATCAGTCTGATTAATGAAACCTGTCTACAGTTACAAAGGAAAAAGACTACTGTTAAAAAGGAAAAAGACTTAAAGAAATTAAAAACTGCGAGCGGTTGTCCCTTTGTGCCAGGTGATCAGAAATTGCTGATGGCTGAAGTTCTAACAAATATTCAAGATGTTGAAGAGATTGTACAAAAAGGGCAGGAAAATAATACTTGTCCATATTATGGCTCAAGAAAGTCTCTGCAAAGTGGACAATTGATATTGGTTCCATATAACTCCATTCTACATAAGAGCACGAGAGACAGTTTAGGAATAGACTTAAAAGGAAATGTA
This sequence comes from Lasius platythorax, assembly GCA_963971435.1. Taxonomy (NCBI): domain Eukaryota; kingdom Metazoa; phylum Arthropoda; class Insecta; order Hymenoptera; family Formicidae; genus Lasius; species Lasius platythorax. Next base: position 9,939,841 of record OZ020548.1, on the reverse strand, counting down.
TTGATAATAGACGAAGCCCATAATTTACTGGATGCCATTGAAGGAATGCACAGTTCTATAATTACAGGGAGAAATCTGCTCCATTGTTACAGTCAGCTGTCACAATATCAGAAAAGGTATTGCTGCAGTAATATGTTTCTTCCGATTAAATTATGCATTAAATAAATTTCTGACAGAGAGTAATATGATTACAGATTTGAAGCTTTGTTCTCGGCTAAAAGCATATTACACTTAGGTCAGCTAAGTTTTTGCTTAAAGAAGCTACTAACTCTCTTTGGAGCAACAACAAGATCTCATCCCAAGGACGAGATCGATAAAACAGTTACACCTAAATTATACAAAATAGAGGAATTCGAATTGCTTACAGAGATCGATACAGTAAATATATTCAAGCTGTTGGAATTTGTTAAGACTTCAAAACTCATTCATAAATTACAAGGATTTGTCGAGCAATATGGCAATAGCATAAAAATCAATGAACAGAAAATAAAGAAATCCGGTATTACGGAATTTCTAAACTCAATTAAAAACAAAGATACATCGTCTCAAGAAACCGCCAGTATCGCGAATGTACCGGATAACAACGAAGATCAAACGAGCAATCCATTGATGGCAATCGTGAGCTTCCTAGAGTGCCTGAAGAGCAGCTGCACAGACGGCAGAATATGCGTTTTACCTGGAACTACTATCGGACAAGGGATTATAAAATTTCTATTGCTAAACCCAGCGGCGCATTTTCATGATATTGGTATGTGCATTGAATACTTATTTAGTACACCAGCCACGTATACTTCTTGTTTTATTTTTATTCTTATATTTTTTATTGCAAAACTCATAGTGAGAGATGCCAGATCGGTGGTACTGGCTGGTGGCACAATGGAGCCAATGTCCGAATTCATAGACCAACTGTTCCTAATGGCAGGTGCAATGCCAGACAGAATCATGACATTTTCGTGCGACCACGTAATTCCCAAAGAAAATATTATATCCAACGTCGTAATACGTGGTCCGACTGGAGTTGAATTCGAATTTAATTTTCATAATCGACAAGATACAAAACTGGTAATAAAATTTTTCCTCTTTATATTTAGAAAGATAAATCTAGAGAATATTTGTATTCGCACATATATAAGTCCTGATAGGTGAAAGTTAATTGCGAAATATTCAAAATGACATTTTGTTTCAGCTGGATGAATTAGGTAGAGCTCTATTAAATTTATGTAACATTGTACCAGCTGGAATTGTAATATTCTTCCCGTCTTACAACTATGAAGACATAGTATTCAAGCATTTAGATAAATCTGGCATTATATCAAAAATTTCTGTAAAGAAACGTATTTATCGTGAACCTAAATTAGCATCACAAGTAAGTTATTTTGTTATATTAATTGTTAATATTAATTTTTATTTTGTTATATTAATTGTGAATATGCCAGATATTATGTAAAAACGTGTTATACATGTCATGTTATAAAACGTAGGTCAATGCAATATTAGAACAATACGCACATTCCATCAAGAATCCACAATCTCCATGTAATGGATCATTGCTGTTCAGTGTAGTTGGTAAGTATAAATTAGAGAATTATATCAATATTATGTAAAAGTCATTTGCGCATTATCTTTTGTCATCAATAAAGACAAATCATCAATTCTCTAATTTACATGATTTATTGCAGGTGGTAAATTAAGTGAAGGTTTAAACTTTTCTGATAATCTGGGTCGATGTATTATAGTTGTTGGCTTGCCATATCCTAATATCAAATCACCAGAATTGCAAGAGAAGATGAAATACTTGAATGAACATGTGGTTTGTATTGTTTCAAGTAAAATTCAAGAATTTATCATTATAGCTTAGCGTAATGTTTTAACATCTCTCATTTTACTTTTCGATCTCTGTTCTCAGAAACCGGACGCCGGAAACAGTTTTTACGAGAACTCGTGCATGAAAGCGGTGAATCAATGTATCGGCCGATCCGTTCGTCATATTAATGATTATTCGACGGTTGTACTGTTAGATAAACGTTATCGTCATAAAGTCAAAGTACTACCACAATGGATCCAACGTTCCGTGACGATCAACGATTCATTTGGATCTGTAATTGGTAACATTGCAAAATTTTTTTCGGCGAAACGAACTAAAACAGTCTAATCTGTGATAATAACAGTGATATGTATATCAGTAGATCAACTAAAAAGATTACTATTTGATTATTATTAGACGCTTTTTAATCGTATGTGTTCAAAGGTTCTTTTTCAATAATATAAAACTGATTATAATATTTAAATAGAAACTTTTTTTTTTATTTTTTATTTAAAGATTCATGTTTTTCGCTGATACTTGATATTCTATAATATCTCAACATACTAAATGTTTGTTATACCAGATGCAAGGAAGATTTAATGTGCCTTTAAAATAATATTTAAAAATATATCACATATAATTGGCCAATTGAATGCCAAATTTGTAAATTAGATCGTGACAATACATTTCCCCGGGCTGTAGAATGGAGCAAGGAAAGTGTGACTGAAAGAGAAAATTTACGAATTATGAAAAGAACATAATTTTGCGACATCTTAACTACTTACAAAATTAACGGCATTTGGATAGTTTTGCGGTTGAATGCTGAAAGCACAGTGTTTCACGTAGCGAGCGCCATGCTTCCCCAAAAGTAATGCCGGCGATTCGGATATCGCATCTTGTTCCATTCGATCGGTCGTCAATGTTTCTCCCTCGTGCTCTTCTTCACGATTCGGGCTGTCGTTTTGTTCAATATTACTGCCAGTCTACAGTTATAATATTATTTCTTGTAAGAACATAGTAATATTTTTATATTCTTTTAATACACAAATTAATATGTCCATTATCACTGTATATTTAATTATTTAGTTTTTTAATTGACAGTACCTCAGAAGCAATGTCTGTTGATAAACGGCCACCTGTATAAAACTGTACACCAGGCTGATCGGAATAAATTTCCAAAACGCTGCGTATATATATGTATATCGTTATTTAGTTCCAGGATATATACTGTGTCTATATATTGTGAATAATTATAAATCTTACCGGCCGTTTTCTGGATGGACGGCTCGACCGACATGCGTGCTACCTCCGTGCCAGTTCGGCGTGACGCAGAAATTATGATCATACCCCTCTCCTGGAGGAACCTGTAGCTTACACGAATTTATTACGCTATCTATCGAGATTATATTATATCATGTTAATCTGTGCTACGCGATACGCAAAAATAGGGGACACCTTCTCGATACAGCTCTCCAGAAACTTCGGTATACGTAGATCCATGACGGTTCCTCCGACTCCTCGGATGCCGCCGGTTGGTATCGGATCAGTATAATCCGCGAAGGTCCAGCGATCGCAGTTCAATGAGATTTTGTGCTTCATCAATTCCTTCTCACCGGCGTCCTACATTACATAGGAATGAATAGCTAGAACCATTCAACATCCTCTGACTTGAGAGAGGAAGTAACATATGTGTTTAGGTATATGAAACATTTCTTTTTATTTTTCCTTCCAACTCTACGAATGATGATTTCAGCTCCAATGAATTTACACAAAGTGTATTATATTAATTACATGTCCGGCGAGGTTGAACAAAGAACCGTGTGAGATGTTGACTATCGTGGATTCCGTTGTGGTCGCCCGGATACCTATCTCCAGCCTATCATCAGGTGTTAACTTGAATCTCACCGTGCTCAACACCGCACCGGGATATCCCTCTTCGCCGTCTTCGCTCAAGTAAGTCATGACGACCGAGCAGCCGTCGATATGCGAGTCCCATAATCGTCGACCAAAACCCTTCGTCTAAAAAAAAAAAAAAAAAAAAAAATAAATAAATAGAAGACATTATATATAATTTTCGAACGAAACTACGTGAGACCGACAGAGGCTTACACCTCCGTGCAGATGATGTTTGCCGAGATCGTTCCTCGTGAGCTGATAAGTTTTGCCCTTAATGACGATACAGCCGTTCCTTATGCGATTCGCGCATCTACCCAATACACAACCTATGAATGGATTAATCTTGGGATTCGTGTAGCCTGCAACACAAGTCAGTTTTATAAATTAGAGTCGGGATTAACGAGTATCCAATTAATCGTGTATGACGAATAAATATTTTAATTAATTACTCTTCAAATCGTCGAAACCAAGCACAACATCCGCGATACGTCCGAACTTGTCGGGATATTTTAGGGAGACGATCGTGGCACCCCAAGAAATAACGGTGATCTCTATACGATTCTTATTAATCATCGTATACGATTTCACTGGTATCAGCCGAGGTTCCTTCGGTACATCATCGATGTACGAGGATAATTCTGTCTCGTAATATTCTTTACTATCATAGCGGCGTATCTTATCCCCGGGAGAATCTGTAAGAGTACAGAGAAGGCTTTTATGTAATCGTATATGTCAAAATACAAAAACCGGACATGAAATAACGAAATACCGGCATAAATCTCTCCAAATATTCCCTCCGTAATTACGACATCCTTGCAGCCGCAATCATAGGTGACCATGTTCCAGTTTTTTTTTGACGTTATCTGTTTATTGCCAAGTCACATATGCAAATATATGATGCAACGAGAAATTTTGTCATTACGGCTTCGTTGTTTACATTTGTAAATAATTGTGTGACATTAGTTTCTGCGATAAGATGATATAAATTATAAATAATGGGTTATAAAATATTATCTCGATTTTTTTTTATAATTTTTTTTGTTGTTTCAACATTAGAAAATCGCCTTTTTTACTTTTCGCAACATAAACATTGGCCTAACTATAAAAATTATTAGGTAAGCTATATATATGTATGTAGAGTTCGAACAATTATTTTATAGGAATATGGAAAGCATGAAATGGTTCACTCAAAGAGCTGAAACTTATTGATGCTGTTATTTCAAATTATTTATTAATAATAATAATAATGATAATAATAAAAAATAATAAGAATAAAATAAAAATAAGTAGAATGCATTATTTGTGATTCATAATGCTACAAAGTGTTACGACCATAATAATAGTATTATTAGTAATTAATAATAATATAATAATAAAGTAATAAAGTTTATTATTATCCTTATTATTATCATTTTTATATATACTCTATGTATATATATATATATATATATAATTATTATTTATATCATTTATATAATTAATATTTATAGAGTAAAATGTACAATGTTTGGAAAAATACATGAACTTTTAGTGCAGGTCAGACACATCAGACAGTCTAAGGAGTAAAGAACAGTACGTAAAAAAAAAATCGAAGACAGAATATATTATTGCGATATATTTCATTTTTAAATAATCGAGTTCTCGAGGGATCTCTGTCATGAAATTAATATTTATTCGTCTGTATATATACTATATAATATTAATCATTTCTCTCCCTGCTCGTAGATAAAAACGATTCTGTAGGACTTCGCTCGTCGTGTTTGGCAATCTATCGTTTACAGGAAATCGTCTTTTTTTATATTTCGATTCCTACGATTGAAAGTGAATTTTTTTTCCCCAAACTCAACTTCGCGAAATCGCCGATTGAAAGTTATATTACATTGAACAATTTTTCCGTCGAAAGCGTTATTGGGATTTCGCGATATATACGTACATATTTTTTTGTTCTTCTTTCGTTAAGGCGCGCACCGAAGCGATTCATTATTCTCACTTAAATACACGTGGAACACATTGCACTTAGCTTATCGTTAACATACTTATAAGCTACAGAGTTATTCCATGTTAATCCAAATCAACTGTTTGCGATTTACGAGTTGCGACGTACGCGTTCTACGTTCTCTCTATAGCTATCGCGCATTACAAAGGAATACTGGAAAGGAAAAACTTAAAATTTCGCATATATATATATATATATATGTATGTATGTATGTATGTACACTAAATTGTGATAGCCCCATGCGAGAATTGTATTGAATTGTTTTTATACTTATGAAATACGTTATACATTAAACTTTCTGCACGCACCGCAAGCGTAGCGAATATCAGAAGGAGCTATCACAGCGCAGAACGTGTGTACATCGATTAGACAATTCGTTTAATAATTAATCATCTCTTGGTCGTGGTCGTTATTGTACAATTTGCTAATTCGCGCAAGCAATGCATGCATGCAATCTCGAGATATAACTATATAGATACGTCATAAAATATATATATATATTTACACGTTTTTTAAATGCGATATCATAAGAAACAGATTTAGAACAACGGGATCTTGTTATATTTCAAGATGAGTATTACTTTTTTTTTTTCTGTTTCAGTGTCTCGACTTTAGATCCACTCGTTAGACCTAACTAAACTAGTGAGAACTACATCGTATATATAAACGTGAGTTATATTATCGTCTATTATCGTGTAAAAACGGCATTAAAATCTCGCATTACGTTACAAATTTGATAAATTTATCCTGTATCAAAGTGCGACAGATTTGGCAAAGACATATAATAACAAGGGAATAAATAAAAGAAAAGAGATTCAATGATATTGATGTAGTGCTAATATATATAAACGTTTGTAAGAAGAAAATTTATATTCTTCTTTGCTATAGATTTTCGAGTCTGATAAATCTTCAGTTTCCTTCAAAATCGTCAATTTTGTCAATTATTTCAATATCACTGTCCTTTTCTCGCGCGAGAGATATTAATCGAGAATTATTTTATCTGAAATATCACAAATAAGAAAATATCTGAAAGAAATAAATTACTGGTATATGTATTGCGTAATATATCATACGAACGAGATACACGATAAATTTATTGAGTTTTCTTTACAGAAATGCATATGTATATATATATATATTTATAGACTGATAATATATAAAGAGACCTCAAGTTTCACTTGATATGATACAACGTGGTTTATCTCTATGTATAGAATTATTCTGAACACACGTTTCTCTTATACACGTTCTGTCCAACGATTCAAACATATTCCGCGTAAATGCTCTCTAATAAAGTATAAAATTGGATTCTCATCTCCCCTTAATCTCTATAGGCTAAGGTGTTTTGTTGTCATATATATAAAAAATAAATATAGCTTAGACTAGCACTGTCGGCGATACGCCATTACACAATCAATAGCTGCCGTGAATATTTTATATATATATATATCCTCGTACAATTAAATTACATAATTACTATAATATATGAACAATTATTCTCTCGATATATCAGCGCTCTTTCCAACACTTTGTCAAATATTTCTCTTTCGCTCTCTCTCTCCATTATCCATGGAAGCATTTTGAATTTCTATACGTGTCGCTTATTTAAGTACGTGATACTAGCACCGCAGAATACCTTCGCACACACAGCATAGAAAGGTATATACCCATTAAATGCGTCGCGAGAAAGATAATTGTTATAATGTACAAAATGCAGACAATTGTCTAGAATTATGCACGATTTGATAAAAAGCCGCTTTTCGCGTAAAGAGTCGCAAAGTCGAGACAAAAAATTTTCAAAAGTTATTGCGTAATATTGCCAATTTGATGTCGGATTTACATTTCTTTAAGAAAGACTCGAATACAAATCTTTCATCCTTTGAATTTCTTTCTTTCTGAAAGAATTTTATTTGTGGTTGATTTTCGTTTTTTTTTCTTTTTTTTTTCTTTTTTTTTTTTTGTTGCAACCGATTGAATCACTTTGGCGAAATTATCAAAGAATATCTCTCTTTCCTTTAACCGCCTTTTGTGTTTTATGTACATACATCACATCTACAGTACTGATGATCGTCATTCGAGAAAACAGTGTAAATAAAGAGAGAGAGAGTGGCTCTCTTTCGCGATGATAAAAGAAAAAATAAAATTTGCGACTTCGTATGTAATACGTGAGGTTGACGATACAGACGGGATGTTTTGATTTCTTCGAACACGACGTAGAGACAATTTAAGTAACTTTGATTTCACAGATTTAAAGTGAATACGAGCATTCCTTATTTTTTCATCGCAGTATCGACAAATTAAAATTACGTGCATCGCGTGTGTTAATACATTACTCAACGATCATGTATGTACATTCGGGGCACATAGAGTATGCATTACGGGGTGCACGAGCGTTCCTCGACATCTCCCTGAATAATTTCAATTAAAAAGCAGACACTCATATCACGCTTGAAATCGGTACGCTGAATTGAAACGCTTATATTCGTTATTGGTGCGATGCAAGAATATTCACGAAAAATACAAAAATCCGACTTATATCTTTCTGAGAAATACATTGTGAAAGACGCGTGAACTGTATAAGGAATGTACGAGTAGAGTCGCTACGTCATTAAACAGTAATAATACGATCCTTATATAATACCTCTATATGTACAATGTGCGCGAGAAAGAGAGAAAGAAAGACGGATCTTTGTTCTAAGACGATCCCTATGAATATACATCTCGCGTTTTGCGCAGCTGCATTATTGTATTTGCCTACTTTACACGCTTTGGATACTTTCTACAGACACGCAAATTGTTTATAAAGAGGCGTACTGTTTCGTAAGGTACAAAAGGAGCGTGACAGCTGCGCAAGACGCATCGCTACTGAATCACGTCTGACGATAATCCACGTAAACATTGTGTGAAAATTGTTATACTGTACATGTCTTTCGTAAGCATTACTTATCGATCGTACGCTTTGTCGCTTCGTCCTAAGTAAGAGATGGAAGTATCCGTGGATATAGATGTATAATCGTGTACATCTCCAATTATGCATTGCAACAGAACGTATCATTGAGCAGAAACGCTATTTTAATAGCGATACAACACCGTTTTTCTGCCTTTCGGCGTATATAAATCTTTAAAGCTAAATAGATACAAATTTATAAAAAAAATAATTAAAAAGTGAGAATTTTTGTCTAACTTAACGATTTTGGAAATTTAGAAATGTTGTCCAATTTAGTTATTTCGTTACCTGAAATGAAGGAAAACGGAATTGTATCGCTATCAAAAAAAAAAAAAAAGAAAAAAAACAATGGTACAACTTTAAATACAATTATAAATGACTAGTTACACTGATTGCGATAAAAAGGAGAGATTATGTCGGAAATACTGTAGAGATTAATACACATAACATCGCGGAAAAACGTTTTAGCTAAGTACATAATACTACAACTAATACTTTGCAGCTGTCCTTGTCTCTTGTATAATTAATATATTATTATATATAATATATTTATATATAATTATTATATATAATATATATAATTATATAAATAGTGATTGTTGTTTAGTTCGACAACTATCGAATATTCATCTAACAACCTTACATGTTTCTATTAATGTACAATAATCGAGCTGCCGATGCGTGCGTAATTTAACATGAATTGCTCGTACAAGTTGCACACAAAACGCACAAAATTACGCAATTTTTCACGAGACTCTCTAGTGACAGTACTATAATAGAAAAATTCAGGTAGAACCAATATGAAGGTACGCACAATGCATTGTCTAAGAGTATGTAAAGAAATACTGTTCTCATTCTAATTGAACGGTGTAAGCAATGCGGAATTGACATTCACTCTATTGGCATTTATCATAAACTCTGGAAAAAGTAACTTTAGGATATTTAAATCCTAATTCGAGATCCGAGACAAAATGTTAATTCCACATTGCGTAGAACAGTTCTATCCGCTCCGACAAGTCTCTCTGGAATGTTTCGTGTTCGCGCCGAGCCGAATATCACCAAAAGTTTCGTTATCGAGGAACATACGAACGTAAAACTTCGTGCTATAAGTACGAGAACTTACAAGTTTCATTTCGCGCTGAGATACAATCGAATGACGCGACGAGTTATCGAAGAGAAGAAAAGTTTCATTTTTAATCTTACTAATGTAGTGGAATTGCATATTACATGTTTACACATCCTCGATAATTCTTCTCTTCCGCAAGAACTCGTGTATCGCTTTTCCTTTTTGCACTTTCAAACATACGCATATCGTTAAAACGTTGATTATATAAACGTGATAACGTTTCTCGGAATGTCTCGACAAAACCACAAAGAATATCAAATTGCATAAACGCAGTTAATAATAGCCACGCGAATGGTGATTATTATATGATAATTATTATTTAACAATACATATTTTATTGTTATATATTAATTATCATAACGATAGACAATATTGGTACGCACAATGTCCCGCTATTGTATCAACCACATAAATTATTAATCGCGCAATTCATTTACGAGTCAATCACCGAAGAGCAAGTCAATTCCAGAAATCGAGAAATCATTTCTTAACAATTGGAATTGTAATGATACACTTCTGCACAGTATTTTACAGAAAAATTAACTTATTCTCATAATAATAGAGTATGCAATTTGAATACATGCAATCTTCACTCGTGGTGTGTATGTTTCTTTACACGCGACATGTATATCAAATATCATGACGTTATCAAGTTAAAAATCGTCTAATCGCCTATTACGTTACGTATTACACGAATTTCGCTGGATTGTACGTGTGTTAATATGGAATGTTAATTCCCGGACTTATTAATGTACCGATGAAAATCGTCCGCGGGAGGCAGTGCTTCGACAACGTGCAATTCGTTTCGCGAATACTTTTTTCTTTTATCGCTTTTTCTTCCACCGGTCAATCGGATTATAAGATCGAATTTTGCGGATCATAATCGCGACTGTAATAACCGAGGATTGTATAAAGAGATCGGATTCGCTAGAGATCTCGATAAATAGATGAAGCATCGACGAATCCTCGACGCTCCTAGATCATCCTACCTAGATGAGTGAGAGCCGCGCGATCTTAAATAAGCCAGTGCTATGACAAGAACTCCCTTTCGAGCTCCGAGATGCTCGGCTTCCTGCTTCGATTCAGACGTCGATTGGCCTGCAACGGCACCGTGACATCCTGGCTCTGACCGTGCACCGGAATATCCAGCAGCGTGTCCCTTACGTGAATGTCGCGTGCCGGTGCGACGTCGCGATCGAACGTCACCGGCGAAAAGCGCACGCGACCGATGGAGATCTGGCTGTCCTTGGCGGAGACGTAGCTCGAGTCCTCGGACGTGAGCGAGTCCGGCGGCGTCGGATTCGTCGGTGTGCCCGAGCCGGAATTGTTCTTGCTCACGCTCTTGCTCGGCGAGCCGTACGGATTGCTGCTGTAACTGGATCGCTTCAGGCTCGAGCGCAGTCGCGTGACCATCTCTAGATTACTCGGTCGCTCGCCCGAGTTCGAGTTGGAATCGGAGTGCGAGTTCTGGCGGGTCAGCATTGGCGAACCGTACTCGTGATTGAGTATACTCGTGCCGTACGTCGACACCAAGTTAGAAATAACGTTCGACGGTCGCTGGTAATACGATACGGGCGAATACCCGCCGTAATCGTCCTCGTCCTCCAGTCGGAACGTCGGATTGACGTTGCTCTGGCTCGACGTGCTCGCGTTCGAGACGTTCGACGAGGTGCGGTGATGCGTGTAAGGCAAAAGTCTGGACGACACCGGTCTTGCCGGACTATTCATGCTACTCGGATTGTCGTACGCGTGTGGAAACTCGGGGCACTCGAGCATCCGATCGCTGAAAGAGAGAAGGAACGAAAGATTAGCCTAGATCTAATCTTTTGAGACTTCTTGATATACCAAATCTCGCAGATATTAAAATTAGATACTTAATTATTAAAATAATGTGTATACATGTATATATAAATACTTACTGATACTCCGTAGGTACGAAATACTGTTCAGGGGGCCGATAATACTCCGGCGGAACGACGGAGTAAACCGGTGGTCCGTAATCCGGGAACGGGACGTTGCCCATGTATATCGTCGGCACCCTCTCCATCCGAGGATCGACACGGGCCGCGTCGTGCGAATACGCGTCCTCGTTGCTGGTGCTGCTGCTGCTCTTTCTTCTCGGGCTCGGCGTCGGAGCGTTGGAGCCCGTCATACTGCTCGTGTAATGCTGCGGCGAGTCCGTGAAGCGCAGAGGCTTATCCGCCGGCATCGCCGTGGATGGAAGACCAGGCGCTATGCCACCCATGTTGCTTAGGAACGGCCTGTAACGATAAAATCGCAATCTCGGTAAATATCAGAGAGAGAGAGGGAGAGGAAATGTATGAGCGCTCTATAGCTCTTCGTATCTCTAAACTAAACCGATATCTTGTTCCACTATTTTCTTTTTTTCTTTTTTTTTTTTTAGGCAGATTACCTGTTATGGTGTGCCCGTCCGTGATAAGTGTTGTGCGGATAGCCGCTGCTCGAGCTGAACTCGTAATCGGTGCCGAGATAGGAGCTGCGATTCGATCCGCCGTCTGCTAGAAACCACCATCTGGGCTGATCCTCGCCGTCGCACTCGCCGCCCATTCTGGGATACAGCCGCGGATGGATCGGGGATACGTTCGACATCCTGACGTCGTAGCCGGCGGCCACGCCGGCCAGCATCGCCGCGATGTCGTACAGAACCAGCTCGACTATGCTTAGCCTCGACCTCTTCGTCTCGCCATTGTAGAGGGTCGGCATCGGAACTGGCATCGGCATGATGTACGGTCCGGTCAGTCCGGGCTTCAAGGGATAATCCGACGTTGTCCAGTCGGTCGACAGATCGGGCGGTGATGCTGTATAATCTATAAAAGATATTCACGTTGTTTCTTTTTATGGGGGGAGAGGGGGGGGTGGTAGAGGATGGGGGGGAAACGACGATAAGCGTAACACTCGCGTGGTCTGTACAAGACGATAATTAACGAATGAATTATTTTATTTACAAAACATAATAATGTATGCCTTGTTTCTCTCTGATTGGAATTCGATCCGATTGAAAAAGTGCCATTGCTTACCTTGCCCGCGTGCGATTAATCAATTATTTTAAGATATTTTACTTTCAACATACACTTCTTACGCTCAAAATATATATAATCGATTTAACATTGAGTAGTGCGACAGGATAGCTTGCAATTCGCGCGCTTAGTCGTTTTATTAATTGCTCATTATTATCCATGCACACAGACAAGCAATTATATCGTGTCGGAAGATATTAACTAAATTATCTTTACGTTAGTTATTTCTACTACTACGGTCTCTAGCGCTAAGAGCAAACACCCATTATTAAAAGACGTGCAGCCATTTAACTACAACATTAAAGACATATTTTAAAAATCGGCTAAGCCATTAAAGTATACAAAGTAATCAGATTACATGAAAATATATCCCTTTAAAACACAAGTTTTATTTCAAATTAATACGGAGAGAGATATCCTTAAATATTTTCAATCTGTGATAATATTAGTCTTAGCCAATTTTTATAGATAGAAGCAAAGTTCAACACTAAAGGAACATGACGAATTACTTGTATCAATCTACTAATTCTTGTACACATAATGTATAAATCTTACGTAACACGTTTAGAGATAAATCTGCAAGGCATTTCTCACACACATCTAAAATACGAACAATTCCAAACTTGGAAAATAATTTGTTACATTATATAATTGATCGATAAAATATTATAGATACTGTTTTATACATTTTTTTACTTGCGTAAAAATCCTCTTTTTTAAATTCTTTTTTTCGACTCGTCGAATTTAAAACAAAACGACGAAGAACAGAATCACATAAAGCGCTGGATTAATTGTAGCAGAAGCACATTTGATCAGACAAGTAATGTTTGTTGTAACTTCTATTCCTCTCGTAACTGTAAAAAAATAGAATGTAACAAAATTGCACGCAAGTAATATTTGCTCCTAGGATCTTGGGGAAAGAGAAAGGAACCAAAAACCCAATCGGAGTTAACAAGTTAGGATTCCTACTGGAAGCATGCAAGGATTTTGTCTCTTTTTTTTTACGCTCGGCACACTATAATCCTTTTCAAATCAGACGCGTGATAGTAGTGTGATAGCAGTGCGATAATTGTGAATATAATCCGTTACATTTTCTTCTTGACAAAAGTCTGATCGTCTAATAAAATTCCTTCTCTAAGTTGTACACCGTATCGAAATAAAAGAGCAGGCATAAGATATATATATATATATATATATATATATATATATATATATATATATATATATATATACACATATATTATGCCGATAATCTCTATTAATGTCAAATAATAAAGCTAAACATTATGCTGTGTGTAGACCGAGCGTAAAAATACAGCGAAACGAAAAAACAAAATTCAACGTGTCCAACTGAAAAGGTTTTATTGAAAAAATTTCTATTTCTAAATACAGGTGTGTATGTGCGTGTGGCTCCGTGTGTTGAATGTGATGTGTGCAAATCTTTGCTCTCGAAAATGCTGGAAGTTTGGCATAACGAATAATACAGAAACGAATATTATATAACACGCTCTCTGAAAGTTGTATTTAACAATTAATAAATTTGCAATCGATCTAAGTGCACATAAGGCAACAAAGTAAGAGGGCTATATTAACAAATATATACTTTTCTCTGCTTCTTCTCTCTCTCTCTCTCTTTCTCTCTCTCTTTCTCTCTCTCTCTCTCCCTATATATATATATCTATATATATATCTATACAATACATACGATGTAATTTTTTGATTTTTTTTCACTATTAAAATTATGACTATGCAGACATATACAACCTGGCAACGCTTCAATGTAAAAACAGTACCGTTGAAGTTGAACTTTGCGGTAATGGACGAAGCGTATGACTCTCTTTCACGTAGTAGTGGGCTGTTAGATCTGCTTGTTAGAAATGTTAAATGTCTTCCAGATAATATCAGAAAAGAACCAACACCAGAAAGACTGCGTATATGTATATATATTTCTATATTCTTTTTCTTTTATGCGCTCTCTCTCTCTCTCTCTCTTTCTCTCTCTCGTTAGATCTCAGCTTACTCGGACTACGAGTATCACATCGCCTTAAATTAGGATAAATAATATTCGTAAATTTTACGAAGCACTTGAGATATAAAAAGAACAAGTCCATGCCCTCTGCATAAACAGTTATTAAAAAAGGATTGGTGCTTAAATATTACTTTAGACAATTCCACATCTTTCGAGGCAATCTTCTTAGGCTCGCGCACCAGCCTGCGACTTTTCCGCGTTTTTTTTCACACGTGTAAAATTAAAAACTTAAATTTCTAAAAATCTGTGGTCCCTCACCGGATTTAATCCAAAATCCACATCGCAAGTCAGAATAAGTTCACGCCGTACTACCGGAGACCGAGTTCATCCCAATAAAAATGATCTTGAACGAGCAACGTACAAACAAGGATATCGAAACATTCACAAGACGCGTACACAGATCGTTCAAAACAAATGTTTAAAAAAAAATATTGCGTCGTTCTTCTGCCAATCGTTGACAAAACGATTAGCAGAAACGATGAGAAACGAAAACACTATCGATTGGTGTATACATGCATTATCAACTATGTGATCAACCAACTAACTAAGCAATAAACTACATGATAGGGCTCTCATTGCAAAACGTTCAGTTACGAAAGTAAAAAGTGTCTACTTGAGATCTCGTCGCCTTAGCTTTACAATATACGCAATATGAATCGTCGGTTTAAAAAAAAAAAAAAAAAATTTAGAGTTCGGAATAAAAGTTTAGACAGGAAGAAATAGGGGAGGATGAGGGGAGAGAAGACATGTCTCAGCGAAAATACATGACAACAACCGTTGCGTGAGAAAACTTACGGGTATGGTAGATGCTTTCCTCAGAGAGGCCTGTGATAGAATAGAAATACACGATCAGTACGAAAGTTCTTCGAATACACCATGTAAGGAAAAAAAAAAAGTAGTGCACTGGGGGAAGAGAAAAAAAAAAGACATGCCATCGAAATGCGTTTCGAGCAGCAGACTCTACTGTTGCGTTCTCATCGAATACAGGGTAATCGGCTGCATTTCGCGAGATTTATCATCATCGGCAACGTAACTCGTAATCGTTTTGGAAAGAGACGCGATATAAACGGCAGGAACACCCTGTATACAAGAAGTCGCGAGAGTACATCCGTTTCGTCGAAGCCTACTTATCGCTCTTTCTCGGGGCTTGTTCGGCAGCGAATATCTTAGCGGTGGACGCGACGTCCGTGTCTTCGGGGGTCAAAGATGTACCGAGACCGGGATGATCGATCGGGGGCGACGCGGGCAGACTTCTCTTTGGACTTCTGTAATTGTCGCGCGGGCTCCGACGATCGCTACCTTCTTGGAGCGAACGACCGGACGACGTTTCGCCGTCTATGCAGCTGCGCAAATACTCGTTACTCCTGGACTTGTGATGCAAGAGGGAATTCATCTCGATGCCGTGATCTAGACGGACGTACGCGAACGGCGCGTCCGATTCGAAGGCGATCGGCGATCTCTTGTGCCGGGAGATCGACGTCGCCTCGACGTGATACGGTCCTAACGAGCTCTTCGACCTCGTGCTGTCGTTCGAGTGCTCCGAGTCGAAGTTGCACAGCTCCGACTCGAGGCTCTCGAAGTCTATCCCCTCGCGCGAGTTCGCCGCGAGAAACCTGGGCACCGAGATCTGACCACCGATGTTGCCCGACAGCTGATCGCTGGAGTCGCGACGGTTCAGCTGCGGTATGGATATAACGTTTTCCACGACGCTGTACTCTACCTTGACGGTTTTGTCGTCGAGGGCGTCCCGGCTGCCCCACGTGCGCATCTTGTTCAACACCCTCAACGGGCTCTTGGAAATGCGCGACTTGTGCTGGGACTGCTGGACCGTTCTACTGCCCGTTATGGAATTCTCGGGGCTCGACTCTAAACCGTCCTGGTCGTTGATTTTGATAGTAACCGAGTTCTTTCTCTCGCCGCTGAGCGGCGAATTCAGGGAGCTCTTACGCGAACCGGACGGCGACCGGAAGAAATCGGCCAGGGACTGCAATCGCGATTCCGAACTGTCACGGCGCTTCGACTCCTTCGACTTGCTACGATCGCGCTTCTTACTCTTGACCCGCTTCGCGGTACCCACCAGAGTGGACGCTACGTTCTGCACGAAATTCGTGGAGTACGAGTGCTCCCACTCGGGCGGTGGTGGCCTTTGATGGCACTTGGGTGACGTGGTTTTCGACGACGTGGCAACCGGGCAATCGACGGCCGGCCGTTGCCCTCCTAAAAGCCTCGCGTTTTTCATGAGGTAATCGTCGTTGATTATCGACGGCTCCTCCGTGAAATGGGTCTTATGATTGTTCGGCGGGGGATTTTTATTATGCAGAACCACGGACTCGTATATGTCGTTGTCCAGAATGACAAAGTCCTCGTCTATGTTGGGCGTAAAGCGCATACCTTGTACGATGTTGTCGAGCGAATTTTGCGGCGTTATGTCGTTATAACTACTACTACTACTACAACCCGGCTGATTGTCTATCAGATTATTGGCCGAGGAGTACAATTTTCTGGTGGTTGGGTTACCTATTTCCTGCAGAAGCGGGGAGCGATGCGCGTTCGCCAACAGGGCTGTACGCAGCGGTGTCTTTTCGAGATCTGGCGCGGAACGGGACCAGCGTTTGCCGCCAGGGGAGGCGGGATTCGGCGGCTGGGTGATAATTGCCCCGCGTTCACGTTGATGTAGCGTCGACGGTCCCCAAGTCTTACCCTTAACTCCATCCGCCGGTACTAAACGGGGAAAGAAAAAGAAACAGAATGCTACTCACTACTCGATACCAACTAATTTTCTCTTCTCCTCTGCTTATTCGGCGCGTAGGGTAGGTAGGTAAACCTTCTTTTTACGGATATACTCTTCGGTAAGCGACTGTATATGTCAAACGATATAATTGTGCACACTAATTTCAGCAATTGATGTGTGTGTGTATGTGTATATATACACACTCGTACAATAATAAAACACTCTAGCTCAAAATAATTGTGATCTTTACAAAAGAAAATAAAATGGAAAATAAAATATATGTATATATAAAACAATATAATTGTGCACACCATGCCGAAAAAAGTATCGATACGAATAAAAATACAAAGTGTCTACCATAATACAAACAGTGTAACACTCAAATTATTCGATTACAATTTCTAATGCGTTTTATTTGCTCGTAAAAAATCACTCAAAATTGCACAATACATCGTCATAATCACGGTACTACTGAAAGCGATATTTCATAGTGAAAAAACTACTCACATGCAATCGCTCTGAGTCTCGGAATGCTGGGCGAACCTGGTGGACTGTTTGGTCTCGACGGGTTCCTCACCTTGCCTCGATCTAAGGCTGTGTGCTGAACGGTGATCGTGTGACGAAAATCTAAACAATATATTCCCGACCATTAATCCATATGTATGATGCACTATTTTTAATACATATATATATATATTCTTTTAAATATATATATATATATAATTTATATATATATTTTTTATATATAATTATAATTAAAATATATAATTTAAATATATATGTATATATTTTTTTTAAATAAAAGAGAAAATTATTGTACAAGAGTAACGCAATAAAGTTTATAAGATATTTATGGCGCACAATATCAATTGTAACATTGAATAAAAAATGTAGGAAGAATGAATAATCTTCATACCCGATGGTGCACTAATGTTGCTCCCAGGTTCTTTTTTATTTAATCTTAATCGCGACTTTTTAAATTTGCCGCGTCTCTTATTCGGCGTAGGCGTGTTTTGCTGTTGTATAATCATTACAGTGAGTTCCCGTTCCAAGAGATCTATCTCGCGCGCGGCTAATTCTTGTTCCCGCATCCTCAAGTTTTCCTCATGCTGTCTCTGTTGCACTTGTGCCTTCGTGAGTTCCTCTTCTCTACAGCGCAGCTCCTGATAAGTAAAATTTAAAAATCATGTCAAGAAATTAATTTATTAAATTCAATTGCCGTAATTGCAATTAGAATTTTAGAATTTTTATCATACTTTGATTCAACTGATAAAAAATAAAAGAATAGATATATAATACTTTTTGTAATACTAATATCTTAGCTCTTTTGTTTTGTCTTACCTCTTCTAAAGAACGGCATGCCTTTGTAAAGCATTTAGAAAAACGATTGCAAGCATTATTCATTTTATTATACATATTTATATACATATAAAAATATCTCGGAGACGATATTTTATATGAATAAAATTGTTTATATAAAAATACGACGTGATCATTCAAATGATTTCAATTATCGATATGTAAACAATTTGCATATAATGTTAAATGTATACCTTTTCCTTCATGCGCAGTCCGTGCAGAACTTCTTCAATTTCCAGCCTCCAATCTTCCTGCATCGTGTGAAAAGATTCATGTGGTGTTGCCGCAAATGCATTGCACACCTCATCCAAAGCTGTTAAAATAACCGTGAACCCAGGACGAGCGTGACTGTCCGATGCCCAACATTCTGTATAACAATTATTTTTATTTGTTCAACTTGTCAAGACATGTGTAGCATTTGAAGAAAGAACATCTTTCTCTTGTTGTTAATCTATTACCTTCCATGAGGACCCTCCAGGGTTGAGGGCAAGTAGATGGTATAGGTAAAGTCAACTTATTGACGGCAACACCATACGCTACAGCCAGAGCATCGATACCCTTGTACGGTGTCTCTCCAGTCAAAAGTTCCCATAGCAGTACGCCATAACTATTAATAAATATTTATTATATAATATAATATTATATATATAATATTATAAATATTCTGATAAAAATTCGAGTAAACAGATAAATAAATGAAAAAAAGAAAGGTTTTTTATGCTTTAGCTTAGATAATAATAAATCTGATAGTACATATATAAAGAGACTGACCTCCATACATCACTGGCTTTACTAAAGGTACTCTTCTTAATAACTTCTGGAGCCATCCAGGCGTACGTGCCAGCCGCGGACAT
This sequence comes from Lasius platythorax, assembly GCA_963971435.1. Lineage (NCBI taxonomy): Eukaryota > Metazoa > Arthropoda > Insecta > Hymenoptera > Formicidae > Lasius > Lasius platythorax. Next base: position 9,920,061 of record OZ020548.1, on the reverse strand, counting down.
ACGAGTCGTTTTATAAACTTCCCTCGCCAATCCAAAGTCTGTGATCTTCAGAGTTTTGTATTGGAAATCATCGTTTTCAATTGGCTCGCTCAGTAACACTGTGTCGACATAAAAATCAATTTAGAGTAAAACTACAATGCTTGTTACTGTGCGCGCGTTATCAATTAATGTATAAAGTATCTTACCGTTGGAACTTTTTAGATCTCTGTGAATAAGACTTATGGGGGCCTTGTTGTGAAGATAATCCATGCCCCTCGCAATCTGTATCGCCCAATCGACTAACACATTGGGCCTTATTTTCCTGCCACTAAGAACTCTGTTAAGACTGCCGCCACGAGCGTACTCCATCACGAGACACATATTAGGCATCTTTAAGCACACTCCTTCCAATTGCACAATATTATCATGTTTTAACAACCAAAACAACTTTGCTTCCTGCCGTACATTTTCTAACGTTACACTGGGTTCCTCGCCTGCATCTTGGCGCGCAGCTTTCACGGCTACCTCGAGTTTGTTCCAAAAACCCCTAAAAACAGACAGACAATTTCATTAAAGAAGCGTACTGAAATATACATATCTCAAAATTATTTTTGATATTTTATAGAATCAGGATATCAGAATCTTTTCCATGAAACATTACTAAAATATAATAATAATGCACTTTTATAAACTAGTTTGCACGCATGTACCTGTATACTTTTCCAAATCCTCCGACTCCTATAACTTCTTCCAGTTGCAACTCCTCAAAGTCGATCTCAATAGGTTGAACTTTATCGATCACCGACGAAACTCGATCGATACTTTCCGATTCTGCGACGAAATTGGCTGGAAAAATTCCAACTTTTCCACGAATTTTTCCAGTCCACCATCCCTCGTCGCCTGAGATTTTCGCGTCCTTGGATAAAACCTGTAGTAAAAAAAAAAAACAACAGTTGTAACACACCCGTTTGTGCTAGTGTAAGATAATTCTGGAATAAAATCTGGAAGTAAAAGCCACCTCAACGGTTTCCCCCCTCTGCAGGGATAACTCGTCTTCACCCTGAGCAACATAATCAAAAAGGGCTGTGAAGATAATGGTACTGTCCTGTCGCGACTGAGAAGAGGAATGTGTGCCGTGAGAGGGACTAGTCTGTTGAGAGACAGTTCTTGCAGTTCCACCGCTATGCGTATCAGAAACACTGCTATCCGACATATTGTTGTTGGATGTACGTCCATATATGTATCCGTAACTGCAAGAAAAATTGATCGCAAAGACATATATCACTGGAGATACGCTTTAGGCTTTGTCACGCTTGAAAGAAAGAAAGAGAGAGGATGTATTCTTGTTTACCTAGCGGTAGTATGACTATTGCTTCTGCTATTGTGCTGATATCGCGGCGACGAGTTGGCCGTGTTCGGACTAAGAGGATGTGAGGAGCCATTCTCTGGATAGAGTAGGAAACGCTCGCTCCGATGACGAGCGTCCGGTTGTCCGTGGTCCATCAAGGTAGACAAGCCTCTCGCCGATAGCCCGGCTGGCGGCATATGGCTTGACACTCTCCTTGCTCCCCTCTTCTGTAGCGTAAATCACACTCTCTTTTCCTCTTTCTCTCTCTCTCTCTCTCTCTAACTCGCACGTGAGGACACCGTCGTATCCTCGTTTTCACAGGAATACAAGATGGTTATTTATTTATTGTTTCTCCTACTATATTTTCGTCTTACCGCTTACTAGCAGGTTTAGAACCGCGAAACGTTATCGTTCTGTCGCGAGACGCATCTTCGGCGACGACAACAACAACAACAACAACAACGCGCGGTTGCTCCGGAACACACGTCGCACCTCGCGTTCACCATCGAGTTCACAATATACCTCCCGGATCCTCTCGTCGATCGCGGGTGATGCACAGGACGAGCGCGAAACAGTCGAGTCGTTATCGTCACCAACGCGTCGCTTTCCATCGGAGAGAACTCGGCGATACTCTCTCGGCGACGACGGCCGCGGAACGTGGGAGGAAAAAAAAAAAAAAAAAAAACAGCTGATCCGGCTCGTCGATCTCAGCGAAGGCGTCCCGCGCGCGAAAACAGCATCGTCGCCGGCACCGGCATTCCGAGAGGCGCGTGTCCGCGAACGGCGATCGCACAGGAGGGGGCGGCGCGGGGGCGCCTCGTACGTCTTATCTGTCTCGAGGGGTACCGCTCGCGCACCGAGAGGGGGGGAGTCGAGTCGACTCGCGGCGTCGTAGATTCGCGGAGATTCGAGGTCGTCGGGCGGTCGAGCTCTCCGTCTCGGGGCGAGGGAGATTCACCTCGCGTCTCGGGCGCGATCTCGCGTCTCAGGGTGTGCGTTGTATACCCACAAGCCCGTCCCGCTGGCGTGTTGACTGGCGGTGGGTCTGCTGTGCCGTGTTTGTTCCCTTCGCTGCCCCGGGTCGCCCCTGTCGCGGGCAGCGGCCGGACTCGGGTGGGATTTCAAGCGGACGCGCTCCGAGGCCCCGTGGACGCGACCCTCCGCGTCAGCCCGCAGCTCGCGTATGTCCGATGCCACATTTAACGTAGGAAAACGGAGCAGCGCCTCATAGCAATAACCTCGCGGACGCCATGTTTCGTTTGCGACTGTCCCGCCATCTATTGCGCACGTAGACGGGTCGTCGCGCCGCCGATTCTCGGCCGCCGCATCCGGCAGCGCCATCTGTCGTCCCGAGCGAGAACCGTCGACGGACATATTTGATATTTGGCGGGAATTTCGAACGAGCGCCTCTTCGAGATCCCTCTCTAAGGCCCGATTGCACCAACATTATTTTGGCTTTAAGTGAGACTTAAATATGTGTCTGTCTTTATTTATTTAGAAAGAAAGATAAAGATAGACACATATTTAAGTCTCGCTTAAAGCCAAAATAACATTGATGCAATCGGGCCTAAGCTCTGTCGGCGAGAGGTTTTAAACGCAAGCTTCGATACATTTTTAGACACAAATGACAAATATCACATGTACATATTCCTGTATTCTATATACTTCGTGTGTATTCATTTTAAATAATATATTTTATTCAAGACTGTTTTACTCTCTTGCTCCAATTAAATTTCAGATATTTACAGAGATCTTCGCATCGCGATTTCTTAATTACACAGCTGAGTTTTCACTAATTTCAGGATCAGGTTCGCTTCTGCATATTATGGAGATGCGTCTACTTTTCGGTACGTGTCGTCCCTCAAAGTACGATTCCTCAGATTTGAGGATTTCGTGATTGTACTTGTATCTGGCAACACCGCTGAAATATATGCAAATATATTTATAATGAATACTTGATAATAATGAACAGACTATGATAAATTGAGTGGGAGAACCTCATAATATATAACGATCTTCTTGGTAGCAAGAAACACTCGACGCATTCTTTCTCATGTCCCTCCATTGTCAATTTTATCACACTGTCAGTCAGCAAACTTAATCCTGCAATAATGCCCCCACAGAACTGTAAAACATTTCGGCAAAAATATATGTAAAAGCATATTTCAAGTAGAAAGAGCTTTAAAAGAGTAAAGATAATCCTTTATATTTACCCTGACACTGTCGATATGTGGTTTTATCCATCCTTCGGAGGCTAAATCTAATATATGTACAAGGGAGAGCTGCGTCATTTCAGGTGGAAATGCTTCCTTACGAACTCTGTCAAGAATTTGCGAATTATCTTTGCTCCACTTTCTCCATTCTGTCTCTCTATAACCATGTATCGCCTAGAAAAAGCTCCGACAAATCAAAATACAAGACATTCAAGAAGTTAAAATTAAATGTTTCTATGCAGTAATAATAATTTCTATAAATATGTTAATCGATCTCATTTCACTAACATTATCCCAATGTGAATATTCATAGCGCAATCGTTTCATGTAAGGATCAACCTCTTGTAGCAGGATATCTTCCTCTTTCTCGCTAATAAAATCCGGAAGGACTTTCATAGTGTTGTATAATTCAATTTTCCAATCCTTTATTACACTTTCATTCGATTCTTTCACATCCGAATTAGAAGTGACAATACGTTTCGAGCTAGTGTGACAAAGCGCTCTATTTACATTGTAAAATAATAAACGCAACGCCATTTCCTAAATTAATCTCAATTTTTTTCTTTTTTACCGAATATAATCAAAACATATCACACAAGCTAAAAATTAAATTAAACATTTGTCTTGGAAACTTTAGACCTTTCGTTCTTCGAATATAGTCAAAATCGAGCAAACAACTATCTACATCACAAAACCGTGAAATAAAAATTTTAAAAAAACTTGATTTTCTTTACAATTGCATGTATCAATCGTGCAATTCTCATTATCTTTAAACAGCATGTATATAGGTTATGTGTTCAAACAATTCAGTAATTCAGAGAGAACTACAAAAACTGTCAATTCACTGTCAACTTTAAGAAGGGCTAAGAATGCATGTGTAAAATAAAAGAAAAAAATAAGAGCTTAAATATTAAAAAATATTAAGAGCTTTAATATTATTATATATATTATTTAATATATATATATATATATTATTTAATATATATATATATATAATTTAATATATATATATTATTTAATATATATATATATATATATAATATATATATTATTTAATATATATATATATTCGTGTGAAATATTATCGTTTATCTTGACATAAATTATTAAAGGCGCATCACAAAGAACGACTGATTTTCGCCTTGTAGCATTTGAGATGATCTTTTATTATATACAAATTTTTTTAATATAGTATAGTACTTTCCTATATTATGTATATTTATACATATTATGTGTACATGTGACACATACACAATACAAATCTATCCCTTTGTAGCAAAATAATTGTATCAACTATGAATAATTACAGAGAGAAAAGAGAAGAGTAATTTATAATCAACCTTTATTTAGGAATATACTCTTTTCAAAACCAACTTGTAATTGATCTTCAATAAAAGTATGTGTGTATGGGTATGTATATATAAGCTGTGTTATACATATAAAACTTCCATAATGTAATTACAAGATTCAATTTGCAATGACGCAACTATATAAAGACGAGATTTTCTTTTTAACAGTTGACAGGATACGATTACAACCCAAAGATATGAATGTGTGTAATTCCACTCTTTCCGCTCTATTTAATGTTAGTAGATTCACAATTGAGAAATAGTTACGAGTCGCGCAAATATTACATACAATATTTTCAGTTTGAATGTTGAAAATATGGTTACTAATATTAATATAAATTGAAAATTTAATAAATGGATGACACGTGGATAAAAATCCGATAAAACTCAACATGTAAATAATAAAACATTGAACTCTGTTCTTTTAAGTAACTGCAAGTACTATATCACCACTATAGTTATTGAAGTGTTTGTTTTTAAGCATTCTCGTCGATAATATAATACTAGTTTTCATTTCTATTTCTTCATCTTGTTAGGTGTAAACGGTACCACGGATTATAGTTTAAACTGTTGTACATTTTGGTTACAATTCAATATGCAGAAAATACAAATATAAAGTTTCTGTATAAATCTGCAAATTAATAGTTCTCTGCGTTTATTTAGGCGACTAGAATGTATGAATATGTGAAAAGTCGCTACATAAAGTCGTCGAATTCGTCATATACATAATCACCGTATTCGCTTAACAAGGTGTTGTCGCCCTCGATTTTGAGCTTGGCTTTTCCTTTTCCCTTGTTCTTTTTCGCCTTGTCGCCCTTTTCCATCTTTTGCTTTTCGATAAATAGGTTGTCAACTATAGTTTTTACCTTTTTCAAGTAATTTGACGATACTGAAACAAATATTGCTAAATATAAAATTGTTGATATTGCAGCTTATTGTGATAATAATAATATCACCACATATTTTTTAAAATATCAATCATTAATAGATATACGAACAATTAAGAGCAATGGATTTTATAAGCTCTTCTGCTAATGCTGGAAATTCTGCGTGTTTGTTAAATTGATTAATTTTTTGCAAAAGTGCTGTGCCAAATCGCTCGAACTCCTCTTTTGTGTCGGGTACCATGGTATCAAGCGATTCATTTGCTACTTCTGTCACACCTGTCACACCTGTCACACCTGTAATGTAAAATTGTTAAGTGATATTGCATATACATGTTAAAACTTTATTATAAGATATTGTAATAGATACAATAAAATAATAAAAATAATAAAATTACAATAAAATAATATTTCTCATGACTTTCATATTTCATTCTATTTTGACAGATATTAAATCGATTAAGTTAATAACATTATGTAAAAAACTTTTCATTAATATGCTGCATATATACTTCAATAGAGAAAATACTTGCATGAGAGAAATATTTGCTACATTATATTGTAAATATAATATTGCATTTCTAAAATGGTTGTGTATTCAAACAGATTTTGTTTAGTACCCTGTATATTGCACATATGCATCAAAAGAGTTGATCAGGAACGGTACAGGAGACAGATAACAGATGAGAGATAAGGTTACAAAAAACTAATGCAACAATACAAAAACACAATTTGCATAGAATAGCAATTTTTATTAAAATACAACAACATCAGTAATAAATTTAAATGTATAGAGCTTGTAATAAATTTAAATGCTTGTATATATTCTCTTTCTCTCTGTCTGTCCCTTGTGTCTGATACAGTTCCTATCATGAACCAATTATAAATCTAGTATGGCTAGATAATAATGATAATATAATTTGTATATAAAGCTACACTATATGTCACAAAATTATTAAATTAATGTTAATTAAAATATTTTAAGACATACATACACATATTTCATACATGTATATGTATATATAATTTTGTATTTAGCCTTTTTTAATGATAAAATTTGTAATACTCTACAGTTTAGTGCATATGACAAATAATTCACATTATTTCCACAACACAAATAGTTAGTGTAGCATTAATATTTGTTAATTTTTCAATTATCACACTTGTAAAAAAATAATAGCTATTATCATTCTCGCAAAGCAAAGATTGCTTATACACCATCTCATGCATATTTAGAAAAAATGCAATCATTTAATATAATTATAAACAATACTATGATGCTACTAATGATAATATACGCCTATATGACAAAGATATAATCAAGAGAATTATACACTCTCTTGAAAGGTGTCTTTTCAATCTTTATCAAATTAAATATTTGATGTCTACGTAATAATTGGACTTTAAGAAAACGAAAGAATTCTTTTAGACATCAAATAAAAATTATATATATTAGAAATAGATATATTGATGCAAGAGAAAGTGAGACCAGATCTCTGAATTAGATCTCTCATTCATGAGAAAAATCATTTCTTATCTCTTTTATGTGGTTTACGATCACTAAAGTCTACTAGATTCGACAAACCAAAAGTTTCCATCGCCAGCCGTAAATCTGCCTCTTCTTGCAACCTTTGGCGTCTTAATATTTCAATTCGCCTTTCTTCCGGTGTGAGTGCTTCCTCCTTTTCCTTTGTTTTCTGCTCGGCTTCCTCTTTTGCCTTTTTCTGAAATGTAATAATTTTTTACAAATATATAAACAAAATTGCAAGCAATCAATACAAGCAATGCCTCTGCAATTAAAAAAAAATCAAAACAAACCTCACGCTCCTCGATTCTTTCAGCCAATGCTTTTTTAGGTTTTGACTTTGTTTTTGGTGCTTCTGCTGGTTTCTCTACATCTTTTTTTTCTTCTTCTACATCTTCCCAGCTGTCCTGTTGAATTAAGCAAATAAAAAAAAAATAGTTACAATGTTTTGTATTGTTCTTGTTGTCAGAAATAAAAGAAATAAAATTATAAGTTTCTATATTCTTGTATGTATATATTATAATATTCTATAACAAATTATCATGTAACACAGAGTTTAATAGAAACTTAATAAACATTTACAAAGTAATATATATATAGATATTTTGATGTATTAGAATTTTATAATGATATATACTTAGCATAGCAGTAAGCATAAGATGTAAGAAACAAAAAAAAAAGACTATTAAATTTTGTACTCTCATGAATTGTTAAATGTATTTCTTATTTACTCATATTTATTAGTGAGTATATATAATTAATTGTATTAAGTATATACAAGAAATATATTTCATAGAGAGAGCAAGTATATACTTTTATCAATTACAAATGCAGATGAATAAATAAAATATATTTAACAATTCATGAATAATCGTTTCCCTCAGTTTTTATTCGCATGTAAACAATTTTAAACAATTCCATTGTTAAATGTATATGATACATATACATACATACATATCATACATATGTATATATATATATATATATATACACATTATATATATAAAATCATTTTTTAAATCGTACATCTGCAAACTACCACGTGTTACTCCGACGGAAAATACGTACGACGAAGAGTTGCAAGAACTTTCGAATAGAGAGAGGATAGCAGTAATCAACGTGACAGGATGGCACGATTACGGAACATGTGTTCGTCGCGCCAGAAGGTTAAGTGCGGAATCGCACGCGGCAAATTCGCGAGAAGAGCGAGCGTCGCGCGTGGCTGACGCGAAGAAAAATCGTTTTACCTTAACTTCCTCCTCCTCGTCCTCGCCCTCCCATTTGTTCGATCTCATCGCGAGATCGAATTTCCCCTCGACATTGTCCACATCTGTAAAGGCGCACAAGGCGTGGAGGTTAAAAGATCAGTCGCCCGTCGCCGAGACGGATAAATCGCTCGCTCGCGAAAATTACGCGCGGCTAAGGTCGGCGTCGCCCGCGACCAAATTACGTACCCCATTCCTCATCCATGATTGTCGTCGATTATTTGTCACGTGTCGTTTCTATAGACAAGTGGAAAACCTGCCGCACGAACGTCGAAGCACCAGATACAACCGGAATCAAGCGGGCCATCACGAAGGAAGCGTGCCAGCGTTCTCCCATCGCTTCTCGTACGAGCGACCGAACGCGCATGCGCGACGACCGATCGAGAAACGGAGGAAAACGAGACGATTCTCCCGTTCTCTTTTTTTTTTTTTTTTTTTTCGCAATCATTTTCGCAAGGTGTGGCAAGTCGACGCACCGTAAAACGTGTATGTGTATGTGTGTATGTTGGAGCGAGGCTGGATTTTTTTTCACATTTATCGATATCGGTATCGTTCCTCTCGCCGAGTACTCTTCAATTCCTCTCTCTCTTTTCCTGAAATATAAAAAAAATAATAAAATGAAAGGCGCGATGTCTATACTTATTGTAAAAATAATAGATAATATCGTTATAAACGAGTTCTACATATAATTTATTTTGTATGCGCGTGAATAGCGCGTTTAAAGATTTCGCTGAATCGATATCTTCGATATAATCGATATAATAAAATCGAACGCCTTATTGTTCTTCATATCGATTTTAATCGAACATCTATTTCTTATGTTGCTCACTTCACGTCAAACTGTCCAAGTTAGGTGTTGATGTTGTGATCCGTACGAATAATTACGTGTAAATTTAATATAAGACGTTAGAATATAATAAAGCGATTCATTCGCTCTGAAAGCGATAAGCTTCATTAATTAACCTATATTATGGTTTGACGGTCTCGATTTATTCGATTTACGTAACAATGGATATATCAACTCCAACTAGTCTCAACCACAGTGGACTTGCACACAATACGGATGGATTCTTAGGTATTCCTCTCGAATCATCAGCTCTAGACGCTCTGGCAACCAAACGGAGAAGGTAGATAATTTACATTATATAAGAATTAATCTTTTCAAACATACGTTATATTCAAATATATTACTAATGTCTGTTTTCTTTTTTGTTTGAAGCTCTTCGCGTACGATAAAACGCAAGAAGTTTGATGATGAGGTGGTGGAAACAACGTTCAATCTACAACCACCTGCTACAAGTGCTAAATCAACATCGAAATCGCGAACGATTTCCGTATCTGCTGGTCCTATAGATGTTCTACCAACGCAAACGCTACCTACTCCAATACCAATTCCGACCACCTTGGCACAGTCTGATAGATGCAATCGTAGACCCACTAGACCGAGCGGTTCAAATCCTGGACGAAAAAACAAAAAGAGTAAAAATCACTCCCATTCTATCAATGCTACTAAAGATCTCGGACGATGGAAACCCGCTGATGATTTAGCATTGATTACTGGTGTACAACAAACAAATGATTTGAGAATGGTAATTAAGTAATTAGTTTTTACTTTAATTCTCTTATTTTAACTTTATAATTTTAATGAGAGAAGAAATATAATCAATGTATTTATAATATTTCTAATATTCTGTTGACTGTTCAAGGTTCATCGAGGTACCAAATTTTCCTGCCGCTTTACATTGCAAGAGATACAACAAAGATGGTACGCGCTATTGTATGACAGTGCAGTTTCACGCGTAGCTGTGCAAGCTATGCGTAATTTACATCCTGAATTGATAGCCAGTGTGCAAGCGAGAACTTTGTACAGCAAGGTTGAGGAAGATCTGCTGGGTACCATTAAATCAGTGAGTATTAATAGAATATCTTAAATAAGACATGTTTAAAAAAATTAACGAGCTATTAAATTAATCACTGATTTAATTTTCGACATTGCTATACGGTTGTATCATTGTGAAAATATAATCTTTTACTTTGTCTCAGACTTCTCAACCAACGCCAGAAGTATTTCAAGAATTACTTGAAGCAAATGCGCATACATTTTATCCAGCTAGAACCGCGAAAGCGTTACATAGCCATTGGCAACTAATGAAACAATATCATCTATTACCAGATCAGACAGTGCAAAGTTTACCACGAGGTGAACATGTATTGAACTTTTCGGATGCTGAAGATATGATCAATGATACCGAATTGATGGAACCGAAAGATGAATTAATAGATGCTGAATTAGCAACAACAGACAGAAAGAATAAAAGGGAAATTAAAGTATTGGAAAACGAGCTTGGCAGATGGCAGGTACTCGTCGACAGTGTAACAGGCGTCAATCCTCCAGAATTTGATAATCAAACCTTAGCCATTCTAAGAGGAAGACTTGTCAGATATCTCATGAGATCTAGGGAGGTAAGAAATAATTATTTCTCTATTTACACTTATTCATGTAAAATATATAACTTGTCTTATTTTTAAAAGATTTACATTTTGTATTTGTCTTTTTTTTATCTTTGTTCAGATAAGTGTAGGACGTTCTACAAAGGATCATACTGTTGATGTGGATCTTAGTTTAGAAGGTCCAGCTTGGAAAGTTTCACGTCGACAAGGTACCATTCGTTTAAGGAATAATGGAGACTTCTTTCTGTCATCCGAAGGAAAACGGCCGATTTTTGTGGATAGCAGACCAATTCTGGCTGGCAATAAGATGAAATTGAATAACAATAGTGTAATTGAGGTAATTACTTAAATTTTTATAATATAATAAATTTGTTTGTGCAGGTTTCTTTTAAATAAATTCCAAAAAATGTATTTAATTTTTAAAGTTTCTGTTACTATGTTTTTTTTACAGATTGCAGGACTAAGATTCACATTTTTAATAAATCAAGAACTTATTTCTGTGATACGACAAGAGGCTGTCAAATTAAATTTAAATCCTTGAGACATTTTAAAGAATGTAAAGGACAATATCAAGTAATTGTAGTTTAGATAATATAATTAGTATTAATTGCTTTTCTTAAATATGATCTACTTTTTGCATTTGAGAATAGCAAATATATACTTTGTAGTACATTTTTACGTATATTAATACCTTCTATGTAATATATTCAGTTGTCTGTAACTAATTATAAAACAAGCATAATTTCTATAAAAAATAGTTTTTCTTTGAGCACACACAAATCAAAAGATGTCAAATTAAATTCCATATTATATTTATTTTGTAATATAGTAACTTTACACATACTCTCTTTGGAAAAGCAACAGACTTGCTTATTATATGTGCACATGTTTTTTTAATCCATTGTTCATTCTTAGTGTTAGTATGACCATTTTTGTATCCAAAGTTATAAAAATAAGCAATAATGTACATATATATGAGATACACTGTATAAATTTTTAATCTAATTGTAAATTAATATATATATTTCTCTGTGTACACATCCCTATATAATATATAAGTGGATTAAAACTTAGTTGTATAAAAAATTCAACATTTTATATATTCTTATATAACAAAGAATGGTCAAATATTTTATGCATATTCAACAATCTCCAAGTATAAGCTGTTTTGTAAAACTGTTTCGCCATCGAACAATAATCTTTGATGAATGTGTGGATAATAATAAAAAAAAAAAAAAAAGAATCATCAAAGATTTGTTGCATATATTCAAAGACTAAATTAATTTCGTTACTAATAAAATTTACACTTCTTTCCCAGTTTTTATCTTATTTGCGTACAGCGTTATTATAACGGGGATTTTTTTCACGCGTTCCTCGTCGTAACAAGCCAACGGCACTCGTGACTATATTAAGCGAAGCGTAAAGCGATTAGTGTCGCATTTTTCACGACGGGCATTCTACGTGGGCGTTCGCGTACGCATGTGCGCCCAGGTGCGAACCAGGTGCGAGTGCGCGCATACGCAATCACACACACATATATGCACACACACATACATACATACACACATACACAGGGAGCATATCAGGTCGCGCGCAAGCGACGAAGCACCTCTCGTTCTCGGCGCAGAGGGCGCGTGATGTTTTTTTTTCCTCCTCCGCGAGCAGTCGTGTCCAATATGGCGTGCGTGTTGTGAACGATGTTAATGTGCAGGTAAGTCGAGGAAGTGCTCCCGTCCCGTCCTCGCGACGACGATCTCGGCGATGAGGGTAAAGCGAGCCAGACGGACTCGCGGCGCGAATTACGCGAGCGAATAAACCCGAGTCGAGTGGCGCGCGTGATACGCGTCGGTGTGTCAATCGTGCGACTTTCAAGGTCCGTTCCAGCAAGGTGCGTTCCCACTTATGCGCCAGGTACGCGCGTATAAATTATACCGCGCCGTTATCATCGTGTGCCGCGCGCGCGAGTGCGATACGCGACGAGTGACAGCGAAATAACGTTCGGTTATATACTTGTCAAGGTAAACGCGTGTACGACGCGAAGGGCGATCTAGGCTAACTGTAACAATGGCTACAACACGCTTCGGGGGGGTAAATATGGTGTCACCTGTGTGTGTGCGTGCGTGCGTGTGTGTGTGTCTGTCGGTCCTCGATACCGTCTCTGGACGGTACGGATTCTTCCAGCTCCGGATTCATGACAGATCTGACGTTTTCTCGACGCGTGGCGCGCGACTTTATGTATACGCGTGAATAGATAATGTGCGGAATGTTGCGTGATTATTTGCATTATAACGAAGACACGTTCGGCCATACTGATAAGCATGGTTTCCGTGTGTGCCAAAGATGTCAAAGAAATATCTAGGTCATACCTGCGTTACGTTATATCGCGCGTATAATTTCCGAGTTTAAACGCGGATCAAAGTCTGCACGGCTCGTGTTACTTACTTCGATTCTTGTTTCTTTAATCGTGCGATTGGAAAACATAAGAATAATTATAGAGGCATATATTATCTCTGTGTTCTTGCAAAATATATATATGCGTAACAAAAAGAATCTAATGCATAAAAGAACATATTCTATGTATCTTTAGGAATAATTCTATTCGATTATGCGATCAAGACACATATGCACTTTTTATATAATTTCATATAAATGAAAATATATACGTATATATATATTTTCTAATTTCGCTGTAAATATTATATAGTGAATATATATATAACGTGCTTTATTTTTTTCTCTTTAGGTAGCCTCCTGCTCTTATTAATTGGACACACATTCCTGTGAATAAGGAGAATAATGTAATCACACAAGAAAATAATAGCAAAACAATGTACAATGAACTACAGTGGAAATATGCCAGATTGGCATCAATATAATCCCTCGCAATCAGGAATAAACGACGTAACATCTACTGCTCAAAATGTCAATTCAGGACACTTATCGTTTATTTCCAGTATTAGTCCAACCTGTCCGACACAGTTGAACAGCTTGAATCTCAGTTCTGAGGGATTCGAGAAACACCAAAGCGATCCTAATTTCAATCCGAGACATTTCCAGCCACATTTGTCAAGTAACATTTCGCATGGGCACAATGCCGCCGCTGACAATACACCTCTGTCGTCGATGGTACAAATGCAAAACTGCATTGGTCACTATGGACCTTCGAATACGAGAAATCCCATGGTGGATAATCCTATGGACCCGAGAAACGCCCCGATAGGAGGTTTAAACGAGGAGCTAGGCTACAGGAACAATCAGGTGTCTTTAAACAGGCCCATCTCGCATCTCAATGGGCCGAACGTGATGAATATGAACGCACCGCCGCACGGATCCATAGGACCGCCACGAAACAGCAACGTGACATCGCATGCCGCTAACAGGACGGCGGGTCCTCCTCCGCCGTCCTTTGTTCCCTGCAAAGGAATGTGCTGCAATACGGATCCTAACATAAGTTACCAGCAGTGGGAAAAGTACTGCTCCTATCAGAACAACCCGCCTTACAGGGAGAACATTCGCTCGTCCGCCGGATATCAAGCGGACGCCCGACGATTCAACAGCGATTCCTACAACTTTAGGAAGGATAATTTCGACGGAAAGGAGACCCTATCGTCCGTCGTACCACCGCCTAACGGGCCTAATGCGGATCACCGGAGGAATTTTTCCGATTTCAAGTATCGCAAGGATCGTTTGGTCTCGCGAAACTATCCGCCTTCCTCGGGCATGTTGCAGAACTATCCTATGCAAAGTTATAATTACACGGGAGAGTATCAGAAGTATCCCTACAACGTTAAGGAATATTCCAAGATGAGCGGTATGAATGTACCGAATCAAGGGATGGTTAAACATCAGGAGCAGGGCTTCGCGATGCCCCAGCAGAAGCAGTACAACAGTAAGCAGATACCTTATCAAAACAACGGCGGCACTATGATGCCTAGTGGCATGCCGTCCGCCACGAATGTGCCGAATCCGAGCATGATTCCATCCGCGCAGAATACCTACTTCAATTCGCAATACCAGAGGAATCTACCGACGGAGACTACGCACGACTGTCACGAGACCGGCGCCGACAACGTATCCATGGTGAATAGAATGCAGGCGTCGCAGGCCAGGCATGCTCCCCCTCTCTCTCCTGCGCAATATCAGGCATATCAACAGAACATAGCGAGGCACAGATTCGCGATGGAAAATAATCTCAAGAACCTAATGGCTAACCGGATACCCGGCTCCCAATCGCATTCCGAGTATAAGGACTGCCTTCAAAGGTACAGAGAATTATTGAAGTTCCAGCAATCCATCACGTATCAGGGGCCGACTCTTCAGCAGACTCCGCCATGCGTCACCGCGTCCACCGTCAACACTTCCGCCATCCCGCCTATAAACTTACAGTTCGATCAAAATGGCGTTTTGATCAATTCCAATTACATGTCCGAGGCTTTTCCCAGAATACAACAAGCGCCGCCGGTGAATCCTCAGGCGCCGTTGGACAACTCGGCGGATAAGCAAGCTGGCAAGCGGGACGGCAACAGCGTCCCCGAAATCACGGCGAGTCACAACGTTCAAAAACCGGAACGATTGATCTCGCAGCAGCATAACGGCGGTCTCGCGGCGGCCGCTCTGTGCTCGGAAGCAAGCGTTCAGAAGCAAGACGGATATCCCGCGCAAAAGAGTCTCGATCAGAGCCGGTTCCAGATGCAGAAAACTCCGGGAAGCGAGAACTTCAATAATCTGGGTACAAACGACACGGCTGTACGACAGAAAATGTCCAAGGAGTTCGCCGACAAGCCGGAACTGGACGTACGACAGTTCCTGGCTACTTGGGACGAGTCGGCGGACGAGGACGGCGCGAACGCTATTTTGACCGATTCGACACCGGTGGTGGTTGTGGGCTACGAGAACGTGAATCTCTCGGCGAAAACCTTGGAGGATCTAAACGGCTCCAAGTCGGAGGGGATCACCTCGAACGTGATAACGTTCGAGAATCAAGATAAGAACGGCAACATCGACGTGGTGCCCGCGCAGGACTGTCTGACGATATCGTACTCGGCCGCGGAGAACAACGAGATGTCCAAGGACTCGACGTGCAAGGAGATCATATCGAAGGAGAGTATCGTACGACCTGGTAGTCACATCATACAGTGCATAAGCAACGGACCCGACGAAGTACCGACGATACACATAGTCGATAATCTGGAGATAGGTAGTATTTTGCAGGTCGCGAACGGTCAAACGGTCGCCGAGACTCTGGAGGGGCAGGAAGCGGTGTCGTTCTTCCGGGAGGGAACGGAAGTCGCGGCGAGCGCGATGCCGACTCTCGCCGAGATCGACAAGAAGACCACCGAATCCGGGAAATCCGCTGCAACCGAATACAATGATCTTGAAACGCTGAGCAAAGTCATCGTCGAGGGCTCGCCTCCTCCCAAAACGGTGGAGGATACGTCGCGGACGTCGCGGATAAATGATTCGGAGATCGCCGCGGCCGTCCTGCCTACATCCGTGAAGGACAACAACAACGTCTTGGACGTCGCTCAGGACATGAATCTGAAGAAGCAGAGCAGTTTCGCGAGCGAGGAATCTCATAATCCGGACGACATAAGCCTGCCGGATCTACCTACATCCGAGTGTACTCCGATCTCCACCACGCTGAATACGCCCATTCATTCCGACAACGAGGAATCGTCGGAGGAATCTCGCGTGGACGATCTCACGATATCGACGAATCCGATAGAAATTATACAGAACAGTCCCATGATCAGTTTCACGCAATCGCCGACGAAGGGGGACCCGTACGATCACTTGAGCAGCGACGCAGGGAATAAATCGATCGACTCGTCGGAAGGTGAATATCGAGCGGAGAATCATCGTTTCAAGAACGACGGAGATAATAGCATGCTCGATCACGACACCGTTCTGGGCGCGTTTGAATTTTCCACGAATATCAATAAGAACGAATCGACGATGATTGCGAAGAACGGCAAGGAACGCGCGAGTACGAGCGAAAATTTGAAAAATAACAACGAGAAAGCGTTCACGCTGCATGCTGATGGAGCGGAAAACGCGGAGACTTCCGGCATGCGTATGACTTTGACCTCTGCGAGTGAATATGAATTAAAGATCGTGGGATCGACGGGAATGCAGCAGAATAAGCCGATGCGAAATTATAAAAATTCAACGACCACCGAGCGTCGCGCGAACGAATCTCAGGCCGCCACCTCCTCGGCGGATGCTCATAAACAATTACAAGTACTTCCGGAAACGAGCGCGAAGGCCGCACTTCGATATACCAACTCGATGGAATTGAATAATATTGCATTGCAAAATATTACGAGTGATCCAGGAGACCCCGTTGAACTTGATCGGGATCGAGATATTAATTATTCCGAGAGGAGAAGTATGTCGACTTGTCAAACCTTAACGACGAGTACGATAAATTTATTACCGATAAATTCCAGATCAACGGTAGAAGATGCTTGCTCGACGAAGATTGTAAAAAGTATTTCGTCTACTATATCGCATAGTACGAAACATTCGACTTTAAGCAGCGATAAGTCGAGAAAATCCGAGACATTTACGGGCGATAAATTTGCGAAGGAGGATTCCCCTTTGGAGAGAAACTTTAAGAAAAAAACAGGGAAGATCGATGCGAGGGACTCGAAAAATTCTCGACATGATACGCAGGCGGATCGTAAAAAATCAATTTCGGACGAGCAAAGAAATTCTCGCAAGAGAAGATGTTTGTCCGTCGAAAATACGGCGGATAAATTATGCGGCGAAACAATTGTACATCACAATAAACATACTCAAGAAGCGGCGACGCGCAAAGACAAATCTTATTCCGTCGAGAGCCTCAGAGAATCTGACGTTTCGCATAATAAACCAAGAGTGATTGATAACGTTAGTATCGACGATAGCGGGGAGAGGATGCGTCTTCTAAAGGAATACAGAAGAATGAAGTACAAATCGTCTAACGTCGGGCTGCAGAATAAAAATAAAGATACGCAAGAGGGCTCCGATTATAAGAACAAGAAGCTACATCATTCCTCGCCGAATCCTGATGAATTATCGTTGCAGTTACCAAGCAATAAACAGGTATATCAGAAGGACGTAGCGAGGCTCAAGTCGTCCGAGGAACAAGAGAGGAAGCGTGCTGGAAGTATCCTGAAGACATTCGTAACTAAAAATATAAACCCAGACTTTGCTATTCAAGTTACGAATGTCAATTTAAAGCTCAAGGATAATGATCATCAGACGGAGTCGCAGCATTTGGAAGAGGAGGCGAAGAATAGCGGTCCCCGCGACGCGATTAAGATCGAGATAAACGTCTCGTGCACGGAACGGAATACAACGGAGAAGCTGTTACACGAGAATATCAAGAATGCCGTCGCCGAAACGATCGGCCACTTGACTAATTCGATCTCGAACGGAGCTAGATCGAATACGACAGGTATAACGGAAATTCAGTGCGACAAGAAAACGGTTTGCGATAAAGCAGCGGATTGTCGCGACTACGAGAGACGCAATCGATCTCCAGCTGCTTTAACGGAAATGTCTACTACGTATACTGAGGATCCAATCAACACGGAAGTGGTCAAACACAATGCGGTTAGCGCCGCGTACAAGGAAGACTCGACCAAACTCGACGAAACATCCGGCTCGCTTAAGAAGAGACGAGGCTCGTTATTGGAAGGAGAATTAATTAACGATATATACGAAGACAAAGGTACTTTACATTTTATTCGGTTTAATTTAGTTTAAGTTTAATTTTAATTTCAGTTTTCAATTTCAATTGCAACGTCACTTTACTTTATTTTATTTTCATTTATTTCATTTTATTTTCATTTTTATTTATTCATTTTTAATTTTAATTTCAGTTTTCAATTTCAACTGCAACGTCACTGCATTTTATTTCATTTCATTTCCATTTTTATTCATTCATTTTTATTTTTAATTTTAATTTCAATTTTAATTGCAATGTCACTTCACTTTATTTCATTTCATTTTTATTTTTATTCATTCATTTTTATTTTTAATTTTAATTTCAATTTTAATTTTAATTTTTGAATGATAAGCTTCAAGGTTTATTTGATTTATTTGATTTATTTATTTGATTTGATTTGTAACTCTAACTTTTAATGTATGTAACTTTTAACTTAAACATGTAAAGACTTTTAACTTAACTCATAGCCTTTTTACTTAAGCCTTATACTTAACAACATTTATTCACACTTATACACACAAATTACAAATGTATAAACCGGAAACCATCCAAAGCCGCAAGGCATGGATTAAGAAATAAATAATAAATAAAAGTAATACTTTACACTTTTTTTACCACGAGGATGTGGTAAAAAAATTGCCTAGTTTTGTGATATAATAATCTTACGAGATATTTTTTTTTTTCAGGTAACGTCGATACCGAAGCTGAACCGGAAATCTCGAACGCCTTGGAAACTTCAAAATCAGAGCAGACGACGATCAGAAGAAGAAGCCTGCATGAAGAGGCAGACAGGAAGGTCGCTGCTGTCAATTTCTGCAGCGAGGAATTGAAAACCTTTTCGGATAATTCTCCATGCGTGGGATCATCATCGAGAAATGTCAGCGTTCAGAGGAAGGAACATCAGGAGATGACCGCCGCTCCTTTATGCAGGAATGCGAGAAGCTTCCAAGACGATATCGCGTCCAAATTAAATGCGATTCCATCGACTTCTTCGAGTACGGTGGATCCCAGTCTGGAAAACGCCAATTACGATAATCCCGTGCATTTCGATTATAACCACTTTGACGTTGCTCCGAACGAGAATGCGGATCCCAGTGCAAAGCGTATCGATAGGTGGAAAAGGTCAAAGAGGGACGACGGTAGATTCGGCAACTTTGACCTGTACGAAACCGCCAGCGGTTATGTAAATCCGACCTTCTTTAGCGCGGACGAACTGGAGAACTTAAATACAGTTCCTGTATACACCACCAAAGATGGCAAGATCACTTACAGTCCTAATCCCCGATTCACGTATCGCGAATTAATCATGGAGGCTCGCGCGAACGAGAGTTATGATAATGCGCGCGAATCGTATTTCGCGAGATCTCCATCGTACGATTATTACAACTGTTCCAAGTTGCGGAAAGTATTCAAAAGAAATCGCGACGTCGCTTCCATCGCCGGTAGAAAGAGAGAGATTTCGCCTGTCGACGCCAAATCTACGGCGAGACACATTGATCATTTGCCGAATAAGAATGCCGTTCACAAAAGCGCTCTTTGCGCTTCAAAAACACCCCGAAATACGTCGCACCTGGAATTCTTCAACGATGACGCGGACAAATTGTACACAAACAGGAGTAGTCAGCAAGAGAGCAAGGAAAATAACAGGAAAAATATCGTGGATTTGAGCTTTCTCGAAAAACAATACAATCTGGACAGCGAAACCGCGTGTAGCGTTAAACATTGTAAGACGAAAGTATTCACGGATAATCTCGCGTACGAGAAAGGACACGGCGAGAGCTCCGTATTCGATTCGAATTTATTTCTGGCACCAAGACCCATCTGGGAAGAGACAATGGAGTCGGTCAAGTCGTACTCGTCCCACGTCGACAGGAGGAACAGCGATAATCTTAAGGAATTGAATTTCAGCGAGATATTCGCCGCACAGAAACGGCAGGATTCTTTTCCACTTCTGTCCGCCGAGCAAAACTCTTCCGACAACGGTAATCGCAAGGCAATTTGTACTATGGCGAACGAGCCAGTAATGCATCGCCCTGCATGCGACTATATCGATGATTTAAATTCAATCCGAGACGACGTTTCACAGTGCGAACAATTGGATATTGTTCCACATAATAAAGAAGAAAATGAGTGTAATAATCAGAACGATACGTTAGCAACAGACGTTAATAATAAATCAGCAGACATGCTTGACACATCGTTGAATATGCAAAAAAATGATGAATACGCAAAGAAACAGGAAGCTCAATCCGATGAAATTAATCCAACGAAATCCAATGATTTGTTCACCGAAAAGGAACAATCTTCTCCTAAAGTAGCAGATGAGAAAATGTACGATTCGAAAAAAGATCAATGTTCTACGAATTATGTTAAAGACGAAGAAATATTAATAAGATCTTATTTAGTGAAAGATGATACTCACGTTCGTTGTACACCTGCTTCTCCAAAGGAAGATAAATCCGATGTCGTGGATGCAAACGCGAAACAAATTTCAAATGAAAATTGTGTCGAAGTCGCAAGTACATTCGAATTGAGCGCAGAGTCTAAAAATATGCTCGATGAATCAAAATGTACAGAAACAGTAAAAGATTCTACGCTTACTTTAAATAAACAGGAAGATGAGATAAAAAATGATTCGGTGAAGGATAATTCGGACTCTCCTGTAAGTCAGGAAATTGTACATCAACATGATTCGTCGGCTCTGATCGATCGCAAAGATAGCGAAGAAGTTGCGCCTGCAATGGAATCGAATATTGCGACGGAAATCGATCAAATAACAAACGGTCAAGATGACGAGCAAAATTCTACAATATGTAAATTAAACGAATCAATTATCTCGCAAATTCCATCCGACATCGTATCCATAGAGCAACCGCTCGACGAAGAAGGTGACGAGCAGCAAAAGCTGGAAAGTGATGGACAAGAAGCTGAAGTCTTGTCGAAAGATCAGGGAAACGACGAGGTGGATCATTGTAGCACCGCGATAATAATATCTACGCCAGCCGTTACTTTGGATTTACCTGCGGAAGAAAATATATGTGATTTATTCGCGAATGAGAAGCGCGAACAAAATATATCTGAGTTCACCGTCATCAGGAGCATAATTAACGGCGACAAGAAACAGCATCAAGAAGAACCCGAGACGAAAGAGAATCCCGGGGATTGCGACATAAGCATCGACTCCAAGTTATTATGCATAGATTCGTCCGATTGTGGAATTTACGCGGAGGACAGATGCCCTCTGGTGCAGATGTCCGAGCACGATTTCACCGAGGAGAACAGCATGGTGCCGATGGAATGGGAGACGAGCCAGATTCAGGAAGACGCCGTCAATCGTCTGTGCAGCATCGACGAGTCATCGATCGACTTTACGGGCGCGGCCAGCCCGCTACAGGGAGCTAACTCGTTGTTGGACAATCTGTCTCTCTCAAGGACATCGATCGTCAAGGAGTCTCGAGTCTTCGAGGAAGCGATCGCCGAGATTGCAAGCAAGCCGAATGACGAGTCCGACGTATCAGCGGTCGAATTGGCGCCGATGATCGAGGAGTCTAAAGCGACACCGACGAACAACGACGAGAGCAAGGAGCAGGATCAAGTTTCTTCCAGTAGTTACGAGAAAGTAGCGTACCTGCGCGCGACAGATTGCAACGCCAACACAAAGATAGTCCCCAAACTCGTCATCAAGAAGAGCGAGGCCAGCTCAAAGTTTGTCACAAAGATGGGTACCTCTTCCGTTACGCAGCTAGATAGTACGATTAATAAATCGATCTTCAAACCGGGCTGTCAACCGAAGATACCGAAGATGATCATCAGAAACGCAAGATCTCGCCCGGGCACACCGTCCATCGAGGCCGTTCACGAGGAAGCACCACCTGTTCAAGTAAATATCTCGGATCGGACTCTACTTACGAACGAGGAACTATACGAGAACGATTCCGAGAATTCTCTGCAAGATTCAAATAATTATAGAAACAAGATTCCCAAAATGAAGATCAAACTGGACGAAAAGCATTCTAATAAGATAGTGAGAGCCGAGGATACTACGGAGGTTTGCGTTAAACGTAAAAGCGCGAAGAAAACCGTACCAAAGGTAAAGATAAAGGGTTCTTCGAGAAATGATCTGGCGGACAACTCGGTCTGCGGCAGTACAATCTCTCAAGAATCGAAAGATCCGGGAAGGTACGAGGAAAAGATACGTGTATTAAAATTGAGGAAGCAAGAGAGAAACAGATCGTCGTCTCCGCAAGTGACAGGACGAAAGAGACAGAGTTCGTGTCATCCGGAAGTGCCATTAAAGAAATGTAAGAGATCGGGACGTGACGAGACAGGATACTCTACGAGACGTAGTAGCTCGTCCGACTCGATGCGAACTATCGCCTCGAAATGCGAAACGAGAAAGAATCATTTGGTACGCATCTCCAAGAAGATTCCCAAGGTTATCATTAAGAGAACGTCCGCCAGTGCGGAATTTAAGTGCGAATTGAGCAAAGGTTGCAAGAACGTTATCGCAAAGAGCGCAAAGTGGCAACCGGAGGTCAAGCTGGAGAGATATCGGATTCTGGATAGCATGGTGAAGGATTTAAAATTAACTCTGTCCTCTATATCATTGCGAACTATAGATAATATCTTTTCAAGTCACAAGGACGGCGGCCATCGTCGGAAGAAGGAAGGTGACTATAAATTATCCAGATCGAATTCGACGTCCGACTTGCTTCCGGTCAAGTGTAAGCAGAGAAGAATGTCGGATTACGATTGCAGAAAAGGCAACGACGCGTCGAGCTTCGTGGCATCGCGAGATACGGATTCTAGGGATGTTAAGATACGCATCACGCCGAAGAAAAATCCAAGTTATCGTAAATCAACCGACGAATGTCAAAAGGACAATAAACGTAGATCGAGGTCTCGCGATAACAATCCACGAGCGGAGGTGGACGTTCCTTTGTCCGATAAAGAGATAAATCGATTGTTCGAGAAATCCAGCACGGAGAAGAAGGCCGCTTTGCAATGCGATGAACACAAGTCTGGCAGTTTTGTCATCGATCACGAGCATTCAAACGACTCTACAGACTTCAAGCTCGCGTTAAAGGAACTGAAAACAACGTCCAAGATGGAAAGTGGTCTCGTAAAAGTGCCCGATCTAAACGAAACATTTTCCGAGGTGGTCGATCTACGAACTGACAAAGAACAGAAGGAGCAAGACGATGATGATGATGATGATGTTTTTTTGGATAAGGATGATAATAATAAAATCGTGATAAAGAAAGAACGACTGAGTAGTTCCGATGACGTGGCCAATGATTGCACTTTGCAGGATGATATCGGTTCGCTTAAGGACGATCCTGCGAGTATGTTGGGCAATTTTGAGATGGATAACAACTCCGTCATTAAAATCGAGTCTTCGGACGAGAGTCAATCTACGATAGAGATCTTGCCGGCTTCGCCGGATGGTACGGGCGAGCTGGAGAGCCACATGATCGAGGACGGTGACAGCGAGCAGTTGTATTCAGCAGATGCAATTCCGACCCAATTCGAGTTGGAATTGGAGATCACAGACACGGATCTGCTGGATGTACCTATGCCGAAGCTAGATCCTGTCACTGATTACAGTTCACGTCGTGTATCCACCGAAGAGTCTTGTGGCGATCAGACGTTGAAAATAACACGTTGCAATAAGTTCGAAACTTCGTCTCGCAGCAAGAGTTTGCTCGAGAACGATAAACACGTTGCGGAAATTGACATCAGTGGCGATAATAGATCTGTGCTGGAAAACAACTCGGTTGGCTCTGTCAAGGAGATTTCTTCGAGATCCTCGTGCGACAAGGCGGTAGCTTCTACCGTGACAAGGGACAACTTCTGCTGCAACGATTCTTTGATCAAAGAAGTTTTGGCGGCTAAGGAGACCTTGAAGAAGTGCCTTTCGAAATCCCGATGTGAAAGCCAGAACAATGCGAGGCCGAAGACAGCCGCGGAGAAGAAACAGGGCTCGAGTTTTGATCTCAACAGTCTCTCAGAGACGACGTATTCGAGCGACGCTTCTTCTCAAGGCTGTCTTAACGACGTTACGTCTCAGAAGGGCTCTACACCCGCGGCCAGTAGATCTGACAAGACTGAGAATATATCTAATGCCGAGAAGTCTGATAAAAAACATTCCAAACAAAGTAAAAATTCCTTCGTGAAGAGAAAGACGAAATCACTCGAGAAGAACGATAAGGCAGATACCAAAGAGACGATAGAGGACACGCGTGAATCCACTACGATATCCTTAAGAGCGTTCAAACGATTCGGCAAAGCCGCGTCGAACGAGAGCCTAATTCGTACTATATACTTGAGCGAGAAAAGAAAGAAGGATCTAACGGAACAAAATGACGATGTTCGATTGCAAGATCCACAACGTAGAGAGGAGAATAAGCTTGCGTCTTACAAGATTCCCAAAATATCGAAATCCACGGATCAGGAAAGTGACACGAATGATAACACGAAGGAGATTAAGACCAAGGAAGATAATATGCCGATATTGGAACCCGAGATCACCGTGAATTTCGACGAGAATTGCGACAGAGACAGTTCCCGATCACCTCCAGTCATCACCATCCAGGATAACGAAGATCTCGATATCGCGGAGTCCAAATTGATGGACG
This sequence comes from Lasius platythorax, assembly GCA_963971435.1. NCBI lineage: Eukaryota > Metazoa > Arthropoda > Insecta > Hymenoptera > Formicidae > Lasius > Lasius platythorax. The sequence continues at coordinate 9,894,695 of OZ020548.1, read as the reverse complement.
ACAAAGTCATAATGTCGAGCGATAAAGTTGAGAACGATGCGAAGGACGTTAACGAAAAGAGCGAGGTGTCTGTCGCCAATTTCATAACTCAATTAGCTTATCACGAGAAGGTAAAGAAAGGAAACTTGTCCCTTTGATATATCTGGTTTTTTTTTCCATCGACTCGAATCTTCTCTTATCTTATCTCGTTTTCTTCCGCAGGCAACGATAAAGCACAGACGTTACTGTAATCTATGCGAGAGATGGTTCCCGACAACATCGCGGCATCGTCGGCACTTGGCTGGATACCAACATCGTCACATAGAATTGACACAACGTAGAAGCATTCACGCACTATTCATGCTCTTCACAGGCAAGCCCTGTCCCAGGCTGTTGCCGGCGAATGTCGCGCGAAGCGATTGCTCCGTAGGCGAATTAACGCCGTTACAAATTGCGGTACAGGTACGTTTGCATTTGCGTCTACAACATTTATATATGTATTACATTACGTTACATATTTTGTTATATTATTGCACAAGAATTTACATGCATAGCGATGAGACAATTGGCGCGTTTAAAAACATTTACATGTATATACATATATATATATATAATTTTTTTTTCAGGATGTCATAAAGAGTTTCGACTGTACGCAGCAAAGTCCTAAGAAGCAGAACGACATTGATAAATAATCACGAGTAAGTTATTTGAACTAAGCATACATCTACATATATACATACTTGAACTAAGCATACATATGCATATAAAATTACTGTGATCATAATAACATGGCTTACAGTGCAATCTTCTATAAACATTATTCGCGACGATAATGAAAGATGATACGAATATTTTTTATCGCAGCTAGACTGTTAACACGATTAATAGCTGCTACTGTTAACGGCGTCAGCATCGAAATTTTACCTGCTAGATAAACGGAGCGCTTTAAAAACGTTTGCTGGTTTTTTAGCTAAGTCAAGTCGATGAATAAATCATCAGTAACATAAAAGTTACCCGAGAGACAATTCTAGCTCGCAATTATAGACGTTTAGCCAAAGACTTTAGCAAAGCTAAAATAATACACGTTCGATTATTTACACTTTTCAGAAGACTCCGGTCTTTTATTTGTACAAAGTTTTACGAGTGATTCAAACGCGCTGAATGTGCTCACTGCGAATTTTTATTTATATTATGAAGAGACTTATATATATATAACACGTATATATACACACATGGATATATACCTATAATTATATTTGTCATTCCAGTTTGCAAAAGATATGTACACTGGCAACATTATGTTACTAAGAAACGTATACGGTTAAAATTATGTAAAAATCTGCGTTTTATGGTATAATCATATCTCTAATAATAGAGAGATCGTACAAGAAAAAATGAAACATTCCTATATACATATAGAGATATTATATGAACGAATCTGTGAGCTATGGAACATAAAAGTGATTTATCTTGCATAATAGAAAGTTTATATAATTGTTTGCGTGATTTATACATATATATAAATGTAGAAAACGGTCGATATATTATCATTGTGAGTGTATGTGTGTTGCTGTTAAATGCACTTCAAATAATCAAACGTTTTACATTCTTTGTTATTTCTTTAAAAGGTATAATTAATCATAAAGTTTTATTTGTGTAATATTTTATCTCGCTGTTATTTTATTTGTAATATTTTATTGATGTTATTTTAAATGTAATGATGTTACATATCACATATTAAAAATATGGAGGATATACACATATATATATATATATATTCTTTATTAAAATGTCTATTATGACATTGCTAAATATTTATTGAAATCATATCGTGGGTTATGCAAAATAAATAATGTCCCATAGCTCTCATATTGTAGTCAATGCAAAAACTATGGTAAGCGTTAGAGAAGATTGTAGAGAAAATCTGCATCTAGCGTTATACTAGGCATTGACGAGTGTATATATTGCCATAACACAGAGGATCTATTAAAGCAAAATCCGTGATATTAATATTAGAGGAATTTAAAGTGAGCAAGTTGAGGCCAATCTCACACAATTTACAATATAATTTCCTTCTTTCTTTTTTTTTCTTTTTTTTCCATAAATGGTCTAAATATGCGTATTATACGTGCACAGTGTTCAAACACTGGATAGCAATGCTACGCATATATATATATATATTTACCCCAAAATCTCTGTTAATACAGGTTTTAGTCATAGTTTTATGCTCCCTTTACACGTGTTTTGCACTTGATTTGAACTATTTAAAGTATATCTAGTTATTGAAAAAACTGATTGATAGTAAAAAAAAAACATGCAGTTGAGAAACTTTGCACTATAGATTTTATTAAAGTGTGAAGACGTGTGCCGGGGGTGAAATAATTCCTTAAAGCACTAGTTCCTGGCTTTAGACGGAGTTATGTATAGAATACATAATATTATTTGTTAAGAGAGGCTATAATGAAATGTTATATTGATACAGGGTTGATCGATTGTATTCAACAATCGTTTCACACTATTTCCTAATTTATCTTATGAGGAGTTTAACACAAAGTGAAAGTTTCATTCAATCTATTCTAGTTCTGGACCAATTTAACCAAATGTAGTAGTTAGATGTGTAAGTTTATGGATTGTTATTATAGTTAAAAAATCTTTGTTTTTCTTTATTTGTTTCAAATGTTTTAGATTTTATTCGCACGAGTGCCTTAAAATACACTTAACAGTATTTGTTGTATCGTGTTACAGATATAAAAAAATATAAAAGATCTATATATATATATATCTATATATATAACAAATAAATTATATATATTTATACACTTGAGCATGTTTATACACATGTACATAATTATGCCTTAGTTATCAGAGCACACATAATAAATTATATAATTATTTTTAAAGATATATTTAATATATATAAAATCTATCGTATATATACATACATATAAAAGAGATGAAGTATATTTTACGAGTCGCTAATCTGATTAGGAAATCAGAAATTTTTACAGAGAACAAAATGTGCTAAAGTATACTGTTGCCATTGAAACAAAATACATATTATCGCCATATAAATGTTAAAAACGAAGAGTTATCATGCTGTCTCATGATATAAAAGTTCATATTTTGGATATAATCGATATGATAATTTAATGCCACATCATTTATTTTACTACATTACACTAAATATGCAATTACTATATTGTACATTTAGTGCACATAGCAATATAACGAAATTATACAAAGAACAATAGAAAATTATATAATATGAATTGTTGACAGCAACAGTAATTTATTGATTTTTTGTGAATATAATGATTGTAAAGACTCATATATCTGAAAGCATCATGTGCAACATGATGTATAAAATATATCATATGCACACGTGCATATGCATTTCGAATAATATCAAATGAACTGAAAAATGCTGACAGACTTAGACACAATGAAAGTATATAAAAGAGTGCCCTCATAAAATACAATAATTATTAAAATATAAGACTTAATACAATGAATTGTTGCGAAATAATTTTTTGTATATATTAAACAGTTATACGAATGTTTTTAATAATTTCAATATATTGTTATCATTTGTTATATACATATACATATACTTCATTGTCGGTTTTAAAAATTATCAATTTTTGAAAAATCTCTGTAGTACAAACAATCAAATATGATAAAATATATGTTAATGTTACTACATTATGGTAATCAAATCCATAAATATTCTTATAGACTTAACGAAATAGTATAATTATTTTATAAAGTGTTAATTACACTCTCAAATATGGTATATATTTAGATATATATATATATACACATACAAGTTCTGCTATGCTATGATTTAACTAAATCATAAAAACCGCTGCCGTGTTTAGTTTGTACTATTAATTATATTGGAAAAATATATATATACATATATATAAAAGTTACTGTGCTCTTATAACTAGGACTTGTTGTGTACGTACATCATTGTTGTGTGCTCGATGTGCCTAAAATTTTAAAAAAATGTTACATGCATCACATACACATGTTCACATATATATATATATATTGGAATTTATGTACATGGAATATTTTATGAATTTATACATCACGTGTACATTGTGTAAGAAAAGTTCCTTGAACTATGTACAGATATTGTACATTAAAAATCTGTACATTGATACGATGAAGCGTGTATTCCGCTGTAAGGAAAATTGACAAATTGAAGAATTTAAAAAAAATGCCTCATATATATATACTAAGTTACTCGTAATGTTTTATGCCAGCGTTTACGAAAAAAAAAAAAAAACAACAAAAAAACAGAATGGGCATTATGATGGTTTTATTGAAAATTTTCGATTTGTGTGTAATTATCAAATAGAGAGTGCGTTTTCTTAAAGCAAATAAATTCCTGTATGAACTTAACAAATGAGGAATGCTAATTGCCCATCCGAATATGAACAAAATTTGCCGCACTTTATAAGAAATACTTAATTCTTAAACAATTAAATTAAATGAGACGACAGCAGTAGATCGGATTTCTGACTTCCACTAAATATAAATCTGTATAAGCTCATGCAGGACTGTGTTTTTGAAATCCTTGTTGGATGATTCGTGCAATATAACTTAATATATATTGTACAGATCGCGTGAGTTATTTGTAGTCGATTATTTACCGAAATGTATATGTATCTGTTTATTATATATTTATTGCGCTGCGTTATTTATAAATGTGTGCATAGTGCTCGAATGAATTTCCTCTTTGTGAAACACATGTTGTGTTTGTTTTTATTAAAGTAAATTTTGAAATTTATATATATAATTAAACAATTGTACACACACACATATACATACATACATACATAAAAATCTATATTTCGCGAAATGTATATATTAAATTATTTCTTTTATTGGATAATATATTTTATATGCGTTAAAGTTTTTTCGAATCTATTGTGGTAATTTTTATAAAAATGAGATTATACTTGTTTTTAATAATGAAAATTGACCAAAGTAGATATGTGTGAATTAAGCACCAATTCTTGAATTTATATTATACAAAATGAAGCCTTATATGTCCAAAATATCTTCTTGGATAATATATTGAGTAGTATATTATATTTCTCATTTATATATGTAAATTTTAATAATTCATGATATCAAACGCGTTAATCTACAATTTGGCAAAAAGAATTTATATCACACGACAAAGCAGTATATCTCATTGTAACTCGAGTGCTAGTATAATAATACCATCCATTGTGAGGAAGACAGTACACTCTTGATCAATTAATTTTCAACGTAAACATTTACATTAATTACAACTAATTTATAAATTTGTGTGTGCGTGCAAGAGGCTTTGTTGCGCATTGTGTGAAAAACTTGCACTCTTCATAATTTAGTTCAAAGATATACGTGATAAGACTTACAAAAATCATCATTATTCTCGAGGTTCTCGGATGTCAACGGAATTGCAATTGTTGAGACATAAATATCTGTAATCATTCCATTGAATTAGAGTAGAGAGAGAGAAAGAGAGAAAGAGAGCGCGCGAGGCCTGTAAACATAAGGTTTTAAAACAATACGTTTTATGCGATATGTTATAATTTCTGTTATTATATTTACACGTACTTAGGCTATGAGAGTGTATAAAGAGTTCAAGTTACTATAGTCAAAAGAAAAATAAAGAGTGAAATGTCTGAAGAAATTCATGTTGTACTTTACTTATTTACTTTATTGTGTTTATTAATTTTCGTATCTCAATTCTCTTTTTATTATTCCCAAAAGAAATAAATTTATTTTACATATATACATATTTATATATATAAATAATTTATATATATAAATTTATTTTACGTATGTATATATATATATATTTATAAACGATAGATAATAATAAAATAAACGGCTAATAAGAGCCAGACCGCATAGGTAAAGGCGCGAGTAAACACAATTGTTTAGATTAAACTACCCTTTATTATATAATTAGACGTTTCGGTCCCGCTTCGGGTCATCTTCAGTAACTGTATAAACAAGTGAATTACATGACATGAGAAACATTATAATCATAACCGGTGATCGGATTATATAAAAAAAAAATAAAAAAATAAAACGTACGCTTGAATTACGAATAATGAGACGACTAGCAATGTGTCTACGCGGCATCCAAGCTACCCCGCGATCCCCTCTAGAGGCGCCTCCCGATCGGTACCCGCCGGTAGGAAGCGGGATGTGCATTGACAAATAATGCACATCGCTGTATCAAATAGCAATATGTCAATTGCTGTTATAAAACATTACAAGAGGCAACTCACCAAAGACAATCGCAGAGCCGCACAGAAAGCCACGAGATCCTTACGCACAAGTCTGAGAAATTGCTTTAACTCACGTCGCACATCGATCATAACAATATCTATACTGTCAGATATAAATGTCAAACAACAGCTGTGGTTCGCATAAAACATGTGTTTGGATTATTGATGACAAAAAGACAAAAAGACAAAAAAAAAAAAATAATAAGAGAAAAAGAAAAAGAAAACTAAACAAACCGTAAGCTATCTATAATCGGAATGTAAATTTGTTCTAATTGTTCCGTGTCGGTCTGCAAATTAATGCTGTTCTTTTGTCTCTTTATGTATATCATCTCTGACAGCAGTCTTTTCGCTAAAATCGGTTCTTCGTCTAAAATTTTTACATTTTCCCAATCGAATTCGTGGTTCGTCAATCTGTGGTTACTTTATTGTGTTTATTAATTTTCGTATCTCAATTCTCTTTTTATTATTCCCAGAAGAAATAAATTTATTTTACATATATACATATTTATATATATAAATTTATTTTACGTATGTATATATATATATAAAATATAAATATATATATTTATAAACGATAGATTTTCGCGCGCTCATCGGCGATTCGTAGATCAATTGGCGGGAATGCGCCAATCAGAAACTGCTACGGTGTGATAACATTGTACTACGTCAACAAAAGACTTTAAGTGCGTTCCACTTAAAGCCCGCAACGCTCGTGGAATCGTTTCATCCTTGTTCTTCGCCTAAAGTTAAACAAAGATAAAAGGTACCCTTTATGTGGACGAAAATTCATAAACATTCATAAAGGAAGAAGAAAAAGTACAGTGTTCAAGTATTTGAGGAATATAGGTTACGTGATACGTATATTATTTTGCGTAAAAGTAAGTATACAATTATGATTGTGATGAACTATTATCGGGAATTTTGCTGAAAAAGAAATTCGTACAAATAAAGCGTGTCCAAGTTTTCATCTCGCAACGAACTTTCGATCAAGCTGTTTATATTTTACATAAGACGAACGGTTTTTGATAATAAAAAATTAAAATTGGACATTATTCGAATAAATCTCTTTGCTTTATTGGTTGTTCATTAAGATTAGTTTTATTTCTTATATATACAATTATTTCTCGTTATAATTGTAAAATGATTTTACTTAATTAAAAAAATTTGACTTTGCATGTCAACAATGTAATCGAAAGATAGAAATCTGTCTGTTTGATTACAAAGTTTGAATTATAAACTTCAAGATTGATTAGTCTCTTTAACCAAGTTCTACTATATATATTTTATGAAATTTCTCTTTGTACATTAAAAAACCCTATGTATTTCATATAATATAAAACTCGCGATAGTTCCATGATAGGTTTATCTATCTGATTGATTCTCTCCACCGATATATAACAAAAAATATACTCAAATATGTTCTAAACACAAACGTTGAAAGACTTTTGTAGGTTTTGCTTTCAAATAAACGACAACAGTATACTAAAAGTTAACGTATTTTGTCTCAAATTTTTGCTAGAGTTTTATATTTAGTAATTAATTTTATATTAATAATGGCATCGCAATAATTGATATTGCATAATTCATAAAATTGAATATTTCAGAAATGGAACCTGATATTATAGTCACCTGTCCCTACAATCCTGCGCATCGCATTCGTCAATACAAACTTATGTCTCATATAGTTAAATGCAAAAAAAGTGCTGATACAAAAAACAAGGTAGAATGTCCATTGAACAAGAGTCATATAGTAGATCATGACCATCTCAGGGTACGTATAAATCTATACATATACACAATACATTGCAAGCCTTCATTGTTTACCTGCCTATTAACTTTATGTGAAATTATCTTGCTCAAAATATTCAACATATTCCTGAAAAATCTTCCTGTTTTTTCTGTTTCTCCTGTTATATTAATGTTATTAATATTATTCTTCTGTTTATTAATATTAATATTATATTAATATTGGTTTATATTTTTTAATATTGTAGGAACATATTGCAACATGTCCAAGTCTTGGAAATTTGGTAGATGTGAATACTGGACATGTTAAGCAAGAAACAGACATAGTTGTAGATTCATACAGGCCACTTGAAAACTGGGATGAGGTATGAAACGTAGCAATAATTAATTTGTATTATGAAAAGTTTATCAGCACTCTAATTTAGATGAATTATTACATTTGTATATAACTTGTTTAACAGGAACCAGAAGTTCGGTCTTATAATCCAATGGAAGCATCAGCAAATAAACAAGTAATGCGGTGCATGCCTGGATTGTCAAAATCGGAGAGAAAGAAATTCAGAGATAACGAACGAATGCGTATAGCAAATCTAAAAGGGGTTAATACTGCAAGAACAACTTCGTTGTTAGTAAAAGATACGGTAAGCTATATTTTAAACAAACATGTTGAATATATACCTAAATAAACAACGTTATAATTATAATTAATATATTAATTATATTACAATTATACATACATATATATATGTATTTGTTGTAATTTTAGGTACAAGAACTACCATTACGTCCTCCACGTGGTACTCCTGCGACATTATTTGATGCAGAAACTAAACAAAATGACTCTGACAAAAGTCAGATAAATGATAATCTTGATGCAAGTACTCAAGCTGAATCCACTCATGAATTTCAAAATTTATTCTATAAAACATTGTATGATAAATTAGCTCCTGAATGCGATGACACTAATCAGCAATCGGAACATCCTCTACATAGCACTGATATGGTAATACATTATGCTTTTTATAACATTTATAAACATTTGAGTTTGTCTGCAAAGGAATAATGTTATAAAAATATTAATGTAATCTCTTTTAATTTTAATTATTTGATAAATTAATGCATTTTCAGGGAGCATCTGCACGAGATTATTCTCAGCACACCAATGGAAAAGAGAAAAATCTGCCGTTCTTTAATCAAAATCATGAGACAAAAGTTAAAAAAACTCAGTTAAATGAAACTTTCGAAATATTCAATGATAACATAAAAAAAGAAAAAAATGAATGTGTTAGTGAAAATACTTCTAGAGCATCTGAACGAGTCACTGATAAACTTCTGGCTTTATTAAAGAATAATTCGGATGTCAAAAAAGTAGAATCTGTAGAGGAGATAGGAAAGATCAGTCAAAACAATAAAGATTCAGGTGAGAGGGGATTAAAATGGGATGATGTCTTTGACAAATTCAATGATCGATTAGCTCATTTGACAGATATTCAGAACGCTGCTGCTGAGGAGAGTGCGCGATTACTCAAACAATTGAATGAGCTTAAAGTACGTGAAGGATCTACTTCGAAAAAGTAAATTTTTCTCAGACGCTACATACGATGACAATAACATCTTACACATTCGACATTATGTTGGTAACTTGAACAGGGACATGAACAGACGTACTATATTTTTTTTCATATTTCAGTAATAAATTTAAAGAATCAATTAAATCTTAAAAAAAAAAGGAAAGCTATTTAGTTTGTCTATAACATTATGCTTAATTGTCTATAATATTTGTCTCTAACATAGATATATTTACGTACTAACATATTTGGTTCACTAATGGCTAATTATCAACTATCAATTATTAGTTAATTTTTTACTATTAATCCAGATAAGTAGTATATGTTTAAACCATATTTGTGGAGCCGATTAATAAATATTTTTACAATGCTATCTTGCATATCATTGAAATCCTCAAATTTAGAGAATATCTAAATAATTGCCTTTTCCTTACATCAAAAAGAACCCATCTATAAACTAAACATAAAAAAAAAAATAAATAAAAGCCATCTGCGAAGAAAGACAAAGTTAGAGAAAAGGTATATTAAAAGGAAGACATATTTTTGTATTATTTTTACATTTTTGAGACATCGATTTTGAATGGCTACCCTCGAATAGTTTTATGAACAATAAATTTTAAAGTTGCTAAAAAAAAGGCTGTCATATTAGTTTTCTATTTATATCGATTTTAGACATTGCGAGTTTTATCGATTATAGCGGCCACTCTCGAATATTCGAGATAGTCGAACAGTCGAGAGAGTTTCGCCAATATATCTGTTACAAATCATTCTTCATTCGAGGTGTCAGATTCACAGGCAGCATTTTCCTGACATATAAGTGATAATTATTTTAACAACACAAAACTCTTCGCAATATGGTAAGTTGATGAATCTCGCTACAATTCAATATTACGTCTATTTAGCTTTGAAGTCACATTTGCGCTTTCGATACTCGCTGTTTATAGGTTATGTGGGAAATGCACTGTCATCGAGTCTAATATTTATTGTAATTTTGTAATATTAATAAATTTCTCATTGATTGCTGTTACATATTGCTATAACTATATTTAATATCGTAAGATTTTTAAAATCAAATCAATATATTTTATTCATAATTTTGAATTTTAATAAAGTACAAAAAAACATGTATTATAAGCTGTTTAATTTTACAATTTAATTTTGAAGAATCTTTTATAACCCCTGCAACAGTTTTATAATCCTATTTTGAACTCTTATTCGTTTACTTTACGGTAGAAGTCATATTCGTTTACTTCACGGTGAAATAAAAATATAAATTTTAACAAATCAGTTTCAGTTAAGCCAATATCTTTCAGTTGACATGTATGGTATGTTAATTATATATTTATTACATTGTAGGCACGTAGATATGACACGCGTACTACGATTTTCTCACCAGAGGGAAGACTTTATCAAGTCGAATATGCTATGGAAGCTATAAGCCATGCTGGTACCTGCTTGGGTATATTAGCAAACGATGGTATTCTATTAGCAGCCGAGAAACGGAACACCAACAAGTTGTTGGACGAAGTGTTCTTCTCAGAAAAGATCTACAAGCTGAACGACGACATAGTTTGTTCGGTGGCTGGCATTACTTCGGATGCGAATGTGTTGACAAATGAATTGCGCCTCATCGCACAGAGATATCTTCTTCAGTACGGGGAAGCTATACCCTGTGAGCAGCTTGTCTCGTGGTTATGTGACGTTAAACAGGCATATACCCAATATGGTGGGAAGAGACCCTTCGGTGTATCTATTTTATACATGGGATGGGACAAATACTATGGCTATCAGTTGTATCAGTCGGATCCTAGTGGAAATTATGGTGGTTGGAAGGCGACATGTATCGGGAATAATTCGGCAGCGGCGGTATCGTCCTTGAAACAGGAATATAAAGAGGGTGAGACCACTCTGAAAGATGCAATGGTGCTCGCTATTAAAGTGCTCTCTAAAACGTTGGATATGAATAAACTCTCTGCTGAGAAGGGTAAATTTTTATTTATGTATGAATTAACATAATTTTGAAAATCGATAAAATTATAAATAGTTTTTAATATTGTAAAATAGCTTGTTATGACAAAATTATTAACGTGTTTCTTCTTTATTTGCAGTGGAAATGGCGATATTAACACGCGAAAATGGTAAAACAAAAACGAAAATACTGCCAGCAAATGAAGTGGATGCCTTAATCGCAGAGCACGATCGGCAAGAAGCACTGGCCGAACAAGCAAAGAAGGACAAGCAAAAATCGTAGAATTTTATACTAGATAAAAGAAAGAATAAGCCGAAAACTGTATTGTGATGGCAAAGCTTATTATATCAGGAAAAAATTAATTTACACATACAATTTAAATCTTTATATTGTATATTATAAATTATCTCCTTGCTGCAGTGAGTTAATTCTTATCAATGTGCGATAGCACCATTTTCATTATAAGACAACACAATGGATAAAAATTTTTCCATAAATATGTGTTACATATTATGCTCCTTCTCCTTATAGTTTTCCTTAACAGCATGATTGAGAAAAATATCTTTAGATAATTATATAACGTCTAACTTTGTTCTAGGTATTCTATGATTTAATATATGTATATTAAATATCTGTATAGTATAAACTTTTGAATTAAAATATAAGTAAAATTAATGAAAATTTATCAATTTAATATATATGCATTGGTCGTGTTGCTAAAATACACTAAAAATATGGAACATGTTTCTTTATCATACATACATGTAACTTTCTAAAATCTTTTCTATTATATAATTTTTTATAACCAGATTTATTTTAAAATATATATCGGCACAAGAGTGCTAAAAGTATAGTATTGATCAGTATTCACGATTGTCAAAAAAAAAAAAAAAAGGAATAAAATTTCGAAATTTGCCTTCATGTTCTCATGTTATGTAATTAAAAAATATGTGCAAAAGTACCTCGGAAAAATCAAGTAGCGTGAAAATGCGGGAGGAAGCTTTCGGGATCGTCGAAAAATTGCAAAAAAAAAATGGCAAAAGTTATGTGTCGGATCATATCAGCCAGGCTGCCGATGCGGTCCCACTCCCGGGCGCGATCCCACTACTGCCCGCCACGGAGACTTTTGGCTGCTGGGTTTCCCCTCTGGCCCGGTTCGCCTCTCCTTAGCTAACCTGGTCACCCTGGACTCCTCCAGGGTGCCCATATTGATGGCGAGCTTAGTGCGGACGCCCAGTCAACGTGAACCCCGCACCAGCAGGTGACCCCGACCTCAGACCCTCCTACACAACCAGCCTCCGAGTAGCCGGATTACAGGAGCCGCCACACTCCCAGCTGAAGGATTGTGTGCGAACTGCGAATATAAGGTACCGAAAATGCCGATTCAACTCGAAAATACACCTCACAAAAATTACTTTCGCATCGACGATTGCTGCTCGAGTGTAAATTTCGCAACGAGCTTGATGAATTTTAGTATAATAAATGCGTAAATAAATAAAACTCTTCGCGTACGCGAGTGCAACGAGACCTGGCGCGTCTCGTTGGAAGTCGATACTCGATGCTGATCGACTGTCGGTAATTCTCATGATTATCAAATGAGGTTGATAATTGAAGAGCGCTGCTTTATCGAGCAAGCTCACTGTCAGACTCTCGTCGTCTCTAGTGGCTGGCAGAGAGAATAGGTTAGGTCGAGGCGGAGGAGGTGTAAACTGGTGTTAAATCATGTCGATTTATTCGTGACAAGTGACGTGAAGGGACTCGATGGAAAAACGTAACATGACAAAAGCACGTAACTTATATTGTTGATAATAATAAGCACTTCTCCGCAGAGAGAGACGACTGTCTTCTACAATGGCTGATAATAATTTAGCGAAGATTTTCGCAGCCGAGGACTTTAATCCGGAAAAATGTAAGTTACTTCATACACGTACTTCGTTAAGGAATATAAAATCCTATCTCTCAATCCTTATCTCTCGCGATTTCTCAGTAAGTTTATTAAACATATGATAGGATCGGATGATCTGTTTTCCGTTTTATAAGAGACTTGTCAGGAGATATTTAAAATTTATCTCGTGCTGTCTCTAACATTTCACGTTAATGTTTCATTGATTAGATCTTTATGAAGTTTAATACGGATTTTGAAATATACAAAAGACGATGAAAATTAGTTATATTTCTTTTCATTTACAGTTGTGAAGGAACTCAGTGCACAATGCATCGGTGCGGACGAATTGAGGCAACAGCGTGCGAAAATACAGGAACTGGCAAACAACACATCTGCTCAATTGAAACGAAATGTTTATCAAAATTATATGCAGTTTATCGAGACTGCCAAGGAGATCTCGCATCTGGAAAGCGAGATGTATCAATTGTCACAGCTCTTGAGCGAGCAACGTGCTTTGTTGAGCATGCTAGGATCTACCAGAACAGCGGGCGTTGTCTTTGAAGATTTGTTCGAATTGCAGCAAGAGAACTCTGTTAATTCTGTGTCTAAGGAAGAGGAACAAAAGCAAAAACTCATTCAATTGATGGAAAATGTCGAAGGGGCTCTGGTTGGTCATTATATCTAATGATTGAGATGTATTATCATAAATGTGAGTAAAAATTTATATCTTTTCTTTTTCGCAGAGCTTAGCTGAAACTCCAGGACGTGTGTGCTTGCACGAAGGTTCCCTGCTCGAGTTAGACCCGATCGAGGGAACGCCATTAAAGAGAATTCACGCATACTTATTCAACGACGTTTTGATGGTCGCATCTTGGCTGGCGAATGGCGGCAGGCGCGGCCCTCCTAGATATAAAATGCAGGCGGTTTATAATCTTGAAAGTCTGGCGATTGTCAATGTGAGGGATCATGGCACAGTCAAGCTGGCCTTCAAACTATTGGCATTTTCGGACACAAGGGTGTTTCAGTGCCCCACAGCGACAAGTAAAGTTAGTGTGTTCAAAAACAAAAATGACCCTAAAATACAAAGTGGAATTATTTGAATCTATTTATTTTGCAGAAAGAGTGGTTAGATAAGTGCGAGCAAGCGAAAAGAGCAAAGCTAGCAGAGGAGAATTCGACTGATAATGCGCCGGATAACGATAAACATCCAAAGGAAGACAAAGCGGCGCCGTCTCGTTCAATGTCTTTGGATTCGAATACATTAGGTGAGAGATTTGCAGATACGTTCCTGTATTTTGAACGGATCTTTTAGTATTTATTTTACTCATGCGTGTCATTCTGCTTCCACTTGTTTTTGGCTTATATCGGCTATCTGACTTTCTTTCCTCGATATTTTACTCGTCAAACATCTTTACAGTTATTCAAATTGTAAAGATTTCCATCTTAATTTCTCATTAGGGATGGACGACGACGACGATTCGGAATATCACGAACCGCCGCCGGAGTGGGTGCTGGAAGTGGCTGAGGATCTGGATTCCTGCATAGCGCAACGCCATTTTGAGGAGGCTTACAGTTTATTAGAGAAAGCAAAGGCCTACCTGAAGGATGCTCAACCGATACCGTTACTAATGGAAATCCAGACGAAGGTGAACGACAGAGGTCGGTCGTTGGTGAATGTGCTGACCAAGGAACTGGAATCGAACGCCGAAGCGAAGTCGCTGCAAGGGGGCGGTTTGAGAAGCGCGCGACGTACGGTTAAGCTCCTGATACAGTTGAACAGGAGCGCTCAGGCGTGCCACTTGTATCTACGATTATGCAGCGCGGTGCTGAAGGCGCGACTGAAGAGGATCAAACGAGAAAGCACAACTGTGGCTTACGTAAAGCAACTTAGCGCGATTGCCTTCAGCAATATAGTGGAAATAGCGAGAGAATTCTTGAAAACCTTCCCCCAATCTACAAATTGTACTTCCGGTAATTTAACATTGACAAAGATATTGATCATAAATGACGGATTAATTTGTAAATTAACATGCTCGTTGCTGTTTAAGGTTTAATTGTATGGTGCAGCCAAGAGGTGAAACATTTAACGTCGCACTTAGCTGAGCAGCTTTTTGTACCGCAAGTCACGCTAAGCATATTGGTAGAGTGCATTGTTGCTGTTCGAGGTCACTGCGATCAGGTGCATATTCCTCAAAAACTAAAATAGAGATATACATATTCAAGTATATGTATGTTAGGTACATATTTCAACACAATGAGTTTTATAATAATTAAATTTTTAGTTAACTCAACTGGGCATGGACTTTCGATACCAGTTAGATGGGCAAATCAGATCTCCGTTAGCCAAAACCATTCAAGACACGGGAAAGAGTTGCATCGATACGACGAAGCGTCATGTGGCGGAGGATACTTGGCGACCGACAAATCTGGAAACTAGTCAAAATCTCCAGAAACTATTATCCGAACTCGATGAGCTTGGTATCGGCTTACCGTCGTCGTACGCGACAAACGATTGTTGGATACCGCTGACACACAACACATTAACCTTCTCCAAGATTTATGTCAGTCTATTAGAAGATTGCCTTAGTGTAGCCATCCCCGAGCTTATGTCTACAATAGATAACGCACTTGTATCCGTGATGCGGGTCGAAGTTCAACATTTGATTCTTTCACTTACGGATCCGAAGTTGAAGCAAGAGGTAACCCAATAGCGTTATTTCTATCAAGCCACTGTGTTATAAATAAAAATGTTGTGTAATAATTTTATAAAATTTTATTCCTTTTCAGCGAAAATTAGTACAAAATAATGCAGCGTACGTGCGAGACATTATTATCGCCCGAGGGATGGAACTGTATAAATCCGTGACAAATCAGAAGTTTACGAAGTTGCTTGCTCTGAAAGAACAGATTGTATTCGAATCTCCATCGCCTACAAAGCCGAAACCAGCTCCGAGAACATCAGTTCCTAAATACTCCACTACAGAATACCTCTAACTGAAATAAAGCTCTTGCATCGCTTGATTTATAGGCGAGGAAAAATGTCACAGGAACAAATATTTGCATGTTGTACATACATGCATTATATGTATGTAATATGCGGGATAATGTATTATATTGTATATATGAGATCGAGTTTCTTCGGTGTAGTATAGAAATACACGTATCATAATGAGATAAAATAGAAGTGGTTTGTTGCTTCACTTCTAACGCAGATATACATTGATTGTAATGCCATCATAGAACTCGTAAGATGCTTATGACTCGTAAGAACGAACAAGTAAATTCGGAAATTTAATAAATTAGATTGCCGTGTGCGACTTCTCTAGGGATGAATATAATGTAATAATCTGTAATAACATTGTAACATCTAATATGCTGTATTATTTACAATTAATTGGATATAGATAATTTATGTATACCTACAATTATTTATATAATAGCACTATTTTGTACTGTTGTCGCTGCAACTGCTAGTTTCGTTATTTGTTTCCAATTTCCTTTTCTTAGCACGTATGTCAGCGAGAGTTTGTTCTATACTTCTTTGGTCCTTTTTGTTTTCGCTAGGAACTAGAATTTAAAATGACAATAAATTCTACTTGTGTGTACGTATTGTATGTATATGTGTGTGTAATTAGTTTCTCTCACACATATACACATCTAAATCTTGTAATAACTTTTATAATTTTGAGACGCAAACTGTCAACAACAAATTAATTACTTATATATTACCACATTTGTCTCATTTTTTTTAAAGCCATACAATAATTGAATGATTTTTGTTTGCAGTAAAGATTATAAGAGTTTGAGTATCCTTAATGTACATTTATATTTATATCTGTATACTCACCACATCCATAACTGCTATTGGCTTCTGTTTTTCTAGCAGCTTCTAAAGCAGCTTCCTTGCCAATCAGATGTTGATATTTATCTTTATAGTAGCTGTTGGGCACAAAATTCTCCTTTCGTTTTCTAGATTTTGCATACTCTGCTTCCTCTTTGGCTTTATTCTCTCTCTCTTTCTTTAACCTTTTCGCAACTTCCTCGCTCCACTCTTCGCCCTTGCGTAATGTGTTTAAATGATCCTCCGAAGGCGCGTGTTCCCTCTTAAAGATCATGATGTACCGATCGACACCTTCCTCGCCGAAGGAATATGCCAAAACATTTGCCACTTCCGCTACGTCGTGACTGAAAGGCCAAGACAGAGAAATGTATAATATAGAATGTTCCATGAATACAACGTGCGTGTCCAACATTTCAAATGTAATCACAAAACAATGTGCAGTTGCGCTTACACAATGCTTCTGTGTATCTGGTCCATGGCAGAAAATTTGTGTTTCTTCATATTGTCATCCTGTAGAAACTTGTTAATTTCTTCTTCAATCTACGATATGAAAATAATATATCACGTTAAACGAAGCCAAATAATTAACCGAGAAATATGAAAAAAAAAAAAACCGACGATGTGTGTGCGAAGGCTTTACCTTTTGCCGAAAGACTTTCAACTTTTCCGCCTCGGCCCTCTGACGTTTCTGATATTCCTCTTGCTGTTCTGCATAATCGAAATGAGTTCACATAATTTAACGAAATTGTTAAATTCTTTTGACGAAATCGTTTGTTTCTTTTTTTTTTTGTAAATTTTTAGGTTAGGACTCAACTGACTTTTCATGAGCGCCTTCTGCTTTTCGTTCACTGACGGCGGTTTGTCCATGGATTTCAGAATGGAACCCAATAAATCCATGATTTCGACGATTTGTTCAGTCTTGTCGATATCAGAGGAAGAGGAGGAGATCGCGAACGTCACAATTGTTCCGCAACACTTTGGAATTCGTGAAGAAGTGTCACAGGGACGTGGAAACCGTCATATATAAACACAAGTATGTTCGGTAAAATTACAGCCGAGAGAGAGGCAATCACATTTCTCGTATGGTTACTTTTCCAAATTTAAGCTAAAAGGTGTATCAATGTACAAATTCGCAGCGATTGAAAAAAATATTGATTTGCAGGAGAATAACGCGACCGAAATTCCAAAGCGGGCGCGAATTACGCGTCTCCAAAAATTAGCTGAGTCACTGGAAGAACATAAATTCGATAAGAGGTGTAAAACGAGGTATAAAAATTACATATCTCGAAAGTAAATATATATCTCCCGCGAAATGTCTCTAGGTAGCGCTAGTGACATTTTTCCAACGAAAATATGACCTCGAAAAGTTACAGAAGTCGTCAAAGTTCGTTGCGACGAGAACGGATCTCGCGATAAAAAAAAAAAAAAAAAGAGAGAAAAAGAAAAAGAAAAAGCAACAAAAAATATTTTCCTCGCAATATATTTTAGCTCCGCGCGCGCGCGCGCGCGCTGTCATATTCCGTGAGACGTCAAAGTTCCGTATCGTATTCGGCGGCGGATCTCGCCGAGCCAGTTTCGATGTTTCGATTATACCACGCTAGTTCCGGCCTCTGAGATAGCGCGGCAGCAGCGAGGCGGACCACCACGGGGGACGCACGTACGCACGCACGCGGACTAGCGATCATACGGCGCGTGTACGCGGTGAGTGTGTACGACGAGAAGTGTGTGCTGTGACACAAATAAAACTATTTTTTTAAAGTCCCGTCCCGAGGGCCCCCCCCCCCCCCCCTGGTGTCGTCGGATCCAGCGCGCGACGTGTGCGGTGCGACTTTTCCGTGTTTGCCCTCCTCTCCACCCGTGTTCCGTTATATTCCAGGATACACGTTTTATCCCCGTTTTTAGCCTCCCTTTTATTCGGACCCGGCTCTGCGCGTGCAGTGTGTGGCCGTGAGAAACAACTGATTAATATGGCGAACAGCATAGCACCGGACTCGTGGGAACAGCAGGCGGACACCAACGGCGATATCGTCGGCCCGCCCCAGGACAAGTCCATCGAGAGCAAGTTCTCAACTCTGAACGTCAACGCTGCGGAATTCGTGCCTTCCTTCTGCATCAGCTCGTCGCCGCAGAGCAACGCGGCGACAGTCGACGGCAGTCCATGCAATGTCGCCGCCGCGGTGATGAATACCACCGTAACCACCACCACCACCACCACCACCTCCATGCCCGTCGAGATACATCATGGTTAGTTTTTCCGTCAGCCCCAGCTGTGGAGAATCCCGCGCGGATGGGAACGGCGGACGCTCCTCGCGACCTGCGCCGCGATTATCATTGTTGTGATTCTCGCGCGCGCACACACACGCATTCTGATCTCCGCTCCAGCTATAACCCCCCTAACGTTTCGCCGTTACATTGAGTCATGCGAGAGGCATGCCTGCTCTGCCTACTTTGAGACGATGAAAGTGTCGTTAAGGGAGAATTTTTCCTTCGTTTCTCTCGTACGTATTTTTGCCCGAGTCAATTTCTCGTGTGGAGGGCCTTTTCACTGGTATCCATGCTGCATCCAGATGTTGCATTTAGATACCATATGGTTTGATTGATATACGAGATTTTCTGTTCTGAAAGTTTGCACACGAGTATCGAAAATTGAAAATATGCATCCTTGATAAACTGAAGCTATATTGATAAGAAATAAGAATCGGAAGCTTATCGTCGCATACCTTATTGTTATTCGATATTTAATTGTCTGTGTAATATGACGTTACGATACTTTATATTTCGACAATTTCAAACATTTGATATAATTGACAGTATATTCGAATGTTAAAATCTTTACAATCTAATGTATAATGTTCAACGTCTGTGAATCGTACAAAAGAAAAATTCATTTGCTATTTATTTACGT
This sequence comes from Lasius platythorax, assembly GCA_963971435.1. Classification (NCBI taxonomy): domain Eukaryota; kingdom Metazoa; phylum Arthropoda; class Insecta; order Hymenoptera; family Formicidae; genus Lasius; species Lasius platythorax. The sequence goes on along the minus strand of OZ020548.1, from coordinate 9,874,503 downwards.
TTAATCCACATCTGTCAGTTTACTATCGGTATGATCGGTAAAATATTATCATGGTAAAGTTTGGCCAAACTTTTAAGAACACCCTGTATAACATTGGGCAGATTGGGTAGGTCGAATTGATATCTTCCTCGTTGACCTTTGTAACTGTGTGACAAAGAAATATTGATATTTACTGTAGAATTTTATATCACTTATAATATTGTAATATAAAAATTTGGAATTCATTTTTTTAGCTTTACCCATTTTACTTTATCAATTCTGTGTAAGAATACAAATATTTGACTTTAGTAAGATGATGAAATTAGTAAAATCAGTGATAAAATAATTAATTCCTTAAAAAAAATTGTTATAAATAATAAAATTTACAAATATATGCAACTTATCGAAAGAAAATATTTCAATAGAATTGATTTGCATGTTATATCATGAGATGATCAATTTTATGTGTGTGTGTTTATATTTATATCCAATAATCTCTCTTTGTTATCCTTCAAAATTCAAAAACCTAAATGTTTGTATATATTAGCTTATATTACGTCAACATTTCTGTATGTCAACATGTTTCTTTGTTTTTTTTTACAGGAAATTCTACTCCCGTTGTTTTATCAGATCCAATTGGCAGTCGAGTTGAGGAACCTCCTGCTGGGGGAGGGGCTCCACCACCGAATGTTAACGACCAACTAAATACCAGTCCAGAACATCAACCTGCGGATTCTTGGGAAGAGGCAGCAGTCGATGGTGATCCTTTACTTACACCTGAGAATGAAGAAGTGAGTATAAAGAAGGGATACCAACTCCGGGTTTTATCCATTATATATATCCAGAATTATATCCATTGCACTATCGATCTATTCTTGATATATTTTCAAAAATTAACATGAGGACTAAAAATTCTGAAAACGTGGAGTTGGTATCCGGATGGGCCGGAAACCATACAAATTGATATCCCTTCTTTGGCTAAGTGTTTAAACACATACTGCTTCAGCAGTAGTATATTTTCGTATTATACAGGATTTTTCTAATTTAATTACACTTTACAAGTTCTTTAGCCAATTCTGTATCAATTTAATCTTAAATTTTTGACAGAATGTCATTTTTTTCTTACAATGTTTAAGAATTTATAATGTTTAAGATTTTTATACATCTATTCGTGTTCCGATATTTTTGTAAAGAAAAATTTGATAAGTTAAATGAAATAGATTACTTTATTTAAGATAGATTAAAGAAGAATAGCAGTTTTTATTTAGATATACATTCTATGTATAGAATTTTTATGAAATATTTTTTGATTACACAATTTCTTCTATAATTATAAGAATTATTTTAGATGAGATTTTTATTTTATATGTATCACTTTGTATCTTATATCTTTATATCTTATTTAATGTCATTTTAATATTGCTAAACTATATAAATATTATTTCTAGGCTGATAATGAAGAGGATGAGGAACTGGTTGTTAAAGTACCCAAAAAGAAACCTATCAAAGTAGCGGAAGATACTAAAAGCAAAAAGGAACATGTTAATGTTGTTTTCATAGGGCACGTAGGTGAGTAATAAATCTGTACATAAGTATAATGCGTAATTATAGAATAATATTATTTGATACATTCTTAATGTAGTGTTATCGATTGCTAGATAATATTTCTTTGGTGTATTGCAGATGCTGGAAAATCAACTATTGGAGGTCAGATTATGGCGCTTACGGGGATGGTCGACAAACGTACCTTAGAGAAATATGAGCGAGAAGCGAAAGAGAGAAGTCGAGAAACATGGTACTTAAGTTGGGCGCTGGACACAAATCAAGAAGAGAGAGAAAAGGGAAAAACGGTTGAAGTGGGTAGAGCCTACTTTGAGACAGAACGAAAGCACTTTACAATATTAGACGCACCCGGCCATAAAAGCTTCGTACCTAATATGATTGGTGGTGCGGCGCAAGCCGATTTAGCAGTCCTTGTTATTTCTGCGAGGAAAGGCGAGTTTGAGACGGGATTCGATAGAGGAGGTCAAACGAGAGAACACGCTATGCTTGCTAAAACCGCGGGTGTCAAGCATCTGGTTGTGTTAGTGAATAAGATGGACGATCCCACTGTCGAATGGGATGAGGGTCGATACAATGAATGCAGGTATACATGGAAAATGCACAAGTTTTAGAAATATTAAAAAATAATAGACGGATCACATATCGGAATATGAAAAGATTTAAAAAGATTTAATTTAAACATTAATTAAACTTAAAATAAACATTCTTTACTAGGACTGTTATATGCAAATCAGATATCAAGATTTTTACTATTTTTTTTTTCTTTAATAGAGTATACTTTACTCATCTTCTGACAACTAATAGTAACATCATACATTTTGTCTATTTGTGCGAATAAAATAATATTGTAAAAAATATATCTTACAGGGATAAGATACTGCCATATCTTCGTAAATTAGGATTCAATCCTGCAAAAGATCTTACATTTATGCCAGTCTCTGGTCAGCTTGGCATAGGTTTAAAAGATCCAATACCCGAACATCTTTGTAACTGGTACAGCGGCCCACCATTCATACCTTTTATTGATTCACTACCATCGCTCAATCGTAAGAGCAATGGACCTTTCATCATGCCAATCGTCGACAAATATAAGGATATGGGAACAGTAGTTATGGGTAAAGTTGAAGCAGGAGAAGCCAAAAAAGGACAGTCGTTGCTTGTTATGCCAAATAGGGTATGTATATCTCTTTTGTTTGTGGAACTAAATTTATATTACTCTGTACACTGACTTATATTAGACTGATACAAAAGATGCGTGTTTTTTTTTTTTTTTTTTTTTTTTTTTATTAAGTTAGGAATTTAGAGTTTCTTAAGAAAGAAATTAAAAAACTTTTTGCTAAGTGGAAAAATGATGTGAAAGCCAATATAATGACTATCTCGATGAATAAAAATTACATTGAAATTCTGATTTTATTTCTAGTTTTATATTTAACAAATATAATGAATCTTTTGCATTCTAATACAGAAAAATTTTGATTGTTTTTGGAAAATGAATGCTTTGCATTATGTATTTTGTAGAATGACATATATACTTATAAAAATATTCTGTTTTAAATACATAGACGGCAGTAACGGTAGATCAATTGTGGTCGGATGACGAGGAAGTAACGTCGGTTGGACCTGGAGAAAATGTGAAGATTAAGCTGAAAGGTATCGAAGAAGAAGACGTTAGTCCCGGATTCGTCTTATGCGACAGCAATAATCCTATCAAAACCGGGAAAGTCTTCGACGCGCAAGTTGTGATTCTGGAACACAAGAGTATTATTTGCGCGGGATACAGTGCTGTCATGCATATTCACTGCGCCGCGGAGGAAGTTACGGTGAAGGCGCTAATCTGTTTGGTCGACAAGAAAACGGGCGATAAAAGCAAGACGAGGCCAAGGTTCGTCAAGCAGGACCAAGTGGCTATAATGAGAATCGAGTGCGCGGGAGTTATATGTCTCGAAAGATTCAAGTTATTCCAACAAATGGGTCGCTTTACTCTTAGGGATGAAAGTAAGTATAATGTTTTGATGTAGTACATTATCTCTTTATTATCTCGTTTTCTTCTTGTTTGTGTCTTGATTACAATAATGTCTTGATTACAATAATGTCTTGATTACAATAATGTGTACAATTTCAGATAAAACTATCGCAATTGGCAAGGTGCTGAAGGTCGTCGAGTAAAAAATATTTGCTTAAATGTTATGACAGATTAATAATAAAGAAAATGATCATTATTTCAATGTGACAAATATATGACGATGCAAGGCGAGCACACGATATTAAGCAAACCAAACGGGCATGATGAAATTTTGGCGGATTAGTAATAATGTAACATATAAACACACAACTCACCTATGTATCGCAGAGCTATACGTGCGTCCGCGTGCTACGACGCAACAAGCAGGGAATAGGGGGGAGGGGGGAAGAAAGGAAAAATATTTATAGCCTGATATATATATATATATATATATATATATATATATATATATATTATTTTATACATATATAAAAGAGCAAATAGATTCGATTATATAGATAAGGAGACATACACAATCGAAACTCAAGAGCGTGTGTTCCTTTTATTAGATAAGCTGAATGATGGCACTTGCATTGAAATAATTATAAATGGATAATGATCAAATAATTTTACCGTGTCTCCTTGATAATAAAAAGAAAAAACCACGATATTTTTATTCTTCTGAGGTGCGACACACATAAATGGGAGTAAAGTAGGCGATTGATATCGATTACGGATTAATATTAAGAAAATATGATTAATATTATATAATTATTATTAAAAATAATAATTATTAAAGTGGTGGTAAGAGTTGGAAAAGAAATTTATTGAATAAATCAACAAGATAGTGTTACACAACAATTTATAATTATAAAATTAATATTACAATTATTATTATACTGTTTCTTATTATATTGTCATTAAAAACAAATTTGCAAAAAAATGTGCCCTGATAATTTTAATAGGGACGTGGATGTATATCCGTCGTATACATCCTTGCAATATGATGGATTTTTTATATTCGAGCCAATGGAATAAACATTGGATTTACATTAGGAAGCACATTGGATTTACTGATATTCAAGGCGCACGAATACGTCCATGTTTATTTCATTTCACGTCAATATTTTTTAGTTTAAATGAGAGAAAAATATATAGTCTTCATTATTTTTAACTTATTACAATTCCTCATCCCTGACATAGATGTATAATAAGACACGAATATATACAAGAAAGGAATATGACACGTTAACACGTACTTTTTAAAGAAGTAATATATATTACAAATACTTTTTAAAGAAGTATTTCTAAACATGCATTGTAGGAATACACTTACGATTATACTTACAAATACACAATAGATGTTTGTTGCATATAGAAGAGAGATAAATGCTTGTAAATTTACAAGCAAAAGAATTAGTGCAATTATTCACATTTTTCTTAACTTTTGTACAACTGTGCATTTAAGATAATTTTTTTACTACTATAAAATAATTATTAATCAATATTATAATTTGTTTATATTGAAGCAATATGGACAGCTCAATCAACAACTCAATAGATCTATTCTTTTTAATTGTACTTTCTATATCTTCTTTTTCCGTTTTTTAAAAAAATTTTTTTCTTTTCTCCGTATGTGTATTGTATACTCACACACACACACACACACACATAGACAGTATAAATAATATATTGCAATAATTTAATAATATATTATTATAATCTATATTATATAATATATATTATTATTAGTATTATATATATTATAATATACTATATATATATATATATACACACACACACACATATATATATATATATACATATATATATATATACATATGCACTAGCTCTCGTTTGAATACAGGAAGTGCAACATAGCGCAATTAGAAAGAACAGACCTTATGAGTGAATATTGCGCGCAAACACGACGCGTTCTATTTCTATGAAGTTGGTCGCCATAGATACTTTCTTTTTCAAAGCGCAACAGCATAAAAGTTTCCTTGCCTAAGAGTTGCGTTAAAAAGTAAGATTATTGTGGATCCGGGGCCAGTTTCGCGTATCCAAGCTTTTGAAGTACCTCCTTAATTTCGCGGAATACTGTTGGATCTTCGATCGTGCTCGGAATCTAAAAATTAAGGAAGTTGACGGGATGCTCGTTGCAGGTAACATGAAAACACCGAAAAAGGTTAGTGAGATATAAATTTCGATCGCTTCAAGTCTATATCTTCTCGCGCGTAGAATATCGATTAATTCTGATAATAAAAGCACAATTAAGAGAGAGAGAGAGAAAGAGGAGCATATATTAAATTGTAATAAAAGAGATAAAACAGATATAATAAATTGTCTCAATCGAAGTTTCGGAGTTTCGATTATCGAGATGCCCGTTCAACGATTCGAGAAACCTCGTGCAATAATATTTGAATCCTATCTCGAATTGTTTTGAAATAATAAAATAATAAAAAGCGCAATCGCGCACACGAAGAATCTTATTAAACTGTAACGGAAGAGACATAACGGGGGACAGTACATTTGTCTCTCGATTGTCTCAATAATCGACACGTTTCGAGATGCGTCTCCCGATCAAGAGAATTCGGCGAGGACGCGCGTCGAGATTCTGAAAAGTATCGAGACCATAATACTTGATAATTGTTCTTACCTTGAATTGTTTCGATCGCGCCAATGTAGCGATCGATTTGCGAATTAACTTCCCCGAGCGTGTCTTAGGTAAGGCTGTAACGGCGACGGCGGCTCGAAAAGACGCGATCGGTCCCATCATGCTTCTCACCCGCGCGACCAGCTCTTGATTAATCTCCTCTTCGTTGCTTACGGCGTCTGAAAAAAAAAAAAAAGAAAAATTATCTCATCGTAATTTTCAAATCGCGAGATTAGCGAAATTGTATAACAATAATAATATAGCATATAACTTGTTTTATATATATTTTTTTTATTTTTTAATAATACGTTAAAAAAAAAACTGTAATTATAACATAAAGAAATTCGCTTCAATTATCATTGTTTTTCTGCCTTCAGAAAAGGCTTTCAGATTGATAAGATTGATAAAAACAATAAACATCTTTTTTTCTCTCGAAAAGAGCAGAGATTCGAGATTATTACGAACCGTTTCGTTTAATGTAAAGGCACAGCGGTACTTCTCCCTTCGTATGATCAGGTACACCAACAACCACGGCTTCCACGACATCGATATGAGCTAAGACAATATCTTCCAGCGCAGCTGTAGATATTCTGTGCCCGGCTACATTTATAACGTCATCGTCCCGCGCTGTCACGTAAACATAACCGAACTCGTCGATGTAGCCCGCATCCATAGTGTTATAGTAACCCTGCAAAATTATGAATCTTAAAATCGAGATCGCGTAGAGAGATACACGCGGCAATTTCGGATTTTAACGATCGACTTTTCTTGGGCAAAAATATCCAAATCTAATTAGATAGTTATATATTAATTAATTCATTTTATTATAGTAGATAATTATCGGATCAATGATTTTTAAGAAAAAGATTTTTATAAAAATATAATTTGATTACAGAAGAGCGTTTCAAAGATTTTAGCGTCATTCAACATTTTTTTCAAACACTTAGACATATCCAAAAATTATTTTGTATAGCTCAAAATATTCAGGAAATTTCTATTTCTTTAAAAAAAAAGTTTTGATATTTTAATCATTTTCCAATGCACCCGCCTTCTTAATATGTTATATTAATATATTAATTAATTAATTAATTTTATTAATTAATTAATACATAATATAACATATTAATTAATATTAAGGGAGCGGGTGCATTGAAAAACGATTAAAATATCTAAACTTTTTTTTAAAGAAATAGAAATTTCCTGAATATTTTGAGCTATACAAAATAATTTTTAGATATGTCTAAATGTTTGAAAAAAATGTTGAACATATAAGGGCGTTGAAATTCTTGAAACGCTCTTCTGTAATCAAAGTATATTTTTATAAAAACCTTTTTCTTAAAAACCACTGGTCCGATAATTATCACTCTTTTCGATCTATTCAGAAATAAATAAATAAATAAACTACAATTTGATCGGTTCGATTTAAGGAAATTATAATTTTATCGAAAGTTACGAAAGTCGCCAAAAAAAGTTGACTTTATTCAAATCATAATTAAAATTCAGAAAGAGCTTGCTTCGCAAAAAGGCTCCATCAAAATGTAATCAAACATATGAGAAAGAAAGTGAAAAAAAAAATATGTTAATTCAGTATTGAAAGAAAAGAACATAAAGAGAGATAGTTTTGCCATATAATTCCGCAACTGTCCCCTTAGTAGCTTCGGAGCTTTATTACTGAATTAGAATTAAGAGGAGCTTTTGCGCAAATTTTGGAGTTTCTCTCTCTCTCTCTCTCTCTCTCTTTCATATACGAGAGAAGCAAATAAATGGCGAATATGTTAAGAGAGAGAATATGCATGTATAATATATGTTACGTATACGTTACGTGGAATATGTTTGCTTTATAACGTTATTAGTATAGTTTGTGTACAGTAAAGTCGCTTATTAATCTACTTACCGGAAACGTCGAGAAATATATTTCCTTAAATCTCTCGGGTGCACGATAAAGGGTCGACATACATCCAGGTGGTAACGGCAACTTTATCGCGATTCGTCCCAGTTCGTGTTGTGTCGCTCTGCTTCCATCTTCGCGCAAGATGTGGACTGCACGATGAAAGATTTACAAGTGATTTATATATATTGTATATATATTTTTTTTCTTTATGCATTCTTATATTCAAAATCGTTTTAAATATCTTAAATAGGCAATCAAATGGTCGTATTTAGTATTTTAAAATCGTACTTGAAACGATCTTAGATTTAATTGAATATAAGAAAGGATTATGAATATAGGTCTAAATAAAAAATTATTACAAAAAGAGTAATTCTAGAGGAGAGAAAGGAGGGTAAATAATATTTGGAAAATAATAAATTATTTAGGAAAATATAAATTAATATTTGGAGAATAATACATAAATCAATATTATATGATATATGTATAATATCAATTATATTATGAATTATATTACGATAAAGAAACTGAGAGAATAATACTGAAAATAAATAAAAACTCACTCTTGTATCCGGGTATAGGAAGTCCTGTACTAAACTTAGGCAAACTAGGACAATGACCGTATCCTGTGCATAGTGACGTAATTGGATGTCCGGTCTCTGATTGCCACCAGTGATTTAGAACGGGCACCTTAAATGCTTTCTCGGCCCAGGCTTTTGTCTCATAATCGCAAAACTCCCCAGCCACAAATATCATTTTCAAGCTAGGAGCAAAAGACGGCTATTTTTATGAAGAATTTATTTCGATGAAAATATACAATTTGCAGCGCGATATATATATATATATTTTTTTTTTTTTTTTTTTAATGAAATTATCCCGGAAAACTCAGATATATATCATTGACTTTTTTAGTCACTGTGAATCGTAATCGCATCGTATCGTAATTCGGAATAATCAGATATCATAATCGAAGGTAATCAAGTCAGGTGGTTCGAAACTTACGTTTTTAACGAATACTTTTTTCCTAATAACGTTTCCGGATCCGCTCGCCTTAGAACTCGTAAAGCTGTAGGCACGCAAAATAACGCGTTTACGCCATGTTGCTCAATGATTCTGTGGAAAAAGAGAAACACATATTTTTAAATTAATTAAAAATTATCGATATATATATATATATAACACCAATATTGGAGAAGTACTAGACAAGAATAAGGAGTAATCCAAACAAAGAGTAAGTCAGAAAGAAGCATGCAAATATTTCATTTGCGTAGAAACTGCTGAGGGAATTGCACGTGAAAATAGAGGCTGGATAAATCTTTTTTATGAAATTGATAAGAAAAAAATCAGCTGTAATACAGCTCAAAGTGAACTGTATGACTTTATAAACAATTTAAACAAATTTAATCTTCTATTCAATTTATACAGATTTAATCTTCTTAAACTTATATTAGGAGTTCAACAATTCCCGGACACTTTTTTAAAATGCATCGCCTTTCGATCCTCTGAAAAAACTGATCGAATAATAAAGAAGAAAATTTATTTTATTCGAATTCTCTCGCGTTTACCAACACTCTCTCTTTTTACATTTTTTTTTTCGAAATAACATTTTAGTAAATAATATAATATCTGAGCATATAGAACGATAATGTTCAAACCTGAAATATTGACTAGCATCCGGTGTCCTGTCGGGTTTTCCTTCATACAGTACGCTCGTCGCGCCGTACACGAGAGGACCATAACAAATATACGAATGTCCAACAACCCATCCCATATCAGAGGCCGACCACCAAACACTATTTTTATTCATTCCGTAAACCGCTTTCATGGTCCAACAGAGCGTCGCCAAGTGACCGCCGACCGGTCTTATAATTCCCTTCGGTTGCCCTAATATCAAATATTTTTATCAAAATTACGAAATAAGAATATACTATGCGCGATTTTAGGCATTTATTTTTAAACAGAGAGAGCTCAGACTTAAAATTATAAAGCGGTATCAGTATTTTGAAAATGAAGGGAAACGCTAGAGGAAAAGAGATTCATATATTTTGTGACTCGATAATTTTCTCAGAGTGTAGAAGGAACCTTTAGGAAGGAAATTTTGCAAAGTAACATTCTATTTCATATTTTTATAGAGATATGTCTCTAATAAAATGTATGTATGTGTATGTGTGTTTCTATCCGTGTTAAATATACTTTATTCAAGATTTTTACCTGTAGTTCCTGATGTGTACAATATATACAATGGATCGTTAGCTTCAACCATTACGCACGGATGAGATTTCGACTTCTTCATAAGCTCATCCCAGTCGAATTGTGACTCGAGCAACGGCGCTTCCCACACATTTCTTCTCTGGAATATGATACACTTCGGCTTCGGTGCAGTAATTATATCCATGGCGGTGTTTAGCATAGTAGTGTATCTGCATTTGGAGATGCGCGCGTGTTAGAGAAAAAATGTAAAAGTGGTTCTTTCATCGAGAAATGCGAAGAGCTTAAAAAAAAAAAAAAAACGTTCGAAAGAAAATTATCTTTACGTGTTCGGTATGTTAAAAAAAGAGAGAAGTAAATTTATCGATGTTTAACATTTCTTGCTAAAAAAATTGATTATAAACTTGTAAAATATAATTCCGATAAATTTATCGGTGAAACGTACTTAATCACTTTGGACGGTTCCAAGCCACAGCTCGCGGCGATAATAACCTTTGGCTCAGCGTGATCAATCCTAGACGCTAATTCACTCGCTGCGAAACCTGAAATGCGTATTTTCAAGTATAACATTGTAATCACAGTATCTGTGCTATTAATTGTGTCTATACAGAGTGTTTAAGTGGCCAAACTTTAAGAGCATATTCTATTCACCGTAAAAATGAAGAAAAGTCGTACGTGGTCAAAGTCAGGACTTGGATCCGGAAACGTTTCCTTTTTAAATTATAAACATTTTAAATTTACAACAGACTTTGGTAAGAACACTTCATATGAAAGAAATTGCTGGTAATGATTTTCTTCCGCATCAATGTATGCCTCGCATCGACGTCTCATGGATTGTCGAAGACGTTCAAAAATTCTCGGAATATTTCATATTTTCTCCACAGTAGCAACAGAAGTGTGATAAACGAGAGTCTTAAGATGTCTTCATAAATAAAAATCCCGGTTTGAATCGGGAGATTATTGTTTACTTCTAATAGAAGGTGAATAGGACAATCCATGAGACGTCGATCCAAGGCATGTTGTCTGTTGTAAATAAAAAGTGTTTATAATTCAAAAAGGAAGCGTTTCCGAACCCATGTTTATATAATTTTTTTTTTCATCCTTACAATGAATAGAATATGCTCTTAAAATTTGGCCAGCTATTTTTGAAACACCCTGTATTGCCATCAAAACAATACAATGATTCAAAGAAAACATTTAACAAACTTGTCTATCTCTAAAATTGAAAATATAATATATATGTAGGAATGATTTTAATCGTACCGTTTAATATGACAAACTTTCTCTTCCGACTCGCCTCTTTAAATTTTTTTTTTATATTTTACTATTACAACAGAGCGTCTTTTACGCCACGTAATAAAAGATTTTACGATATCTATCGAGAGTTAAATAATTTAATCGTCGTATAACGACCACACGATTATCGTCATATGTGACACTATCTCTTCCAACTCGTCTCTTAAAAAATTTTTTTTTTATATTTTACTATTCTAACAATGCGTATTTTACGCCACGTAATAAAAGATTTTACGATATCTATTGAGAGTTAAATAATTTAATCGTCGTATAACGGCCACGATTATCGTCATCTCGTTATTACCTCCGAAAACCACCGAATGAATCGCCCCCAGTCTGGCGGTGGCCAGGATCGCGATCACAGTCTCGGGGATCAGCGGCATATAGATGATCACCCTGTCTCCTTTACGCACACCCAGCTCGGCTAACGCGCCCGCCAGCAAGGACGTCTTCTCCAAGAGCTCGTTGTACGTCACTTTGCGTATCAACGACGTTTGGGGGCTGTCGTGGATGAGGGCTGTTTTCTCCCCGTTCCCGGCGAGCACGTGACGATCCAACGCGTTGTAAGAAGCGTTCAGTTCTCCGCCGACAAACCTGCGTTTACAAAAACGAACCTCTCGTATGCATATACGCTGTATTGTGTCCCGAAACCACCTCGATAACTGATGAGTCCGTATTCTTTAATAAGTAAAATATTTTATTGATTTTTTTTTAACGTGAATTCTTTTTTTCGAGACTTTGATTAAAAAATTGAAAAGTAAATTCTTTTTTTTTTTTTTTTTTTGTTCAAAATCTAGACTATCGATTCTTCCTTGATAAAAACATGTATAAGATTTGTAATAATTCTGTCTTAAGTACCATTTTGTAAACGGCTCGTTAGAATTATCCAGGACTTTCTGCCAAGGTTTGCTCCAGTCGATACAGCCGCCGATCTCGCCCCAAAACTCTTCCGGACACTCCAATGATTTCTTATACGCTTCCTCGTAGGTAGAACACTCGTTTCGACGAGGGCTCATAATGTAATCTTCCAGTAAAAGAGATAATAATTTAAGATGACGCCTCGTCGCGTACAAAGCGTAGCCGGAAGCTGCTTTGAGCTTTGACGACACTTGCAATTTCGGAAATTATCTTTAACCGCATTATGCATAAAGAAACTACGTCATACATGTCAAGCTTTGTGACATAGATTTTAAAAGCACGGATTTTGATTTAACTCGGTTCCGGATTAATCTCGCGTCGTGAATGTTATCGTGATAAGAATATTATTAAAAGATTGGTAAGAATTAGGCCTGTAACGAGCATATATGGGTGTTTTACAAATTGATTAACTTTATTATGCTATAAAAAGAATTACATTATTCTTTAGACGGGACGTTTCGAATTTGATTTATTTACAATTTAAATGTACTCATTCGTTCGCGGCTGAAAAGACACAAATAAGTGTCGAAACGTCCCGTCTAAAGAATAATATAATTCTTTTTATAACATAATAAAGTTAATCAATTTTTAAAACACCCATATATGCTCGTTACAGGCCTAATTCTTACCAATCTTTTAGTTTCATAACACGAGCTTATCTATTATAACAAGAATATTATTGATGCATCTGAAATATTTAGCATATTCATACATTTCTTATTTAAAGTATTAGAAGTGTATTAATTCGTGTACTATATACTGCGATCGAGTTTATTAAAAGCTATCACACATGCGCGCGCGCGCATTTACAATATATTAAAAATATATTAGAAATATATTAAAAACTCTTAAGCATCTTCTCCTCTCAACATTTGCATTCTACTTCGTCGCCATTTTTTTTAAGGAACTTTTTATCCTCGTTTTTATACTTAATCTCTTCTTTCATAATCTCTTTATTAATTAGCGGCGTTTTTTTTTCCGTCTTCTGGAAGATACCGAAGAGCAATATTACGTTGTATTGTTTTAACGTTGCGAGCTAGCGATACGCAGCTGATGGCACATATTAAAAATAGTCGCTCTGCCGACCTGTCGGCGCTCTTTACCCGATATAAATAATTCATCAAACCGCGCATTACAAGCGCAGAGAGCTTCCGTAGCGATTTTCCTACCCGAACCGCTCTCCTTTAGCGGCGCGCGTCATCCACGTGTTTGTTTCCGTGAATTACGGGATGTCGTGCGGCGCTACCTTAATACAGGCGTCGGTGTACGTCGCGTGCGAGAGAAAATCACAGAGAAACCATCGTGGATCAACCACCCCCATCGTTCCATCCCGTCTCGTCCCGATTCTTCCCGTAACCACGCATTGTCGCACGACGCTCTTCTTTTCGCACACATCCCCGTGAGACCGCCGCGACGTTTATCCATTTTTTTCCGGGAAAAACACGTAACGCAATAGGAAACGGTGACTGGAAGTAGAACGCGGAACGTTTGGAACTTCGGCTTGAACTCTCCTTAAGACGCGCGTGGGTTATTCCTCTCCTCTATTTCTCGTTTAAGAATATGATAAAAATAAAATTCCATGCGCGCGTAAATCATTTGGACGATAGGAAAAAGAAATCGAAAAAAAAAAATCGTAGAGACAGTTTAATATCTACCGGTATCTTAGAAGGGCACACATACACACATACACACGCGGAATATTTTCCGGTGATATGAAATAAATGTATACTTTATCGAGTATTCGCTGCACATGATGGGATTCACTTCGATGTATCCTCGAATATGAGATGGCGATATCAAAATGTCAAATGGAATAGCAATCAGAAAGATAAGAGACTGTTGAAGCAGATTATAAAAAGATTTAAAATTTAATTTAACGAAAAAATGTTATTATATATTATTTCTGTGTCGCAATATTATTTGCATTACAAAAATTGTGCAAAGAATTGTTGATGCAAAGAACGTATTTAGAATAAGTCTCGAGAGAACGAAATCTTTCGTGACATAAATAATATTGCTCATCCAATGGCGACTATAACAATAAGTCGGCGAAAACTTGATAGTATTTTTCATCAAATGTGCTCTTGTTTTTAAAAAAAATGTCTAACCTCTTAAACTTAATTAACTTTCTTAAAATATTTTTTTCTATCTGTACTCTAATTCCGTTACGTGTATAATATGTCGTACAAAAAGCGTATAAATCACTAGATGTGATAATTATTTCGCAGGACATTTGATATCGTTACGTGTGTAAATAATGGTTTAATAAAAAACTCAAAGATCAATAAAAATCTCAAAGATTAACAATAATGAATACAAATTATACAGAAGAAAGGAAAAAGAGTGATAAAATAAAATATTACGTGCAAAGTTGAAGCAAGAAAAAAGGTTGCCACAATTTGAATTTTCTAGCGATGAATATTTCACCTTCATGTTCTCCTCGGCAAATACCTTGCGCAAAGGTCCTTCGGGGTTTACGACCGAGGAGTTCTGGAGGATGTATCAGGTTGTGTGGCACCTTATTTCAGGAAAATGAAGAGTTACGCAACCCGGAAGCAACTTTATTAGAGAAAACTCGTAGAAGCGGGTCGTGACAATTGCTAGCGAATGACTATGAGCGATTTCCAGATCCTGAGATTCAATTTACTCAAATCCTTATTCTACACTTTATGTCTGCTAGAAAGATAGACTTATTGTCCTTTAGGTTCATATTTATATTTATTATTTAATCTCTTAAATGTACTCATTTTCGCTTATAGCCCGACATTCGAGCTCTCATATGAGAAATTAATGAATCAACATCGCGCGTATGACCATATTTAGGGCTAATTATAAACTGCTTCTTGCTGATGCGAGATAGTTTTTGTTTCGTAAATAAGCTTACGAAACAAAAACTATGAATTTATTTCGGCATGTTAAGGATGATGATAATAATATTAAACCGTCGATTATATTGTACGTATTAGAGCGATGGTACACGAGTGAATTAACCGCATCACTGAATGGCGAGTGATGGCGAATAACATATTTTTTATGTATACATTCCTAGATTACATTAGATCTTGATATCCTTGATAATGCTTGATACATGATGCTTGAAGATGATAACAACCGCGATAATGGCGTTAATTGATTTTTCAATCGATTATTCTTACGGTCGGTAGCGACTACTAAGCGAATCCTGCTAGACGTACAACTTTATGATGTAATTCCACATAAAAACGTAATATCGTTTTACATACATAATAACATAGTATCTGTTTTGTAATATAACATGGCATTTGATACAAACATGTAGATAGCTTGTTTTAAAAACTTTAATTTTCGAAGAATATCCTTGTAAGAATATCCTCCGTTTAGTTATTTCAAAGTTTTTTTTAGAAGTACCTCATGTACACTACTACGTATTTTTGTCAAACCAAAATTATAGTAATATTTTAATAACTAATATTATATATACATATATATAATATTTGAAATAATTAATATTTAAAAAACTATGTATTGATTATTATGCGCAGTCGAATTTTTTATTCGTTATTTAATAGATATTTAATAAAATAAATTAAAGAATTAACAAAACATTGTTTAATTTAATGTAAAATAACAAATAACTTAATATTAAAATATTTAAAAAAGATGATAATTAAAAGAGATTTAATTTTTTATTTAAATAATATAAATAATTATAAATCATAAATTGAAATATTTAGTGATAAAAATATTTTATATGCATCTAATAAATCTATAAATATATCTATAAATAAAAAATATTAATGGATACACAGATTTTAAAAATAAAAATGAATAAGTATTATTTGATACAAATATTTTATTATATTTTAAAATTATTGTTAAATAAAATCTGGAACGTTTCATGTGCGTTATACGATATACGATGATTTTAAATAAATTATTTTTGTAGAGATAAAAAACGAGCAAACAAGTAATAAATGATAGATAAATAATTTATAAATTTTTCATCTCGCAGAGTGTTACGTCGTTTGACGTCTTCCCTGGGCTATTTCTTTTTTTCTTGTTTATCCTTTGCCGTTTTTTTATAATGCTCATTCGTAAAAATAAATTTAATTACTAATCAGCAGATTAATATAGATCGCACTAAATTGTGTACGACATTCCCGATACTAATTATACGTGGAATTTTATTATATTGCAACGAGAGAAAACTTTACGATCTGCTCGGCACTTGAAAATCACCAGACTTTTATTGCTAACGTAAAATATATACGTTCACATTGTAGGACAGCAATTTTATTATTTTGCGGTATAACATAAGTGAATAAATATACAAGTTAATTAAAGATAATGGATTGCGATATTCGCAAATATAGTTAGATTTGCCGATTGTCCGCATAACAGAGATTTCAATAAATGAATCTCGCAAAGTACACGTTTTGATAAGTTACAATAATGATAACTTACATTAATCATTTATAAAAGTAAGTTATTACAAACGCTAAATTTATAATATGCGGTTGAAAACAATTAAATATTAATAATGATTGCATTTATTAATTAAACGCATCAAGACGCCGCACTACTCGAAATCGATTCGTGATACATCCGCGATATCTTGTTAATAATGGAGAAATATAATAATAATATTGACATGTTCACATCGCGATATATCGCATAATATGCAAATCGAGTTAACCGCTAATTAAGATGCAACGTGCCAACAAACGCAACCGAGATTCAATGTCAAAACATAAAATCATAGATTCAAATCATAGATTCAATATTTTTAAATTCGCATAAATTTTGCATAAATACGTTAATAATTAATAAACTAATTTATTATGGTTTCATATATCCTCGTATTATTCTTCGCGATTGCAAAACAACAGGAATATAGAAATTATTAATTATCATTTTATTTGTGATCTTTACGAGCGATTATTATAATTATATTATTTTAACAATGTTTAAAGTCAATCAATGTATTTCGCCGAATTAAATATAATTTATTATTCGAATTGAGAATACACAGTAAGAGACGCGATCGCGACGAGTATCGAAAATAATTTGCTATGATTAATATGATTAATGATCAATTATAATTTTTATCAACAATACGTAACTGTATGGCGACAATAAATCTCGAAGCGCGTATTTCGCGCGATTTGTTCATTTGATCAAAGAATTGAAGTGACAGGAATCAAAATTATAAATTATTATTTCGTTGCAATACAGATAATGATTTCTCTAACGATACTTAAAGTCAAATATATTTCGTTCGATGCTTTATCGTTCGACAATTTAAATATAATTCATTAGATTGAGAACGTGCAGTACAACAATTGAATCGCAGGAATCGAATCGAGTAATTAACATAACAAAAGACTTCGTGCATACATCAATTGTTTAATAAACAATGAATCTATAATTTAAAATATTTAATGTATAATTTAATATTCTGCATGTATTTATCTGTACGTCAGAGCTAAAGTGTATTAAGTACATTTTTGTTAGATATGCTTTTATTCGACCGATATATCAAATATTTAAGACTCTTTCAAATGCTAGACAGAATTTGAAGTCCTATATGTAATATTGATAGTAACATTGAAATAATAAATATAATATGATAATGTAATAATAGTGTAATATATTGAAAAAAGTTATAATATTAATGCCAGAATTTCACATTTGATGATGCTTAAAATTAAATATATTTCGTCTAACGAATTTATTTTTAAAAATTTTTTAAATTTTTTGCCAATCTAAATGTAATTTGTCATTCGGATTAATATCGCATAATAAAACACAAATTGCAGGATCAAATAAAGTAATTAAATTAAACGCATTAAAATAATAAAAAGTGATAATATATCAATCATTTAAGTAATAATTAATTTGAAATTCAAGAATATTCTGCAATAAATTTATTGTACTGCGTTATAATATTTCGCGGCGATAATAAATTAATTTACTTTACGTTTAGCGCTCATTTTCTTACGGTGTATAATATACTGTTGTTTATCGTGAGATTTATTCGATCGAAATCTGTCGTGTAAACAATCAGCAAATCTAATTATATTCTCGAATATTGTAATCTGCGAATATTTATCCTTAAATTTTAACTTGTATATTTATTAACTTATGTTAAACTGCGAAATGATAAAATTACTGTCCTAAAATGCGAGAGCATAAATTAATTATTAATTAAAGATTTGCTACATATCAGTTTTTCATTATTTTAATCTCACGATTTATAATTAATTTTATATGTAATTTTACGATTCATGTCTTATTATGGATATATTATGTATATATTAACAATACAGATACAGATATATTGCTAAAGCGAGCGGCGCATAATTTTGATTTCGTGAATGTCGAGACATACTTCTCGCATTGTTCTCTCGTCGCTCGTCGCGATACAATAAAGTGTATATCGTGTGCAATTATCTCGCAATCGGGAGTGCCGTGCAAAGTATTCCGCGATCGTCACATATTCGACTAATTTATCTAACATAATTAATCGTGTTTTCACGAATAAGTATGAGTGTCACAAGAAAGCAGCAAAAGATGAGCAAGAGAAGAAGATGAAAATTTGGGAAGGCATCTGCTGACGGATGAAGCAATGATGTGGAGTAAAAAATTTATAAATTTTATTTACTACTTAAATATAATTTTTAAAATAGATTGCTAAATTATATTTATCTAAAAATTAATTACCTTAGGAATAATAGCGTAACGTTTTTAAAAAGAGCTTATTGATAAAAATGTTTGCAACCTCGAATATTTATAATAAAATATTTTTGTTCAAAATACTTTTTTTTTCTCGATAATTATGCAATCTATTGTATTAAATATCCGCTTAAAGAACAAATAAAAAATTGGTTGTATATAATAATTAGTTTATAAAAATTAATTATCTGAGACAATCCGCTTTATACAAGAATAGATCCATTAAAGTGTAGATGATTGTATTTGCACTTAATTCGTGTGATTTTTGCGTTTGTTGGACAGTTAGGAAGAACGGATAGAGATAAATAAAGAAAGGGATAGAAAATGATATGATGGAGCAACGGGAAAACAGCAGGTGCGTCTGATAATTTAATTCGAGCGATAAGCATCGCCCATGGATATAAACTCCGTTTCCGATAAAATTTGCTGCGATCGGTGTTAATCGAGCGAATATCGAATACAATCTGTAAATACGTAGTATAAAATCATTCCTAAAAAGTTCTTTGTCTTTTTAAGATTGTAGCGTAATCAATACGCATTCAATACTGCAGTGTTTTCCCTCACTATAAATATAAATATTTTCGATATAAAGTATTATTTGTTATGTCTTTATTAATTCTCTATATATATGTATATATACATATATGTCTCTCAAAAGATATATGATTTAATTCTTGCAATAAAATCAATTTTGCTAACAAGTTAAATTATTTTTAAAAGAAAAATATTTTATTTGTGAGTTATAAATTATTATCAAAACATATTTAATTTTATTTGATATAATGCTTGATATAATGTCTTATTTAAAACAAAGAATTAAAAATTTTAAATATATATAAGTTTAAAAATATGATATATATATATGTGTGTGTATATATCAATTGTTAAATATGTAGATATACAGGGTGTCCCACGTAAAATATTACAAACTGTTTTCTCCGTTAATGCTAGAGATATTAATTGAATTTTTTTTGCATTAAATGGGACAAGGCGGCTGATAATTTGATGGATAAAAAAAATATTGGGAGCCCTAAGGGGCAAAAGAAGGGCCTCTTTTTTTTAAATGAGAAGGAATATAAATTTTTAAATATTCGAATAATTCTTATCAAGCCTGATAACATTTATTTGAAATATTTTTTTCTATTACGCATAATTAACGAGTTACAATAAAGAAACAATTCTGACACAGCAAGTTAGACGATACGATGAATTTACTGTAAGACTGTCCTTATTGACATTAGTCTTATCCTGATATGTGTGTGTGTGTGTGTGTGTGTGTGTGTGTGTGTTTATAGCCTTTACCCATATGATTACAAACTGTTTCGGGTCCATGTGTTATCAGAAATTTCTCGGATCATCGATCATGCTTATTACACAAATTATCAGTATTTCGAAGTCGCTTTTTGAATCTAAAGATGCAACGTGCAATTTTTACACATGGTAACGTTCAGCAAACATTTCAGCAGCTTTCTGATAATTTTTTTGACATTCACCTAACAACATATTAATACTTTCATCAAAGTTTATTATCTCGAACGTCTGAATAATCTGAGAAATTGCTGATAACTGACATGAATTTGTAACAGTTTGTAAACAAATGGGTGAAGAACATAAACACACACACACACACACACACACACACACACACACACACACACACACACACACAAGATCAAGATAAGACTAATGTTGTCATCATAAGGACAGTCTTACAATGAATTCATCGTATCATCTAACTTGTCTATGTGAGAATTGTTTCTTTATTGTAACTCGTTAATTATGCATAATAGACAAAATATTTCAAATAAATGTTATCAGGCTTGATAAGAGTTATTCAAATATTTAAAAATTTATATTGCGTCCCATTTAAAAAAATGAGGGGGGCCCCCCGTTTTGCCCCTTAGAGACCCCCAACATTTTTTTATCCATCAAATTGTCAGTCACCCTGTTTTCTATTTAATGCAAAAAAATCAAGTTAATATTTCTAGCAATGGCGAAGAAAACAGCTTGTAACACTTTATGTGGGACAGCCTGTATATGTAAAGAGAGAAATTTGATATATATATAAAATTTCTCTATATACATATCTACATACTTAGCAATTGGGTTTATTGACACGTCAATTTATTTAGCATTTTGGATATCTCACGCCAACTGAGATATATGAATGGCAATTAATATGTCAAATTGATAAATATGTAAACCATATTGAATGTGTGAACAATATGTCATTGTTTACACATTTTGCATACAAATTTAATTTTATATATTTTTAATTTATCTTGAGCTTTAATTTATATTTAAGATCTTACAATAATTTTGAAGTTATAAACGATTAACACACATTGTAATAAAATTTGTATGCAAAATGTGTAAAAAATATTTGACATATTGATTGCAACTCGTATACATCAGTTGGCATGAATCATATAAAACATTTTCGTATCCAAGATACAAATCTTACATATCTGATGTCTGATGAGCTATTATATAAATTTTTTAAAATTTTTATTTGTTAGAATTATTATGATTCTCTAACAAATAATAATCAACATAATCGACAAATAAGAATCGAATAATAACCTTTGAGATAAATCTAAGAATTATTATGCCATAGAACAAATATTAATGATATTTTTCCAAACAGAAACTACATTTTTTGTGCTCTGTTAAAAGTCAATTAGGTTTTTCGTATATCTGAGATAAAAGACTTTAAAGATAAAAGCTTTTCTTATTCTTACACATACGCGCGCACGTATCTACATATAAATAAATTTCTCTCTCTCTCTCTCTTTCTCTCTTTCTTGTGCTTTATATAATTGAATATATGTGAAGAATTAAAGATCAAAAACATTGTTAATTTACGCCTAATCTATTTAACCTATAGAAAAATGTAAAAAGGCGTACCATTCTCTCCTTTTCGTGTTATTCTCGGACGCATGATGCATGATTCGAGATATGGTTTTTCTGAATTCTCGGACTGAGCATTCAAGAAATCGGGATTCATCTGATGCAGCATTTCGTGGCTCTTGATCCGAGTAATAATATCCGAACACTTATAATTTGTAGTAATAGTAACGTCTCTGTATCCACAAAGTAGGGTCCATTCACGATACAAGGGGCTACATTTTAAATAACTGAGAATTTGGTATGGCTCTCAATGTGAAACACAAATTTCAATTTCAACAGGCTAAAGAGCTAAAAAGAGCCAGACGCGGATGGTACTGCGTCAATTCCAAGAAAAATTAATTCCCAATTCAGCGACTTCGCTTTGATATTTTTTTTTGCCTGCGCTTCTTTAGGGGGAGTCGGAGGGGAGGAGGGTTGTTAAAATAAAAATCTCGAATTGAGATTTATTTAATTACTTGATATCGCACCAAGGAAAAATGTGTGCTCTGTGCACAACTAATCAGTTTCAAGGAACATTAATTTTCCAACGCGCCATTGCCATTCGAGTCTGACTCTTTTTATAACTCGTTGAAATTTAAATTTGTGTTTTAAATTTTAAATATTCTCAAAGTTAAATAAAAAATAATGCTTTCATGAATGTTACGTATACTCAGGTAGTATATGTTGACTTCATAAACGTTTCTTAAACAATACCATTAGGATTAGGAAACGTTTATGAAACAAACATGTGCTACCTAGGATATGCTAATATCTTAAACGAGTAAAATCTGTCAAATTATTATATGAAGAAAAAAAAATATAATTATTATTATGATTTTAATAAATTAATGAAAAATGCAAATCACAGTGATAAAATGTTCAAGGTTAAACTGTAACATTTTATTATTATATGACATTATATTCCAATTATCAAAAATTATTTACAAATAAGTAAAAAAAAAAAAAAATAATATAATAAAATAAAAAACGTATAATAATCTGTTCCAATATTACATTTTTGCACTACATAATGCTTTTTCTTTTGCACAAAACTTTATCCTTTTTTCACAGATTTTTTAAATTATTATTATTATTATTATTAACTATGTATCACCATCATATACGATGACAATATACATAATACGTACTTATATAGGAATGGACACAATTGCCGAAAGGAGATGCGTGAAGACGCGTGTATCGTAGAAAACTAAAGTCGTTCCATCAGGATTGAAAGGCAAATAATATGCAAAACGCAAATCACGTGATACACTTCCTGAATGAACATTAATTCGCAGGTCACAGTTTTAATTTTAAGGTTCAATCATTATGACGGAAATTTGATAATCCAACTTGATTTAGTTATGATAACCTAACTTGCAATTTGATAACCCAACCTAATTTAATTATTCGAGTAACAAAATGTATTTTAATTATCAGTATGTATTTTAATTAACGTTTGCGGACTGTTTTTTAATCTAAATTTTAGTGACACAACTTTCGGCAATATTAAAGTCTATTTTTCTTTCGCGATTGTTAAAATACTTAGATAATAAACAGGCAAACATAATTTGATTCCCTATTCGCTCTTTTTTTTTTCACTCTGAAATTTAATTCGCTAAAAGCCTTTTTTATATAAAGACATATCAAAGAGAGATGAGATAAAAAATTTGACAAAATTTATTGTACCTGTATTATTGCATACTAAAATAAGTAAAATCGCACAGACAATCAGCTCGTAGCTATTGATTTAAACATTTAAATATTTAAATTAATTGTTCTCAGAGAGAGAGAGAAAGCTTTGAGCTATGTAAATATTTAAATAATAATATCTAAAAGATTTTAAAACAATCGTGTTTTCAAAGAAACAGTCTAATTAAATAATTTAAATATTTAACAAATTTTGCGAGAATAAATTAAGATTGAATTAAATCAAATCAAATAATAATATTAATAAGAATAATATTGAAATATATAAGATTGATTTATTCGTTTACTTTTTTGATAATCGGGAAACGTTGGCTATTACTACGTCTTTGTAACTATACAGCGATCGGAAGTACAAAGTGCGAGCAAAAGTTCGAATACAAAACGTGTATTCTATCACTATCGTATGTGCAAAATTTACTTTATTCATTTGAAAGATGGAAATCGAACATATTGAAGACGTGCGAAGAAATAAAGTATATTTAATGGATAATCTAATTTTTTAACAATATGAATTTGAACTATTATTTGAACTATTATTTATTTAGACGATTCTAAAAATGTGCACAAAGAATGCTTCTTTCTCTTTCGCCATAAATGAAATAGCTAAATATTGTATAAAGTATAAGATACTCGATTAGAATAAAGTTTAAAGAAATACTAACTATTGAGAAATAGTCTTTTGACTTCTTTGACTGACGTCTTATTTTATTTATGTAGGCAATTAAAAAACAGAAAAAAATACTACTGTAAGATAAATAGTTATCTTTAAGCCGTATATACGTATTTATTGTCCAAAATTATTTTAGCGCAAATTCGTCCAGACATGTGTGTGATTTCCTTTGTCCTTTAAAAATGTATAAATGATATAAAACTCGTGTCAACGAATAAAATTATTCATATGGTTATTAAACATTTAAATGTCGAACACAACATTTCCGCGATGACAGTTCACTTCGTGACGCAAAGTAACGCATTCAGTGTAAATTCCAGATGTTACGATTTTTTTTAATTTACGATTTTCTTCGGAGACAATATCAAACTCGTCCCCAATTTACATAACTACTAATCTTTAGCTTTCGACATGATGATATCTGAATTACGCGAGAATTATCAAAATGTCAAACATGAATCTCAGTGCGATGACAGTCGTTCACAAAGCAAAGCATGGCGAGAGGACCGATCATGTGAAAAAAGAATAATAATAATCCATAATTTTGACTTTACTCATTCCTTTTCGGAGTAAACTTTCGACAATTGTTTCAGCAACTACTATAAACCGGATTACAAATTTATTACGAGAATTCCGAAAAAGAATCGAAATTTATCGATCTTTCCTACGATAGACGTGACGTGATACACGTATGAACTATATATATTGTGTGTAAATGATATGTAAATGATGCAGTATGCGCGTTTAATATTTTTTTATTCATATAATATCGCGTAGGAAAGTAGCAGTATCCAACATTGCAGTTTTTCGATATTTCGATATATAAACGAGACTTTCTAAGCTTCGTTAAGTTATCACGTCGTTCCCTTGATAATTGCTTCCTTTGACCTCGTTTTGTCATGCGCAAGGTGTTCTCCTTACATACAGGTATATGCGAAAAGCTTTAGCAAATAGAATTCTATTCTCAATTATCAGATGTCAGATGTCAAGCGTTACATAAATTTAAATGTTTGTTTATTTATATTTAAGAGCGAGCGATTAAAGATGATATGATTACAATCGGAAACATTTCTTTTATAATAATATTTAATTGATTTTTCCATCATTTATCTTCACAGAATAAAAGAGCGGTTAATTTGTTTATTTATATGATCGTTATTAAAATTATCATTATGTCAAAACGATGTCGAGGCATTTTTTTTGCAAGATATATAGGACGGATAAAAAAAAATTCGAATTACACTCGAATTACATTATCATTATTGAAACGATCTCGTAGCAATTGCTTTCTTTTTGCTTGGTATATAGGGCGGATAATTCGAATTACATTATGTGTAACGCAATGACATAAGCGTCACGTAAGTGACGAAAATGTAAATCGTATAAAATGCACGCTGCAAAACGAATTCTCGATCAGTGGAATAGCCAAGCGTTCTACGTAAGAACTCGATCTTCCGTGAAATCAAATTGCGGTTTTCTGTACGTGATCGACAAGGGGCGAATGTCAATGCATATCTTAGCACACATAACTTAGCTATTGTATTTGAAGCAATTGCTCTTGCTCATAAGGATATCGCTAAAAAGCGCCAAGATAAAATTCGAAGAAACGATTAGTTCGTTGCATTGACAATAGCTTTCGTCTTAAAATCGTTGATAGGAAAAGATAATATTAAATCTGGTAATAAAATAATCTCTCTTATGTTTGATCATATAATTGGATATATGTATATCTTTTTTATCGTAATATATATATATATATATTTCATTATTTATTGAAGATGAGAAAACAGTTAATCTGTTTATTTATTATTATTAAAATCATCATTTTTAAAATCATATCTAAGCAAAATATTAGCAATTCTCTAATTACCACAGAAAATGCCTGAAATATACAAGATTCGGAGAATATGTGGACATTGAGATATTTCTTGCTTAACGGATAACTAAATAAGTATAAACGGATTTACGTCTTATGTAAATTAGATTAACAATGTGTGAACATATAAATTGACCCCAATATCAAAGAGAAATATTATTTCAAGATCTTTATGTATCCACAAAACTAATGCGTTTGTTAAGGCAACGAACCAGTCATTGCATTTCGAATTACATAGTGTATCCTTTGGCACTATTATCAGTATTTAGATGATATACAGCTAATGCAACACAGCAGCGAATTTCGAGTTTACGTGGGAGAATCTGTTGTGTAGAGCTCCGTGAAAAATCGCTTAATCGTTTCGCTTCGTATCGCACCTGACGCTCCGATGAAATGCAAATCTGGGATAGAATCGTGTCAATAAAATTTCTACTGATACCATTAATGGTTACTTATATTTAGTATTCATCGTATCCTCAAATGCAAAAGTTGCATAGTTTTTTTCCCTTAAATCCTTAAATAAAGTTACTGATTGAATCTTTTCTTTTTAAAGTTTACATAGAGAGTGGACGAGAGATAGAAGCGAGCAAGTCGCTTGTATCACTAAGATCGTATTAACTCTGACAGGATCAATTTTCTTTTTTCAATTAATCTAATCTTTTTTTAACATTATCTTATATATTATGCATATTATGTTCGTGACGATGTCAGGCAAATGAGGCATTATGAATATTCATGCTATTACGTCTGAACTAGTATCATTAATAATTGTCAATGTGTCGTGTATATAATATTAAAATTAAATTAATAACGCATATAATATTCTAAATAACACTTTAAAATTTAAGTTAAATATTTAGAATAAATTTTGTTCAATATAATAAAAAATGATTAAATATGTGAAATTTTAGGGTAGAGCGAGGTCGAAAGTAACAATTTGACTTTAGAACTCGATTATGGAAAAACTATTACAGTAAAAAGAAAACTCTTGATACCCCAAGCTAACGTATTTATTTCACTTTATCGAAATCATAACATTTAAGTCTTGTGATAAATAAAATCGAAATTATTAATCAAAAATGAGAACGGGAGAAAATGTTACAATCGCCCCCGACGTATGGTCGGTTGTAACACTATAGAGAATCTATAGACGAGAATCTATTAACGAAATTATAATAATTCCTCTTATTTTAGCGGAAATAAACTAAAATATTCATATTCTTATAAAAAAATAAATAAATAAATAAAATAGCAAATTAAAGTCTTATTCTTTTAAAATTCAACTTTTTTATATTAATCATAGAAAACATTAACTTTGTCAACTCAATTATAAATATTTTTTGCTTTTATTTCCAAATGATAATTTTGTAACTAGAATAATAGGAACATAGTGTCCTTAAGAACTATTAATACACTGATGTTATAATGGTCCCCGATTATATCTTTGAACTTTAATTTAAAATTTTTAATGGTAAAATACCAAGAATGAATAAGCAACAATCATTATAATACGCAAAAATAACTAAACTCAAACATAAATAAAAGAAAAAGTACTTATTTGCGGTGAAAGTATTTATATTAGAAGTTTAACATGCTCGGAAAAAATTACTTTACCACCTCGAAAATATACTTTGGTCACTGCACACGTCCACTCGGTATCTAGGCCGCAGTCGTACAAAGACATGTTGTAGCTTATTTAGCTTTATGCGATAATCAACACACGTATACGTAAAATACGTATCTACCATATATCTATAGATATTTGAGTTGTTACTTTCGCTCCCTGTTACTTTCGACCCCGCTCTACCTACTCACGAAAATTTATTCGAAATTTAAAGTGCTTTACTATGATTTTTTTTTATACACTTTATCATTGTATTATTGTGTCTAAAATGCATGCTTTATCTCTTCAATTGATAAATACTTGATTCGAAAAAGAAATAATAAAAGTTGCCAAATATAGCTGGCTAGAAAAGATCTAAGTAATTTAACACATCTTAATTTTTTTTTAAGTGTATCTTTTTTATTACATACTAAATTTTTTAAAAATTGTTTTGAGAAAGCTTTTTTATAAATTATCGAAACTTACAAAATAAATTATGTTATTTTTTTATTATATCTAATAAAGTGAAGAGACAAATATATACAATTCAAAAAGGTTTTCGACGTCCTAAATAAGATATATACCCTAAATGTAGTTCTTTATATGTATGTGGTCGCGTATAAATTCCATATTTACTATTCCTATTTACTACATATTCCACACAAGTTTATAGAGAGAGTATTTCACGAGAGTGAGCTCTTGATGATGATGTAAATTCCACGACAAATAATCGCAAATGACATATTTATTAAGAATGAATTTTTTTATATAAATGTGTAACATATTGCACATTTTCTATAATAATAATTAAAAAGTTTTCAAATCATTAAACTTTTGACTCTTCAATTTTATAACTGACAGGGTTAAATAATTGAACTAAAAATTACACTATAATAAAAAATATGAATAAAAAATAAGATATAGAATTCACAAATATATGACAAAAGCCGCATACAATTTTTATTATGTTCATTGTGATTGCATTAATATATTTTTTCCTTATTATTTATAATTTATCACATATGATTTATTATTTATCTTATCATTGTCATTATTTTTGATTATTATTACGTCACACGTGTCGCGCTTTATCGTAGAGAGATCAAATCATATCTTTCTTTGACAGCATTCCTCATACAGTTTGCATGCACGTCTCACCCGCAAAAGCAACAAGTTTGCGAACCACAATTGTCCCTCCGGTGACGTCGAACGTCCCGTTATATAAGTTGCGTCCCGCATCAGATTAGCGTGAAATTTTTATTCCATAATACGTCGAATAAGAAAATGCGTGTCGCATCACGATCGCCGCCGGGAAGACAGGAGGAGGGCGCGAAGGGACATGTGCGAGAGGGCGAGAAGAGGTGGGCGAGAAGTTACGCGTCGCGGTATGATTTTCTCTCTGGCGCCCCAATAAAACGCGCGCATGGCAATTGGAATACGGCGCGTATTTAAGGGCTGATCCGCGACGGACTCTCGCCACTGTTGCACGATATCGCTCGGGGCCTCTCTCGCCGGCGGCCAATTCTCTCGCGTAGATCTCCCGATCTCTCCCGAGCAGCTCTTCGTCCTCTTCGTCCGGAGGATCATCGCCGATCCGCGCCATCCGCATTCATCCCCGCGGTCGCGCGATTTCGCACCCCGCGACTCGCCGAAACGGTATTCAAATCTCGAATCGGGGAATTCCCGATTCGATTTCGGGATCATCTCCGTGCGAGGACTCGCGGTTTCCTTCCTTCTTACAAAGCGCGTCTGTCGCGCAGCAAGGAGCTCTAAGGGTGAACGCGCGCGACGAAGCTGTAAAAACCTCTGGTCCTTTCTGATCTGACCGTCTTCTCGACGATCGCGACAACACTCTCCGCTCTATCGTTGCCCTCCAGGTTGGTACCGTACCGTTTAATATAATTTGTTCGGAAAAAGATATTCTTGAAAGAAGAGGATATTCACTTTTATCGCATCCACTCCTAATGATGGATGGATTCTTTGTTGGAGCATCGGTGACACTCAAACCGTAGAATTTTCAGGAAATTTAGATAATATTGTCGCAAAGCTAAGTACATCGGATATTAATGTAGAACTATTAATATAAATGAGATATATTCTTTTATCGTATAAATGACATTTGATATTAGATAATAATTAGAGTACATCTCCAGCGGCGAAATTACGCATCAATGTTTAAAAATTAATATAGCCTGAAAAATTTATATTTATATAAATGCGTCTGAAAAATATAAATAATATCAAACTGGTTTTGATATATTATTTTTCATTATTTTATAAAGCAAAAACTTTAATTTTACATTGAAATTTTCGCTTTATAGAATAATATTGTAAAAATTATAAAAATAATTATGCACAAATATCTGATGTATAAAGAAAATTTGTATTTCTAGTTATTTTGATAAACTACAAAAGGGGATATATAAATCGCTATTCTTCTAGATATAACTCATTATACACCCACGCGAAGAATACAAATTCACTAAAAGTTGAAATGTTAAAGCGGCTTTATAAAGCATTCGAGTCGGTATAATCCATTTCATTGGAATTTTCTCAAAGTGATTGTAGCTAAATTACGTGCCAAATTTTCTCTCGTATTTATATCGCTGATTATTATAAGCCGACTATCATATATTAAAAAACGCGGCAGTAAAGTACCTACAATTTATGTTTATTACGCAGATTTCCGAATGACTTTCTTTTAAACCGATATACAGAGTATTATCATTTACGGATTAGAATGTAAAAAATATTTCAGTATTATGCTACGCCAATTACTTTCTCGTTCATTTATCAAATAACGTTGCATTTTCCTTTGACACTTTTCTTCGAAGCTCTTCGATTGGCAATGAATTTATTTCAAGGGTGAAAGAACGCGCAGGCGGAAGCCAGTTGATAAAATCTGCTCTTTATGTCCGAATCAAACATTTGATATGGTTATTATTTTATATTATATCATTTACATATAAATCGGATTGTACGTGTATATTATTATTAGATAACACATTTTGTATTTTACTTTATATAAAATGTACGAGGATTAACGGGTAAAATTTTGACATAACGTACATCGTTCTTTCTCAGAAGATTCCGTAGTGATTCTTATTAGCAAAAATATTTTTAAAATGTTAATAATTCTTCAATTATTATCAGAAATTATAAATAAAAAACTTTTTGGGGGAATTAAATTTCAACAAAGTAAATAATGGAATATTATCTTTGTGTTCGATTTGAAGTGGATTTGGACTTTTAATTTAAAACCTAGATATAGAAACTTAAAACACTAAGATATAGAATAATAAAGTTTGAAAAAAGTTGTAATAAATCTATTATTTTAAGGAGAAATTAATTCTAAATTTTATAAGAAACAATACCATCTGTCAGTTTTGCGATAATTTTGAGATTTTATCATACACAGTTATCGATGATGTAAAAAGCGACCTAATTTTTCAGAGAATTAATTTCAAAGTTTGACGTTTTAAATGTGTGTATATTATAGGATAAAATGTGTTATGATGAAATTGATGGTTAGCGCGTATCAATTTTTTTATTCGGCTATTTATTAATAGATTAAGATTCTATCTGCTCTTTTAAAACGTTCAATTTTAAAATTGACACTTTGAAAAATGGGATAAACTGCTGTACGTGCGATATTTCTCGATACCATTGATATGATAAATAGACATATGATGAATAAAATTCAAAGCGTAGATAATTAATTATTTAATAAAGATTCAAAGTATCCTAAGATTAATGAGTGATAATTTATATTGGACGTAAAAATCTATGCTGCGATAGCTACGTATGATATACTTTGTTGCAATTTCGCTATAAAACATGAAACTTTATCACGTTACGAGAAACTCGTTTTCTTCGTTTTCGGCCGTTTATGAAGCAAGGATGAGTGTTCTGCAATATGAAAGGATTGTGCATAAGAGTCGGATTATGAGTCATACATCAGAATTGAAGATTTATTTTCATATATACAATGACGCGATTTCGCGTAATAATTTATAAAGCTTAATTCATATAAATAAGACATAACATATGACAGTTATTAATAAATTTGCTAAACTTTGCACGGCAAATAGAGTAAGTAGAGGCCTTAATTAATTAACTTGTCGAATTTAATTCAGCTTATTTCTTTCTTCAACTTGCTTTTAGATTCCGTTTTTGGTATCACCTCAAAGATGTTAAAAATCGTGAATAAGAGGTGCTATTTTAATAATAACTTTACGATACCTAATATGTGTATATTTTCTCGCGTATAAGACGGATTACAATCTTTTCAACGCGTTTCGTTGTGGGTGTTTATGCCTTGTTGAAAGACGGATCAAAGAAACAAATACGCGTAAATCCCACAGCCCGTATATGTGATTTTCTCCTTGAATACGTGCCTCTCGGTTCCACACAAATGATACCGTATCATTTTATTCTTTCCCAAAGCCCTCGACCACTTGACTTGTATGTGATATCCTGACCGAATATTACCGAGTTTCGAGCTTCGAAATCTCATAAAGAATAGCTTTTTCTCGCTTTTCTTCAGGTTCTCAATGTCTGAACGAGACTACATTCTTATTGAAGAAATATTAAAAAATATTAGGAATCATACGGCTTCTCCTATATGGACAGATTACAAATAGCGTAGGATAATCCGTGAGGGAGAGAGGAGGAGCGACTTTATTCTTCCTAAACTTTTATGATATTTCCGAACGCCAAACTTTAACACACTTGATATCGTATATAAATGAATCGCCGTAAGGCAGGCCGAGAGAAACAGAGCGGTTAAAGTTTTATACAAAGTTACGAGATTTGTAAGCATCACTAAACTTTTCGGAAATATATATGCGTGACGTCGTGTGTATTTAATCTAGATTGCGATACATTATCGTGCATGGTTGATCTGACATCGTACCATATGACAACTTTGAAAGCCCGCAAGTTTAATCGTTTACGTAAACTCGTAAGCTCCGCGATATCAACATTCGTACGAATCCTTACGAACATCTTCCCGAATCATAGGCATAAAGTTATAGCTCCAAATTATACGGTTTATAACGATCGTTGATGTAACTGTTTCTCTCTGTCATCTTGATCGTATCATGAAGCAACGAGCGCATTTGGAAATTACACGTTTGAATTTTATAATCGCGAAATGATAAGATCTCGATTACCGATATTTTATTTAATTATTTCAGTTTATTATAAACGGGGATGTATGTATATAACATTGTATTATTCGCTTTTATCATTATATCTGTTTGCATCCCTAAAATTTTTGAAACGTCTTTTACAATTGCTTATTGAAGAGCTTAAAAACTCTATTCGTTCTTCCATATTTTTGTCAAGGAAAAAAGGATTGATTCTAGATTAATTCAATAATCTGTAACCAAAAAAAAAAGATAATTTTAAATAGTTTGACTATTATGTTAAATTGATAAAGTTTTATACACATGTAGATTGAAGTATTGTTCGTAAGAGAGAAAAAAATACAGAAATAACGCACATTCTTTAATGCCACGCATTTTTTTATTAGATTGCCGCCACGAAAAGCTACTTCTAACGCTCGCTAATTATATTTATTTAAAAAAAGAAAAAACGACCGTGAGCTGCAGTTCCAGAGACTATTATAAGCAAGTATCTGCCTAATAGACTCTAAAAATGGCCGGCATGTGCACCACTATGACTTGATTTATTAAAGGAGTGCAGTTTCAAGTACAATAAACACGACACTAATAGAACCAATTAGACGAAAATTTTTATCATTAGATGCGCAATAACTACATGCCGAGCCATTTCAAAGTATGACGTCAAAAACGAGGAAAACCAGACAAACAATTCTTACAAGTAATGTCCACATAAGTGACTTCGCCAACGAAATAAATTTTGTGTGTCTTGTATCTTTTTTTTCTTTGCCAAAGACGCTAGATTTATTGGAGTTGCGATAGCGCGAAAGTAATATCTGATATAAAAAACTATCTGAAATTTTCCGGAATTTATTACACTTGTCAGGTTGTAGAATATCTCCATGTATAAAATAGAATCCATAAAATATAAAACTTTGCGAGCAAATTAACTTGATTGGAAGTGATTTAAAGAACATCAATATAAAGTATTGATATTAATCTTCCTATCTTCTAATATCAATCATTTTCGTTACTTCACGATGTTGGAGGTAAATTGGGAATAATTTTATACTCATTCTGTAGGACTATAGATAGTACTAGTAAAAGTATAGATGACAATAAAGATCATACGTAAAAAAAGAGACAGAGAAATATTGGGGAAGAAGGATTATAAGGAAGGATTATATATTCATTCATGTATGAAGTCGATAGTTGTGACAGAAAAATCGGTGCAGCAAAACATACATCAGGGATTCTGATTTTAAACCCAGTTTATATTATATATATATATATATATATATATATATATATATGTATATATATATAATAATCGAAGCCTCTCGAAACTTTATTCCAAATGAACTGTTAAATATATATATATTTAACAGTTCATTTGGAATAAAGTTTCGAGAGGCTTCAATTATTATTTCATTGTAGTACAATCGAAATTTATTAAGATTCATTGCCCTGTATTGAGAATTGTTAATTAAAAAATTGTTAATTAAAAAAAGAATCGGTAATATTTCGGGGTTTAAATAACGGCAATCCGCTTTTGATTTCACAAACAGCGATCTTGAATTTTCGGACACTGGAGAATAAGAATTAATTATGTCTCTTCAATCTCTTGTTATATCACTCTTTTTTACATGAATAAGAATAGTCATTATTTGAGCTACCTATTGCACACAGAAACATCTCGCGAATATTGCTATTAAAACAATATTTAATCTTACATTTTTTTAATTTCGACACATTGCTCTTTATATAATATTATATAGATTATATATAATATTACATAATATTAAAGACTAGATATATCAATGGAGTTATTCCAAATTTTTTAGATGCCTTTTTTAATTATGTTCTAATAAATTGTCTTACTAAAGTTGAATGAGAAAAACTTTTTGAAGAGAAAAGTATCTTGTAGAAAAGGGAAAAATACAAGATACATATCTGTGTTTTGAGAAATTACAAAAAAAAAGAGTCTTAAAAAGAGATTTCGTTTCAGTTTTTTTTTCTTTTTTGATTGTACATACATTTGTGATTGCTTGTAGTGGCGAAAGAAAATCTCGTCTTTCGATTCGCACCGTATTAATATTTCATGGTACCTTCGAAGATAGTTGCGCAGTCGATTACGTGATATGTATTATTCTGAGATATCAGGGCGAAGGGAGCTCGAAACATACAGTTGATGCTCTCAAGATATATACGTGTTTATGCGTATGCATAACGTCACATTCATGCATTAATGATTCAGGAGACTTCTGAGCGTAACATATGTGACATACGTCGATATATTCCATTCGTATCATATCTTTATGTATATCTATTACATATCTTTATACAGTATACATATATATATGTTTATTTTATTATTTTTCTTTCTACTTTTACAGCTTTTCCTCTAGTTAAGAGAAAATCATTTCACAGAGAGCTCACACATATAAAGTAATATATTTATTTAAAAACAATATTTATATACATATATATATAATTGCTAATTAATCTCTATAAATTAATTATTAATTCGATTTATTAATTGCAAATTTATTCTTACGATTCATGTTTATTATAATAATTAATATATCACTATTAACATTAATAATAATGTGATTAATGGTAACATTAATTTATATATACATGTAATATATTATTATATAATATATTATTATACATTTAACATTTTTTATATACATTTTAATATTAACATTTTATTAATTTTTATTTTATTAATCATTATTATTATCATTAATTTACTAATGGCACAAATAAAAAAAATATAATATATAATAATTATTATTTTTATTATTAAGGGAGTTACATATAATTTTTTTTTTTATTTTTTTTATAGTATCGATACTAATACAGAGAATATATTATATAATATCTATTAATATTTTTTAAATATTCTCAGCCATATATATATCAGCCATATACATATGTATATCAGTTTACAAAATATTCTGTTGCTTATAATATTGAATTTATAAGCACTATCGTGCTGTATCTATTCTATCGTACACAGTACATTAAATATTATTTTGTATTATATAAAAGTACGATCAAAGCTTATATATCGACGTTTCGATGACGATGTTGATTCTTTTGTAATCACTCTTAAAAGTGTGCGTCAGAACTGAAAGTTTTATAATTATCTTCGACCATTATCTTCCTTGAGTTTCCGATGTGTCAAAATGTCTGCTATCTGGAAATTTTTATCTGTTTTCTTGTCCGCATATTGTCATCTTAATTATTTCCTTGCATATATTTTTATAGCTGCAATTATTACATACTTTTAAAATGTATCGGCATGTAAGCGCAACGAAGACAGTAATTATATATATCGATACAGAATATATAAAAACGCACGTTTTTAGTATCGAGTTGCATTACTACTCGATGCATCGTCAATATTTACGTACGTGCAGTCGTCATTGGCGATAAGCAAATGCAAATAGTGTTACAATTGCTGCTACCCCTTTGCATTTCAATTTTGACCTTCAACTAAAATATGAGTGTATGTCAAAAATTAATTCAAGTATGTCAAAAATTAATTAAACTTAAATCCTGTTGGACAACGATATGTATAATACAATTATGACTCGATACAAAGAGATCGTTTTAATCCTTTCTGCTCGCAAACGCCGAGTCTCTATCTATTTTTAAAAATATTTAAATTGGATTCTATTTTTCATATAACTATATCTGTAGATATAACTATATATTTATTTAAGTTTTATTCTCTTAAATGGAATCAGTATGTTATCACTGGATAAGCAGTGGCTTTAGTTACAGTATAATATATTAGTATTACAAACAGTGAAATTTCATTGAAAAGAATTAGTTAGTGATATAGGGGTTGATTTTTTAATGAAATCTTAAATATGATATGTTTATTGATTCAGTTTGCAAGAGTATAATTTTAAAATCCAATGTGTAATTAATCGTGATTTTTAAAATTTGTTTTTCCTTCTTTTCTCTAGAAATTTATTTAAATATTTGCAGACATTTTGCAAAACTTGAGTGCATCTGCGAAGAAATTTAAAAGAGAGATTCTTCTATACAAATATATATACTAAGGCTGAGAGTATTTTCTTTTCCTAGAAAATTGTCTTTTATTCGTGTCTTACTTCTACTTAAACAAATTTTACTTTTTTAATATCGTAACACGAGTCTATGTACATGTATGTGGGCGCTCGGGGTAGAATACATAAAACGCGATTATTCGGTTCATCAATCAAGCGATAGCGAATCAGCAACAGGTTGCCTATTTGTCCCGGTATACGTGTACCCGCAATTGTGTAGACTCGTGTTCGTCGCATGCATTTATCCCTGCGAAATATGATTCGAAAATTATATTCGACGTTTACATACGCGTCTTGAAGGAATAGTCGAGATTCGCTCGTGTTAATCTGCCGCGCTTAATTGCCTTCTCATTAAATGTCTCATTAGATGTCTACTGCAGAATGTAAGTGAATAATATCCTTTAGGATATGTAATTAGAATATACGTAGAGAATATCTCTGTGTATGTGTGTGTGTGTGTGTGAAATATATTTCGTATTTTATTCAAACGATTTTCTTCTTTTCGCGCGTCAAAATCCCTCGAAAACCACTAATTTTTGGACGTTGATATGAACGATTTTTACTTCCCCTCAGGGGCTCACATCTCTGTCAGTACGGACTTAGCACAAACCCGAGATACCCGAGCTGCAAATTATTACTATGGCTGATAAGCGGCTTTAATAGATTTTATTG
Source organism: Lasius platythorax (assembly GCA_963971435.1). Lineage (NCBI taxonomy): Eukaryota > Metazoa > Arthropoda > Insecta > Hymenoptera > Formicidae > Lasius > Lasius platythorax. The sequence goes on along the minus strand of OZ020548.1, from coordinate 9,836,648 downwards.
TATTAACATCAACTGAAGAAGAAATAATCGGCTATGAAAGGGGATATTATTTCCCCTAAATGCTATTTCCACTGCTAACAGGCAGTATTCACCAACTGACGTATGGGTGAATTCTAAAGTAATCGAAGTTGCCATCAAGAAGGAGAAGAATGATTTTTATTATTTATTTTTGTTTATTTTTACACGAAGAAGCAAAAGTAACATTTATTCGACCATTTCAGCATCAAGAACTCGCATGAAACTATACGAAATTTGCGCGTGCGAGATATTTGTTTTTACGACGCGGCTCCTTTCGTATCTTACAAAGGAGCGAGAGGAAAATATATCAAATTTCTTTATCCTTTGACTATAATGTAAGCCTCTGTTTTGCTCTCACCCTGTTCGATTCTTCCCGACGCAAACGAAATAAAAACTATCGGACAGTCCGGGCACGAGCGTTCGTAACGCGATTTCTCCTCTCGCTTTGAGTTTGCTCGTATATATAAGGTCGTATTCTTCTCAATAAGTTCTATTTATCCGACGTTCTTTCAGATCAACTCTCCTCTGTAATGCGATGCACTCGCGTGCACTATCTTCCTTAGTCGACTCTTGTTTCTATTATTTCTCTCATATACACAAATTATTCAGCTTATATACCCTATTCAGCTTACATTCCCTGCGAAATACATATATATATATTTGCAGTATGATATATGATCTAGTTTCCACAGCAACACAAAATGTGTATAAAGGAACTATGTGGCATGCGTGACAATATGACATTTACACAAGTTTAAACGTATATAAAATTATAATTCACGGAAAGTAACGAGAAATGTCTTATATTTGATTAAAATTTAAGAAAAAAGGCATTTTATACAGCGATACACAAATGTTAATTAATTAAACTGTTATATTATTATCAATCAAAACATTTACTTTAATAATTCGCACACGGTGTAACGTTTGCATAGAGATCAATTTTAATAGCATTTGTATTATGTAATTGTTCATAATGCGGATGTTCATCGGATTATATTTGCTTTCCATTCAGAACACGTAAGCATTGACACGTAGACATCTAATGTATGGATGTTCAATCTTATAATAGGCTCCCCTGTCATTTGAGGAAATCGCATCGATATTCACGGGTCAATATATGCAAGCATTTATCTGTATGTACGTAATATAGTCGCATATAAAGCAAGACTGTCAGAAAATGCATAATTCCCGATTTATGACTAGATACGTCATTTCCTCCGAGCACATTGCGTTAATTTAAATCTATGCATTAATTTAACGATTTTTGAGAATATCTAAAACTTTGCGTCTCATCTCTATTAAATGTCTACAAAAAATAAGTTTTTCAAATAAATATTTTTTATAGAATTGTATATTTCAGCGCAATGAAATGACAAAATGGATTAACAATTAGGATATGATAAAATAACGTGGGACGTTATATGATACTTGTATATTCTTTTTTTTTTTTTTTTTTTTACTTCATTAACCCTTCTGTCATTGGATAATTTTTCACCTTTCCATCAATGTATGGATACCAACTGCGTGTTTTCGACACATTGCACTGCGACAATTTCTTTATAGCAGCTGCTGGGCATTCTTTTCCGTTATATTTTAGGAGATTTCCAAATACAAAGGCCCTTGCTTTGTACTTTATTTCGGACGCTTTGAGTACCCGTTCATTGACAGAAGAATTAAAGCGTAGGAGAAAACTAAAAAGAATACATTGTTAATCAATAACGAAACGATACATGCACATGCACATCCTTTTTTTATAGCCCAAAAATGATGAGCTCGACATTGATGATTCTCGTATCTATGACGACCATGGCAATCCTGTCCGGCGAAGCTTTCGCCGCGTTGCCCGCTCAATGTAATTCAGGTTTTCTCGAGGAACTTCCACCTAGACTGCGTAAAATCTGTATCGCTATCGCCAGAATATGGGATGCCAGGGAAATGAACGATTTCGTCGACGACAGAGGTAATCGAATTGTCAACTGAATCATTTATTTTATGTGCGTACATTTTTTGTGACGCAAATGATTCTTTAGAGTTAGAGAATAAAAAGTGAATCTCCCGCACACGTGTAATTTATATGTGCACGCGTATATTTTTTTTTATTTGTTTGCATATTAATTTATAATATTGTATTGATTGCTAAATATTTTAAATATATATATATATATATATATATATATATATATATATATATATATTATACGTTATTGCTCGTATTTTCGTATTTTCAAGTTGAAAAGGTAGATTACAGCGATGAGAAGAATAATTATGAGAAGAATAATCAACTTGCGTTTGAATTGTTTTCAGAATATCGAGAGAACTTGCCCCGTTATGACAGCAGTGTCAAGAGGCAAGACGTCGATCATGTTTTCTTGCGCTTCGGGAAACGACGTTAAAAACAACGGCCTGCTCTGTATTCGCACTAGAGATAAACGATCTCAAGTTCTCTTTCAATTATTCGATCGCCCCGTCATCGATTCGTAGGACATTTGCCGAATGTAAAAAAAAAAAGAAAGAATTTACAGTCACCGCACGTACGCGCTAAAAGACGAAATTACTCGATCCCTGTTATTAACGTTAATAGCCTCTTTGATAATTTTCATTTTTGCTGTATTTAAACATTAAGGGATCAAATTGGTCTTTTCGAGCGTCCTAGTGTTGAGTCACTGTGAAAGTAAGTATGTCTTGGATTTTAAGAGTTTTAGTGCAATTAGTTCTTTATATCCTCTCTTTGTTCGATAAAAGTCATGTGTTTATAGAGGGATCTTAATTAAATGTTTTATATCTTAACGCGTCTCTATTAACGGCCAATGTTCCATTTGTGGAACAAATTTTTTATTAAAGATTAATTTTATATGAAAGATTATTTTTGTAATATAAATATAATATCTTCTTTTAAAAACACAGTATTATAAGATTTTCAGTATTTATATAATACTCATATGTAATGCGCTCAAAAATTTTTATCTTTTTCACAAGATTAAAGAAACAAATTCCACGATATTCTTTTCGTCAATCTTAAATAATTTTACGTGCAATCGTGTTGATGTATCCTTAAAATCGAACGCTATTTTCACAATTCTATATGATCTCGCCACGAATAGAGAATGTAACCGCATTACACAACAAGTATATCATTTTAATCTACACTGTATCTCGTATGAATGTCTCGAATTTACTCGTCTATTAATTCCATGTCCTACTTTAACTAGACTTTACGATTAGATTAACATCGCCACTTTACGAATGTAAGAACGTAGGAACGTTGTGCCGTATCGATTTTCGCGCGACTACTATTTCCAATTAATCACTCTCATCTTCGCGCCGCTTGCGGGATAATGATTCTCTACATGAAAGTAAAGGGCGTTGTATAAGTTCTATACGCTATTTATTTTATAAATCAATTATTCCACGCTTCGTAACACGATCAGTGACACTAGTTACAATTAGTTTGAACGCGATATAATTAAATTAGGCATAAATTAAATTGAGTTAAAATCTCGGGATGTATATCAAGCAATAGTTTATAAATTCACACACACGCATTCATTTGCTATTTAATTTAATTTTGTTTATCCAAATAATTTGCTTTCAGTTATTTCTCTGTACAGGATGCAAAAAGTGGATACATAGCATTATTAAAGAAAATTGAGATACATTTTTCCTTAGTAAAAAAATATTAAAAGAGATTATCAAGCTTTTCTTGTAACTTTTCAACATTTGACATATCAAGTCTCAAGAGTAAAAATTTTATTAAAATAAATTTTACTGTAAATTGAAAGACAAATAATATTTTATTATTTATTTTTGTTAATAAAAAGTATCTTTAAATTTAATAACGCTATGCATTCACTTATCGCCATTTTTTAGAGACGGCATTTATTGCAAAGGAAGATAGAAGAAATATGAACAAGTGTACACAGCTATTTGAATAAATAAAGTACGAATTAAATAGTGAATGAAAATATATAAGTATAAATACCTTGCGTTATGTGTCCTGGAGTTGAAGCACTACGTTTCATTCGATCTTTATCGTTAATTGATTAATTCTACAGTCTTGTATTAAAAGACACGTGCCGAAGAGCTTCGATACATTAACACAAGTCTGTCCTTACAGACTGTTTTATTTTCAACGTCTCTACGTTCTCTTTTACTCATTGAATATATTTGCATAATTATATGTATATTATACTATATATACATAGTTATATGTATATTATCATGGAACGGACAAAAACATACGATCAATGTGATACATGCTAATTACATGTGAGATAAATAGTATAATTATTATACGCATATACATACATATATAAAGTGATTCTCTCAGAACACTTTTGTTGGTTACTATATTATATACATATATATATATATATATATATATATATATATATATATATATATATAATATTATACCATCCCTTTTCCCATCCGCTGCGCGTTATTAGGGCTGTTCTTGGCGTGCGCAATAGAAGATATTTTCAGTGTTCTCTAAATTAAGATATTAAATCTTTTGAAATTGTAAAAATGTTTCCTTCAGAGAAAATATGCACTGTCCATACTAAACAAATTGCTAATGCAACAAGACCTAGAATTTTATCAGGCAAATTGTAAGAATAGATATATGAATATGTATCATGTTTTTATCCATTTTTATCCATAAGTCGAATCCTTTATAATAGCCGATGAAGTAATTAACATACGGACTGTCTCAACATTTTGTTAAAACCGAAGACAAAAAAGAAGGAAAAGAAGAATGCTTCGAGCGAGATTAATTTCCAACGAGATTCGCGATTTCCGGCAGCGATCGATGGCCCAAACGGAAATCGAACTTTGCTCGCGAGCGAATGAAGGCGGGGATGAAAGAGAACGAAAACATCGAGAGTATCAATAAAAGTTAACTGTGCGAGAGGTCAGTAGATAGGTAAAAATTTATAAATTGAGATTATCGTCACAAGAGTAAATGAGACAATAAAACTTGCCGTCTGCGATTGATTATGTTTCAATGGAATAATTTGCTTCGCGATTTGGTATCACACACACACACACACACACACACACACACACACACATCTAAGAACTGTTATTATTTTTTCCTTTTTTTCTTACACGCATCCAATATATCGAACATAAGGAAGAAAAGCTCGAATTTTTCAGACCGGCAATGACGCGCAGACTCCGGAGATTGATGTCTCTCATCGTTATCGTCTTAGCAATTACCTGTGCGGCAATATTTGTTTTTCTCCGGTCGACCATCCTGCATTCTAAGTAGTCTTTATCGCGTGTAGGACGACAAAAAAGATCCTGTATCTCGCGTTCCTTAATTTAGCCCGCATGCATCCCTCGCATATTTTGTTCCCCTAATTGCGTAATTTATCTCATTTTATCCGCGCGATGACGAAGAGGCAAATTTAGAATCTAGAAATGTGTATAATCATGAGATAAAAGAATATCTTAAGAAATGAAAAGGTATCGACTCAAAATCAAAATTTATTTCTCACCTGGCTGTATGTAAATATTTTACATTTTATACAATTTGTGTTTTCAGATTATTTATATTTTTGATATATCTCGAAATATCAAAGGTTTATTTTATCTGGATGTATTTAAATGTACATTCATATTTGATAGTCTCAATTAATTTATTTGATATTTCACACTTAATATAAGGTCAGTGCAGGTAATTACGCCATAGCAGCTAATTACGCCACCTATATATCTAATTCTTTAATACATTAATACATATGTATGGCTTTAAATGACGAATGCTAATTGTGAAGGCATAGATACTAAGTTGTTATCAACAAACATTTTGCCGTTTTGTACTTTCAGTGATTTGTAGTAACAATTAAAACAAAAGTTGTTATCAAAAAATTAGCCACTATAAACTTTTGGCACTATACTCGCCGCTAATTTGCCGGCAGTAATTATTACATTTTAAATATTTACTAGCACTATTTTCGTAGCAAATTCGACGCTTTTTCCGAAAGTGTAATTGTATTTGTCATTCCATTTCATGTAAGTGCAAAAAAAGTAATTTATTTACAAAATTTCAGGCTGCTGGTAATTACGCCACTTTAAGAACTCATAAGAATTACTAACGAATTTGATCTCTATGTTTTGTATTTAGATCCGTTTTGATTGTGGCAGTTTTTTCGATATAAAAAATGAAACTTATACTTGATGATAAAAAATAAAACTTATTTTTGCTTATTTTTAAAAAATGAAATTTATAATCACAAAACACGTTTGTCTCCCCGTTCCTTTCTATGTGCTTTGGAATTGCGAATAAAATTTACATGTTTGTTGCAAAGCCTTGAGTTGGTTTTTCACGTAACGCCTCAAAATCATTTTATATGAATTTTTTATTGGCGTAATAAAAAGATTACTTTTAATTATGGTACACTTAATTTTTTCACTCGATCCTCAGCAGTGTCCAAAAAATCCAAAAGCTTAAGGTGGCGTAATTACCTGCACTGACCTTATAATTTATTTCAAAAAGTGACTTATTTTAGATATATGTATGTGTGAATTTTTAAAACTTGGATTTTTGTAAAGAGAATCATAGGAATATACATATATGTGATCTAAGTTATTTTATATGTTTATTTCGAGAAACTATTTGTAGGTAATTGTGCAAACATATTTTTATTTTATTTGCACATTTTTTGGTATATATAAATTTTCGTATACCTTTTTCCAATCTGTTTATATTTCCATAATAATATAATTATTAAAAATTGAATATTTATTAAATGTAGAATGGCTGAAATATATTTCTATTACCAAATTTTAATGCGATGTAAGGGATTAAAACAAAGAATATTCCACACAACTCTTTATTAAAAGAACAGTCTTTATAAATAAAAACAATTTATTCCTTACTTATATTTAAGTGCGGTTAATACGGTTCACTCAAAGTGACATATCGCACAATATCTTCCATTTATCCCGACTAAAGTTTAATCTGAGAACGGTCGCCTCGGATCACTATGAGTCGGACTACCATGTTTTGCCCTCATTTCGTACAAAATGTTTTATAGCATATAAAATATATCGTAGCAGCGTAGCACGATATTCCAATAAAACATTTATAAAAAAGAACAAACAAAAGGACGCGCGTTAAGACGACCAAATTGAGTACCGCGCCTTAAAATCACTTATTTGTTTCAACAGTTTATTTATTGATTCCACAATTAAAGAGACTTGTAAAATTCATGAAATAAAGGATGAAAATAATATATATGCGAATTGTAAGGACGCGGCCGTTCTTGGATTAATAAAAATTTTTATACAATTAACAACAAAACTTCTTAAAGATTCTTTAGAAATAATTTAATATTAATAACATAATTTAATTAATAACAAGGAAACAAACAACAAACTTTGACTAGAGTTTAATCATCCACATGTACATTTTTCGACACTCGGCTCGCGTGCCTCAATCATTTCTTCATCGACTGAGCAAGAGATAAATATAAAATACAATTTGTACGTATTATGTTTAGACAGTGTCAGATAAAAACTTTTATCTCAATACTCGAAACATAACGTACAACATTTTGTTGCAATTTGACACATCTTGTTGCATTGATATTGCGACGAACGTATTTATTCGAGATTCTGATATAATTGTAATAAATACCATTTATGCTATACGATTCTAATATGCTGAACAAACATCGAAACAGATTCTTCGTAATTATCATTCTTCTACATTCCCTCGTTAATTACATGCTTATTTCCAAAACATGCTTATTATGTACACAATAAGTATTCGCAGAATTAAATATCAGCAATAATCAATGAAAGAATCGAAAACGCAAAAATCTTAACGCTATTATTATATTATTGATGTGTAGTTGTCGAAGATTATAAAAGTTATTGATATTGCTTTTAAAATGTATATCGATTTTTTTTAAATTATCCATTTTTTGTCAATACTTTTTTTTATCGTGCTTTAACAGATGCATTATGATTTATTTTTAATGAATCACTTTATAAGTTTAATTTTTTAAAACAATACTTGTTTTATTATTAAATTTGCAGATTCTGAGGATTCTAAATTGGAGAATCGCGATCTATTAGCTATATTTTGTATAAAGCAGGAGAATATTTTATTCATGGAATTCTTTCTGTATGATTTCAAAATTCTGCATAATGTTAAAGGCACCTAGTGATCAAAACTATATTGATGTAGGAAATAGATTAATTGTTTCGTATATCCTGCAAATCCGATTGCCTTTAGAATAATTCTAAAGTTCTATAAAAAAACTTAATTTAATCCTATCATATTGTGTAAATGTTTGTTTTGAACAAAGGATGATAATAGTGTATTCTACAGATTAATACACTATTTATTAAAAATGGTTTGTTATTTATAATGCAATCAACAAAGACGACAAATAAATTATTATATATTTCTACAAATTATATATATATATATAATTAGTATTATTAGTTCAATTTAGCTTCTTATATGTAGAAGTCTTATGTTTCTGATTATACTACCAATAACAAACCACTTTTATATAATCAAATATTTATTGAATTATTATTAAAAAATTGAAGGTGTTTTTGTACAACTGGAGAAATTGATGCGATACATATATCACATATAATATATAAAAGATATATGTATCGCATTTATGTATAACATGATGAGAGAGTTATGAAAGTTATGTATAACAGTATGAGAGAGAAAGAGATTAACAATGAAGAAGATAAAATTGTGTTTAATTAATTATTAGAGAATTTAAATAGAGAATCTAATTATAGATATCACAAAATCTATAATAATAGAGATTGATAATATGCCTTTGGAGCATATTTCATTACATTGTATTATTTTTATTCACAAAAAAAAAAGAATAAGATAAATATATTCGTCCCTTGGTAAAATAAATAAATGACAATATAGACAATATAGATTGCAGCGAGAAAAACATTGTAAAACTAGATATTGCACAGTACATTAAAAGTCTTGTAGAGTCAGTAATGAATTAGTCCTACCCATAACAATATTGTGTGTGTGTGATGTTGGCATTTAATCAAAATTGCTGAATAAATCCCAATAATAATCATTTACGGTGGCGCTGAATGTGGAGGCTGGGGTCAGCAATTTGAAATGGTGCTATGTTTCTCATCCGCGTAATAAGATACTGTTACAACATCGCCACCTACGTTAATCAAGCATTGACCCTGAAAAGATATTTTTTACGAGATATACGATAAGCGTGCGTATTAATCGTGAAAAATATGCATTCGATTAACTAGTATATAAATAATTTTTTTTTAATATACAAATTAATCTGCTTATAATTTATTAATTATAATATTAATATTCCTATTTTAAAAAGAGGGCGAGTTATCAACAACAGAACACTTTAGTATTTCTCGTATTTCAGGATACATTAAAGCAAAATAATATTTTTACTAACTTGATTTTTGTGAGGGCTGTGAAGAAGCACGCATTGAGTCATAAAGAACGCTACCATAGCATTACCTCCCAATGCCGTAATATGCGCGCGAACAATCGCCAAAACTTCCATCACAAAGCTATGAGTAAAACCACTCAGTCCACCATTCTGTAACACGTCATTGTCAGAATCGTTAGCAGTTGCGTTTATAACATTCTGACGAGACTGAAAAACGCGATTCTACATAAAACTCACTTCCCGTATCGATGTACTTTCACGAATGAAGAAAAAATTTAGATTGCCTTGGTATCTCTCTATCCTTCCACCTGGCAGGTAAGATAAAGGTGTTATATCTACTCCGTATCTTCCTTTCAAAGGCACCTATAATAAATTAGTGACATTTTTATATCATTAACGCTTAACAAGTAATTTCGTTAAGGAAGCAAATATTGAAAGTGTCAGAAAACAATCAACTTCTGATGTATCACAAATTCGATATTTAAAATATTCTAAAAGAAAAATTCTCACATGTTTACGTCTATGAGTGGTAAATGATTTTAAACGTAAAGGTGAGCGTGGTCTTGGTTTTTGTACTGGGGCAGCACTCAAGATTGTGGGATTTCCTATACATGTGCGTGTTATATTGTCAGATATCGCATTGTTTTCTAGATGATCCTCGTCGAGACTGAATATCATATCACTGTCATCTGGAAGAATACAATGGAATTATGCGTTTGAAGTGTGTTCTTTAGAGAGAATTAACACTTTTCAAAAAATTCTTAAATAACATTAGATATTCAGACAATAAAAAGCAATAATTTTATATGTATATATATGTATTGTAATAATAATTTGGAATGAAAATGTTAATATTTGCGAAGAAGAATTGCTCCAAATAGTACCTGACTTTTTTACTTGATCCTTGCTCTGGGAACGACATACAATTTTCCTTTTATATTTATTCGCATTCAAAGGTTCTCCCAATCCAAGCGCCATACCAACGACAGTCAATTGTATCTCGTCTTGCTCAGGTAATGCTACTTTAAACTGCATATCGCACAGAGCGCAGGGAACCATCCTTCTTAATTTAAAATATAAGGACTGGAATAAAGCAAGAGAAACGTTTTTTGATCAAATAAAAAATACTTAACAATTTCTCCTTGCAGAATATATTTTCAACTGTAAGTAAATATAAATGAGCAACTGCGTAGAGTAAAAAGATACATTCCTAGGAAACATTTTAGAGACGAGAGATCGTACCTGAAGCAATCTGGCGAAATATTTCGACGGCATTGACGCGAATTGTCCTGTAGGGATCTTAGCCCTCGAGACCTGTGTGAACATTTGTAGATTTCTAACGATTTCCAAATCTTCCAGACCAGGTATCGTCTGCGTATTAACGACGTGAAAGTCATCAGGCGGTCTGTTGTCCATCAGCGACGATATCCGATCCATATCCTCGATGTCGTCCACTTCCAAGACACACGCGTCGCGAGTGCCCAGTCCTAGGTCAAGTTCCGGCAGATCCTCGTCCGATTCGTCTGTATCGGAAGTACTCGGAACGCGTCCATTTTCCACTTCCTACAATCGCGCGACGATATTATAATTAACGAAGGAATTTTCTAGCACGGTATTCTTTGATATTGAAAACTTGGGATTAAGTCCCACGTACGTTGACTCCAATTGGTTTCAGATGATAAAATTCTCTATTCTTCTTCACCGTCTCTACAATAGACTTTTGCATTTCCGCCAATTGCTCCTCGTTGTGCCACGAATTGCCGGACGCTATTTGCGGAATGGTAGGCGGCGGTAGAGCCGTGAGATAAATCGCGGTGCCTACCGCCATGCCGATTATAAACCGTTCTCCCACAGAAACCTGCAACTTGAGGCCGAAGATCGCGTTCATGCCTTTAATCTTCAGCTTATTCAACAGCAAACTGTGGAGCTCGTATTCCAGAAAAGGCAGACAATCGGATATCTCCTTCGCGTTCAACTCGCCCCGCAGATCCTTCTTGCTCTTGCACACGGTAGCCTGTATGAAGCAGCCTCTTCCGGTCGTCGGTATATTCGCCGGCACTTCTATAGTGGTGAACATCACATCCGGGACCTTGGCGCGTTTGCATATGGCACACTTTGATACGTTAACTCTAAATGGCACGCTACTCTCGCTGTAAGGAAGATGGCACAGATTGCATCGTAATTGTGATTGGCCGCACGAGCTCTCGTGCTCGTTGCTCTCGGAGAAACGTCGGTGCAGCTTCCCGTTCAGCCGTTCCGAATGCGTCACGGCGGTCACCGCGTCACCGTCGACCTTCTCCGTCGCCTTCGTCGCCGACATTGATTTTTGCTGGCCCTTCTCGCGGTCCGAATCGACGGTGGCCGCGGATACACCTTGCTGGAGCTTATTCAGAACGACGCTGTCCGGATCCTGACCGGAATTATGAAAATTTATGACCGCCGCTGTACCGGAAGCGCTCAGGACGCACACATCGTCGCTGTGAAAAGAATATCGCGTGTATCGACAATAATGTAACGAGATGAAAGATCAAGAATTTACAATCTCAGAGAGAACACTGTTGGATTTTTGCAAAAGGTTTATCCGCGCAGATTAGACAAAAATGGGACCTTACCATATACTAGTTTCTTCTTTGTAGCCTATAACAACGTTGCAAGCTAACGCTCTCGCGTGTGATCTAACTTCCATCCTGATTTCGGTCCACCACGCGTCACGGCCCTCCGGTTCCTCCAAATTACTTATCCTCTCGATTAATTTCACGGATCTCGAGCTCACTAGGCCACCTATTTCCATCATAAGATCATCAGTTTGTTACGAGCACTTGATTGCACTTAATAAACTTTTATACTTATTTTTAGGATCAATTATTTTCTTTAATATGTAACGTTAAAACTGGATGGACATCAGATTAAAAATGTGTGATGTTGATGAAGGCTTATTCATAATAAGTAAGTATAATTACCTATATGTAATATGAAGCCAGGTGGATAATGTTGCATTGTGATGAACGGATACTCTAACATTTCCAACGCGTCTTGATTCATAGATCTAACCATCGCAGCCGGTGTCCTTAAAGGTCCCGCCATCGATCTGTCACTGCTGCCGAGAGAGTTACCTGAGGCACAACGTGATCTTTTCATCCTGTTTCTCTTTCTTTTTCGATCAAATTAACTGAGAAAAAACTAGATCCCAATTGCAAGTATATCAATAACGAGTTGAAGTGAGAAAGATTGTTATACAAATTTTCGTATATAAAAATAAAAATTGAAAGGAAAAAAAAAAACAGTAATTCTCTGATCGTGTATAATTGCAGCGTACAACTTCGGCGATCAGAGAGGTAACAGGAAGACGTTCACTCTCTTATCCTTTTTTTTTTTGGAGGAGGAGCTCACCTTTGGGAGTAACACTCAGATCGGAATCGCTCGATCTTCGATGAAGCGGTACGTTGGCGAGGGTTCTGGTCGCCGGTGACTGGGACATCTTCACCGTCATCGGGGAGACGGCCGGAAGCGGGTAGGACGGACTGACGGACGCCTCGTCTTGCTGCCTAAGATCGGGAGAAGGACGGGACACACACGTGTTGTGAGTCATATTAGCCGTGTTAGTGGGCTTACAATTAGTGCGATCGATGTGACATGAATCTTTCTCTAAATTACAGATTGTGCTGATGGTGGTGCGTTTGCGAGTATCACCGCCGTTGACGGATATCGCGGATATTATGCCGTGGCTGCTCTTCGGCAATTGTCTCGCGATCCCGGCCGAGTCCCGGTCGAACCCGGCGGGAACCGTTGGAGAGAGCAGAGCGACTCGCTTCGAACCGCGATGATCGGTTAAATTGACGAGGGAGGAGTCGCAGGAACGGGAAGTGGCGTGAAGGATCGAGACGATCGGCCGCGAGGAGAGATAATCGGGGCTCGAGCGGACGCGCGGGAGAGGAACGTTCTCTCCGCGACGTCGTCTGCGCGACGACGTCGTTCGTCTTCTGGGTGTACCGCGCGAAGGAATCTTCTCGAGCGAATTCTCCGACGTATTCGCGACGACTCTCTTGTGCACCTTCCTCTCGCGCTGCTTCCTCCTCTTGCTCCTCAGGGACACGGCTCTCCTACCGTGACGGGTCGCACGCGAGGTGGTCGACACCATCAGCCTCGTGTCGATCAGCTCGATCAGATCGCGCATGCATCTCCGTCTAACGGCGACGATCGCCCTCGCGCGCAGTTCTTCCTTCGATACGCTGGCGCGTGATAAATCGGACGCCGGAGGTAAGTCGATTATCGTCGAATTATTTCTCTCTCTATCCGCGCTCACGTGCTCTTCCGTTTCGGCGGGAGACGGAGATTCGAGTTGCGGCGCCGATCGCTCGATCATTTCGTGTAACGAATTATCGAATCCGAATGTGATGTCATCGCTGTGGTACCGCTTCTCCGTCTCCAATCTTTCGAACGCCTTACGTCTCGCGTCGTCGATTTCTCGCTCATCCGATGAAGAAATCGCTTTCGGAACAGAGATATCGCTCTTCGCCAAGCTGTGCGAGATCGTTATATTAGAACTTTCATCGTTCGACAGTCGTCCGAACGCGTCCATAGACGTGTCCGAGTCTGCGCTCTCGTGAATGTCCACGGTGATTACAGGGATCGCGTTACTTCGTAGCTCGATATCCTCCGTGCTCGCTAAATCCAGATTCGACGACAATTGACAATTCATTGCTACATCCGAGTCTATTTGCAGGGTGGAATCCGTGCAGCTTTCCGCGCTAGAACGAACGGTGATGGGAATTGTCTCCTGAAGACTGGAAGACGAGTCCGCCGCTCTGTCTCCGTCGAGCGAGTATCTTGAATCGTCCAAGATATTGTAACTGGCGGTGCCGTTCGACGATTCGTCGCCCGAGGAGTTATCGTCGTTGTCGTCGTCGTCGTCGTCGTCGAAGGAGGACATCTCCATCTCGTCGATGGTCGACGATGCGTCGACGTCCTGTCGCTGTTCTTCATCCTTGACGTCCGCATTTTCCTGAAGATTCTCTCTACAGCACGCTCCACTTGCTTCATCGTCGTTCGTCGTTATCGACTGTTCGTCGCTGGGAAAGATCAAGGTAGGATCATCATTCCCGACATTCTTCAAAGGCATGTTCCGTATAGAACCGATCAGTAAGGCGGCCATTATGCTAGTTTTGGTTTCATTGCGATTTCTCTCCCTCTTAGAATTCACGGCGAGCAATCGGGTCGGATCCGCGTCGGAATCGGACTGCACGGCAGGATGATTCTCTTCACCGACCGAGTCAAATTTGCCACGCAGGTGCTTGATTTGTTCGGAGAGTCGGTCTCTCGACGGCTCCCTTTTAACGGCGGCGTCTTCCGCCGTCAGCATGGTACGTATGGACCTCACCGTCTCGTCGATCAAGTTCCGATTAAGTTCCGCAGACGAGGCGAGATCTGAACCGCTGGAGATGGCCGTCCTCAGATTCATGGCGCTCAGAGTGTTGCATCGGAGAAACGGTACGCGCTTGCCACGTGCTTTCCTTCGCGTCCCGGTACACCCAGGAGTCTCGGGTATTTTCGTTGCGCGTTCTAGGCGCGTTAGCGACGATAAAGAGCTCGCGTAAAATGAAAGACCCCTATTCATGGGTATGCGCGCGGGATACGAGGCGGGAATAGAAATGGGAATGAACGACGCACTGTCCTCGGCATCTAAACGTTCCGTTCGCGCTTTAGTGCATGAGGAGAACGCGAATGCGATCCTACGCAAACGCATGCGGGTATAGGAAAGACAGAAAAATATCCATTAATCTTTCTCTAGGAAAGTTCAGCATGAGTAGAGGCAACAACGAAATGAAGATAATTTGATTCGAATCAGAAAAGTATAATTTAAAAAGTATGGAAATATTTTTTACTTATTACGTAAAAAAAAGATAAAATCGAATCAAGATCAAATATAAGATCAAACAAAGTCAAGCTCAAGTGAGTATCAGCAGCTTATCGCGAATGACGTCAAGTAATTTGGCTTGATCTGTTCGTGACACCGAAATGATGTACTAAAATGACGAAAAGCAAAATTGAGGATAATCGATAGAAATATAATATCACATAATTATACTCTCTATAGATTAGATGATTTGTTCGATAAATTCGACTCGCCCATATCTATCTGTCAGAAAGTATTTTCAGCCGCGAGAGATGTCTCAGCCATAAAATAGAAGGGACTACATTTCCTTGTACGAAATTCTCGAAATAGCTGGTTCATGAGCGCCAAGTTTATGGTCGGTCTGTTACGAATTGGCGACACGATTAATTGGCTCGCACGATTGCCAGACGCAATTTCGTGATAATTTTACCGTTTATCGTAATGATCGAACGTGTAATTGTATTCGAAGTATCATCTATTCCGATATAATCCAATGTTGAAGATATAAAAGTACTCACTCCTCGATGTTGACATTATCGCAAGGGAAACCGAGAACATCGTGCAATTTTACGAGCGTCACTGCTGTTCCTATGCCTCTGGCAACGATACCGGATTCACCTTCCAGGTCGAAGTTTTGCAGATACCTGATATTGAATTAGACGTTAATTAAAGTAATCGGATACTCGAAGCATCTTAAATCAATGTCTTATATAAAACTTCTTGAGCAACATTGACGAAATAATAAAATGTATCTAGAGAATTGAAAATTTTATTCTAGAAAAAAAGAAGAGATATACCCAATCACAGCATTTCCACCAAGATCCAAGGCTTTCAATCCAATCTTCCTTTGGACTTCTCCGCTTAATTTAAAAAATAAAGTCTGTCGTGCCTCGTTTGATGCTCTAGGCGTTCTTATTTTATCGATCCATTTGTATTCAGGATCGTCGCTAACTACAAGTTCTTCAACAAATCCATGTATCATTTGTGCGTGATATCCGTATGGTATGTTTGGTGCTAAAATATATATCTTGACTATATTTGTTATATTTATAAATCTCTTTCAAATACTATTTTTATTAATCCTACATCATGTGTGTATATATAATCAATATCATAAATTTACAAAAAATAATACTTCATACAACAAAAAAAATGAATTGTGAAATCAATCCACTACTGTCTATTGTTCCTCTTAAAAGCGTGCAAATTTACTTAAGAATATGCTTACAATAAAAGAATTGTACCCCACACGACGACTGTCTAAACTTGTTAAAATCAGAGAACAACTCCACCTTGAGAATAATATTCACTTCACCACGTATGCCATGCATTGTATCATATACAGGTATCCATCCGGTCATAACTGATCCTGTAGAAGCAATGTACAAACAAAAAAAGAATATTTGAGAAATAAAAAATGTGATAAATATCTGTCATATTTCATATCATTTATATATATATATATATTACCTTGTGAACCAGCACCGGTATTCATAGTTGCTTCTAGAGTCCAAATATTTTTTACTGGAGGCAGCATACCAGGTAATAATAATGGATTCAAGTTTATGTAAACTTTGCCTATCGCATCATTCGCAGAGTACGTATCATGATCCATTAATCTGATTTGCAACGGTTCGTCCTGCAACTCTGCATCGTCAACTTCAAATCGATACCATTCTGAATTCCATTGCGGGTTCAATGATTTTCGACATACATCCGTCTTGTATGTTATAGTGCCAAACTTTAGTTCCACATATGCGTCTGTTGTATCACCCGAACGATCCATGACTGGTAAATTACGACCCGCCAATATTTTCACCTTTATTTTTCCAGGCATTGTGTCGCTTTAGTATGCTACAAGTAATCTGCAACAAAAACACATTCATGAATGAAATTCAATCGCATGCATTATGTTGTGTACAAAAGATCGAAAATCACATGTCAAACACATGTTATTCATATTATTGCACAACGAATGGCATTTAACGTTTTATTCCTACTGGACGTAACACTCTGGAAGATTTTATTATAATTTTTAAATAACTTTTCAAAATTCAAAAGGCAGAACACACTCAAAAATAGTCATTTATTCGAATACTGTGATATCATGTGATATCAGAGTATTATGAGTAGAATGATAACAGAGAAAGAGTTTATCACATTTTATTAGCGATATATCACTACGTCCTGAACACTTATATATGCATTCAATGACATTTCGCGAAAAATTTAATCATGAACATTTCGTATTATGAATAATTATATTTTCT
This sequence comes from Lasius platythorax, assembly GCA_963971435.1. NCBI lineage: Eukaryota > Metazoa > Arthropoda > Insecta > Hymenoptera > Formicidae > Lasius > Lasius platythorax. Next base: position 9,819,030 of record OZ020548.1, on the reverse strand, counting down.
CGATCTTTTCCATCGATAATCAAACGTTTATATATATCTTACTCTTTATAGAAAGTTAAATTACAGAGGAAAACACAACTCCGGCGAGACACATGACAGCGAGTTTCAATGAATTCGTCACGACACGACTGAATGAATTAAGTGCCACAATTATATTAATAAGCCAATGAATTTAACCACCGTCGCATTCTGTCTGGCACGCGTGATCTAAAAATATACGTGAATCCAAAATTAAACTGTGTGTTGTTACAGATATCCTAACGCCGACTACATATAAAATGTTTGTCATTTCAGCGGCAATATTACATTGCGACTTGCTGTCGTGAAATTCGAACGAAAATAAAATGATGCATATAGCACGCATCTGATCACATGTATCGCGAATCGCGAGTATGGTTTTTAGATTTTAGAAAGAAGCTCGGTGTTTTTTTGCGGAAAGCTTACCAAGTCTCGCTTAACACTACCATCTACATCCATTTCAGAGACTAAAATTTAGTTATTTTCTTTCCTTCCGACTATCGATAAAATCAACGTTTTGATTAACGACTACGCCGTTACCTTCTCGCTCGAGTCTCGCTGAATGAATGACGTGACGTGTATAACTCTACCCCCACCAACTCTACTTCAGCTCCCCTCCACCTCGCTTCATTCATAGTACCACGGCAATTGAGGCGCGCAGCCGCAGGCGGGTTAGGTTAGGTTAGGTTAGGTTAGAGTTGGCGCGCTGTGGTGGGAGTCAGCGTGCGTACGCGCTACGTTCCACAGTCTCGTGTCTCGTCGTCATTCATACAGCGACACTCGAGCGAGAAGGTAACGGCGAACGCGCGCTCGATACGTTGCGTATTCTCATGCGCGTAATATATCATACGAAATGCGATTATTCTGTACAATTATAATAATTAGCAATTATCAGCTCGCGCGATCGTTATTTTAAAATGCTTGTATAATTTAATATTCCGCGTATGTATATATGTCATATTAGTGCGAGAAATAATTCGACAATACTTACAATTAGCGTTAAATATATATATTTCGTCCGATGTTTTATCGTTCGATTTATTGAACGCGTAGTAAAACAAACGAAACGCAGGATCAAGTAATTAAAATAAAGCTCCGTGACACATCAATCGATTAATAAATTGCGCGATTTATCTTATAATTTAATCATTGATTTACATCAAAGCTATCTTTTCTCGCGTCTTGGATATTTTCTTTGAAAGTCTGCGCAAAATGCGCCAGTAGTCCAAATACTTTCTTCTACAATTAAGAGACGATCCATAACTTTATTAATGACTCTATTGTTTCCGTTACTTAAAACTTAATTAAGCTCTGTAATTGCATATCAATTATTAAAAATAAATATCGCACAATTAATCGTCGCTAATGAGCCTCGTCTGGTCTAAAAAGTTTCTAGTAAATTTTATACGGATATTTTGAACATTTTCGTGTAATGTACCATGTAACAAATTATTTTTTATATATATATACATATACTATATAGTTCAACAAAAAAAAAACACAAGAACAAGGCAAGTCGACAAAAGATATTTAAAAGTAGCTCTTTCTTACAGTTTTAACAAATTTCTCCAAATTGTGACGTAATGAAGCAATTTGGAATCCGGAATCGTATTTGAAAAAACTATGAGAAATTGCAGGTCTTGTTTTTGTGTTAAAAAAAAAGTTATTTTTTGTTGAACTGTGTATTTAGCTGTTTTGATTGTACTTTAATATTTTGAACAGTGCATAAATAATAGATATACAAGAAATAGATAAATAACCGTTTGTATAATAAGAATTTATTACACACATTTTCAAAATTTTTTATGAAACGATACAAATATTAATGTAAAACACATAAATATAAAAAATGTTACAATCTGGATATAACTAAATAATTAAATAATCGTAAATTATCAAGAATATTGTGTGTTATAAGAAAAGATTACTGTAATTTATAAAAATTGGCAATAATATCTATATAAAGATATATGAAGCATAATGAAGCTTGATGAAGTTAGCATACGTCATATACAAATAAGGAATATTTTCAGATTAAGAATATTTTACAGCAATACTTGATAAGGGCCCGTACCCAAGGGCCGAAACGTTGTGTTAATAATTTTTGTATAGACCAGTCAGGTCGTTTTTTAATAAATTTTATATATTTTTGCTCATCACTGGCGACTTCATTTTAATTATTTGATATTAAGAATATTTTGTTAAAATGTTCATTTAATAGCATATAATAATAGAACAAAAGGGCTCTGATATATAAATACAAACGCATATTAAGATTAAGATTAAGAGCATATGTTGTGTTCACATATTTACTAAAGATCTAATTGCTCGGATAACTTTAACTGTTTAGTTGCATCCAGATTTTAACTATTACTTATTATTCGTTTTATATGCACTTGTTGAAATTGTCATTATATTCTATGCCTGCATACAAAACATAAACTCATCAGTATGAACGCAATCCAATAGCAGTTATCAATATATAGTTAAATGTACTGATGCACTGCTTAATGGTTGAAATATTGCAATTATTTTACTATCTGAAGAAAATCAAGAGTTTCTGAGATTCGCGTATAATAATAATTTTGTGTATGTAAGACGGAAAAATAATATTCTAAAATATTAATTATTGCCACAGTTTATAGAGTCTTCCGGCTGACATACTTAGAATTTGATTGTGCCTTGTTGAATTTGATCATAAATCTCTCGTGTCAATAGCTGATAACCAAGCTTCGCGTCTAAATAATATAGCTTGTCTTGTATTTTTTTCGCGTTGTACCCTTCTTCTTGGAGATCTTTTTTCTTCAACTTAAATGTTCCTAAATCATGAATAGATATTTAGCGCTTATTTTATATAATTTAATATGGTAACATATCTTTTTCGCAAATATTTCATAATATACGAAACAAAAACCATTGCATAAAAAATCGCGCGCGTTTCGTGATTTAATTTCTCACAAATTTTTCAACGTGATACAATAATCTACTCTAATCAGTTAGAGCTAATATGTAGCTTGAACATACTTGTTTTTCTGAGTCAATAATATTGAATTTATACGTAAACGCGTACCTGTGAGATCAATTTTCGTCAGAATCCTGACAAATTGTGGCCTAGCATAGGCGGGTAATTGTTCCTTAATGTCGACAGTTAATTTATTTACATCCAATGTTCCATTTTCATCGTAAATTGCAGCCATTCCTGCTTTACCTTCAACACCTCGAATCTATCGACAATCATATCTTATTACATTGCTAGATTATTGCATTAGCGTGTCGATATTATAAAAAATTATTTGGAAAACAATATAGCAAAATTTATTTATTTTATTTATTTTTTTATTACCTCAACGCCGTATACTATGCAATCTCGATAGTTGATGAGATTGCTGATTATTGCTTCAATTTCAGAAGTCGATACATTTTCTCCTTTCCACCTAAATGTATCGCCCGTTCTGTCCTTGAAATACAAATATCCCAAATCATCGGCCACGAGGATGTCTCCTAAATAATTAATCAAATTCATAATATTATATATACATATTAGAGAGAGAGAGAGAGAGAGAGAGAGAGAGAGAGAGAGAGAGAGAGAGAGAGAGAGAGAGAGAGAGAGATTTTTATCAAATATTCCTTATCAATTCATAACTAAGAACGTTTAAATTATACTGGAAATATATATGTAGTTCCAAATTCGCTTTGATATGTAATGAATAATAAACAAAATTTTGCACCTGATAAGAAGGCAGAATCTCCTTTTGTGAAAATATCGCGAACCACCTTCTTCTCAGACGCTTTTTGATCCACGTATCCTAAAAATGCCCTGGTCGGATTGTTTGGTAAAATCTTTCCAATAAAGACACCAGGTTCATCTATTAAATGAAAGATTAGTTTGTCGTAGCATGTATAGAACCCCGAGAAAAATAATGTGCTTAACAATATTAATTAAAATATCCCTTGCTCGAGTCAGAGGAAATTCGTTAGCCTAATACAGGTTTATCGTAATACAGTTTTTGACTAAATATGTTATAAATAAAATTTTAGATACCAAATGAATGTCAAATTGAATATTTTTTTTCATTTCGCGTTCGTTAAATCTGGGTATATTAATTATCATAAATTAAGCTTATTGTATCACAACACTTACTTGGTTCACAAACTTGACACAGCCCTTTAGCATTACGTATAGGTTCGCCATCTTTATCTACTTTAATAATAGATATAGGATATACCGAAGGAATGATTCTCGAAATGAATCCGACTGCTCCCGTTTTATTATCAACGTTCACTGAAAACAATACCGACCAATTCTATAATACTTTTAAAAGAAAATTGCCTCGATAAAAAATAATATTCTGAAACGTTGATTTACAAAATATTTTGTACTAACTAATATTACTGTTGCCTTCGGTAGCGCCATAAAATTCAAGCACTTTTGGAATATTGTACCGTTTTACAAATTCTTCCCATATCTGCGGCCTTAGCCCATTGCCAAAAATCATTCTAACGTTATGCTCCTGGTCCTCCTTCTTAGGTGATACTGCCAGGACATACCGACACATTTCGCCTATATATTGCGCAACCTGATATTTTCCAAAATTTTATCGAATATATAAATATGATGCGATTTTATATTTAATAAAATATTTTATTAATGATTTGTGAATCTAAGCAGAATAAGACAAACGACAAATACTAATTATACATACTATTAAGAACGATTTAACGATTCACACACACACAAACATATACATATATGTATACAGATAAGAGAATGAGAATGATATAAATTATTACAATGTGTTTAGAATTATCTAATAAATTTAACAAATTAAAAATTACTCACGGTACATTTGTATTTCAGACAATCGCTGAAGTATGCGCTGGCTGAAAACTTTTTTCTAATTACTGTAGTATGTCCAAATAACAAAGCTTGTCCAATAGCCATTACTCCACCAGCAGTGTGATACAATGGCAGAGGTGTGTAAACTCTATCCGAATTACGTAAAAAGCCTACGTAGTGCACAGCAGCCGCGATAAAGATATATCTAAGGGAAAATATGATATAATTTCTTTCAATCTTGATATTTATCACTTTTTGAAAAATGATAGGTCTTTATCATATATCCATTCTAATAACTGAGAGAGAGAGAGAAAAAACAGATTGTGCTATATATAAAATTAACCATCTATTTTCAGAATTTCGAAAAATTTCGGGTGAAATTTTTTTAAAAACTTTTTATATCTTCTTTGGAAAAGAAGTAGAATAGAACTTATATGAATAGTTTATATATTTTTACCTTGAGCTGGTGATAATAGCTGCTTTTGGAAGACCTGTAGTTCCACTAGTGTAAATGTATAGTAATCTGTCGTTATGACCGCCTTTCTCTTGTACCACCGGTGGTGTTGCTGGCGTATCCACCAGAATGGCATTCAAATCTTTCTCTTTTAATCCGATCGACATCGCATTCGGATGACTGCCGAATCTGTATAACGCCAATTTAGCATCCAAAGACGAGGCGATATCTGTCACAGCTGTAATTGACGTTTAGTGTTGTTTAAATATAATTTGAGATTAAAAACTGTTAAGAAAAAAAATGACGAATTAATTGAGCTACTAAAAGCTAAGAAAAATCCATTTTATGTTTAGACGTCAAATTTTCTGCGTTATCTCGATTTTAATGCGCAAAAAGTAATAATTATCGTATTAATTATTATCCTCTTACCGTTAAAGAATTCCGCGCCGTATATAAGCGCCTGACATTTTGCGATATTGACACTGTGCAGTAGGCTGCTCTTACGGAGATTGGTGTTAATCAAAGGCGTTATCACGCCAAGCTTGCTTAAACCAAGCCAAATGCCAACAAATTCAGGACGATTCTCTAAGAGTAAAGCAACCGCATCTCCTTTTTTATAACCATGCGATTTGAATATCGTCGCGATTTTGTTACTAAAATCCTCCATCTATGTAAAAGAGAGAGAGAGAGAGAGAGAGAGAGTATTTCTAAATAATAAATATGTCTAAAAGAAAAAATCTCAAATCTTTTCAAATTAGTTAGTTAGAGAATCGATTATTCAAATCGAGATTGCTAGTTGTGACACACTATATAATGAGAATTAGGAATACAAATTCAATTCAAGCAAGCTACGTATATTTTATTCTTAAAATCGTAAAATTCACTGCACGTGTAAGTAATTAGAATGGTCAGCAAATTTTGTTGAAGATAAGGTAAATCATTAATTTGAACTATTAATTATTAATTACATTATTGAATTATTAATTATTATGTGTCTGGATAAGAGGAGTAGGCAAGTGAGAGCCGGGCGCAAGAAATTAAGCGCTAAGTCTTCTGTGATAATCTTCTTTATTTAAATTCGTACGTTTCGATCCTTTCTTTGGACCATCTTCAGCGATATTTACAGTATGGTGTATACATTGATACTGACGGATTGTGAAAAACACAATCCGGTTTTTTTTTCACAACCGTCAGTATCAATGTATACACCATACTGTAAATATCGCTGAAGATGGTCCAAAGAAAGGACCGAAACGTACGAATTTAAATAAAGATTATCACTGAAGACTTAGCGCTTAATTTCTTGCGCCCGGCTCTCACTTGCCTACTCCTCTTATCCAGACACATGAGTATAACAGAGCCTTACTTAATTTATTATTATTAATTATTAATTATACGAGAAGAGCTTGATAAGAATTTTGGAGTAAAGAAAGAATTAATTTAGACCATTATACTTGCAAATTTCAGAATATAAAGCTGCCGATTTCAATTTATTATTTACATATATTTAAATTCAGTATGAAATATCTTCTAAATTTAAAATGTATGTACTAAATGAAAAGCGACGCGTCATCTTCTTGTGTAAAAAAAAAAATATATTTACCTGTTGAAAAGTCCATTCCTGATCTTCGAATATAAAGCAGACTTTATTAGGATGACGATTGACCAATTGTCTAAATATATCGGCGACACTTCTGTCTTTTTTCTCGTGACCACGTATCGACCACAGCATTTTAATATAAGCTATAAGTCCTCTGAAAAAAAAAAAATAAAAGTTGCGTTTAGAGAAAGCAATTTTTATAACAACTTGTACAAAAGCAGATATGTATATTCATGCTATTCATACCTTTGACTGCTCTTAATGCTTATTAAATGAGATTTTAAGAGAAAGCAAGCGAAACCGCCTAGCAAAAGATTGATTATTTTATCGAATTTTTTATTCGGAAAGAGATATACCTATGAACGCAATTTATAAATACAAATTTGAAGACGGACATATTCAATTATCTTACTTGATACATTGTCTTACGCACATTCTATAATTTTGAGGAATACCGTCATACAGTCAGTCATTCGGGATAGGTAATCAAGCCGAGCGGCCAAGAAATTCCGTTATATCTTCTCGAGGTCAAGAAAAGAGGATGCTACATTCTCTTTCTCGGCAGCAGTGCGGAAGGACACCAGTTGGCAAGTTATAAAATAAGGTGGGAGAAGACAAGGACTTATAATACGGAGTCGATCAAAAGTTTGCGCGCAAACAAAGGTGTTGCGGAAGAAAATGAAAAGATCTATTCGATGATTTATTTCATGATTGCTTTTGAAATCTTTGCGTCTCTCTCTCTCTCTCTCTCTTTTCGTCTCTCGTCTTCTCACTTAATCTCCCTTCCCTGCCACGACACGTGTCTATAATCTCCTCGACATCTCGATAATATTGATTCCTTCAGAGTACGCGACGCGATCGATCCGATAGTCTAATCCTTTCCTCGATCTCTCACGCTCTGAATCGCGAAATGTATCGGAGTATTGTAACCGCAACTTTGGTCGTGGCCTAGATCCTAATCACGGTCATGACCACGACCATGACCACGATAATGTTCATAGTCACGGTCACGATCATAGATACAACCATGATGAAAAATTACCTCGTCTCGAAAGTACTCAAATTATCGGGAACGCGCGTTTCCGCGATGCCGATATCTTCATCAGCGGAACGACGCACGAGAAATAAAAAAAAATCCCTCAGTATTTTTATGTGGAAATATCGTAACGTCATAAATCAATATTGTTTCAGGTGGGCGGAAGAGTTGCAGAATGCAAACAAGAAACTTTGCACACTTGAAATTAGCGGAGAATATTCCGAAGGCTAGGATGACTCTTTCTCATCGTTTTGATATAAAATGTTGTTTTTCTTTCCGAAGGAACATTGTATATGACTTTGTAATTACTCAAGATTAGATAGTACGTTTACACACATAAACACGCGCATGCGGAACTCTCGTTATTCGCATCAATCTTAAGGATTAGTGGCTATATTTATCCAATATAAATAGATTTTAGAGCTAATTTGCATTTCTAGCAGGTTTTGCAGGTCTGATTATATCGAGAATTGTGTGTGCCATTGTAGCTACATAATCGGAAGATCTTTCTTGTTTCCAGTTTCTGGATTGTATATATTTTTTTATTTATTAATCTTTTTTTCTTACGACCTCCAAGGTAAACAAAAAAAAATATATTGCCTCTTGCGCTAAATAAAACTCGAAGTAGCGCATCGAAGCAAATCTCGCTTATATTTGTTATTCACAGCAACATCCTCTATCGCTTCCACCATTTTGCGATTTATTTTCGGTATATAATTTCCCGCAACTCTCTTTACTTTTTGTACACCTCGTATATTCAGCTTCCGGTGAAAGTCTCTACATCTTACTTCGCGCACGAAAGCTCCTGTCTCTGTATAATACCTGTTTAATATCGGTGGTCAATGATTATCTGACCAAAAATCTACGATGTATTAAGTAACTTTTTAGTTTAAGCTTTGTATTTGTGCGATAAAAAAATTATAGTCGCCGTGAACCTTTTCGATCCACTCGTTCAAATCTACGCAAACTAGGACGTTTCATTCTTTATTATCACTCTTGCGCGGAGAAAGTTTCAAGTTTCTATTACAAATGCAAACAATTCTGCCAACAATTCTTTATAGTGTCTCTCAGAAAATGTACAATATAAGAGGAAAAAAATACGTAATTTTTCTTGACGTTTTGACAAATAAATTAATAAATAAATGAAGATAAATATATTTAAAAAAAGAAATAAATACAAAAATATCCTTTATTATTTATTTTCTTTACACGTGTTTATAAAACTTGGGTTTATGTCGAATCGTAAAATGAAATCGTGACGATCGTGCTTTCATTCGATTAGATAAATTGAATATCAGCAATTGTTAGCACAATATTTCTTATTTTATTTCCAGACAAGATTTAATAACGACATATTCCACTCGAGAGATTGGCCTTTTCCTTATTTTTTTTATAAAAAGAAAAAGAATAATTACACGTGTTAAATTGACCCGGCGCGAGTTCTTGAGAGTTAAGATCATTTATCATAACAATATATTATATGACGTATCACGACGGAAAAAAAGAGTCCAGGATGAAATTCAAACTTGCCATTTTTTTCTAATTATCTGCACACTGTGACGTAACTCATTACGCTGTTATCGCGATAAGGCATAAAGGGATTCCAGGATAAGCACTCCGAATTTATCATTGATAAGAATCCGAGGAATGGATCGAAACAGCATCGTTAAAATGCGTCCTAGATTTTTACTGACCGTTTCTTCCGTTTCGCCAATAAATCGAAGATCCTTTGTCGACTCTACAGCATAATGTCTTTGCCGATTTTTTATTTTATTAACTATTCTTAATCCTTGCAAAACATCAAGTAAGCAAGTCGTTATTAAACAACAGGTGTAGAAGAAAATGATCATTAATCTTGTTTTTTTTAGCAATCTAGAAACCGGTTCACTCAAAAAAAAATATTCTTTCCTTTAGCGGTTCCCTCTCGATTCTAAAGGATTTTCCTCTGATATTCACAAGAAGATACTCTAAAATCTAGAGGAATATCCTATAACCAAGAGATACTGGACTTAAGATTAAATGGATACCTATGTGTTAAAGAGGAATATGATTCGCCTGTAAGATTTTCCTCTAAAGAAAATGCTAAGACGAATTCTCCGCTTACGAATAGAATATTTTTTTTTCAGTGTTATGTACGTCCTAGTTGTAACGTTCGTAGAATCTGATCCGCGCGTGAATATTAAAGATCATTGAAATTAAGGTCACGCGAATTGCATACTTTATACGTGCAAATAAACACTACAGAACTATAAAAAGTCGTAAGATAGATAAACGTGTAACATGATAAATGTATTAGCCGTTGCACAAAGTATCCTGCAATTTCCTTATCAATCGAGTCTGAATATTGAATATTGAGAATATTGATAACTCATCGGCAATGTCATTACGTCAATGCTTTGTTTGCGCGTATTGCTAAAGCTACGTAGTATAGGAGGAGACTTTTCGACGAGTTTTCTATTTTTCCTTCACTTTTACGTTTTCCCTACGTAGATTCATCGATTTACAACATTATTTTACGCAGTTATAAATCATTACATCACTATTCATACGATCCACGATATTCACAACAAACTTTCCTCTTCGCGAAATGTGTCGTTGCTTTTGCGTTTCATCCTAAATTCCTTTCAACGCTTCGTTCGAGAAAAAATCGGGTAAATACCAAAAACGTCATCACCAACGTAACGATCAAAGGTCGAGCACTAAGGTACGATCTTTTAATCAACTATACTTAACTTAAGAACGAACAGAGAGACAGAGAGAGAGAGAGAGAGAGAGAGAGAGAGAGAGAGAGAGAGAGAGAGAGAGAGAGAGAGAGAGATCGAACGTGTAAAAGGGTCTCGACTCACTTGCTGTCACGTGGCAACGTTCTCAGGGCGACGTAGAACCATCTTAAGCGGCCACCGGCGACGAAGTAGGCAACGGAGATCACCAGGAGCAGCTGCACGAGGTAGATCGGACCCATGTAGATCGTCACCAGAGCCAGGGTGCCAGCCGCGACCGCCAGCAGCAGCATGATGAGAGTCAAGCGTCGTAGAAAACGGCCGACCGTCTTCCAGCGGCTCCCGCTCGCCGAGTCTCTCTCCGAGCTCCGATCCGTTGGTCCGGCGCCCACGCCGGCACGTGCACTCCTCTGCTGGTCGTCCTGGCGCGTACCTGAGTTTACATCGCGCCCCACTCCGGCCGTTGCCCTCGCGTCACATCTGCTGCTGGCGTTGGACGGCTCGCGCGGCGCCGTCGCCGATGACGACGCCGACGCCGGCGGCCGCTGGTGGCCTCCCGACGGCGAGACTCCTGCTCCGAAACGGCCCTCGCCGCGTTCGATGTCCTGTGCAAAATGTGGGCAAATCTGTGAAGGCGAGATTGAAAGAGGAGGAGAAGAAAGAAACGCGTTTGTTAATCCGGGATGAAAAGAGAGATGAAAATCTTCGAGTGATCATTATTGCGGTCATCGATTCACGGGTCATCCGGATGACTTCGTTGATACAAGGCTGATAAGGAGATTGATGTTTCCGTAAAGTTATAAGCAATAGTTACAGCAAGTCATCGTGCAGAAGAATATATAAAATTAGATAAATCGACAGAATTTAATATGAAAATATGAATATTTGATGTAAAGATTTATTCATACTTTTATGTAGATAAATATATATATATATATATATATATATATATATAAAATATTTATATTTATATATTTGAATATTTAATTCTATCTAATTTTATATATTCTTCTGATAAAACTGCACGATGACTCATAGCTTCTTCACAGAAACATCAATTCCATTATCAGTCTGCACGATGACTTGCTAAACTATTGCTCATATAACTTCTTTACGGAAACATCAATCTCATTATCAGCTTTGTATTTATTATCGAGTCACCCAGGTGACCCGTGAATTGATAGACGCAATGATGAAGATTTTCAAACGATCGCGTTTGTGGATTAATAAACGTGTTTCGCTTCTCTTCTTCTTATCTTTTAATCCGATTTTCACAAATATATATTAAATTGATACGAAGATTTTTTTTTTTATATACTTTAGTACAGTGTTAGTTTGTGTAAGATGTATCTTCCGCATCTTGCAAGATTTCAATCATTACAGAAAGATGATTAAATGCGGAAAGAACTTTTTTTTTTCTTCGTTGATTGAAATATTTTTAATTTCCAATTTTTTTTACTATCCACACGCATGTGTAGAACGCCGTGCATTCTTCATCAAGATATTTTCCAGTCACTGATTGACTAGAACAAACTGCAAAGTTTCTAGTTCAGTCATCTACTTTCTAGTGCAATTTAGTTTCTCCTATCAATCGTATTTCTGCTTATACCGTATTCTGCTTAGACCTAGTCAAGCTCAAGTATAATCTAACTTTACAAGCTGAAATCGTATCTCATTTACTAGTTTTTTCCTCGCAAAAACATCAAATACATTATAATTATCTCATATAAAACCACATATATATATGTGTGTGTATAGAAATACTTTCTCCGCTAGTCTTTTTGCAGAATTCTAAATAGACCGACAAAAGAAAAAATGCTATTATAAAAAAATTATGCAAATTACACTTAAGAAGATATAGACGTTCAGATTTTTTTTTTTTTTTTTTTTGTTACATAATTGAACGGTCGAATATTTATGAAGTATTTTGCCGATTAAGTCGCAAATAAAAATTCTAAATTATTACAAAAATTACATGTTTTAATCCGCAAAATCTATTAGCTATTACATTTTGAATCGCGTTAAACGAGGCATGTAGCCATCCGATGTTACAGCAGTAGCCGTCTGTACATCTGATGTACCGTCTGTTGTTAGAAGCAAAACTCGGTCGCGTGACCGAGCACGTTTCTTGCACGCTCGCAGGATTGTACACTAGGCGTCATTAATGCTCTCCACCACTTCCGGCTTATGCATTTCCGGGTTGAACGCATCGTATCTGGGCGCTCACACACACACACACACACACACACACGTGCGTCGCGGATCTATATATACTTACTAAGGGAGCAGGACCGCGTGCACTCCACGCAACATGTGCTTTAAATGGCGCTAATGCACATTTCTGCAAGATCCTTTTAAACCGCGTGTTTAATATCGCGCGTAAAAACACGTTCGAATCGACCACCCTTCCTTCAGGAATGCCACCCTCCCCCTTCTCTCACGGCACTTTACGTCATTTAACGATTTGACATTTCTGTATCCGCACAGATAGATCGCGTATCGTAAGCGAAAGTTAACTCGATTACTTTATATAATTCGCTGTTCGTCAGTTTTAGACGAATTTCACCCCCGACCGATTCGACCACAATCCCTCTACGTTTTCTACTATGATCAATAACACGACAATGCCGCTACCCTGCGGTAAAAGAGGGTATCAACAGGGTGATAATAATCGTGACGTGATAATAAAATCGTGATAACGATGTCTGATGTGACGACCACTGACGCGCTTTCATATGCACACGTGCGAATTTTATTTTTTAATTGCACGATATACGGGATGTCGATCAAGCGTTATTTAATACTTTTGACGTGAGAAACTAACATTTTGATATTTGAATTTCGCGTTATCATTTTTATTTCAAGTCGAGAATATTAATATTTGAAGGGAAGAGACGTACTACTACTTAATCAACGAATTATATTTTTACGCTAATTCTCTTACTTTTTTTTATCACAGCTAATATATATGTATTTCATTATTCAATCTTATTATATCATATCAATTTTTTCATATCAATTTCATTCAATCTTATGATATCAATTCATTCAATCTTATCATATCAATTTTTCTCCATTTAATTGTTCATCTTATTGTTTCAACGAAAATACCGTGCTAGTAAAAAAAGAGTATAGAGTAGTATTGTTATATAGAAAAATATATAATATATTGTATATTATACATATATTTGTATATTATATACAATATATTGTAATATAGATTATATATAAAATTTTGTTATATCAAAGAAAACACACACGTTTTAACGTGGCTTCTAGACTGTCCAAGCGACATTTAATTATGCCGGGTCACGATCTCTGATTATATAAATCGCTTGCTCGATCGTATATTCGTTCGATTTCAAACGTGATTCAACATGAAATAAAAATCGTGTTTAAAGTCATAATAAAAAAAAAACTCATTATATAGAGGCAAAGATAATTACGTTACATAATAAAATAATTAGCAGTCTTCTGCTAATTTCTATGTCTGTTTCTGTTTGTTTTGCAACGTGCTTCTAATTTTCTACTTATATCCAGTAATAACGTTAAATATTCGCTCAATATATAGTATTAGTTTGCGCTAATTTCTTGCAAACTTAAGGATTAATACTGACTCATATTAATATCTAGACTTATTAGTAAGCCTAGACTTATTATTAAAATTTTCAATGCACATTTTGAGATGTTAATTATTTACATGAAACTTAATGTTAATAGAGATGTGAGGAAAAGATCATATTCCCGAGTTTAAGTAAAACGGATTTCTTGTTTATCTGCATCATGTAATGAATATATATACAAATTCGCTTATTAAGAAATTTCAAATTCTATTATTAATTTTGTGCAAGTGAGCACGTCAACCTATTGGCAGGTGAGATCTTATTTAGATATGTAGCATACAGTATTTAGCGTACAAACAATATTTGACATACAAAATAAGCGATAAAAAGGATATATCTCCACAAACAGAAATAAATCGCTAAAATATTTAGGTCATTTAAGTCATTACGTCAAATCAACAAAAGTTTGAATTGGACGTTAAATTGTCACTCAAACAACACCGCTTTCTACGAGATCCATTTCTAAAACCTGTTTGCTAGACGTCAATTATGCATCTAAAAAAATAAAGAAAGATTGAACGGTAACTGTTACAATAAATTTAATAAATTTAATATCTCGTATATATTTTTTTGATTTAAAACATTTTATAGATACAATCTATTCTGCAAAAATTATTTTTGTACGTGATTTTTGGAAATAATTATATATATATAAATATAATTAAATTTATATATATATAATTAAAATTATATATAGTTAAAATATAATTAAAGTTATATATAATTAAATTAAATTACTCTTGTACAAAATTATGCTTACATGTTTCATCTATAGTCTTACGTATTATAAACATACATACATACCAGAAACAAATGATAAATCAATCGTATTTTATAAACTTTTAGAAAAAGGAAAGAATTTGTATGCATTAAAATTTGTAGGTATTTGTATTTAAAATATAATAGTATCAAGCAATCTTTAAATTGCTTAAACTGCTGTTTCACCATCTTTCTCACTCGTGTTTATACAAGTATTATTTAATTTTTGTGTGCATAAAGCAAATCAGATTTTACGAAAAAATACATTTAAAGATAAAAACTATGCTACGGAGATACTTACACAATCTTTTTCGACCATTTGTGCGACATTCATTCCATTATTGTTGTTAATTGACATCTTCGAGATAGTATCCGCCATTTTAATTTGTTAGAAAACTGCACAGATTGGATTCATAGAAAAGTATATTTTTTTTTTTTACAAAAAAGTATTGATAAATTTAAACCATAAATTTAAATTACACGCGCACAAAATAACGGTATAATATTTTCTTTCGATTAATTTGACAATCAATGCCCTAAGTACAGATAAATACTTTAAGAGTACTATATAGAAATAATTAATAAATTGGATTCTTTATATTCAACATTTTTTAAAAATAATTAATTATTTAAATAACTTACAATCGCGCAAAATTCACGTCACACATACACGCAAAGGATGATTCACACAAGGCACTAAATTTTACACGCGGACTCCCCGATGTTCTCAATTCGACAAGTAAAAGGAGGAAATTGTGCAAAGGAACATAAGATTCCGCGCAGTCAACGAATTAAGTGTGCATGTACTGACTGTGATTCGATTCCTGTTAGTGTCCGGACTAAAATGAAATAGCAGCAGCAAGTCGGTTAGGCTGCTCATGAAAGTAGTCTCCCTCCTTCACGTTTCACGTGCGTTATACCGGTTCTTGGACGCCATCCATTCCCTCGTCCGCTTTTCGCTTTATTTTAGCTAAGAGAGAGAGAAAGATAAAGAGAGAAAGGGAGAGAGAGAGAGAGAGAGAAAGAGAGAAAGAGAGAGAGAGATTGCAACTGTGCGTGACTGCAATTGCACCAACAAAAAGTATAGTAAGACACATTAGTGGTACTTGACCTCGTTTCGTAAAAAACTTTTATCCCGTTCTTCACATCTGCAAAAAAAAAATATTTATTATACTATCTGACAAGCGGTATAGCATTTTTATGATTTCCCTGCAAATATATGCAAATATATATAATTCAATTTATTGTATACTATGATTAAAATAACAGATTCCTCGTCGCTTGTAGCTATACTGACGTCAGACGCGAGAAATTATGTAAATATTTTCCTTATGCTTTATGTCGAGATAAACCAGTATTTTTGCATACAATTATTTCTTGCTTCTTGATCATGATTTAATCTAACGGCATGAAGGGATGAAAAAAATTTTAATAGCTGTATGATATCATTATCATATAATTTTTATATTATATATATATACCTCTTTTTATTTTTTAGACAGAAAATATATGAGTATACAAGTTTAATAGTACAAAAATTTCGATGAGTATAAGAGAAGACATTGAGAAAGATGGTGAACACACAATTGCTTTAATAGTAACAGTATTAATACGCGTGATAGTCTATACTTTGACGTAAAGTCATGCATTCGACCTCGTCAATTTTCAAAGTATTCGTCTTCACGTTAATATCCTCCTCGAGTTGAATTTGCGTCTTGAGCAAGTAACGTAATGATCCTTCTGCCTATGATACATTTCATAACAATGATTATTATTTATTGAAAGTTTACTGAATTATTGAGAATGTATTGTTCGAGTCATATATATATATATATATAAATTATGTTATAAAACGCGAGGGACGATTACGCAACAAACCTCGCAAAGCATTTGCTGTAGATTCGCTACGACATTTCGTAATTCGTGTATTTCCTTGACGAGATTAGCCTCAACCAAGTCTTGAGTAAGTTCCATCCCTGGACGTTGACATCGATGTCCTAATCTCGTGTGAGCCAGAGCGATATAACCCTCCTTATCAACTATAGATTTTTTTATTCGCGCTATATTACTTGACATGGCATTAATTTGTTTGATTACCTACAAAAGAAATAATACTTAAATTAGAGGTCGTATCATATAGCATGGATTTTTTAAACCGAGATGATAAAATAATGCGCCATCGAAAAAGTATAATTAAATTGAATATATATATATATATATATATATATATATATATGTATTATAAATATTAATTATACATATATAATATTTCAGAAACAGAATACACTTATCGCTTTTCGAAATCTTAATAACTTGTTAATTTCCAAGATTTTTAAAGGAATGTCTTTTTACATAAAATACCTCCGAGTGTTGAATTTCTAATTTGATTTTAGCCTCTCGGGTCTGCTCGATACGCTGCCTAAAAGCCTCGTTCGTGGCATCCTTTTGCGTTTTTAAATCATCAACCGTTTGTTTAAGCATCGCGTCGATATAACAACGTAATCGTTTTGCGCTATTCACCTCTTTATTTGCGCTAACGACATTGCTGTTCGTCTGCAGTTCCCATTCATTTAACGTCACCGCCCTGCAACACACAACACAGTTCTTTTTTTTTTTATTTATATTTTAAATACTGTTGCTACTGTTATTGCAATATGGATTATTTAATGTGCTATAGATGTGAACAGAAGTTAATCCGGCTTCGCAAATCTTAAACAAATTTTCCTCGACACATTTTATCAGACTATTTTGACGGAATACGAATGCTGGTATGCATAGAAAAAAATAGTTTATCGATGTACAAAACAAGAAAAAAATTTATATAATTTATCGCTTATAAACCGACGTAGCCGCAGAATAGAAATTTTAATTTGCATTGGTAATGCAATAAATAATGCAACGGACGCATTAATGCATTGATGACATTTACGTACGATTTATCGAGAGGCGAAGTACCGTGATAAATACTCAAATTAAAATCAGTCTCCTTCATAAATAAATTACGACGATCGATGTGCAAATTGCTCTCCTTATTCTCGAGATCGCGATCGATATAATACAATGTGGCTTTCGATTTGCGGATTTGTTCGCCGGTTTCCTTCCAAATTCGATCCAACAAGTTCTCCGCTCTTCGAATCACCTCGCGCTCCTTCAACAAGTTCTTTTCCACGTCGTCGTGAACCAAATCGATCCCCAATCTATGTTCCCTGTGTACGATATCGTTATAGAAAATTAATTAAGAACAAAAAGAAACACTGAAACTTCGATCTCCTTTTTCTCTCCAAGTTAGTTTTCGTAAGCGTACACAATCAATGATCATAAGTAGGCTGTAGAAAAGTGTTGGCTGGTTAATGACCTGGCAGTGAGACACTTTTCGCAAATTGCTAGAGCGTTCCTTCTTACGGGCTTCAACGCGTCCGTGAGCCGTTCTTTATACATCGACAGCGCGTCGATTTCCAAGGCGACGTCCTTTCTGATCCGCAGCAACTCCTTCTTACGAAATTCGATGTCATTAAGCTTCTCTTGCAGACGATGATCCGTCTCCTCCTTATTAGCTTTCGCAATTTCCGCGGCCAATTCGCACGCGCGCGTTGCTTCAGCTAAGATACGGTCCGATGACTCCTGTTGCGCTTCGGAGCATCGATATCTAAATCATCGAAATTATAGTTGGATATTAAAGGAGGAGGAGGACTCTGAGCGCGGATAAAGCGTGTAATTTTATGCAAGAAAAGAAATATTATTTTATTTCCTCTATAAAGAAAAATTACATAAAATCTAAGATGGAGCAGTATTTCAACTTTTTGCGTGGCGAGTTGTAACTCGGTTTTACACGAGAAAATTGTGTAATTTTAACTGTAATCTCGTAAGATCTTTTTTTTTTTTTTTTTACACAATTTTATTGAGTAACGCATGCATGACTTACTCCAATACCTGAACTGGTTGTTGTAATGCCACTCGTTCAATGTAAACCTTGTAGGGAGAGACGGCGCACAATTTATGTCCATTTCGCGATTTTTCTCGCGAATAACGCGACACGATGTTGCTTTAGACGTAAGATTGATCGCAGGTTATAGACGAAGAGTTATAATTTCAATGAGAAACGGATCACGAGGAGACTGTCTCTTCCTCCAATGTATTCGCACGTTCCTAAGGAAACGTTTCCCTCTTCCGTCAAAATCCACATTCAACAGAATAATACGAATTGCAACGGCACTTTATTCTCACATAACGATCATGTATATATCTTCTAATTGTCAAAAGCAAAACATTCTAAAAAAAACAGCACTTATTTATTAATTTATTTTTATTAATTATTATATTATTATATGCGTAAAGTTTCAAGTATAAGGTAAAATAATTTTGTGCTGTTTTGGGTAAACTCTTTTTTAAAGATATAAGGAAATGAAATATTTCATTTTTACTTATAATAACGTGTGTGACACCGAATTTTTTTTCTCACGCGTAAAATTATTTCAAAGGCAATTCAAATTTTTGTGAGAAGACAGATTTTTTCGTGACAAGAAGGAATTTTTGAAGAATGTAACGTTCTCTCTTCTCTCACAATGATAAAAAAAAGAACGAATTTTTATTTTACACATTTATTCCAAAAATTTATCACAGATGTATAGACATGTATAGACATCTGTGAGATTATTGTGACATTAAATATCGAATTGTTTAATTGCGATTCCGAATGAGGGCGCTTTCATATCTGACAGTTGCGTATACATTATCGTTTTCATATTTACCGACCTCGTGATATACTTGCTATTGTAAATGTAAACAAACAATGTGCGTGTGAAAAGTCATTTCATTCGATCGCAATTATGAAGAAGATAGGACGGGATCTTTGTCGAACAAATTCAATTTGTACGTTTCGAAATACATAAAATATGTGAGTTTAAAGATATCAATATTGCGAAGTTAATAAATTTCTTTAAAAAAAAAAAAGGTTGAGAATGTCTTCCTAAATGAAAAGATGTATTGAGCTAATAATGAAGGCAATAATGATTAATTTAATTATCACATATAATTTTAAAGTCTTTTTTCCATCCGACTTTGTCAGACAAATACGATAAATCTTTTTTCAACAACAAACAATAGTTTCTATAAGTAAGAAAAAATATATTCAAATTTTGTGTACGACTTATGAAAATTTACAGATCGATTCTTGCATGTGTCTCTATTTCGCTGCACGGATGTCATGTCGTCGCTTGATTTAAACAAATTGAAGAGAAGAAAACCGTCAGAAGTCTCCGAACGACCTAAGAAAAAGATAGACAGGTTCGATGGATTGTCTGAAGAAGAAGTGCAAAAGTATACATTGGAAGATTATTTGGAGATGAATCTGGATTTAGTCTTCGTTGGAATCAATCCGAGTCTAATGGCTGCGCATCGTGGTAGATATTATGCTGGTCCCGGTAATCATTTTTATAAACTGCTACATGAATCTGGCTTAACACCGAGATTTGTCAGCTTTGAAGAAGACTACAAGCTCTTGCAATACAGTATCGGCCTAACAAATATTGTAACACGTCCCACTAGATCTGCTGCGGATCTCAAACGAACAGAGATTAAAGAGGGTGCGAAAGTAGTGGAAGAGAAGCTAAGATTGTACAAGCCCAAAGTTGCAGTATTTAATGGTAAATGTATCTATGAAGTGTTTGCCAACATCAGAGCTAATAAAGCCACATTTCATTTTGGATTACAACCTGAATGCATTGGTGATACCGCAATCTGGGTGACACCATCGAGCAGCGCGCGATGTGCCAATTTTCCTAGAATGGTAGACAAGTTGCACTTTTACACGGCGTTGAAAAAATATCTACATTTCCTGAAAGGCGAGATCACTAATGTCGACATAAAGGAATTCCAGTTTGAAGGAAAATGTAAGCAGTCTGTGCCCAGCACTTCCAAAATGTGGCGGCGAAAAAACATTTCCACTTTCCTGCACGGAGGCAGAGTTGTTAACAAAAACACCCTTTGTCTGGATACATCGGAGGAAGATATCGCTGCAATTCATACAGCAGAATTTCTAGTAGAAAAAGCTAATCATAAGAAGAACAATAAAGATGAAGATAGATGTAGTCAGGAAAATGGGAATCAAGCATTGTTCGACAAAATTGCAGAAAAAGCTGAAAAGGATATGAAAAAAATGGAAAAGGATGTAACTTCTGGCGATGTCAATGATGGAATGGTGATTGCTAATAGGTCAAAGAAGGAAGCTTCTGATGTTAATAGAAAAGAAAGTTATAATCGTGTAACTAATACTATATTAAATCGTGAAAATGTAGCAAGATGTGAAAACAATGAAAAATGTACATCTTCGAAAATCACTCACAGAACTCTAGAAACTCGGAATAATTTAAAAAACAGCAATAGAAGTGACTCATTAGATTTTATAAGCTTAATCAAGCAAAGATTATCTCAGAAAAATAACAACAATGATACATCTACTACCTCCGAATTAAAACCTATTAGTTGAAAACTATTTAATGGAATGATAAATATTAGAGAAAATAATAAGTATTAGTATGTGATTCCAAGTTTAACATGATTTTAATAGCATGTGTTTATGTATTTTATTTTTTTATATCTTAAAATTTTGTTACTAAGATGTTTATTATGTACGAGGAATGTAAAAATTGAACTCGAAAGTCAATTTTATAATGAAAAACATTTTCATTAATTTCATAATAAACAAAATTGTTTAAAAACATTTCAATGAAAAATGTCACTTATTAAAGACATGTTAAGACATGGTTTAACATGGCCTTAATATATGTATGAATAGTTCTCTACTTTTACTATTTGGCATAATCTATCTCTTAAACATTATATTTACATATATAATTATATATAATTGTTCCATAATCATGTATAAACGATTAGTAAAACATAGATTGAACATTTGCACATGTGTGCTATTCATACAATTGTCTCGTCTTTCAAAATTTCACCGTCCAAATCCACCATCCGAGAGGGATGTTACTTTCTGTTGTATTATTTTACCATAACCACCCCGTCCACTGTCAAAATCTGATCGATATTCGTCTCTTACCTAAATATAGAATAATAGATCACATATGCCATATTTATTTTAGGTTTAAACTAATCCTATGAAAAATATCAAATTGAAGATAATTACTTGGCCTCCAGTCTTGCCACGACCATACTGTCTGCCTTCGATAAAGCCAGCATCCCAATCGGTTCTAATTATTCGGTCATCTAAACGGGTCCCATTTATATATCTCATACAGTTTTCAGAGTCGGCTCTTAGATAATACTCGACAAAGCAGAAACCGCATGGTGTCTTCTTATACTTATCGAGACCCATAATAATACGTCTGATATCGCCACATTTTGAAAACAATTCGTATATCTGTTCCTCAGTAGTATAAAAAGACAGATTGCCCACGTACAAAGTAGTAGAGTTCCTTAGAAGTCTGTCTTGTTCAGCCCTTGAACCCTAAGAAGATACAAGAATAGAAAACCAATAATTTAACAATTAAATTATTAATTGCGTTATACAATTAATACGTATAAGCATAAGAAATATGAGTGTTGTGTAAAATCACGATGAAATTGAAATGATTTACTATGTACTTTGACAGATTAGCTTTCATGAAACAAACCTTAAAATGTTGATCGCGATAAGAGCTTAATTCAACTGACGGCGTAGTATTTGTACCCACTTTGACCGACATTTTAATTCGCAACGCTAATTATCTCAATTTCATCCAAAAATCCAAACAGTAAACCGAAGTATGTTGCAAATGTAAAACAATCACAAAACCATACGTATAGAAATATAATTTAAACCAACGGAATGAAAAGAAATGTTACTAGATCGACTCGTAGTGGAGTAATACTAGATTGACCAATCGGAATAAGAGGAGCGGAGAATTCTTTGTCCTGATTGGTCAATCGAACGCTACTCCATCCGACGAGTGGATTTTCTAACGCAATCCCATCATGATTGTCACGATCTATGATCGACACTTTTCTAAACGAGTTTCAGAACATTCGAGAATGTCGCAGCGGCCAATCAACTTTCACTTTTCTGAATCGCAATAGGCGATTGGTTATCGCGCAGTTTCTTGCACGTCACGCGTGCAGGAGCCAATAAATGCATTAGCTGCGTTCGTAAAGCAACGATACTGTCTCTCTTCCCTTCTTGCGTACTTTCAACGAGGTAAGCGTGTAATTAATATCTGATATATCGAATAAATTTGCGTGAAAATAAACGTACGATTGTAACTTGAGCGATGCCCGACTGATACTTATATATTGGCGGCTTATCATTAAGTATTTCACGGTCGAATTTCTCGATGCGAAAAAGATCATTGAGCGTGTACGTCATAACCTAAAAAGCACGTTGCTTGCATGCTGCGTAACTTTTGAGATTCTCGCATTCGATATTTTTGTTTTCCCCTACTAAAAATTTATTATAAAAATGTACGTAGAATTTTTCTATAAAAAATAATGGTAATATTGTGTATCTGTATGTATGTATGTGTGTGTGAGAGATAAAAATTCATATATAGAAATCACACACATACATACATATGGCTTGTATTTAACTACTACTACTACTATTCCTGAAGATCACATTCATCATGTAGCATCAAACGAAAGAATATATATATATATATAAGTACTAAGTATTAAAATTATAAAGTTCTTACAAATTATTTGAGCTCATATATATTGCAGAGTTTTTGGATACATCAGAAAATGACAAACGCCATGCAGCTCCATATTCGTGGACAGGAGACAACTGTCATTGATTGCGTAGATAATGACAGAATTCAACTCATTAAGGTATATTAGTATTTCTTTTATTATTATCTCGATATCAAATATGGTATATCTGAATTTGTCTTTGAGTGATAATTTTGTAAAAGTGTAGCATTAAAATGATAATCTAGCATTTGCTAACTTTACACGAATGCTAGAAGGAGCAATAATGCAAAAGTAATATGTAAATTTATAAAAAGAGTGAAAGTAATTGTTCTTTCATTCTTTAATAAGCTTACTACAAAATTATCTTTATAATGAGTTTCTAGAAGAACAAATTTTATAATCGTATAATAAATATTAAGAAAGAAATAAGGTGTTTAGAATATAGCAGCAATTTGTTTAAATAGATTTATGATTAATAAATACAAACAAATTAAAAAATACATCATATTAATAATTTTCTGTAGAAGATATTGTTTGGCTATTCATTGTTTAATTCAAGCGAATCTTCAATTTTTTTTATAGAAAAGAATTGCATGCCTTCATGCTATCGAGGATGAATTTAACCTTTATTGCAATGGGAGTTTATTAACAGACGAAGCTTGTGTTGGTGAACTTCCATCAAATGTACTTGATTTGACTGTACCCCTGCGGGGAGGTAAGTTAATGAGTGCATTTACAACACTGCTCACTGAGCGCTCGATGAGTGGTTATTCATGATTGGCACACTTTTAGATTTTGGATAGATATAAGAGTCATACATCAATCACGAGCAGTTGCTCAATGAGCAGTTGTACTGAATGCATCTAATGTATAAAAATAAAACACATATAGCGCATATTTAAAACTATTTAGAAATTGTGAACCTGGATAATCAAAATTGTCAACCTTGCATTTATTATATATGTTTGTTTAGAGAAAGTGTATTAAATCTTTAATTCTGATATTGTGATTATTGTCAAGACATAAAAAACATTAATGATTGATTATGAGATGATTGAATATTTGTTTGTTGCTTATAGGAAAGGTTCACGGTTCTTTGGCACGTGCCGGCAAAGTAAAGGCTCAGACACCTAAGGTAAAAAGATGCTTCATTCTTTCTTATCTGAAATTCAATTTATATTTTATTATTATTTACAAATAAATTACTATATTATTAATTTCATAGTTTATATATATTATATATGCATTAAATGTCAGAGCTCTAAAGAAAGTAAATTTTGAAACCTCAATTTAGATTCTTAAATAAGAAAATTTTAGATTTAAATTTTATACAATGTGTTCAAATGTGTGTGTTATCAGGTTGAAAAACAAGAGAAGAGTAAAAAGAAGACTGGCCGTGCTAAACGACGCATCCAATATAACCGTAGGTTTGTCAACGTCGTCCAAACCTTTGGCCGCCGACGTGGACCTAATGCCAATACAAATTCATAAGGAAAAATATATTACTATATTATTTGTTATAATAAATTCAAATAAAATGTCATGATATGACTGAAGTAACTTAAACGCGTATTTCGTGATTGAAAAGAGAAAATCACATATATTTGTACTAAGTTGTATTTACAGTTGTACGATACACGCGTGGATATCTAGATACGACGTGTCCGATAAAAAAAAATAAATAAATACAGTCTGAATTCGGCGTAATTTGTAAATAAATAAAAAGTAAAGTGCAAGAGTTAGTATATAAAGTATTAATATACAGGCGCTGCGATGCAAACAATCGACGCGACGTTCGAGTTTCAGCAATTCATCGACTTTTATGTCCCAAATAATTGAGATTTTATTTCCTGAAAAATACGAATAATATGAATAATGTTGTACACAAAATTCTGGAATCTACCATCGGAAACGTGTTCGGTAAAGATATAACTTGTCGAGAACCCGTGCATCGTTGCGACGATTATCAACCGGGTACTTTGGTAGAGTTTGGCAGAACTGGTATCAAAGTATGAATTAGAATAACGGATGACTTTTCTTAGATTAAAGCAACTTTGTTGGAGGATGTCAGATCGAATGTATATATTTATACAATTTTTATAACTTTTGCTTAATTTCCCCTGTGATTTGAAATGAGTACTTTTATGAATTATCATAATCATAATTCTTTATATTTCTAAAATTTTAATATAATTTGCATAATTCTGCGATATGGTTAGCTTGACGAAAAGAAAATCTTGCTTTCTTTGTTTTTTTATTTGCGTGGAAAATGTTTGCGGATAACGATCCCTTTAATCGCGATATTTTTTAAAATACTTTCTATCTTTAAGAAATATATACATACATATTTTTATGAGACAAAGCTGATATTTTTCTAAAAAGTAAGTATATAAGAGATAATATTGTTCAGGGAGAATTTTCTCAGATAAATTTTTTTTTTTTTTATAAGTAAAATATACGCGATAAAATTCTATCGTACTGTCAGAATTTTCGAATGATGGCGGGGTTGTAATCGCAACTCAATTGAGTTTGTGATCTTATATCTGTCTGTCTTCTGCTAATATGTCGACTTGCAAAATTGGTTAAATTTATGAAAATTCATGAATTCGTGTATGTGCTACAACGAGGCATAAAAGGGTGAAAGAGATAATTCATGTAAATAATTTTCATGCTCGAGAAACAATGGTAATTATGTAATTATATAAATCTACGAGATTCCTTATATGTCGCGCTCACGCGCGTGATATATTCGATATAATATATTAAATATATGCCGCGATATTTGTGTGTTAAGTTTTTCAAGAAGATTTTGATGCCTTGCGGGTTATGTGCGATACCTGTGATAAGACCAGCAAATCCATCGGAGGGCAAAATGTCACCTTACAGTGACGAGTCAGGAGTCAAGAAACTGATTCGACCGTCCGAGCTACCGATTTATCCCTTCGAGGACGATTACTCTAAACAGATTCCATGGTAAAGCACAAGTAATTCCAACGCACATAACTATTATATTTGCACAGGCAAGAGACTGAACTTACGATTAAGGAACGCTTTAATTTCATGTCAAAACAAATGTTGTTTATGAAAGCCCCTATGTAGGGATCAATACTTAGATCGTCATTTAGACTGTCATTACTCACGTTCTGTCATTTTATATTTGTATAACATATATCATAATTTTATGTAACAGCACAGATTGTCAACCCACTGCGTTGGAGCAGAACATATCCAAAATTCGCAAGTCGATTCAAGCGGTTGTGTCAGAGTATCAACATTATACTGGAGTGATTTCTGATACCATTGACACTGGTGTCGAACACAGCAGATGTGAGTGATCAAGATGCGTGTACTTAAAACATATGTTAAATAGAGTTACTTTACTATTTATAACTAACATAGTGCCATTTCTTTGCAGCTCTTTTGGATTACCTTCGTGAGGAAAGTAATGTTATGCCACGAGTGGGTGCCATCGCTATCGGTGGATTGGCTGGATTAGTGCTTGGACTTAGAGGACGCACATTCAAGCGATTAGTATATTCTAGCACGGGTGCTCTCACTACGGCAGCTATCTGTTATCCTAAAAAGGCGGAAGAGGGACTTGACGCGGCGAAACACTACATAAACGTCGGCTACAATTTTATTTACGGTGGTAATAGAAACATTACATTATTTTTAGTGGATTATTTTTGGATAATCGAAAAATATATACATTATATAAGATCATCAGCTTTGAAAGAATTAAAAAGATGGGACGTATGAAACATTTTGCGCACAAAATAACCGAGATGTAATGAATTATACCGTGACCGTCGTTAAAAAAAAATTGATTTGTAAAGATGTGTATCGACGGTTTATACTTTATTATAAATAATTTCAGTCAAACCGGGTGACGACCGACAGCTGGAAATCACAATGCCGGAGTTGCCAAATTTGAAAATACCGACATCTTTTTCGGAATTTGTAGATTTAACAATTGTCACAGGTTCGGCAGTGGCTACCGCTGTTGGTAGTTTTGCGCAGAACGCATATACATCTTTAAGTGGTAACAAGGAGGTAGGATGCAAACGAAGACATTTCTCTATTGCATCGTCCCTCCCTTACACCTTGA
This sequence comes from Lasius platythorax, assembly GCA_963971435.1. Classification (NCBI taxonomy): domain Eukaryota; kingdom Metazoa; phylum Arthropoda; class Insecta; order Hymenoptera; family Formicidae; genus Lasius; species Lasius platythorax. Next base: position 9,791,190 of record OZ020548.1, on the reverse strand, counting down.
TCGCCTAATGTAGCTCTTATCTTTGAAAATGTGTTGAAGAAAAAAATCTGCTCTTAGAATCTGCTTCATTTTCAATTGCTGATTATTAAAAATAAATACTATCGATCCCGCGAAATCTTGGTTCAAGAAAAAACTAAATTTATTAAAGAATTCGTGGACGAGGTCGCAATTTTAGATTTGAATCTTAAAACAATCTTTTAATAAAACTTAGATTTATTAAAATTCAATCGCAGCGTTGTCCAAGTTTAATACAATGTGCCAAATTCTCTCGGTGATGAAATTCAAGGTTGTTTTACGTTTATGGAATAAAATGAGAGATAAGAGCTCACTGTCAGACAACGCTGATGTATCGCCAAATATTGTCGCAAGTACTTTCTCTTAAAAAGTCACTATATGCATTAGTCTATGCGAGTCTCGATCAAGATAAGGCAAAAGATGTCTGCTGTGTAACGTATCGTAACACCAAGGAACTCTCTGAATCGATAGTTGAAACATCATCCGCGCCTTTGGCAAATCACAGTACTGATGCACGAAGAAGTTGACTCAGACGGAAGCAAATTTAGGTGTCTGTCCCACATTTTCCGTTCACATTTTTTATAATTCTTACTGAATAATTTTATTTGCTTGCTTGTATAAATAATCTCGCTTGTTGCATTGTGCGTTAATTAATGCACCCTTAGGGTTGTTATATTTATTTTGTACCGTTTACGTGTTTCAGGAAGATAAATCAACGGCCAAGTTAGATAAACGAGATTAAGGAGCGACGATAATAAAATGAGATGTAGTAAAGAGTGTACAAACGTTTCGTCAGAAACGTTTTGCGAGAAGAAAGAAATTACGAATTATTTACACATAATAAATCGTGCATCTTAATACGAGACGTTGTATTTAATCTTTTGCGTATAAGGGGGGGGGGAACTAAAATCTGTGTCAATTTAGATCCCTTAATTAAAATAGCAGGTAAAAAATACTCCATTGAAAAAGATTGCTGTTCCCATTTTATATATTTATTTATATTGCATATATTATATTTATATTATATTTATATTTATTTAGAGTATAAATTTCTTTGGAATGTAGAAGCTAAAATTCGAGAACTTCAACAGGTTCCTTCGCAGTGTTAGAAGACGCTTCGCTTCGGCGCGCAACCGCGTCTCTTTCATTTATCGACTGTCACCCGTCAACGTTCGACGACAGGATTTCGATCTTCGCCCTCCTCAGCCCTCGATAGCAATAGCACTTAAACGGCATTCGAAACCTGCGCACTTGCAGCCCCAGCATGAGAGGCTCTGTCAATTTAACGCGCGCACCCCTTTAGAAAACACAAACCGCTGCGTAGATCATGAAGGCGCGCGCGCGCGCGCGCGCACGCTTCCATCCCCCAGCTATCTTGACCTGATCTTCGCTCGGGTCAACACGCGAACCATCGGGAGAGTGCTGCGAGTATGCACATCGAGTAGAACTGCTCTTTCCGTGCCGTCGTTCTCCTAGGAAAGTATCCGGACGATCGTTTCGCGCCCAAACGTGTCCTCGGGGTCTCATCTCCTTCGAGGGGCGAAGAGTGGTGAATTTGAACGTTGATGAAAACGCTCGTTCGAAGAGAGTGCGGGAGATTCTGCGATCGATTCTGGATGCAATGAGGCTCGTTCGCTCTTCTCCGAGAAGGGTGCTTTCTTGTGCTGTGACGCATGGTGGAAGGATCGCTCGCGCGACACTTGCAAGTCGGATGCTGTAAGCTACGCTAAGTACTGTCATCGTTCTGGATCGTGAAGACGGATCTCCAGGGAGAAGCGTCGCCCGCGAATTTACGACCCTTGCGGACACAATGGGGGTCGCGTCGATAAATTTCGCGCTAGACGGCGCGTGAACTTCGCGCGATTTGAGAGCGGATCGGTGGGTCAAGGTGTTACAATTGAGGTAGGTCTGTATTTAGAAGCGGAGTATCGATTTCTCGGATGTTTTTATTTTATTAATAATTGCAATTTATAACAGAGGGAGAGAGAGAAGGAGAGAGCGTCGCAGAGTGTGGAGTTCGTGCGTAATTCAGCCTTTTTGCCTTTCGTTTCTTCGTCTTTTTATTCAACGCTGTCCAAGATTGACTGACGAGAGACGTTATTCTACCCCCTTCCATAGCTACCTACCATCCTCCCGAGCGGACAGAAGGACGAGTGATTGTGGAGAAGAAGGGGTAGCTACAAAGGGTAAATATAGAATATCGTCTCTCGTATGTCAATTTTGGCCAACGGTGACTGGCGACTTAAAAATTGTGGATCCCTCGATATCTTTTTGTTAAAAGAAAAATTGATTCTAAATTAAAGTCGAGAAATCTGTAGAAAAAAAATAATCCGTCAAGTCTCTCTAGAACACACGCTCTGTATCGTAATTGTATAAATAATTGGCCGTCGGATCGATGTCGTAAAAACTTCGCTCACGCGAGAAAAATTACACAAGGCTATTGAGATATATATCTCAAGAGAACTGTGGTACTTTGCAAGCGATATTACTCGTTAAACGTGGTGTACGATAATATATATAAGGCGAGGTTTTGATGTATATTGTTAATTTAAGAAATATAAATACTTAGTTATTAAATTCGCGGTAAAAGGAAGAGCGCCAGATTTAGCATAAAATAAAAAAAAAAAAAATAATATAAATATAAAATATTTCAGTAATTTAGAATTTTTTTCAATCTATTCTGAATTTTACTTTCACGTAAAGTCGAACTTGATCGAATATACAATTTACGCTTTAATTATTTACATTTTATTAGCTTTATATTTATTACAACTCTGTCTTTTTCTTTCTCCCTTTCTTATCTCTTTGTTTTTAACTGTGCAGGAACGTTGTATCTCTCGTAGGGTGGATATGGTAACTATGAACTCCGAAAAATCGGCTTGCCGCCGAAAACCAGTGGAGAAGAGCAGCAGCAGCAGCGGTAGCGGCAAAAAGACGTCCGAGAGTGTCGAAGAAGCGGATAAAAAAAACGAGGACGTTCGTGCGAACGAGTCACCGGATTTATCCCCCAACACCCCCACGTACAACGTCACTGCCTCTTGCGCCGAAGACACCCCTAATTATCTTGTCTACAAGAAGGTAACAGCGTGTAGAATATACTATAAATATATAGTAGATGGTATGCGCAAGATAAGCAAGAAAGCAAATTCAAAGGATTTAATATTGAAAGACGACAAAAAAAAAACTTTATCGAGTAAAACTTCTCATTGATCTTATTGTTAGCGATATATAGATTTATTCTTTAGGAATAGACTTAATTAATTTCAACAATCTAAAGATTATTCCAAATTATTTTTCTTTATTCTATTTTATTCACTTTTTAACGATCACTCATTGAGATAGGAATTTTTCTATCTTTAAAACATAATATAATAATATTGTTTATTTTATTAATCTTTCCAAATATTTGTTATTTTATATAATCGCGTACATTTTTTCCAGATGGAGTCGATTGTGGAAAAAATGTTGGACGAATTTACTGGTGTCCCTGTAAAGACGGTCAAGACTTTTATGACAAAGACACCTTCTGTTTTCACAGGTAAAAATAGAAACGATTATGTTTTATAATGTTATAAATATGATTTTTTTTAGTATATTAATTTGTGAAAGAAAAAAACATTGTATATGTAAAAAAAATATATATATATATAAGATTTTCTCACGCAAATTTTCTTCTCAAGGCACAATTTGAAGCCGAACAATCTTAATCAAAGATTAACAAATTATATATGGTTTGTATTTCAGGCACAGATCTTATAGCATGGATGATGAAGAACATGGATATAGATGATCAAGGTAAAAACTGTTTGCTAATTCTTAGAGTCTATTCGTGATTAATATGAAATATAATTCGAACTATGTAATATATATTTGTATGTTAACTCGCAGAAGCTCTTCACGTGGCTCATCTTATGGCATCTCACGGTTATTTCTTTCCTATTGACGACCACTGCCTTACTGTAAAGAATGATAATACATTCTATAGGTTTCAAACGCCCTATTTTTGGCCATCAAATTGTTGGGAACCTGAAAACACTGATTATGGTACAAAAGCATATTAATATTATTGTTAGAGAGTGTAATTTGATCTGTCATTTGATCATACATTGTAGATGCGAGTAATTCTCCACTAGCAATGGGAATAATTTTAAAAACATAATAATAATATAGTTTATTATATATTATCGATATTTTATACTTTATATAATATATATATATATATATATTTTTATATATTTTATATAATTAACATAATATAGTTTATTATATATAATTATATATTATCGATATTTTATACTTATATCCATTTCTCTCTTTGTACATACATATATGTATATATTTATAATTAGTTTGGTAGAGCTGTATTAATGATACATCCGTTGGTGCGTACTATGTTAAATGTTACAGCTGTCTATTTATGCAAAAGGACGATGCAGAACAAAACGCGATTGGAATTGGCGGACTATGAGGCGGAGAACTTGGCTAGATTACAAAAGATGTTTTCGCGAAAATGGGAATTTATTTTTATGCAGGCGGAAGCACAGAGCAAAGTTGACAAGAAAAGAGACAAACTAGAAAGAAAGGTCTTGGATAGTCAAGAGAGAGCCTTCTGGGATGTACATCGGCCAATGGTAACACTTATTTGTATACCTTGAACTGTGGATAAACTATGATTTTTGTATCGAGTTACATTTTACAGCCCGGATGTGTAAATACTACGGAACTGGATATTAAAAAGGCTTGTCGCAGTCATAAATCTGTTATACAACCAAGTAAGCATTTGCATCTGGGCGTTGCAGGTGGCAAAATATCACCGTCTGTGGAATCGAATGCGACCTCATCGATAGAATTTTTGCAGAAGCAGATCGAGACCCTGAAAGACAGACTGGATAGACCGGTCATCAAAATTTCGAAAGTTGCAGAAGCGTATGTCGCTAGAATTATCTACTTTAACGAAGTAAATTAAAGGATTTTTTTTAGACGTTTGTGTGTATTAACGTTTATCAAAGTTAAATCGAGTTTTTTAATTCTATTGTTCTTTGTAAGAGAGAGAAGGTAAAAGAAAGCCTTCCAATTCCATTTTATCTGTATCATTCAATGATGCAATATTATATTTATTTAAGCTTTGTTAAACACATATGTGTTAAACAATGTATGCACTTATAGGCTAATCAATACACGTGATATTTTTAGTTTGATCGGATACTTTGAACAGTACATGGAATACGATCCCTTCTTCACTCAACCTGAGTTAACAAATCCATGGGTATCCGATAGCCCGGAAATGTGGGAGCAGGAGAAATTAGCGTATGTATATATTATCACGATATATAGAAAAAAAAAACATTTCTCGTGATACTCGGATTTCGAAAAAACATGATGTTACATGTACATGTATATATTTATGGATACATAGGAAAGAAATATCCACGAGAAGGGTAAAGAGATGGGCGTTCAGCCTTCAAGAACTCCTGCAAGATCCTGTCGGTAGAGAGCAATTTATACGTTTTTTAGATAAGGAATTTAGCGGCGAGAATCTCAAGTACGTATAATAATCCCCGCGCGCGAGTTTTCTCATCATCTTTAAATCATCATTATTTTATTTCGAGAAATTTATCGCTCGTGGTCTATTAATATATTCATTCAACGAATATTGAATTTGCGTCAGGGAGACGAGATCATTTATGATATGTGCAGATTTTGGGAAACCGTTCAGGAATTGAAAACTTTACCGCAGAAAGATGTCCAGACTAAAGTCGAAGAGATATGGCGCGAATTTTTGGACACGGACGCCAGTTGTCCGATCAATGTCGATTCTCGGTCTTACGAGATAACAAAGAAGAACCTCGAAAAACCGGACCAATGGTGTTTCGATGTTGCTGCGGTACGAATTTAATTTTATTATTTCATATAGAAGAATGAGAAGAGATAATACATATTGAAGGGATGAAATTTAGAAAAATTGTTGGACATATCAATCTTTATTTATCTAAAATGAGATATAGACCTATTTGAAACAGATTATTTAAGATAAGTTTAAGTTAAGTAATTATGATCAGTTTTTGGCGAATTAATCAGAATTGCAAGTAGCCAATGACTCGTTATATTTTGTTTAATTTCAAGTAAACTTTATGTTTAAACAAAATTATGTTTTATCCAAGCTGTTTTATACATAGTTCCCGCTATATTATTATTTTTTTTTTTTTAGGCGCATGTATATCATCTGATGAAGAGCGATAGTTACTCGAGATATTTACGTTCGGAAATGTACAAAGACTTTCTTAACGGATCCAAGAAAAAGGTTGGTTGCATAGTTTTCCTTCGTATGAGTTGAGATGATTTTGAATCTATCATTATTATTTAAATAATAACACAAGAACTAACAAAAGCTACTTTATTTTTAACATTTCAGACTTCCGTGAAGGGCATTCGTTCCATCGTTTCCTTCACAGGACGAAGAGACACTACAGTTTCATAATCTGCCAATGTTTCTTAAGCTTGCTACACATAATCTTGCATCTCTACTTACCATTCCGTTTTTTTGTGCCTCTGTTAAACATTTCATAAAACTAACAAGGAAATTTTGAGGTTTGAAAGATATTTTCTATTTAACTTTCTATTTTGCATTATTCATTGACGCACTTGTAATTAAATATTTTATATCGGTAACTATATACAACAGTTATGATCGCTTAAAACATTATCAAAGAGTCATATGCTTTCCGCGAATTCATTACACAATAAAGGGGATTGATTACAAATCAATTCTTGCATTTGTCCAATTTCGCATCGATTGTTTATATTTATCTAATTGTGATCTCACTATCGATTTCAAATGATACACTTTACCATAATTTCTATTTAAAACATTTAAATATTTAACGTTAAGGATATTAAAACATGCAAAACATGGTGCGCAATCAAATTTTTGCTAAAAGAACATTATTTCAAGTTTACAAAATATCGCTGTGTTTGTGGGAAGCATATTTTTTGTTATATATCTATATATATATATATTTTGTTATAAAACTTCTCCCACATTACAGCATATATACTTTTGAACAATTTAACAAGGTACATAATGCATGTAAATAAAGCTGAACTGAAGAATTAGGAATGTTAGAAACATACGTATAGTATAACATGAACTAATTGTATAATTAGTATCGAAGGGGATATGTATTATCTTCAACAAATCAAACAAGGGAGAATTGAGCAAAAGACACGCACATACATGTACAGAAATATATTTTGCATATATGGCTCTACGCAACTAATCTCAGCATTGCCGAAATTTTGAAGAAAATTATAAGAAATATCTCATTCCATTGTTTTCATCCTTAATTTTCTTCGAGTCGCTACATTCGATATACACGAAACTTGTGTCAGAAAAGTCCTAGAACTAAGTGGATTACAATAAAACTAAATTAGAAAAAAGGTATTTATTACTTATTCTCTTCTCTCTCTTTCTTTCTTTCTCTCTCTCTCTCTCTCTCTCTTTATTATTTTTTCTTTATTTCATTTAAAATATTTTTTTGTCTCTATTACAGCGTTGACATCTTCCGTAGAAATAATTACAGACTTTTTATTCGGAATTATTTTCAACTGTACCTTGATATTTTTCAATTAATCTAAATTTAATAAAAAACGATCGCTATTGTAACGGAAATTACGTCATTTCCAAGTATAATCAGCACTTGATCAGTTTCCTGCTGAAATTTTCAATTTCTTATTGTTTCAGAAACACTGTGATGAAACAAATTGTAATGTAAAAAAATATTTGTTAGATGCAAAATGCATGGATATATGGATCTGAATCTATATTAAATATCTAGAATCCATAGAGAACGAAGAATGTTTCACAGGTTATATTTAAGTGTTTCAAAGTCCAATTAATGAAGTCTTGGTCGCAGATAAGATCTTTATGAAGAGAGAGAAAAAAAGAGAGTTTCAGTCTATCTATTTAGATATTAAACCGTATATAAGTTATGTTATGGCCCCACATAGTCTATAATTACATTAGTTATTGGTTACATTATATCGTTAGATATATATCAACTACTTAACATTTAGTATAATCGAATATTCATTATATGATTTATAATTGACAAATGTCTGACTAAGTACTAACGCGTGTTTGAACCACTAGAAACTTTCCTGATCGCTTTGGCACAAAGTTGTCTAACGGAGAACTCTTACACACACACACACATATATATATATATATATGTTCTTATCTACGCCAACTCCTGATATGTTTCGTATCTCTTCATTCTAAAGTAAATTTATAGATAACTTTCTCAATGATATTATTTTGTTTTACTGGCAGTACATTATTTTCAACAATAGTAAACTAATGTAAGGCTAATGAATGATCGAACAACAAGTTGCTTGATGTATGTAATATATATATGTAGGAGAGACTCGTAGAAACCAGGAGATGATATAAGAAGAGACACATGTACATTCTAAAAATATTTTAATTCTTAGAGCGCATATTGTTAAATATTCGATAAAAGTCGACAAATCGCTGGAAACAATAATTGATTATGAATTATCCCATTTATCTCCGTGTGTTGCGTAATTTTATATATCATGCCCCGATTTAATAATTGCGATTCTTTACAAAAGTTTAGTATTACAAAATTTTATACAAAAATTATCATTTTTTGAGATAAAATTTATTTTATTTCAACCAACATATAATTGATAAAACACAAAATTATGTCTGCACCGTTTTCAGCAGTTTGTAACTCTATTTAGTTTATACAAGCTCTCATTACATGACAGTTCATGTAGTAATCTTAAGTAATAATGGCATGAATCGCGGAATACTTGTCGTGATAAATGTCTGTTGTGCAAATAACTATATACATGAAAATTAGGGGGAGATTCATCGATGTTAAATTTAATATATCATGTGAGAATTTTACGAGCTTTTTCAAAAATTCTCTTCTTCGAATATATATCTTAAGAAATATAGATATCAAATTTGCTAGATGAAACGAATTCGAACGTTCGTTGTTTCATGTATCTAAGAATCCTTGAATCCCTTTCGTAAAATTCTAAAAAAGATTCTCGTGCGACCATAGTCGAAAAAAGTAAGTCTTTTATAAATAAAAGTCTTTTATAACGCTCGCTTATTTCGGCCCATCGAGACCTTGCGCGATCAAAGCGTCCGTAAAACTTTATATAGCTTCTAGATCCTTCTTACTGTTCCTCTTGATGATCGGCACCGCCGCCCAGAGCGCGGTGCCCAGAATCAAGATGATTCCGAAGGCTAAAAAGATGGGCTTGTAGGAGAGCACGTTCTCGAAGATGACTCCGCATACGGGCGGCCCGACGAGTTGCAGAACGCCATTAACGAACAACGATATTCCGTAGGACGAGCTGAGCTTCTCGGTTCCCAGCATATCCGCCAGAATTACCGTCGTGATGCCGATGTACATGCCCGAGGATAGACCGAAGAGAGCGCAGAAGAAGGACAGCATGGCGTAGCTGGTCGCCATAGGTAGCAACGCCAGGGCGATACCGCTGGTTCCAAGTCCACCCACAAAGTAATAATATTTCGGGACAAAATCGATGTCGGACAGAGACGCGCCGCTGATCCTGCCGACTAGATCCAACGCGGAGACTATCGACAGCAGCAGAGCCGAGGAATTCCTGTCGAAACCCTCGGCGATCGCGTAGGACGGCAACAGTATCATGAAATTCGTGTTGCTGATGGCCGACGTGGTGTTGGAGATCAGGATCACCAAGTAAATAGGATCCCTCAGCACGCTCAGGTCGAAGAAACGCGACTTCTCGGACTCGTCGAGCTTCCTCGCCGATGTTTCCGCCGATATCGTGGGCGCGTCGTCCCGTTCAGATTCCTTCGCGCACTTCTCGTTACCGTCATCCTTAGAATTCTCCGCGATTTTCGAAGAATCGAACTGCAGTTTGCCGCTGTCCTCTTCGGCAACGGCGCTGCCTCGTCGCGATAAATTCTGCCGTGTAAATTCGCCGTCGTCCGTATCTTCCTTCGCAAGACTCGGACGGATCGTCAAGCAAATCTCATTCGCGACATCCTCCTGCGAAATGTCATCCCGCGTTCGAGAGATCGTAGAGACGTCGGATCGTAATCTATGAATTGTGTGATCGGTTCTCCGATCGTTCTTCTCAGGATCATACGACGTATCCTTTTCGTTGATCGATTCCAGCACCACTTTGTGCGAGAGATCCGCGAGCTTGTCGTCGTTGCTGTAAACAGTTTGAAGATTCGAATCGTACTTTGAATCACTCTCTGTCTTTTCAGCCGACATTCGTTTCCCGTCGATAGATTCGTCGAGAGTCAGTGCTTCATTATCAATGCCTTCGTCTAGATATATGATCTTCATGTGCTGTTCAACCGGATGGTAGAGCAGGCCGCAGACTAGCGTGTTCAGCGTGATCCCGCCCATGATGAGTACCGCACCTCTGGAATATGATCAGAAAATCTAATTTAAGTAAGGTATATATCCAACTTTACTTTTGAAAATTATGTTACATTTTAATTTAAAAAAATTATATTAATTATTTGATGGGACATCAAATGCGAAGTATTAACTTTTTAAGAGAATTATTTGTACGATGTTTAATTCTCTTTCCGAAAATTTTCTATCAATATATATTTCAGTAGAAAAAAAATATTAAATACAAAATATATTACATAAATTAAATTTATAAAACTTTTTTCTTGGGCATTTTATTAACGAAAGCATTGCCAAATGAGAGACTGTAACTGAGAATATTCAGTTATAATCATATTATTGTCTTATTATGGAATTTTTTTATGAACCACACACGCTCTGGAACGGTTTATTTACAATTGTGATTTAAAATGTCATTTATTATTATTATTAATATTATTTTACAATATAAAAATGGCCCAAATTATGTATAATAATATGCGATCGCATATTTTTTTAGATTTTTATTTTAATTACTCTAATATCTTTTTTAGAACGGATGAAAAGCTCATGTATTTTCCGTATACAATTAAAAAGAATTAAAAAGAATTTGTCTCACACACGCACACACATAAATAATTAATTTATACAAATTTATTTATTATGCGATAATTTACTAATATAAAAACATTTATAGTTGGAAAGCAAAAGCAAGTCATAAAAATTAAATAAAATTATAATATTTATATCGTAATATTGTGTTTTGACATTTAATATAGGATGTAATTTTTTTGATCGTTCGTGCTAAATGCGTAGAAAAGAACTGCAGAAATTAAAATATCCAAATTGAGGCTCCCAAATTGCGAGACCTTTCTTGAAACGAAGATTTCGGCGAAAGTTTTACGAAAGTTTTTGCGCGGCTTCCCAAGCCGCTTCCGGCTGTGTGTATTCTCGAACCGCTTCAGAGTACGTTTACTTTCCGCTCCCGGTCGAAAGCAGTTGGAATTGTGCATAAAGTTTTGTGTGTGAGAGCGTAGAATAGATATCTCTTGATTCTCGAACCAGGGCGGAGAGGAACACATCTGAATAATTCATATTTTTCCTCCTAATATTTATTGCCTCTATACGTTTGTTCTTAGGTAACTATCATCGAGAGTGTATGTAATTTTTCTTTTTCTTTTATATATATTTTTCCTAGTAAATTACCTGTATCCGAAGCAGTCCAGCAGATATTGCAGTAACGGCGGTAGCACTATGGTGCCAATCGCGCTGCCGGAGATGCATAAACCGTTCGCTACCCCTCGTAGCCTCTCGAAGTACTGCGTGACGATGTAAACCGTCGGTGGAAATGACAATCCAGCGCCGATCCCGACCATAAGTCCGTAACTGCGTATAGAAAGATTGTCAAATCTCTGTGAAAAAAATGCTACGAAATAAAAATTCTAAATTCTTGTCTTTTAGAGAAAGATTTTATGCGGCGCACTTTAGCGTGCATTATCTATAGCACTTAAATCGCGGAAATCTTAAATCATCTCGAAAGTGCTTCTCTCAATGATCGACTATATTACGCAACGTCGTAAAAATTATTAAAATTAGAACCGTTAACAGCCACGCGTTTGTCTATTCACTTGCCGTGTCTTGAAACGTCAATGCGAGCAGCATCATACCTGACGTAAAGATAAGTAACCGAATTGGCAAAGTAGCTCAGCATCATTCCGCTGGCAGCGAAGGTGCCGCCGATTAGAGTCACGGTTCTATAGGAGTACTTGGTCGACAGGATACTAGATAAAGGACCTGCAGAAAATATTTTACACATTTTATACCTTTGCGCATTTCGCAATACTTCTATCTCGATAGCGTAATTTCATCTCATTAATTTTATTTTTATTTTATTAAGTAGACTTTCGCGCGTATATAGTAATTAGAAACTCGTCGAGAAAAATTAATGCCATTTATAATTAGAGAGATATAAAATACCATTCATAAAAAATGATAAAAATAAATTAGCGTACTATCAATGCTAGTCTAATGATTAAAATTTTTTTAGATCGGCGATTAAGATATCCTTGCGGGAGCTGTTTACCTAACGAGCTGTACAGAAAGTAGCATAACGCCGGCATCCAGGAGGCCGCCGTGGAGGATGCCTTGAAGACGTGCAGAAACTCGACGAAGAGCACGCCGAAGGACTTGACGGTGCCCGGGATGAGGAAGTTGACGACGAGGGCGGAGAAGAGGACCACCCAGCCCCATCCACCGTCCGGCGGGACCATCTTCGTTTTCCTCGTCTTCCTCTGCGTCGACGTGCTTTTTTCCATCGCGACGCAATGAGGCCGCGTGCAGGTTCCCTGCGATTCTCGACTGCGAACATTCGAGGGATCGCGTCGTTACGCGTGGATTATAATAGACACTTTCTGCGACGCGCGCGAAGGTAAGAGGAGTATTATTGTCGGCGTTAAAAAGGATAGATCCCAGCATGGGCGATATCCTTGAACGGCGCGATTACGCTGTTTCATAACGACGCGATAGAGAAATCGACGACGTTCGATGAACAAAAAAAAAAAATCGAATTTCCACGGGATTATCCTATCATCTTTGCACGAAACGCCGATTTTGGTGAAGAAGGCGCTCTAGGTTTCATTTGTACTTTTTTTTTTTCCATATCTTTCTTGTATTCCTTTATCATTAAAATTAACGATGTTTGAGCGCAAACGAGAAGCGAATTTTCTTGGCGCGATTGTTCGCATCTGGATCGGCGCCGCACGATTTTTTTTTTTCTCCCCCAGAAGGATTTTCTTTTCACACTCGGCTGCGTATATAGCCGATAACTTTGCGCGTTCACCTGCACAATTTTTATCGGAATACGCGTTCATTGGAATTGTAACGTAAAACGTGTCCCATTACCATTCACGATCGCGTACCCGCGAACGGTCGAGGGAGAACTCTCTCATCTGTACCTACGACGAAGTATTATTCGCGATTTGCACTCCTAATTATAAACGCGAGGAATATATAGTTGAGAAACTATTTCAGTCGCGTATGAAAGAGAGAGTATATTTACGGTTCATATTAATATCACGATTGCTTATACATCGCAGAACACTGCACACATCGGAAATCTACAGGATGAAAGTCGTTAAACAAGACTCTCGCGAGACTACCGTATCTATCCTTCGTTTTAATAGAGAGCAAGCATCGTGGGTATTACCTTGAAAAAGATCTCTCGGAATTAGAAGTTTAAAATATGTTAAGTAAAGAAAAAAATAAACCTTCGATCCGTTCGGGATTAAAAGAGTAAGAGAGCTCTGAAAATCTTTATCGAAAATTTTTTCTTTTCTTTTTTTTTTTTTTTGGAGAACCATAGATCAACGAGCAACTCTACTTTTTTCTTGTGCTCTTTTAAAATGACGTTTACAGCGTTTAACACGTGTCGATACGAAGATACGAAAATATAGCAAACGATAAAAATAAAATACTTAGCGATAGACTCATATTGACGTCCCGGCTCGATTTGTGTCTTTGTCGTATTAATTAGCATCTCGATGACGAGCGAGTTATGCTCTATTCGCGCATCGGTCGCCAACCAACACGTTCCTGTCAGATACCCGGCGTGTTACTCACCGCGCGATCCGGCTTTCGCGTGGCGCGTGGCTATTAATTTAGATATTTAGAATCACGTGGCTTAATATGTGGCTTTTAGATTTGAACTTTTCGTCGCGTTTCTACACGTGTCTGCTCGTTAATTGAGTCGAGAATGGCCGGAAAAGTTTGACAGTTTAATAGAGAGATTCTAGCGAAAAGCATTCGATATTTAACGCGGACTCGCCGCACACACAGTGCCATTTTTCCAATGACATCATATTCGCGTTTTTTTTCCTTTTTTTCGTAATTATTTATATCAAATATGTTAATTTTTAATTCAAATTTTAAGGATCTTATGAGCCAGAATTTTGAGCAATATAATCGTATAGATAATTATCGTCAAATATTAATATCTAAAATTTTTACTAGAATTCTATCGCATTTGAATACCCAAGCTCGTAAATTTGTCAGAAATACGTCAAGATATCTCAATCAAGTTTAAAAATAAAATCCCAATCGAATTAAAAAATAAAATTTACTTCGAGATAAGACGTTCGAATTTTTTTTTTCAAGTTCTTTCAATGAGGAGATAATCTCTCGCTAATCGGCGAGCCGCGAGGGTCATCTGCATTTGCATCTTTTATTCCGAGGCGAGGCGTCGCGTCAGTAGTACGGCGCAACGGTGAGAAAAGTCCCGTAATCTAACACTATAGTAAGCTAACACTATGCGACAAGTAGACGCATCGCTCGCAAACACCACGCCTAGATACTCTAATGAATGATTCCATTTACTACGGATGCGTAAAACGCGCCGATCGGAACGTGGGATGATCGTCCTCGCGATCGCGATCGCTCGAATTCAAAGATTCCTTCTCCCCGGATCTTTCTCGATATTTCTCGTCGGCGATGAATAATGTCCACGGAGTTACAACTCGATAGCCTGCCAAATACGATTCGAATAAAGCCAACAATTTTTGAAAGACCGCTCAATTTGCGCGAGACGAAAAAGAAAAGTTTGTAAAAGATCAGGTACTTTGAATGTCATCTTTAGATATCAAGAATGTAGAGCGAGAATCTTGTCTTCCTTTTTCCAAGGTACAGATTTATATATCTTTAATGAACGAAAAGTGAATAATTTTGTGTATGCATAATGGCGGATTATGCCAAATATATATATTTTTTTTAACACACATATATTGCAAAGCGAATAATAGTACCGATTTTATTAATACATTCGTTCAAAGTCGGAAGTTTAAAGGTGAACGTGTATCATGACATGCGCTAGCGATTAATGTCGCAAAGAGATTATGTCAAGTACATTATTTCGTAAAGTGAATAAAAATTATCGGTTCTGTTAATACATTCTTAAAGCCGGAAGTTTAAATGTGAACCTATCATTACATACATCCAGAGAATAATGTCGCCAAGAGATTATGTCAAATGTATACTGTTGAAAACATAACGCTTGCGAAGAATCTTTCGTTGTTCCAATCGAATATCAATGTTATATTTATCATTTAATCAAATCAATTGAAATTTAATTTTACAGGATGCTATAGAAAAAAAGACTAAAAAAGGGAAAAAAGACTATTAAATCGGAGTCGTCTAATTAATTCTATTATTTTGCTCGCGTGTTATCTGTTTGTTAAGCAAATTAGTTGATCAAATATTAGTAGCCTTCGGGGTGATATTTGTTCAAGTTCTGTCAATCGATAATAATAGACTTCAATAATGAAGAATTATTCAAAAACTGTGTCGAGTATATAAGTATGTCATATACTCTATCATTACTTGCTTTTTAATAAGAGAGGCGGTAATAAGAATCTTATAATTTATATTTATATAAAAAGTAATGTAAGAATATTGTATATAGAAAGATTAGAGTTTGCATCAAAATTATAAGCTTCTTTTTTAATTATTTTTATAGCAAATTACTATAGAATTGTTAGTGAAAGATTTGAAGTATAGAATATTTTTTATATTTATAAATAATATTACTAGTAAAAAATAATATTACTATTTAAAAATAATATTACTAGTAATATTTGTCTGCGTATGCGTTATAAATTAATGTATTATTGAAAAATTGTGTTTAATTCTGATGCATTACGTTCTACTCGCTGTACGTGTGTGTGTACGTTATTAGATTTTATAGTAAGGAAAGTTACAAGCTTTCCTTCTATAAATAGCTGTAAGAAAAATATTATTCAACAAGCAAATTGCATGGTTTGCCTATTTGGCAATAAACAGCGATTATTACGGCAAAGCAAGGAATTCTCAAGATACTTTATATCGTGTATAACTCAGCATTCATTCACGGTAGGAAAAACAACCGTGGCACGCCGTTATGACATTAAACAATTTTACATTTTAATTTTACTTGTTTTTAATGAATAGTTATTGTCATAATCTTAAACTGTTGCTAAATATAAGTACTATGACTGACAAAAGCTTACATAATTTGTTGAGACTTAAATCATTATCTAAGTTCCAATTATTGTATGTACATTGACGTTATACTTTTGTTACGTTTAAGTCATCATATTTAGTGTCGAGAAGTTAAATGGTTGACGTATTGGAGTCTTTTTTCATATAGTATTGCATAATTTTTAATGATCTCAGAAACGCGTCTCAGATCTAAATCCGTGTTTAGGTCGTCGTTACGTTGGTACCATCTTGCGTTTGTAATTGCGTGTATTGTTTTGGATAATCGTTGTATAATCATACGATTTAAGTCTTGTATGCATCCCCAAAGTTGAATTCCATACGTGCAAATCGGTCTGATGATCATTAGATAGAGTAATCTTTTGTTGTAGAGGTCTAATTGTGATCTACGCCTAATTAGCCAATATATTTGTCGGATTCTTTTTTTAAGCAGATTTGTCCCGCTTTTTTTCGCACATGATGTTTCCACGTAAGTCGTGCGAGTTTGAATTTTACTTGATATCATTTTACGAGTCTCTCGCATAAGCATCTATATATTTGTGAATTTAAGGCTCTCTGTCGTCGTAGCGTGCGTAAGATAGCGCGGGCAATAACTAACAAACTGTTGTAACAAACTGTTGAAACGTCTTGAAGCACTACGATGAATTAATATTCGTAAATAAAATCCGAAAGGTGAAACACGTCCGATATACGAAGGTAACGGATAGATGTGAAATATACACATACACACACACATGCGCGGAGAGTCTTAACCGGTATCTGTCCCTTATAAAGGCTCAATTTACATTTCTCTTCGTAATATTCTTCCTACTTTATTACTGATTGGAGAAAGAACGAGATTTTCAGACTATTTTTATTTCGAAGAAAACTGATATACAATTATAAATGTACTTTATATATATACATATAAAGTATATTTATAATTATATTTTATAAACCGATATCAGTTATATTATATATATATATATATATATATATATATATATATATATATATATATATAAAACAGCTAAGCAAAGAGAAACACGTGACATTTCGATTCTAAATAATGCATTGTTGTTTTTGGCAAAGTTTACAGATGTATGCTACGTGTTATTCGCGATGCGTTTATATAAAGCTAATTGGCGGCTTATATAAATATAATTGGTTTCGCAGCATCACTGCAAACCGATCTAAACAGTTTGCTCTTGTAACTTTGCGCTTTCTCGCGTTATTTGCTTTGGCTTTTTTTTTTTTTTTGCAATCGCAGAAGAGATCTAGCTAAACTAAAATGTTTTAGATAATTTTCTCCAAAGCTCCATCTTCCGCTACGCGGAATGTAAAGAGATTTTTATACATTATTTGGAGTTTATATATTCCTTGCATATACATGTGTACGCATATTTTTCAAGCGTATGAATGGAAATACAATAGCAGTTTGCAATAGTATCATGTGCATAAAAAATATAACAGATACATTTATGAACATATATATATGTTTCTGTCTCCAGGTTTCACAAATCAAGCATATGCAAGATTGCATGACATGAGGAGAGACACGCGATACATAAGATTACGCACTAATGACACTAGTCAACAAATCTAACATCCTCTTTTTAGTCAACAAATCTAACATGCTCTTTCTTAGCATTATATCTTTTCTTAAAGTATTTATGATATTCTTTGAGTCTCTAAGTTTGCTAATAAAAATATTTTATGATCTCAGGGCATTTCCAAAGTATAAGTACACGAAAATGTATTTATATTTGTTATATTTATAATTTTGTTTTTTAATCGCTATTTGTACTCTATAATACATAACATATAAAGCAGATGTGTGTTTCAGAAAATATATATATTTTTTTTATTATTTTAAATAACATGTACTAAATTATGCTCTCTCTCTCTCATTCTAAATTAAATAATACTTGATGCAGGAAAGAGAAAATTGGCTATATCGATATAATACCCTGTTTAAGTAAAACAAGTCAGAACAATGAAGAGATACGGAAAAATACGGTATAGTCTGTAAAGAAATATTATTTCTTTCCAATCTTTATATTTACATATATGTGTGTGCTTTATAATGTGAGTTTATTAAGTCGCTGAAATAATCCTCAAAACTAATAATTGATGTATATTTTTCAGATCCTACATTAAAACAATCTCGCGAATTAAGAGTCAAGAGTTCAACATGTATAATCCAGCAATTTATATAAGACACGAGAATCTAAAGGAATTTAAACAATTAGTCACAAATGTGAACGATATGAATATTCTGGAGAGACATGAGAGACCCACTAATCCAAAAGTCATTGATCGACAATGGATTCGACCACCCAGATCTTTCATCCGAGGACAATAATAATAATTATTATAATAATTGCGCACTGACCTGATAGACACTTCCTCTCGTTTCGGCATCTCTTCTTCTCACCGCGATGATAGAGGGAGGATGGAGGTAGCGGCAGGAGCACAGCTTCACCCGCGGAGATGTCCGTTCTCTCTTTCTCTCTGTCACTCTCTCTCTCTCTCTCTCTCTCTCTCTCTCTCTCTCACTTTTTCTTTGGCAAGAGGGCAACGGGAAGCAGGATGCTCATCGGACGTTCGCTATCATCCCGCGTCTTCGACTAGACTGCACACTGGCACTGGAGAACCCGTTCCTCTCCCTCTTCTTTTTTTCCTCAGCTCTTCTCGAACCGGCGCAAGAACACCCGAAGGCTGCCCTCGACTTTTATCGTACCAAAACGGTCACCGCGCCTCGCCATTATAAGACCGGGTGGTGCGTGCACCACGTACGTAAGGATTGTTCTCTTCGAGGTGACCGCCTGATGGACCGGCTGGCTGGCTGACTGACTCCACTCCGGTTGGCTGACTGACTGGCTGGCTGGTTGGCTGGCTGGCTGGCAATGCCGACTTTTAACTGAACTACCACACAGAATATGTTCCCGGTATACCGCGGAGAGACTAATACAAGGTGGAGACAGGTCGAGTAGCGTGATCCAGCGCGCGAGAGGGTGGGAGATTTCTTCCGCTGCACGCACAACCACCGCTTGCTCGGCTCCCACCATCGCGGTACCCGTCGACTTCCAAAGGACACTAGACCACAGATTACTTTACGCGCACCGCAGAACATCGGATCCCAAGGATATATTTGCCGAATGTGTAACATTCCTTCAACGGCGCGCGAGCCACGCTTTTTTCGGAATAAAGCCCGAGGATGAATCATCTTCCGATTAAAATCCGTCGTTCTCATTTACATCGGGAACAAAAAACGAAGAGAGCATGTATCGCGAAAAAGAACGAGCATGTATGATATAATTCTTGTAAGTATCTAAGGTCTGCTACATAATTATTATAAGTATATTAAGACAGTTGTCAAGCCGGTTAACGAATACTCCGCGAGAAAGTGAAAAATTAGGTTTCAATTCAAGAGAGGTCGCGCGTTCCTCTTCCATTTCGATATAACGATATCGCAAAAAAAAAAAAAAAATTGTTATATTCGCAGCCAATAATTTTCAGCTCCGTCAACGATATTCTTATCAATTGTACGATATATATATTTTCTTCTACTGATTGTGCGAGCTCTATAGGATATACGGGGAGCTTCTTCTCCTCCTCCGACGATGAATCCTGATCTTCCTTTTAGGAAACGACCTTTCTTCTCTCCGCTCCTTGTACTTCTCCTCCTTCTTCTTGATCCCCTCCTCGCTCGGCGAGTCTGGGATCGTCATTCTGCAGGTTCGCATCATTAGTTTTTTATTTTGCGACTGTACCGTGCTATTTTTATCCCACAGTTCCTCCTCTTTTCTTCCTCTTCGTCGTCTTCTTCGTCTTCTTCGTCCTTCTTCACCCGTTCTCGAAGACTACCTGTGCGCGCACGTAGAGCGTTGTTATTATACGGAACTTGAATCCAAGAAACGGGGCGAGAGGATCCAAAAGGTTTCCTCGATCGAAAAGTTCAAGGAACTTAAGTCGGTATTGTTTTGACTTTATTACATACACGCTGCATTTATGAATATTAAAATATTAAAACTTTATTTTTATTTTTATTATTTTTTTTTAATATCAAGAGACCCGCCACTTTCCAACTCTTCGTCCTCGATTAATATTGAAAGACGGACGAGAATTATTCAAATCGCGCGTGATATCGCATATAAAATAATGGAAAGGAACAATCTTCCTTTCTTCAACGAGTAAGAAAACGAGAAGATGTATGATTAATAAATTTTTATTCTTTATCAGCGTTTTTCCGCGGCTTTCGCGACCGGATCGAGACGCCGCGAAGGGGTATTTTCTCGTGCTTCTCTTTTTTTTTATCTCTCTCTCTCTCTCGATGGCGCGCCGGAGCGCAGCATACACCTTTCACTACCTTCGCAACCTTCCACGTGCGATTATTAACATAATGTTTTCTATCGTAGGTCGCTTTTCGCGCGAGGACGGCTTTCATGACGCGGCGATCCGACATACGCGCACGTCCAAGCCTAAGCAAAGCACTAACTCGAGAACTGGTTTTGCCACGGAATACTCGAGTCGGCGAACAAAGAAGGCGGCATTGATTACGGTAAACGTTTTTTTTTTTTTTTTTTATTTCTTTCTCGAGAAAGAAGGTATTCGTCGGATACGCCGCGTTCTTTATTCCTCGACGATCTGACTTCGGTCGCACTTGGTGCATCCGGATGCACCCGTCGTCGTCGATCCGAACGAAAAATTCCGCGTCTTTATTTAATTCCGTAATAATTCCGGAAAAAGGGGAAATACTCCGTAAAGATGACCGTTAAACGCAAATATCAAAAACGAGCTCCTAAAATAGACAATTTCGATCTTTTTCTAACGCGTTGATGGATTCAAGAAAAAAAAATATACCGTTACGGCGACCTTGTGACCGATGAACGAAGTGCTGCGGATGAAGGAGTTGCTGCCATGTATCTTGAAATGAAGAAAAAAAAGTTGTCTATGCAGCAATAATTAATTGTGTAGCAATAAATAATAGTTTCCTATATCCTATAATTTCCTGTGATACATCTGTGTTTAAAGTCCAAGGAAACCGTAATGTATTAATGTATGTGTAACGCGAGGAATATATTAGAATCTTCGCGATAACAAAATACAGAGAGGAAATAAATATAAAGATAAAAGAATATATATATATAAAAACTTGTAACTTTCTCTCTCGTTCTAAAAGGTTTCAACTGTAAAACAGAAAATCGACAAAGATAACAGAACTCTTAAAACAGAATGTCGAGAACCGTTCGAAAGAATTAATTGTAAGAGCCGAAAAAAATCGAGATCTTAATTAACATATGATTATGGTATCCACGGAGACACTGGTAGTAGAAGTAAAAAAAAACCGCGATGATATTTACGGTTTTTATTACGGATACGACAGGATGACTGGAAGTAATCGTAGTGGCATCAATATTAGCCCCGCGGTCTGGTCAAGAATAGCCCAGATAAGAATCCCGTCTGACCACCTTGCGCCCTGAGATCGGTCGGCGGCGTCTAAATTAGGGTGAACGTGCCGTTGGAGGCGTATCTCGCATACATTATATCGTTATTCGGTTATCGACTGGTCCAGAGTATCGTGACGCGACTGCTTAATAATCGACGCGATTTTTTGTTACGCGAGCTGCGCGTAATAATCGCTGTAAAAAATCGAGAACGAAGCGAAGGTAAATAAAATAATCGCATTGCTTTTTATGCTATCATTTTGCGCGTCAAGTTTTACGGTATAATTAGTGTATAAAAACAGCGTTAACTGCTGTAGGATCACTTTCGAATAAAAAAAAAAAGCTGTCTCGCCATTTACAATTTATCAATAGGAGAAGCAATATTTTGTCAAAATATATTTCGCGTTACTCGACATTGATTTTTATTCAATGATCAAGTAGAATTACTCGCTACGAACAGTACACGTACAAAATAAAAACTGTCATTAATTGTTTATAGAGAAAAATTACATAACCTCATATATATATTAAATTAACATTTTATAAAAATTATATTAACTTACGTGGAAATATATTATGGAATCATTGTTCCACACGTGTAATGTTTAAAACTTTATTGGCCATTTATGGAATTACTTTTTTGTGCATTTTTATTTTTCTCATTTTGATTTAGCAAAATTTTAATTACACTGTCTTGTATAATTTTAAACGCGCGATTAAACTTTGGTATGAGAGCGCCACCTTTTGAGCGAAACTAAAAATATTGACTTGTCGATATGTTGCAATACTTATTTTATCGACTTTACCGATTTAACATTTTTGCATCGCTGCGACATCTTTCGTCAAGTTCATGAAATTCGTAATGCTTGTGCACTGTTTTACCCACCATCATCTAGATCATTTGTAAAAAATACAAACTATTTTTCCTCCCTGTTTTACTTTTTAGAAAATGAATATTACAAGAGAAAGTAATATTTTGTAATATAGTTTGTCAAGTTTATATATAATATAAATATATATTAATATAGAAAGTTATAAGATAGCGAGATTCCAAACTAATTCTATTATAAAATAAAATAGTATCAAAAGATTGGAAATAACAAAGCGTAGTAACAATTAATTTATATTCATATTATTTGGTTTACAGAAGTTATTTAACAAACATATACATTGAATCTAAAAATCAGTCTGCGTTATATATATATATATATATATATATAGACATTCTTTTTTACAAACATATAAATATACTCGGTTACAAAAATAAATGGAATTTTTTTATTCGATTCTTGTCGCTTCGCAAATTATTACAAGTTACATTTTGCAAGATATACGTTCGTATATATAAATTAATTACTGTTAAGTATAATATATCGTCGCAAGATTTTGTAATTTGTATCATAATATTGTTTGTAGATTTATATGTGGATTGCATATTATTATTATTAACTACATTGTATTAAAGCTAGTATATTATTATTAGTTTTATTATTAGTATATTTCATGATCGGTATCACCAACAACGGAACTATAATGAAATGTGATGTGAAAATATTTAAAAATAGTTGAAAATATTTCTCGTTGCTGGTGAAATCGAAATTTGCTGAACACATTTTCATATCTCTCCACAAATACAGCGTTTTTAAACAAGAATACCACATTATATTATTACCACTGGATATAAACATATAGATCATTGAAATAAATTCAGTTAGCAGAAAAAGAAGTTATAAAATTATTTGAATACTTTTTATGTCATATCATTTATGTCATATTCGTCAAACAAAAATTATAAAGAATTAGTATATTGTTTTATATTAGAATTGTTTTCATAAAATAGAAATAACATCATAGAACAAAATACATGCATCTAAGGGATATAATATTGGAAGACTTTTAATTATCGATATAAATTTAAAAATATTTGAATAAGCAAATATGCAAACTATTAATTTCGTTTCAAAAATTAGAATCTAAACAAACTTAACCTTTTCTTTTTTACATGTGCAACATATAATATACAAGTAGTTTCAAAGAACAATCCACTGATTGTGTTTAACTACTGAGAATATTAAATGTTACGCAGCATGCTCTAATCAGAATTTGTGGAGTATACGCTATTAAGATATTGTTAATTATTACAGGTTCGTCTGTGTTAAAAATGTTATTGGCCCCATTCTGACTCCGTTATAACAACAATAGCACAAAATTTCAACCACTAATTGTAAGTGCTATGTGTAAATATATAGAGATAACTCTAAACAATTTGAACAATTCTTATAAACTCATAACTCATGAACATAAACGGTTTGCATTTGATAATTCGTTCGTTTGGCAATATCACTACGCCATTTTGATTTTCGCAATTAGATATTATGACTCAATCTAAAGGAAGACGAATTAGAACATTGCTAATAATAGCAGAAATACTTTCGACAAGTGGCAGAGAGTACAGAGTGTGTTTAACTCGTACAAAATTATTATTAATCTTTAACTGGTTTCACATTGAAAAGAAATACGTTCTTTTTCAATATTACATGTACCAACCATATTATCGGCATACATTCACCGGATCATATACGTGATAAAAATTAAGCAAGTGTTTCAATAAATATCTCGAACGAGAGCATTTTGTTAAAATGAGAAATTAAAAGAAGAAATATATCTTACATTTCAGTATAAAATCTTACGTTTCAGTATGAATCCTATATAATTCTATCTTACATATCCCATATATTTTGAAACATTGGTCATAGAAGCATATATTATTGTACAAACTTGTCGTTACAGGATAAAATTTGTGTTGCTTTGTTTTTCAGAATAATCTTACTACTATATTCGAGATTATTAATGTCAAATGTATCAAATAATTAGGATCCAACGCAAGTAAATTTCGACTCTGTAAAGATCCTAGAATGTTTGACGTGTACGATTGTGCCCAGTAAATCCAATTTTTGTCACATATCACCAAAATATATCATTTTAAGCAATATGTTGCATCACAAATAATAATAGTAAATCGAGTTGTAAACTGTTTCAACTCAGTAGTTACGTGTAGACAGTTCCTAGTAAAACTTTTTAAAAAAATTGTTTATTTCTTTGTCACTGGGATATTGCTTCTATTTGTGCAATGGAAAAATTGACCTGCTATATAGAAAAAAATTACTTTCTATTTAACTCTATAAATTATTAATTGAAAAAAATATAATAGAGTTAAAAGAATTGAAATATCTTATGACTGTATAGGATTCGATTATTTTGCGCTTAAGTTTTCTTGCAGGTATTCGACATCTCACGATTGTTTTAATGTCACTTATATATTGATTATAATTAATCATGCGTAAAAAGTGTAAAAAGTTTTCGACAAAGTACATTATAAAAATTCATATCTCTCTGCCATTTTGAATTTACCATTCTTTCCAACTGGAATTAGAACTCACCGATCCAATTAGTATGAAATCATCTGTCAAGATCGATAGTTTCTTTTTTACAGTACGCAACATTTCTTCTTATTCTTCTTGTAATTTGGTTTCAGTGGTGGCCGCTCCGACAATTGAAACTTTCTGACGATTCGCACCAATTCATGAAAAGCTTGATCGACATTCATCCGTAACTTGGCACTACACTCGATGTATGGAATTTTCAATTGACGTGCTATACTTTGTGCCTCTTCAATTGATACCTGAAATGATTCAAACAGGTATATTCTTTTGAATTCTTCTAACTTTATAATATATGATAGATTTTTTAAGTACTAGAGAAATTTTCGGAAAATGCCATTCTGATTTCAAATTCAAAGGAAAATCCTGGAATAAGAAACAATTATCTCTGAAGACAAATAGGCCCTTTCATATTTTGAGATAAATGTCATCCCTAAAAACGGATGGAATAGAATACCGACAATCGACAGTTAACAATGCAGAAATATTTTTTTCAAAAGACCATTTCAATAGAAAGTAAAACCTTAGAAAAATCGACAGTTAACAATGCAGAAATATTTTTTTCAAAAGACCATTTCAATAGAAAGTAAAACCTTAGAAAACCAAAACTTTGTTGCGAGAATAATAGAGTAAAAAAAAAAAGAGATATTGTAAAGAGGAAAATAGCCCCCCCGCCGCTAGGGTCGATAAGCTAATGGAAAAAAAATGCGGTTAAAAAGGAAATCTTCAAGATTAAAGATTTATGACATTTACGAACGTATATGGCATAGAAAATGAGCTTAGTTTTCTGGATTACAATGATTCTTAATTCTTTCTCTATGGAGAAAAATGAACAATACACTTAATGATGCTTAATTCTTTCTCTACGGAGGAAAATGAGGAATTTAGTAACGAAAGCAATTTACATTACAATTTCTAATACGATACTCACACTTCTTTGATGATCCAAATCTGCTTTGTTTCCAACCATCAGCATAGGAAACTCGTCTCGATCCTTCACCCGAAGTATCTGCTTATGGAACTTTAATATCTCATCGAAAGACGAGTGATCGGTGACCGCGAATACAAGAAGGAATCCCTCGCCGCTTCTCATGTATTGTTCGCGCATCGCGCTAAATTCTTCTTGGCCAGCAGTGTCCAATACTAAAGTAAATATAGAAAATGTATCCGCTTATATGTAAAAAATATTTCATGATTTATGATATTTCGCGATTTGATTTTGATGATAAATTCTCTGATTTTTTAACTTGAAAAATTTCGAGGCGTCAATAGCATTTCAGAGATTGTCGAAAAGCGTTTCTCGCAAATTTTTTATTTCTTACTTACTGTCGAGTTTAGCTGGCACATCGTCAATAACGCACTGCTTTGTATAGGAATCTTCGATTGTCGGATCATAATCGGTCACAAAATAACTCTAAAAAGAAAGAAAAAATTAAGTCTGCAATAAAATATCGCATGAATGGTATGAATAATTTTCATGAGCAAAGATAAAATATATATTTCAACAAGTAAGCATCTAAGTTAAAAAAAGCTTCTATTAATTTTATATAAGAAATACAGTTAATATTATTCCTTAAAATAATAATGTTAATCGTGAATCAGCTGTAATGAGATAAATGTGTAATTATATATACAAGCCCACTATTCTCAATCCAAATTTTTGACGATAATTTATCTATTTAATTCGAAGTCGATCTTCTTTAAAAGATATCATTTATCGCAATTTATTTTATTTATTTTTTTTCCTCTTTGCAACATTATGCATTTATGTACAATATTCTTTATTAATATACTCAGTTAAAAATGTACAGAAGCGCATTTGGAATCAAACCTGGACAGCATCTACATAATTTCGCTTGCATCATTTCTTAATCAAATGGAACGTCTATCAAAGAATTATAAATAGAATTCTACGGAATTTTGGGGAGGGTCGCGAATTACAGATTGTGAGAGTGAAATGTCATCGAGTCGTCGATACCGATTGACGGCAGATCAGGACCGATCGTTATCCGTCAAGTAAGACGACGACGACGACGCGCCGCGTTTCTCGCGCACTTCGTCAGGATTGACGTTTCAAGACGGCGCTGCCGCGTATGACCATATATGACGCGATATATTGCGTCCACAACACGCTATGACATAATGCTTTACAATCCAATCCAACAACCAGCCAACAACTATCGTCGCGTACGCGTTACACGATGATAAAAAAAAAAGATAAATCTCGCTCGAGGATTCCATAATTATGTCATTCGCGTTTGCCCGTCCGAGGATTTCGGAAAAAAAAAAAAAATTTCGCCGAGCGAACTGATCGATGAACGAGCTCGAGGAAGCTCTCGTAGAGAGAGACTCTACGGGAGCAGCTCTCTTCTCGCTCGTCTTTACGAAAAATCGCGCCCGGATGAGAGAGAGAATCCATCGAGGGGAAAATTTACGAGAAAAAATTAAAAAAATAAAAAAAAAATCGCGCGCGCTACTCGTAATCGTAGTCAACCTGTGTATCTATATATGACACCCGCGTATTACACAACGACGTAATATACATACAACGTGCCACCAGTTAGCGTAGCAGAGACGAAGTCCGAGAAACTCTTCGGATACTCCGTGTACTTACTTGAATGAATTGTATCGTGATCGCCGATTTCCCGACACCGCCACCACCGACGACGACGAGCTTGTAAGTTTGCGCGTAGCTCTGTCTGTCAGCGGCCCTCGACATCTTCCTTCCCCTCTCGCTTCTCGGAGTCCCTTATTCCGGAGAGTCCTCTCTCGCGTGTATATATATACGTACAGAGAAAGAGAAGCCTCTCGCGCTGGCGGCCGCGCGCGCGATTAAATGCTCATCTCGCGCGAACAAACGCGCGTGCTTCGTGACCGACGGCGCCGCCGATAATGAGGGGCGAGAGTAACGTACGTCGCCGTCTTCGTCGTCGTCGTCGCACCCACGTCGAAACGTTTGTGTACGCGTACGTACGTGTATATATGACACCACCACGTCGCGTGGGCTCTCGCGAATGTTTTTCCGCGAGTCGCTAAAAGCCAAGGCCGAGACTCGCCCCCTGCCTCGCCCCCTCTGCGCTCTCCCTTCCTCCTCGGCGAGCCTCGGAGAGCTTCGAGATCTCGCGAACTTTTTATGGACGGGTTGTTTCAACGAGGCGAAGACGGTTCGGAAGACGGCCGTGCGCGGCGCTAAGATTTTTAGGGGCGAAGAGGAGGAGGAACTCTCGATTCCTCTTTCTCTCTCTTTCGAGAAGAAGAAGAAGGAGAAATTACAAAAGATCAAAGCGAGCGACGGATTATCGAGAGTACCACGTGTTTTTTTGTAACATATGTACCATCGAAACGACCCCCGAATTGCTTCGTATGACCTCGACTGATATAGATCCTTTTGGTGACACTTTTATATGCGACGAAAAGGACAATTAATTTTAAAGGATCAATTCGTTTAAATGCACAGATGTCTATACTATAGTATAGACATATATATATATATATATATATATATATATATATATATATATATATATATATATATAGTAGTATAGACATCTGTGTTTAAATGATATCCCGATGGACGAAACGTTTAGGTATAAACGCGCGACTAATTATATACTTGATTACAGATTTTTATTTCTATGTCATTTATCTTTTTATCTTCTCTCGATAGAAATTCGATTTCTCCTCTTTTTACTATTGAAACGTCCCTTTTTCGCTTCGTCCTTTATTTTTCGTCTTATTGATAAGCTAATCATAAATTCTTCGTCTTTCGAATACAAAGCTGAAGGAAAGCTCCGTAGAGGCGTTGCGAAAGTTTGAAATAAAGATAAGAGCCAACAGACGAACAAACATAAATCGTACACACACGTACGTGTATTAGTAAACAGCTGACGTAAAACAACATCGCGATTAATATGCGAGTTAATCGACGCGTAAATAAAATAAATTTACATAAACACGTGTAATTTAAATCTCGAATTAACTAGACATTTGTGTTTTGAAGTATCAAAATTTATCTCATCTTGTGTCATGTTTAGAGACAATTCATTAATTTATATGCGTGGAATTTAGATAAATTTCGTTAGTTGATATTTTATTAAGAAAACATTACGTTTTTCGTTTTTCGAAAACGGGACGTTTCCTCAAATGCATTTTTTTTTTTTTTTATGGAGCATCGATAGAGTATAATATGCGTGAATGAAACGAATCTCCAACATAACAATCGTTTTGAGGTATAATTTAATTATAAACGCTCGAACCTTTGCGAATTCAAAGAATGTAAAATATGATTGGAATAAATATTTAGAAAATAATTTTTCCTTACAAAAAAAATGATACAAAGCGCACAGAGACGAATCTTGTTATCGCTTTTTGCAATCTCACCTGTCACACGTAGGACACGATAATACTAATAAATAAACTCCTTAAATTTTCAGAGAAACGACTAGAAAAAGACTATATTCGTGGAATAATGAACGTGATGTTCTGATGAATGGAAGTATCCAGTTGATTTATTTCGCATAAAATATACAAGAGACGTCGAGAAAGTTTCGAGACTGAATGGATTATCATAAAATAAAGTTCAGAAGAAATTTGTGGCTTGCCACTTTCAAAGCTCTTCAAACGTAGTTGTGAGTCATGGATAATTTGTATTACACCAGATACGATTATATCAGTTATTTAAAATGTTTTGAATTCTTATTTTCGTATAAGAGAGTTTTCAGTTTATTATAAAAACTCTTTGCAAAAAAAGCTATATATAATTACATTTCTCTACTAATGATATTCAAATTTCAATTTCAGGAAAAAGAGAAATTTAATAGAGTTTTGAAGGACGACGAGGATGAGGGGATTGGCTGAATTAAACAACTTATTGTTTTCGTCCAAAGCAGATAGCTTTAACAAATATGTATTGAACGCAACTCTACAAAACAACGTTTCTCGATTATTGGACTAGATGTCTTATCATAACATTGAGCTCAATAGGAATCACTTCGAGGGAGACAAGCCAAGACACATATCTTTTTCGATATTTCTTTATAATTCTTCTTTATTTTGTTTAATTCACTCAGCTCTCTGCAACATTTTGGACAAATCTTGTATATTATCAAACTTGAACCTCCGTCTTTTGTCCGATATTGCACTTACGAAGAAATTATACATATCGCGTTGTAATGTTGTTACGCGATTGTTTTTCATCTATAATGTAATTTTCAACACATCTGTCGTAAATTACGCACGAAATGAACAGAAAAAATTTTGAGTAGAAAATCTCTATGACGCGCTTAGACAAATATATCTTTTTTTTTTTTTTTTTTTTTTTTTTGCTCAATTAAGGCACCAGTGTACCTATCTTAGCTTGAAGAAATCGCGTTGCTCTCTACATTCTCGCGCGACAGAGTCTGTGCACAGTCTTGTGAAATACTTGAAAAATAATTCAAAATCGACAGTAAATCACCAGAATCTGATTCATGCGTTTCTGTGTTATATGTGTTACTTGCATGTCTTCCCAGTATTCTCAAGAGTAATGTTTGCGTTCATTTTTCTAAATTTTCTTTCCATTTTTCTCTTCCTCGAATTTAAAATTGTTTGCAATATAAACTCTACACGGCATGCAATGAAAAGGGGGGGAAAAAAAAAAGATTGTAAACCAATTTTTTTCGCGTGTAGGGCATAAAACGCATGTCAATTAACGCTTTCTGTTCTTCCTCAAAATTATCACAAAAATACGTGAAAAGCGAGCCATTGCCATATACTATTGATACTCAAAGATGAAAAGTCGAACGACGTCGACATCTATTTTATTATTGTGTAAAAATATTATTATTATTACTGTATAATAATAATAATAATAAGCAGCGCTCGTATTGTTTCGCGCGATATCAACTATTTCATATCTACATAATTTATATCTCACACACCCAACTCATTCCATACAGTGCAATTACAAAATCAATTGCACGGCTGCTTTTGCTCTGTTTATAATTCAGCACTGATTTTGCTTTTTTTTCGTGTAATGGTTTCTTAATTTCTTTACCGTTAGCATAATGACAACGATAACGATGACGATAATGATGACGACAATGATAATGGTAATAATAAAAGTTATGAGACTGACAGAGGAGGAATAGAAGCAGAGATAGTAATAATAATTGACATAATATAGTATTAATAACAATAATAATATTAAAAATAATAGAAATAATATTAATATTATATTAATTATAATATTAATATTAATATATTAATATATAATAATATGAGGATGTTGATAACGATGATGACGATACGAAGAATGGCCATTCGCGCGCGGTTGCACGTGTTCGATCAGCGAGATAATAACTATATAACAACGGGGGGAATGATAATGACAGGGGAAGAATGGCGGTATAGACGCTTCGGCGTAAATAGAAATAAACAGCACAATCTCAAAAATCGCAATAGAAATCGTTAATTTTAATAGATCAACCGACCGACTGACTTGCCGGCCAGTCGGCTGTTTTTAATCATCGGCAAATTCTCTTCACAATTCTTTTTTTTTTCAGGGGAAGAATAATAATAGAGAATACGATGATAAAATCACTAATCGATAATAACATAAGGCATTATGTTGAGGATCTCGCCCTGGTAACTGGGCCTCGCCAGCATCTGATGCCACTCCTGAAATTCCGCACCGTCAGTCTGGTTGTTATGCACACTTTTTACACTATCCACGTTCGATAGTCCGATAGACGACACTCTATTTCCTTCGTCCCTGGTGTTCGAGTGCTCGTCACCATCGGAACGACACGCGGCCGTTGACGACAACCTCGGCTGGAAGTTGCCGTTAAGTCCTTCGACGCACTGCGCATGTAACCTCTCAAGATCTTCGGCGGTAACGTTCCGTGGCGGTGGCGAACATTCGGCATAGTTCTGTTCTTCGTCTTCGCCCCAGTCTATCGAACTGGGATCTAAGGGCGGTAACTTGGCCAGTATCTCCTCGACCGTGAGATCTCGGTGCGACGGTGACCGACACGTCGATGTCCGATCGATGCCTGCTGATCTGTCGTCCTCGTGTAACCTGTCCTGACATCTGTCCTCGGGACCTGTCCAGTTCTCTACGAATCGTCCCGTTTGCGTTTTACCAGTGGACGACGTCTCCGAGGAGATCAGGCTCCTGTGAAGATTCTGACTCGAGCAGTGCAGATATTTGGACACTTGCTCGTTGCTGCCACCTCGCAGAACGTCCTCCATGTTAGGCGGTTCCACGACGCTTTGACTAGGTAGGGCATTCGTATTGCCGATGGGGCTACAGTTGCTTCGGCCCGCTTGCAGCTGAGCCACTATCTCCTGCGTGGTCTTTAGCTTCGGAGTCCTCGAGATACTGGCCAGCTTCTTTTTCACGCTGTCCTCGAGGAACGGCTGTCGCTTCGCCGACTTACTGCCCTTCTTTCGGCCACGTTTCTTCGGACCTGGATTATCATCCGTGACCTCGAGAGAATCGGTCTCCGTGAAAGCGGAGGAGATTCGTTCCTTCAGCGTGGGGCTAGGCACTTGCGAATTTAAATTACCACTTATGTTCTCGCCATTGAGCCGCTGCTTTTTGACAGGGACTTCCTCTACCGTCGGCTCAATTCCGTGTGGCGATTGGTGGCATTGGTAGCGTTGCTCCTTACCGCTCTCTTCTTTCCGTAATCGTTTGTTGGAACTGTGTGTACGCGGCACTGCTTCTGTTGTGTGATTCTGGCTCGAGGAACTGAGCACTGGCGATGCGTTCCTCGAGCAGGAACTTATCCTGTGATTGCTGGTCGGTGTAATTGACTGTTTGCTATTTGTAGACGCATTGGGGGATCGCGAGTGGTCGCTGTTCACGGATAGCGCCGGACTGAGCACCTATAATTATAAATTCGTTATATTTAGTATAATCAATGATTTTTCACCTCGGTATACCAGGTATGTACCTCATATTTATTGCAAATCAACTTGATTACAATTATCGACATACTTGTACAAAATTAATAGTTTGTTTGTTAATGTTCAGAATCACATTATTTTTTTTACCATAAGATTATACTAGGAGGTATATATATATCATGCGCAGACTTGGCGTCAACTGTAAATGTCATTTCAATTATTACCTCTTAGAAGCCTAAAGTAATGTCTAAAATTATTTATTAACTTTACTCTCTTACTTTGTAATTAGATAAGATATTAGTAAATTATTTTACTCCTATAGTTACTCCTTATATGAGAGATATTACAGAATTAGCAGAATTAAATATTGAAATTAAAGTACTCTTTCACAGATGTAAATTGTACAAATTCTCATGAATATGAATTGCGCATGATGTATATATACCTCCTTAGTACAATCTCACGGTAAAAAAATAATGCGATTCTACATTAACAAACAAACTATTAATTTTGTACAAGTATGTCGATAATTGTAAGTCCACATTTTTTATATCAATATTGTAAATCCATATATATATATATATATATATATGTATGTGTGTGTGTGTGTGTGTGTGTGTCAAATGAGCTATCGTGTAAAATAACATACCTTTATAGCAAACTTACAAAAAAAAGTCAAACATTTTATGAGTAAAGTTCTATTTGTATCAAAAAAAGATACTCACTCTGAGGGGAGTGGTATCTTTTAATAATGGACTGTGAGGCTTAAGCCCTCGTAACGCAGGGCTCTGTGGCTTGAAATTCCTCAAGGCCACCTCTTTCGCGCCATTGAGAGCTGGTGGTGCAGTATCAGCCAGGGTGGGCTGCGGTGTAGAATGCACCGATGGTAAAACCATGTCTCGCCAGTGTCGTACCAAATCCTTCGCACGCTTGGCCAAGGTTTCATTACTGGTCTTTCGACGAAGTTCGTTGATGTGTTTTCCAAGCCTTGTAATCTATCAAAAATTGTCATTTAGTATCATTATCGTTATATACCATAGTATTCCTACTCTTTCAATATTATCATTTAGCAGAAATTTCTTATTAAATACAGGATTAAATTAAATGAGTTTGATAGTTCAAAGATATAATAATAATTATTATAGAAAAAAATATATATATTTTTCTTTATCAGTTAAATATTTTTTCTATCTCATTATGAAAATTTGTATAGTAATTTATAATTTGTTAATTTAAAAGCATTTTTTATCGATAAATTTTTATTGACTAATTACAACTGTATTTAATACACAAAGGTATATAAGTTGCATTTTTTTTTAGAAACTTTTTCTGATTTATTGCAGTTATATCAACATGTTTGAAAAAAGCTTTTATATATATATAAATATTTATAAAAAAATATAATATATAAACAAACTTGTTTATAATAA
This sequence comes from Lasius platythorax, assembly GCA_963971435.1. NCBI lineage: Eukaryota > Metazoa > Arthropoda > Insecta > Hymenoptera > Formicidae > Lasius > Lasius platythorax. The sequence continues at coordinate 9,756,535 of OZ020548.1, read as the reverse complement.
TGTTTGGAATGTACTATAATGTATTCTAATGTATTATAATGTGTGTGTATTATAATGTTTTGGAATATATTATATGTTTCGATTATTGTCATAAATATAATACAATACTATAAAAAAAAAATATCTAGCATTTAATATACATCAGTTTTTATTTTGGATTAAAATAATAATACTAAAATAATAAACTTTCTATTTTTTATTACAAATATTTTGTTATAATATATTTATGTATTTGCACTCATATTCACATGTATTGATGATATTATGATATAAAAATATATAAAATAGAGTAAGTAATAGTAAAATAAAATGAAAAAAATATAATTTATATATAGAGACAATTATATATATACATAATACATTATGAAACTAGGTACAACTAATTGTCATTACCTCCAGCACCTCTTTAGTGATTGTCGTCTTTTCCAATGCCGTAATGACATCCACAACAGTTCGCATATCGACGACCTGGATAAAAATATATGTATGATTAACACTTTTAACATACATTTATTTCAATTACAAGCATATAAAAATTAGAGCTCATCAAATTTCAACATATGAGATGCAACTTTTTTTTTTTTTTTACAAGACTTTAACAAAATAATTCTACTATATATACTATATAATAATTCTAATATATATATATATATACATATGTGTATACATATTATATATAATTTTTTTTTCTATTCTCTGGCAAAATAGCGTACATAGATTTTTCGTGCATAATCGTGAAGATATTTACGAAAAATAGGGATCGACGAGTGAATTTTTCAATCACATGGGAATTGCGTCACACGGTTTTATCAAACAATAGCAAATTCGCGACGAGAGCAACGAACGTTTTACGACGAATAAAGTTACTCGCAGCGAACGTTACGAGGATTAACGGAATGCACGTTGCAAAGTGCACGCACGGAAGAGAGTTTTCCGACGGAGGCTGCACCACGTCCCCGATCATCGTCAGATCCGAGGGAAGCGAGAAGTTTCGCTTCTCTCGGGAGAGCGAAATATGTCATATGTATTTTTTCAGGGGAAATCGCGACGTCGAGGAATTACGCGGATAATACGCGCGGAAGTATCAATCTCGGTGGAATCAACGGGGGCTTCCAACGTCACGATCGACAGATTTCGCACGATTCGCCGAATTTCCGCGGCGCGTAACGAGAAAAAAACGGGCGACCCGCGATCGTGAATACGGAACGTTCCCGAGGAAGCGTTCACCGTCGACGATCGCGTCGTCCGGGTATTGAGGTTATGTGTCCAGGTAATTGAGAACGCGCGACTCTCTCACGTACGTGTGTGTTACGTACGTTCCCCTCCCCCCCGCGCCCTCAACGCCGGTGTTCCTTTTCTCACCCTCTCGCTCTCTCGCTTTCTCCACCTGCACGTACACACGGCAGCGCGCGAGCGAGTGTGCGAGCGAGGGGGAGCCGAGGAGAAGGCCGGGGGGGGAAGGCGAGGGGGGCGGGCGGGTGTCATACGTAACGGGCGGATTATCGTCCGTATCCGTCCGTATACGCGGAGGAACCGTGCGGTCGCATGCGACGTCGACGACGTCGTGGACGACGAGGACGTCGAGCCGCGACGGCGGCAGCGGCGGCACTCATACACGCGCGACCGTCGCGGCCGCCACGCTTACCCACACGCGCGCACACACGGGCAAACGTAAGCGGGCACTCGCGCACGTCACACTGGTACAGGCAGCAGCAAGACCGCGCACGGGGGATCGAGAGTGGCCCGATAGCCGTTTGCGCGTACGGACACGGAGACGGCGCGGTGTGGCATCTCTCGCCGCGGGTATAACACCGCGCAACAACCTCCGCCTTACTTACATTGTATTCCTTGTCAAGTGATTTCAACAATTTTTCGGTGAGCTCGCTGCAATATCTCTGCATCGGGGTATCGCGCATGGGGGCCCACGACGGGGGATATATTATATTAATGTTAAAACGGTTGGATTTTAAGAGTCCAGGCTCTTCTCCACGCGAGTATTTAACGAGAGTGTCGCGAATGCGCGAGAGACACGAGGGAACTCGCAAATGGCGACTACCGAACTGTGCGCTCCACCGTCGTTCGCATGCCCTCCCTGCCTCCCGAGTGCCTCCTAGTCGCGGCCCATGCATCGTCCCTACCCCCCTCCACCGTCGCACGGCCGAAGCGCCATCTGGGTACGCTCGTGGCCGGCCGAGGACGGCCGAGCGCGGCCGAATCGTTCCCCCCCTCGCGATCCCCGCGTCCAAGATCTTCCCTCCTCTCCTGCCCCCCCCCACGTCCACGTCGGCTCGGACTCTCATCCACTCTCCGTCAACCGAAACGAGACGTCCCCTTCCCGCCTCGCCCATTAAGCGCGCTCTCGGCTTCGTTGCGGTTCGCGTCGGTTCGCGCTCGGTACCGCGCTTCGGCGCTGCACGACGTGACGCGACGCACGAACGAATGGCTGGGGGATCCGTTCGTCCGTGTGGCGTATCACGAATACGGCGACGAATTCTGGGACAGATTGCACCGAGAAATCTCGTATCCTCGTCTCCTCGTATTTTAGCGCTGGAGCTAAATTAGACCGCGTCGGTCTCGCATCTTCTCACGGTCGAGCTACTAGAGATATATCGGATAAAATATACAATTAATTTATCGATCCGTTATCTAGCGCCTAAATCTGACGCTAAGTACAGGTGTAAATAATCGGTTAATTCTCTGGTTAAAGATTTTTGTTTTTTTTTCTCTCTCTCTTTTCTCTTCCACCTACGTTTTAAACGCCAAACGAAGAGTGATGACTCATCGTATGTCCGTAATATGTCATGAGAAGGCATAAATGTAATTGCCTCCGAAATTACAGTGCCCATCAGTGCTCACGCCGATATATAGGGTAAGGTACTTGGAATTATACTACCTTGATTCGCGTCAATATTATCGTGCCCGGAGAGAAAAATGGGTCGGGTAAAAATATTTGCATGGTGTCGACGTGTTAAAGTCGGCGTTGCCCCGAATAAAGTCGCTTTTTGGGCACGAAGATTATTAGCTTTACGTTTTGGATGAAATCGTACACGATTTTCTTTCACATTGTGATTTTTCTGGTCGATATATATATATGATAAGGTCATTGAAAATTAGATACTTTACGAGATATTTTGCTAAGTATCCACTTTTACGATAACTATCGAAGAGTGACCAAAAGATATCTTCCCCTTCTGATTCAACGTTTACTCGACCCACACTCTTCTTTTTCTACAGACAGCATTGACGCAAATCAAGGCGGTAATCTAACCCTATATATATATATCGGAAGTGTTCCCTCTTTCCTGCTTCGCAACTCTTATCTATTACGATCAGACTACTCTCGTACATAGGCGTAGCAGTAAAATGTCCGACATATGTCAAGGAGATCGATTGTGTATCGCGGCAACGCGATGAAAGAATGTACAGAAATGAGCGATTCGGCAAAGTATTCGGCAACAACATTTAGCGAGCCAGTGTGTGATCGACAATCTCGTGAATTTGTTCGCTTCATGTCGTTCTCGCTACGTTGCGGTTTTGCATTTTTCTCTTTTTTTTTTTTTTTTTTTTTCCCTTTTTCTTCAGTCATGATGCACGAATATCTAGATACGAGGCGCCCTATGCGAAAATTTAATCCCGGAGTGGAATAAAACATGCGCGCGCATGCGTAATGTTTTTAGACGGAACGACAGTCTAGGAAACTTTTATGCTCGATTATCGTCTAGGGATCATCGAATACGACAGGGAGTCCCTAGAACTCCGCGGCTTAAAATCACTAGTGGATCGGGATATTTTCTTTTCGTCAAGTTTGTCTTCGCGATTTTGGTGGTTTCGGTGCGTTCCGAAACTAGCCGAAAAAAAAAGGTGTTTCTCATATGCATATATATAGGAACGGTATTTGATTCCTCGTATCAACTGACCTATGGAATGGATGCGATAGTGTGTTGTGAATCTGGAATGAGTGATATGTTAAAATTAGGATGAACTTTGAACGCAAATGATATGAATTCTGCTTTATCATTATCACTTTTCTCGAGAGCACAGTCATTTAAAAGCGCTAAGCTTGAGCTTGAAGATTGAAGCTCTTATCGATTGACAGCAAATTTTACGGTGAATATCCTTCAATCAAACGTCAAGATGCCGGAACAGCTGCGTTACGATGGCAGAGTGGTTGTTGTAACTGGAGCAGGCGCAGGTAAATTTTTTTTTTTTTTTTTTTTTTTTCTTTAATATCTATCGAAAAATTTCCCTCCGTTTAGCACCATGAAACTAAATTTTATCTAAATTTTATCCATTCTCTGATTATATTTTATTAATATTTTTACATTCGGTATAAGTATGCGAAACAAGAGAGAAATGTTTATAATAAGAGGAGAAAATTCTCATGAAGAAGCAAATAAAAATATAAATGCTCTCTAATTGCTTGCGTAGTTTTCAAGAAAAATATGGAATATTTGAATACGGAAGTAATTATTTGATATTACGTATTGATATATTTGTGCATGCGGTTATGTTGCATGTCTATATATTGAAGTTAATATAATTAATTTTTTCAGGATTGGGACGAACTTATGCATTGTTGTTTGCATCCAGAGGTGCCAGTGTAGTCGTGAACGATTTAGGAAGTAACAGACATGGAGATGGAAGTAGCACCGCGAGTGCGGATGCTGTAGTCCAGGAGATTCGACAAAATGGTTAGTGTCATGAATCAATTGTATGTCTTATCTGACTCAAGTTATTAATAGTATGAAATTTTTAATTTATTTGTTTCTTAGTACAAAATTTTTATTTGTAAAAATGTTAGAATTTGCGTGTTAACTTTAAATTTGCGTGTCAACTTTGCATTTTTCACTGGACTGAACATGGATAAATCTTAAGTTCTTTAAGATAGGATGCCTTGTGTTTCTAATACTTGTATATTTTATATATTTACTTCTATATTTTAGCAATACGTTTAAATGAATATTTATAGTGTAAGGGAAGTTCATGGATTTATTTTTTTATCCATAAATTTGAATAGAATAAGAAATGGGGATATTCATCAAATGTAAAAAATATAAAAACGAGTCATTTAATTGTGCAATGTCAAATTAATTGTTAGATTATTATTTAATAACTAATATTTTTTATTATAGAATAAAAAAATATGAGGATATTCGATGCTTGTAAATTTTTCTTTTTTGCTTTTACCTTTATTAATTACATAATTATAATTAATCTGTTTCTTGTCAATCTTTTTAACAGGATTTTGTATAATTAAATTTGTTGGATTGCAATGTTTTATTGTATTTAAGAAAATAATGTTTTATCTTTTTATTACATCGATAAGTATTGTATATTTTTATATGTCTTGTTCAAATTTAAAAAAATTGCAATGTCTATTATTTCTTTTAATAATGTAATTTGTCAGAGATCCATCAATTTACTGTATCTTTATATATTTAGCACTTGTAAATGAAGTTGGATCTAGCAATTATATTATCTATAAAATATCTTGCGCATAAATTTAACACAAAATATTGAAATAATTCTAATCTATGGAGAAAGAAAAAAGTTTATATATGTATCATCTGTTCAATCTTATTATGTGTATTAAGCTATTTTAGTAAAACAGATACAGAGTTTGTCGATTTATTTAAAGGAATTGATTTAATATTCTAAAAGAGATTCTACGTAGGTAAAGGCACGAATCTTAAATTTCTGTGCTTCTCCTATACAAATGCGATTCGTTTTGTTTAAAGAGTAATTTTCCTTGCATAATATTTAATTTTTTTCTTTCTAAACATATTACATATTAATAACTCTATTATTTAATCTCGTATTATATGAAATAATCAGAGATGTGCAAAATGGGTGTCCAAACCTATTTGAAATAGGAAATGCAAAATAGTTGGAACCTTTCCATTTGAAAATGCAAAATGCAAAATGCTTCTTACAATTAGACACCCATTTAAAATAGGAAATGGAAAATAGGCATTTTTTAAATGGGTTTTAAAGTAAAAATGGTTTTTTAAATATTTACATTTTTATATTTATATTAAATTCTTATTTTTATATATATTATCTATATTTCTTATTATTATTTCTTATACTTAAATTCTTATATCTTTTAATATAAACTTGAATTACAAAAATTGAACATAAACAATTACATATAGGATTATCAAAAATGTTTACTGACATTGTTTATATTCAGTTATTCTTTTAAAATAACATTTTGATTGCGATGCTCTTTAAAAGTGGAACGTGCTTTCAGAAGAACAAGTTTTTCAAAAAGGGAAAAAACGCCAAATTACACAAAAAGTCAGCCTGCATAGAGGCTTTATATTCCCTGTTAGAGATGCTAGATTACAGAAACGGTGTATTATGCAACAACTAAACAACGCGTACTTATACATGCGCGCTTAGAATCAGTGATACTAAAATGAGGAAGTGGAATCAGTACATACATATTATTACTGATCTCGAATAATTTTTAGTTTGCAAATGCACTTGAAATAAAAAATGGGTAAAACCATTTAAATGGTAATGTAAAGTAGTTTTTGAAGAAATGTAATTCAAATGCAAAATACAAAATTAGGCACTTTACATTTTGTATTTCCAGTTTAGGTGCATCTATTTCAAATAATGTACATTTCTGGAAATAACAACAGGATAAGCAACAATAATATATCATTCTTTAGGAGGGAAAGCTGTGGCGAATTACGATTCTGTGCTGAATGGTGCGAATATTATTAAGACGGCGATCGAGGCATTCGGTCGCGTCGATGTAGTTGTGAATAACGCTGGTATTCTGAGGGATACATCATTCATGAAGATGACGGATGCACAATGGGGTATGTTTACAAGATATAAAATACGATATGCGTCTTATTGTATTTGCGGTGCGTTTGTAATTGTAATAAATTTATGCATGTTCGCGCGTTTGTTTTCAGATGCAATACACGATGTTCATCTTAAGGGTTCGATGAAGACGACGCAAGCAGCGTGGCCGTACTTTATTAAGCAGAAGTATGGCCGTGTAATTTTTACGTCGAGCAACAGCGGTCTATACGGGAATTTTGGACAATCTAATTACAGCGCTGCGAAATTGGGTCTCGTAGGATTAGCCAACACATTGGCCATTGAAGGTGCAAAAAAGAATATTTACACCAATGTATTAGTGCCCACAGCTGGCTCGCGTTTAACGGAAGATATCCTTCCACCGGGTGAGTCATCAGCCAAGTTTATACACTCTTGTGCCGTTTTATGCGAGTCTCTTATCAATTTCAATACACGTATTGATGAGTGAAATAAATTCACTTTAAAAATAGAAAATTATTTAATATTTCGCAGATTTGCATGACCAATTGAAGCCTGATTTGATAGCACCCGTTGCTTTTTGGTTGTGCCACGAGAGTTGTGCAGAAAATGGTTCGATAATTGAAACAGCATTAGGTTGGGCTGGCAAATGTGAGTTGTTGATTGTTAAATTTTATAATTTTCTAACTAATTTACTTTCACATATCCTTGTATTTAAGAAAACTTTATTTATCAATCCGCAGAGCAATAATTAATTAACTAATAAAATTTAAAAAATATTGAGAAATAATTAACAGCAAATTTTAAAACCTTATTTTTTTGCCTCTTAGCTATTAACTTTTGCAGTAAAGACAAGTAAACTTTTTTTAATGAATGATCGATTTTCAAGCCTTTTATAGTTAAAGTATTTGAGAAATAAGTTTACAAGTTTTGAAAAATAACATTTTTTTAAAACTTGTCAAATTGATGAAATAAATATTGCAGAATTAGATATAGAAAATTATTGAATTTATAGGTCATTTAGTCCGTTCTTCGGGTTGCGTCTTGCGACAAAATTTATCGGCTAACGTTACACCAGAAAACGTACAAGAAAATTGGTCGAAAGTAATCGACATGACATCGGCAAAGCGACTCAATTCGATCCAGGTAAAAAAGTTTGTGTATATATTCGACTTGATATCTTCTTACAATCTTTACAATTCTTACAATCTTTTTAGGAAGCAACAGGAGAATTATTAGGCTTTATCGAGAACTTGCAAAGTGAAAATTCTTCCTCAAATAAAGTAAGCTATGCTCTGTAAATCTTTTTCTTCTTTTGTTGATTATACATGTTTTTTATCTTTATTATTCCTGTTGCTTGCAGGTAGATCAAGTCCTGACGAATAATTACAACTATCATGATATTATATTATACGCGCTCGGAGGTATGTCAAATAGACCGAATGCACGATAGATATTCATTTCAACTTCTATAAACTTGTCGAATTTTGTATTTCAGTTGGAGCTACAGTTCAGGAACCAAACGATATCCGTTATTTGTATGAGAATGCTGACGAGTTTGCTGTTTTGCCTACTTTTTATGTCTTGTACGGACCTATAGGATGCATGTCCACTTCTATCCTGCAGGATGCTCTGCCAAATATACAACTTGATCCAACACGGGTATGGCTAGATTGAATTCTGTTATCTATTTTAATGTTCTTCGATATTTTAATGTTTTGTGCATTTAGTATTTTAATTTATTAGTTATATTCGAGGTTTTTATTTCTAAATTTTATATATTTATTTAAGATATCGCTACTTTATGCTATATTGATATTTGCAGATACTTCATGGCGAGCAATATCTAGAAGTTTGTAAACAGTTGCCTACAGAAGCTACGGTAGAGACACGTTTCAAGGTACAGGATGTCTTGGATAAAGGAAAAGGCATTGTTGTCTTAGTTCAACGTAAGTAAATTTTACTATATCTACATGAAATAATTAAACTTTTATATGACATTGACTAACAGACACCATTTATAATCATAATATTAATATAATTAATATAGAAATATGTATATATGTGTGTGTGTATATATAAATATAAATATAAATATATATATATTATATATAGCACAATTATATGTGTGTTGTGCACACACATATAATTGTGCAAAATATTTGTGTGTAGTAACGTATGTTTTTTGTCTACATATTAAATGCTATATGTAATATTTTGTATTTCTCTAGATGACACTTACAATGTAGCAGATGGAGAGAAACTGTCGACTGGACAGATATCGATATTCATCATCGGTGCAAGTGGTTTTGAAGGAAAACGGACATCAATCCATACCATTCCGACCGTTGATCCTCCTGCTCGAAAACCGGATGTAACAGTTACACAGCAGACTAGTGTTGACCAGGTATAAAAAATGTCAATGTTAAATATATTTCTTTACACATCCAAACTAGAATTCTCTTAAAAATTTTAGAAAGTACATAAAAAAAAAGAAAACATTTATGCTCTTATAAACTGAAACTCTTCAGGTAAATACTCTTGTCATTGTTATATATATTTCGTTAAAATTGAGTAATGTTATTTCGAATTTTTTTGCATGTTAAAACGCTACTGATACATTCAAATGTAGTCTTATTTTAAATGTTTATGTATATTAAGTTGATGTCACATGATATCGTACATGTAAATGTACGATAATAAATGTATAGTATAAATGTATAGTAATTTTTATATGGCTTTTTTTAGGCTGCTTTATACAGATTGAACGGAGATTTCAATCCTCTGCACATCGACGCTAATGTGGCCGCGATAGCAGGTTACCAAAAACCAATATTGCACGGATTGTGTTCGCTGGGATTCTCTACCCGTCATGTTCTTCATACTTATGCTGCCGGGGATCCATCTTTATTCAAATCAATTAAGGTATGGTAATCATTAAAGAAAAAAAGTTTATGAAGTGTTTTATAGTATGTTTTATAGTTTGAGATGTGCGATAAAACGAACCAAATGTTCTAATAATGCAAATGGAGAAGAGAGATTTTTTGTTTAGATGTTTTAAATAACAATATACAAAATATATCGCATATACAAAAACAATCGCATGTGTCTTGCATAGCTTGAAATTTAACAATTTAAAAACGTAAAATTGTTCCAGCTATTTATATAATATTCTACTTTTTTCTTCTATTTTAAGATTATTTTGTGAGAGAAATAAGTTTAAAATTCAAACTTAAATGGTTTAGAAGAAAATATTTATATCAAAATAAATCTTTAGAGTAGAAACAAAAGTATCATTATCTGTAACATATGAGAAATAATTTTTCTATTCTAAATGATATTGTGGAACTTATCAATAATTAATTTTGTGAAAGTTATAAAAACAAGAAATTATTTTTATTTTAACATTAAAATTATTTTTTGTATTATAAACTTCCCCCACGCATAAAAACAAAGCTCGGCATTAAAGCAATCAATTCATTTAAATGGCTTATCATGAAACTTTGTATTATTTTGCATCTTATTATCTCATAATGATATACACAAGATGCGCGCGCACTCAAGAATTGCGCAAGAGATAGCAGTATGACGATAACGATAACGATAGCGCTTAAGATGTAGATAAGTGAGGTGCGATGTGGCATTCAGTAGTGAGCGTGTGTGTAACAAAGAACTTATATAATTGCGCATCAACGTAAATCAGTATCAATCTCAGGTTTGAGAAAGAGAGAGGGAGAAAGTATCTTTTATCATAAAAAGTAAATTTAATTAAAGCATGTATAAAAATTAACATGAGAAACTTAGAAAAATTATTCTAAATCTTATTCTAACTCTTGCAAAAGTAAAATGATATTTCTTTGTTCTAATAATTATTATGTGTATCCACATGAGCTATTATTAATTTTGGATAATTAAGCATTTTTGTTTAATATAACAGATATAATATATATATTTCTTTATTTTTATTACACACGACTGCGCAGTTTGAATACATTATTCAAACTGCACAGTCGCATGACAGTGCAATACTGATCAATCTTGAGTGCAATAATTATTAATCTTGATTTAATTAACATAATTGATGTGTCATTTTATGTAATTTTATTTGTATATACATGATTTTTTCTCATCATCTTAATAATATCTTGTACGAATAGACACTTGCATTTGCATAATATTGTATCATAATTAATTAATTATAATTAATTTCAGGCGAGATTTGCAAAGCCAGTTATGCCAGGCCAGACTCTACGCACTGATATGTGGCGTAACAGTAACAGAATACATTTTCAAACATCTCTCGTCGAGACCGGCGTACCGGTTGTAACAGGTTAGTCATTTTTTATAAAATTTATAAAATTGTGTGATTTTTTTATGTTATATATATAAATACATACATCTTCACACACACACACACTGTAAATTGTGTAAATACTTTTCTATCTAAAATATAGCATTTCTATATGTGACATATCATATTATATGTAATGTATAATATAATAGGAAATGACAAATGCTTATTTGAAGTACATCATTATAAGTGTTTTGAAAGATCAGGCAATTTCAAAGTTCAATAGAAAATTGTGAACGTCATCTTCAATTTGTCATTTATGTATAATCAAACACAGTTAAAATTATAAAATATTCTTTTTATGTAAAATATTCTTTTTTCTATTATTTGAATAATTTTTATTACTTTTAGAAGTAGAGCAGATAATAAAAAGCAGATAATTTTACTTTGCAGGCGCTTACATTGATCTGTGGGACGTTAAAACGGAAGTGCCCCGAGCAAATCTATGTTCCGGGAAGGAAAATCTGCAGAGTGACGCTATATTTGCAACTATTGGTGAACAGGTGAAATTAAATCCGGATCAAGCTAAGAAAGTTAACGCAGTATTTCTGTATAATATTACCGTCGGTGGGAAACCAATATCCGAATGGAGTAAGTAATTTCAGAAGCTATTTTTAATCAGTCAGATTTAAGAATCAGCGATATCTAAAAATCAAATATTTTTAATTATGATATCGGCAACAACGTAGAGATAATTAATATTAACTGTCTATGGCTATATAAATAACTTTTGCCATAGCTCTTGATTTAAAGAACGGAGAAGTGCATAAAGGAAAACCTAAATCTGGGAAAGCAGACGCGACGCTTACTGTAGAAGATACAGATATGGTTGAAATTGTAAGTTAGCTACGTGAAAACAGAAACACAGTATATTTCTTTTTTCTTTTCTTTTTTTTTTACTAACAGTATCGTGATTGTATGTTACAGGCATTAGGAAAATTAAATCCGCAAATAGCATTTATGCGTGGAAAATTAAAAATAACTGGAAACATTATGCTCACGCAAAAATTAAAGACTCTTATGGAAACCAACAAAGCAAAGCTATGATCTTTCATATTATTATTGTAATTTTAAAACAAATGTAAAATGTGGCTGGAGGTATTTTTTATGGGATAGGGAGATATAATTAAAAATAACTGGAAACATTATGCTCACGCAAAAATTAAAGACTTATGGAAACTAACAAAGCAAAGCCATGATCTTCCATATTATTATAGTAATTTTAAAACAAATGTAAAATGTGGCTGGAGATATTTTTTATGGGATAGGGAGATATAATTCAGTAATATGTATAATTCTTATATATTGTTATTGTTATAATAAAAATTTTTATGAAGAGTTTGTTGCATTTGGGGGAAATCTCTACTTTATGACTTTCTACATCTATTATATATTGTAATACATTTATAATAAATTTATTCAATTGAAAGATGTGCTGATAAATATTTGTAAAAGTTTATAATAAAGTTTATAAAATATTTCTCATTTGCTAGATAAAAAAAGAAGTAAACGATATATATATATCTTTTTTACACGATACAGAAGAACTCTCGTCTATACACAAAAAGAAAATAATGTGCCTTAGGAATGATTAGAAAATATGAAATGTACAAGAAAGGCACGAAGAGAAGATGCAAAGAAAATCTTTGGTTTAACATTGGTCTTAATAACTACAATCCTAATTCGAAACTAATTGCATTGTCAGTACTTGACATTTCAAAGGATGCAGCAGAGCTTTCTTGATGGAGGTTTTTTTAGTACAGCTTTAATAGCTTCTATAAAGACTTCCTCGAGACCCTCCTGCTTTATAGCGGAACATTCGACATATTTAATTGCCCTGATCTTTTTTCTCATTTTGTTGCAGTCCCGTGAATTGATAATATCCATAGTTTCTTGATTCCTGAGGTCTGCCTTTGTACCTAATAATAAGAAAATAATGGGTAATATAATAAGTATTTATACTCTGTAATAATATTAAGGATTTTGACATATACATATAGAAAACATTTGAAAATCTATGGGGAAAGATTTGCACTAATTATCATACAAAATCTTTTATTTTTATTATATGTGTATGTATTTACCCACTAGTATAATCGGCACATTGGGACAGTGCGCTTTGAGTTCCGGATGCCATTTACTCGCTACATTTTCGAAGGAACTACGAGCGCTTATGGAGAAACAGATCAGGAAACAGTCAGTCTGCAAAAGAGAAGAATGATTGCGAGAATGTACGTGCACCAACACATTCGGAGAGATGATTTTTTTCGGAGAATATTTGTCAAAAGATTAATCTTCTCTAAATTGGAAACGTTGAAAACGCTCGAATTATCACGTACATTTGGATACGATAACGGCCTAAGTCGCTCGTAATCTTCTTGACCAGCTGTATCCCATAATGTCATTTCAAATTGCTGTCCACCCACATATATGTTGTCGACGTAGTTATCGAAACTGCAAAAACAGGTACATTGAATCAACTTAAACTTTGAGCGAGATACAAATCGATTGATGTTCGAAGGACGAAGAGATTACGATTATTCGCGAAATTAATTCGCGAATTTGTGGAGAAATCCATTACACTTTTTAATACACAATGAGAAGGAAGCAAGCGTGTGTAAAGATAAATATAGATCTATACTCTGGATACTCTGTTGGCACAAAAAAAACGGTCGTTGTAAACTATGACGTTATATATTATGCTATGATACTTACACGGTAGGTACATATTCCGTTGGGAATTCCTTCGTCGTATACGTGATGAGCATGCATGTTTTCCCGACCATGCCATCGCCGATGGTCGTAATTTTAATCGGCCTGTTTCGAGACACCATCTTCGTTTTCTCTGCAAAGTAAAAGCATGTGATTTGTTTCGGAAATTTATCCATTTATAATTTACTAAGTATTTTATAATTGCTATATTCGCGTTTCTTTCAAAAAAAAGATCTCTTAAAAAAAGAGCATGTGAAATATAAAAACTCTAATTCTTTTTTTTTTTCTTGTTTTGTTCAAGCTCCATTCCCATTCTTCCGCTGTCCGGATATTCGAGGATGCAACTTATATTTTTTAAGCTGCGAAGAGAAGGCAACGTTCAGTCACTGACTTATAGCATCATGACTATCCCTGTCGTTACAGACACCGTATCGCATATCAATGAAATGTGTCGACCGTTTCATTCCTATCCATCACTGTATTTAGTATCAACAATTTTTCTAAAGATCATCCATGTCTGAGTAAATCTATTTTTATCGTTCATTTATATAAATAATTTGATACGCGATGTGTGATATAATTTAGAATAAAAAAATATAATGTATGTGATTTTAGTTTAGGAACGTGATTTGGAGGAAAGGATTTCGCGCTTCAGTTTCTACAAAGGACATATGCATGGATCTTCTATCTGTATCATGATCAATTTCATTCGCTTGGACGAAGATACATTTATTCACGAGGATTCTTCGTATATCGGGGTTAACGGAACTCGCTGCTGGCGTTTCTTATCGAGTACGAGTCATTATCATCACCGCCGTCCGGTCGTACTCTCCGGCTACAATGATCTGCCTGAATAGAAACTGCGATAAATTGATAATACGTCGCGATAATCGTTATCGCGGTCCATATACGAATGCATTCGCCTAAATGTGAGTTCCCACACAATAAGACTAAGACTCTAATCGTATAAATATATTTACCTATGTTCTCGTTATGCGGATATATCTTGTCCCAAGTTAATTTCATTTTATCTTGATATTGAATATAAGCTTTCTTATTAAAAATCATCAAAGATAATTCCCGAATATTTTATTCGATTATTATACGTAACATGAATCTTTCCTTTTTATTATTAATCGTTGTTCCATCAATAACAATTACTGAACTGGAACAGATTTTATATCTTTTTTTTTTGTTCTATGTAATATCCTATTATTACTTCAAAATTGTCAATACTCCGTGCATTGGATTTATTTCAATAAATTATAGTATAATCAAGCGATAGCTTTTTACATAATGTAAGTCATAGAGTGATATAAGTAATTTTTTAGATTACAATCGCCGAATATAAAATATTAGCGAAAACGAAGGTATCTGCCCCGACTGACTCATCACGCTATGGGATGTAGCAATTGCTTAATTAAAACACGCGTGTGCAAACTGGAGTCATGTTTCCTAATTTGTGTTACGACCCGCCCCGATGACATCGGGGTCAATATACTCTTGTGACAATTTCAGTTCGCGTGTCGAGAGACCATGAAGAGCGAGAAAACTCACTTTTCTTTCTCTTTTTCTCGTTACTTTTCTTTCTACGGATACGTCTCCTTTTTCTTCGCGCAAATATGTTTCAAATTTTTATTTACTAAAGAAAAAAGGTAGAATTAAAAATATTAATGTAACATAATAGTCATTTTTTTCGATAAATTGCTAAAAATATCCTAAAAAATTGTTCTTTCTCTTTCTCTTATAAATCATTAATGTATCATCAAGCATCCTGTGTATATAACTATAAGCGCGTGTAAAGGAGGAAATCATGATGTTAATATTCCCCGATCTTATCTATCTTTCCTTACACACATGTGTTGAACTTAAATAACACGCACGATCGATCGACTGCGTAATGAACCTAACGAAGCGGTTTACATGTAAACACCGATGCATGTGCGCAAGTTACGCGGCCTTAAACCGGCACAAATTTGCGTGAAGGGGAAAATATTGATACAGAGATTAAACTCGGTAAAGGAATGCGCATAAAATCATTCACGCATTCTTCTCAGCAAAATGTGAAGGCTAATCAACGAGTCCGCGAACGATTACAAATTATGATCCAATAATTGAAAGCAGATCATCCATAAAGTATGGATAAAAATGTGTAAATAATTTAGTAATAGTAATAGATCTCTTAAATATTAACAATTAATTAATAACGAAAAATAGAAAAATATAGAGAAATATAGAGAAAAATAGAAAAATTTGTTATAAAATTTGCAGTCTTTTTTTTCTCAAGATGAAATGCTCTTTTCAAGGAAGAAATGCTTTGAACAGAAGCGGGTGTAAACATCGTGTAATCAATGTGATTGCTACATCCTTTATGTGACAGGATATAGAGTGGTAGTCGGTACGCGGTTATTTATCAGTTGGTGGTCCTATTTCACACAAGATTCTGAGAAACCTTTTTCTATTAGGCTTTACAGAGGAAAATCGTGTGTAAAGAGTGTTCGTGGAATATTCTGCAAAATTACACAACATAGCAACTGAATTAAAAATTATATATTAGATGCTTTTGCATTATAAGAACAGAATTTCTCTTGAAAAATTGTGTGACATTGATATATGTATGATAGAATGAATAGTACAAAATAGTAGAAAAAAGCAAAAATTGTAATAAAATCAATTCAGTAATTTATAGAGACTTGAATACGATTTAGTTATTTAATCCTGAAGATCTCTCTTAAGTACATTATATATAAAAGATAAAATGTGAAACGAAAAATTCCTCGAAAAAAATCTAATATAAAAATGTTCTTTAATACAATCACACACACACACACACACACATATCTATATCTTTTTTAAATGAGAATGTGTTTAAGAAATTGGCTCAGATTATCTCAGAATTATCTAAATTGTAACGTCACGCAAGCCACGCCAGAATGAAGGAGCAGGAGATTTCAAATATACAAAGGAAACGATTAATAAAAAAGAGAAAATATTATTGCGTTAGGTTTTGCTCAATGATACGGTGAAATATGACAGAATAAATGTATTTGACATTTATTTTTCATGATTTTCCGTTACTTGTGTTTATACGAAATCAGCACGTAAGATTCGCACGCGTAAAGATTATCGAATCGAATGATAAAGTGCTGAGACTCATCAAAGGCGTGATAAAGAGATAAGATAATTAAAGAACAGATTGTACACACACAAAAGAAAAGAGCGACCTGACCTAATCATATCTTCTCGCTAAACTTGTGAAATTATATTTAAAGGCTCTTATTATATTATTTAGTTATATGAAATTATTGAAACTCTGAGATAATCTACTCCTTTGTATTATCACTAATTTTATTATTGTATCAATTTTTTAATCTATATTTGCCATTAAGTATGCAAAGGAAATAATATGCCTAGGATATATTTTTTCGAGAAATGATAGAAATCACAAGTATAAATAGAATTCCGAACACATTAGTATCTAAATATTATATATGATCTCTCTCTAACTTAAAAAAACAGACATATAATTAATAAATAAGAAATGAGATATCATATATCACGTATATTATATCACATACATTACACATCATTTTGTCATTCTCTAGTTTTAAAATAAACAACGTTTAAAAAGTAACAAAAGTCTTTAAAGAGTTTACGAAACGTTTGGATACTCTTAAGCATTTTCATTTATTATTTAATTATTCCTACATTAATCATCTTTGTTTTAGGCACGACGTCTTTGCAAAATAAATTTCATCGCTTTTTCGAACGAATTACTCACCGTGAGGTCGTCATACGTGAAGAAAACGTGCGTTAATCGGTGACACTGAAAACATCTCGCACTACTTCGGAGTATACTTCGCGCACACACGCACGCACACACACGTATACGCGATACTCGAAGACCAAAGGGAAAGAATGGATGACGCGTGCCGCGCATACGCACGTCGCAACGGTCGTTCGAGGACTGCCAAAGACTGCAGAAACGCGCACGATTAACTTGCCTGACATTTGCCGTCATAGGAAAAATCAGCTGACGTGGAGCGGAACGCAACCTGGAAACACTGATGCGCGTATCAAAATCGGATATTGACTCACCTTTTTTATAATGCAATTCAGAGATTTAATGCAATTAAAACAAATTAGAGATTTAATACAATTAATTAAAGCAAATTAGAGATTTAATACAATTAATATCGGGGAGAAATGATAAATTTTTGTTATTTTCAACTATATATATCATGTTACGCTTGCAAAGTAGATGTATACAATTGAACAAGTTAAGTCCGCTTTTAAACGATATATTGGCGACAGAATTAAAAACAGAATTCTATTTATAATTTTATTTATGCCGCATATATCCTATATAATGTATGTTATATCTTCGATGCAAACGTAATCATAGTTTTGATGTATCTCGCAAGTACACTTCTTTTTATATCTACTCTTTAAAAAAGGCACATTAATATTGAGTAAAAAAAAAAGCAGACATCCTCCTCTCCTCCCATATTGAATGCAACGTACAGTCTTGCATATAATGCTTGAGGATGACGCAAATAGCAGCTCAAGTACCTTGATTGATATTGCATTCGTCTGCTTTAATGATGCCGTCGATTGTTTGACGAGTTTGGCACAATAATCACGATCGGCGTTTCGGTGTTAAAAAGTATCCGCGATGGCAACGAATATGCTTTGCAAAATAAATAATAAATTTTACCGCGCAAGGTAATTTTATTTCGTATTCTTCGAAACCCTCCGTGACGTTTTGCATGTGTGCAGCAGAGCGCGCGATTATACTAAATTCCTAGAGTTCTCTCAAAAGTCGCGGGCTACTCTACTACGCAACTCGCGAGTCGCGCCGCGATTGGTCAATTTGAAATTTTATCGAGTCCCAAAAACTATCGATATGTATCGATTGTATTCGAATAAACGCGGTCGCATTCACTTCGCATTAGAACTCGTCTTGTCGCGGCAGCTACGCTACACGATTCTTATTGATAGATTCCTGAAAACCGTGATCTCAATAATTAATTTCTCGTATAACGATTATTTCGTCAATCCAATAAAAGATATCGTATATAAGCGTCGCGTTACTCATTTATCGGCAGAAACGGAAAAATGGAGGCATCCGCGAGCAGCGAGATCGATCTCGAGAGTGTCGAAAGCTCGAGATCAAACACGATTACTTCTTATATCAGAGAGGTGAAACGAACGAACAGTATTATTAATATCATATATACCGACGATAGCTTACAATTATATACTCTCGACGAAGCGATTTTATTACTTTTCGCCTGGCGCACTCAGTCAACTTGTTTCAATTTTACATTCGTGACAAAATCGAATCGCAAAGGTAAAAGTGCGAAGCAAAAGATGCCGCAAGGTCGCTTCTCGAGATAATAAAAATGAAACGCACGATTATTCATGTTACGAAAACGCGAGAATGTTACATTTTCTCTCAGCTCGCGCGCATTGTATTGAAAGCTCTGAATTTGCATTCCAAACTTTATGAATTCCTCGAAAAAATAACGCGAGTAAAATGTACGGTGTGTACGTGTAAATGCTAAAGGAGAAACGATGTTTCAGTTTATAACGTTAAGAAAAGCGGCCAAAACGTCCGATGAAAAGGTAGAGAAGTTGAAGAAACATATGTCGAATTTGGTCGAGAGTAATTGCAACATTGAAGCGAATTTGAACAAGCTGGAGCAAAACGCGTTCGACATTGACGCAAAGATAACGACGGCTACGAAGATCCAGGTCGAAAAGAAGCAGGAATTGACGGATTTGCAAAATGCGAGGGCGAATACATTGCATAAACAATGGTAAAAATTTTGACAAAAATACAAATTCAGAAACATTTTAAAAGGATGTAAAAATTAATTTAATATAACACATTAATTTTTAATTATACTATATATGTATATTTATATTATTTTCAATATTAATCGCAGAATTATCTTAAGTATTGTTTCAATCGTTACTAACAGAAAAATTTACGTAAGCAAAAAATGAAAGCTCCATAAAGATAATTATTTCGTTTCAGGAGCAATTGCCTATCGGAAGTAGGAAACTACGCGAGTGATTTCTCCAAATGGATAACGGAATACGTATGTTTCTTTAGCAAAGAATTTTTATAAATTTTGATGCTTCTCAAAAATCAGCTTTCTGTATAAATATTTATTATAAATATTTGTTTTGTACATGTGCCATTTGTAGAAAATTATAAATTACAAATCGCGTAAATTCTTTCTTTATTTTTACAGTCAAACGACGTCTTGATGAAAAATATCGAAGATCATCAGGAAGAGTGCAAAAAAACTGGCAACGAACTTGCAATTCTGAAGCAAGAAGTGGATGATATGATAAAGAAATACGATTTGAATTATATTGAAGCTAATATAGATGACGTTGACGACTTACAGAATCTTGATAGCGTAATTTCTGATATCAAGTAAAAAGAAAATATATATGATTCATTCATATAAGATTATAAGATTGAAGCTTATCGCAATTTTTATTAATCCAGGTCGAGCAACA
This sequence comes from Lasius platythorax, assembly GCA_963971435.1. Classification (NCBI taxonomy): domain Eukaryota; kingdom Metazoa; phylum Arthropoda; class Insecta; order Hymenoptera; family Formicidae; genus Lasius; species Lasius platythorax. The sequence continues at coordinate 9,736,137 of OZ020548.1, read as the reverse complement.
GTAAGTTAATGCACAATGTTAGATCTGCGGAAAATGCGGTAAACAAGATACAGATGAGGATAAAGCGATACAAAATTGCGGTTAACGAATATAAGACGAAGGAAAAGACGAATACGTTTTAAAATATTTGCGATTTAATAAATAAATTCTTATTCTCTTTCTTATCTTTTAATAGAAATAGATTTAAACATTTTAAAAGAATATAAAAATTAAATTGTTATATCAAATGAAATTAACTAACGTATAATTTGTTATTTATGATAACAGATAATTGATATTTTTGTGCTATTTTATCAAGTACATTATATATCAATGTGGTTTCCTTCAGAGTTTTAGTTTTTCAAAGTATAAGTTCACAAATTAACACACCCATCTTATAACTTGTTCATTGTATAATTAAAAAAAAATATATATATATATATCTCCATTCGTGTAATAATTTATTAGTTTAATTCCTTGAAACGCGCCTCGCTCGAAACGATATATTTGATCGGGTTGCCATCATCGCGTGCGCAGAGAATCTTACATCTCGTTCCCTTCTCGTAATGTCACGTTCCCGCCAATTTTGTCGAGCGCCGCGAACGTCAGCCGACAGCCAATAGCGAACGTCGGTGAAGCGATTCGCCGCAACCGAAAGCCGGTTGCCGCGACGTCGAATTCGCCGATGATTCGCGGCGTTGATCTTTCGGTTTCTCCGTCGATGTCGCCGCGTCCTGTATCTTCCGAAGGGAGCGGGCAGCTGTAAGTCAGAGAGAAACGATTTTTATTTTTCTTAATCACAATAATGGAGCTCACCGATGATAATCTGCTAACGTTGAGCGAATATCTGAAGCACACCCTTAGCCCGGACGTGAACGTCAGGCGTCCAGGTCGGTATAACCTTACTCCAAAGTCACATTATCGTCTCTACAACAACGTATTATCAGCGTTATATTAATATATCCGATTTATATTTCAGCCGAGAAGTTTTTAGAATCGGTGGAAGTCAATCAAAACTATCCCTTATTGCTGCTCCACTTGGTAGACAAATCTGAGATTAATATAACCATTAGAATCGCTGGTGCTGTTGCGTTCAAGAATTATGTTAAGCGTAATTGGAAAGTGGTGGGTATTTTGTTTTCTTCAGTCTAGAGATCGCGCACAATGTAGATTGTAATAAGAGATTTGCTACAGTATAGGATCTTTTGCTATTTATTTCAGGAGGAAGATTCAGCAGATCGCATACATGTTCAGGACAGAGACGCTATCAAGAAATTAATTATTAATCTAATGTTACATTCGCCAGATTCCATACAGAAACAATTATCGGATGCCGTATCTATCATTGGAAAGTACGATTTTCCAAATAAATGGCCAGAGTTGATTGATCAGATGGTAGAGAAGTTCAATACTGGCGATTTTCATATAATTAATGGAGTTTTGCACACCGCGCACTCCTTGTTCAAAAGGTATAGATACGAATTTAAAAGTGAGACACTATGGAGAGAGATAAAATTTGTACTGGATAAGTTTGCGAAGCCTTTAACAGATTTGTTTTTAGTGAGTATTCAATGTTATTCTGTATACATTAGAAATATGCGTTCTCATAGACAAGTAATTCTAAAGAAAAGTACTTTACAGGCTACAATGAATTTAACGCAAGCACACGCCAATAATGTGGATGCTTTAAGAGTCGTATATAATTCTTTAGTTATCTTATGTAAAGTGTTCTATTCTCTTAATTTTCAAGTGAGTGTGTTTATTATATCTATTTGCATGCAAAATATGAATGAGAATTTGTTGCTAAGAGTTATATGATTGGCATGCACAGGATCTACCAGAATTTTTTGAAGACAATATGGAAGCATGGATGAGGAACTTTCATACCTTGTTAAATGCGGATGTTCCCTCCTTGCAGACTACAGTAATATATATATTATGATATTATGATATTATAATTAAATGTACAAAATAGAAATAATTTTTTAATCTGAAATTTATTTAAAGGGCGAGGAAGAAGCAGGTGTAATAGAACAATTAAAATCGCAAGTGTGCGACAATGTTGGCCTATATGCTCAAAAGTACGATGAGGAGTTCCAACCATATTTACCCGAATTTGTTACAGCAGTTTGGAATTTACTTACATCTACAGGGCAACAACCCAAATACGATGCGGTAAATGAAATTTAATATTGCTCTGTCAAAGTTTTAAAAAAAAAACGCGAGTTGTAAAATGTATCTACATAATGGTATATTATTACAGCTAGTTTCAAATGCGTTGCAATTCCTGGCAACAGTAGCTGATCGAGCACAATATAGGCATTTATTCGAAGATCCGACAACTCTTAGCAGTATATGTGAAAAAGTCATTATCCCTAACATGGAATTTAGAGGTAATTATATATGTCAGTGTAAAAACATAATAACATGTTATGAATTTTTATATTAACGAATCTTTAAAATGTTGCAGAATCGGACAGTGAATTATTCGAGGACAATCCTGAAGAATATATTAGACGGGATATCGAAGGCAGCGATGTGGATACCAGAAGGCGTGCTGCGTGTGATTTAGTTAAAGTATTGTCCAAATATTTTGAAGCGAAAATTATGGAAATCTTTGGAGCATATATACAGGTAAATATGAGAAATATTAGTTAATTTTTTACTTTTGATTTTGCTACACAGATATTATAATATATATGCATTTTCTACATTCGTGCGTTTTTTTTTTTTTTTTCTAGATAATGTTGCAAAACTATGCTGATAAGCCGTCAGAAAACTGGCGTAGCAAAGACGCCGCTATTTATCTTGTCACTAGTAGTGCGAGCAAAGGACAGACGCAGAAGCACGGGGTTACTCAAAGCAGCGAGCTGGTCTCATTACCGCAATTCGCTGGACAACATATCGAACCTGAGCTAACAAAACCGAACGGTATATCGAATGAGTTATTTTTTTTTAGTTTGACTAAACTTTAATTTCTATCTTCCAAGTTTAAGGCTAATTTTATTGGACATTATTCAAGATCGAAATTTAATTAAAGTAAATTATTTGTTCAATATAATTTTAAAAAATTAGTTTGATATGGTTAATTACAATAAATAAATAAAAAGTTACAATACAATAATGACAAATTTCAGTGAATGAGTTTCCGGTACTTAAAGCAGATGGAATTAAATTTATAATGACGTTTAGATCGATATTGCCACGTGATATGGTAGTAGGAAGTTTGCCGCAACTGATAAGACATCTTAGCGCCAGCAGTATCGTCGTGCACAGTTATGCTGCTTGTGCAATTGAAAAGATATTGGCGATGAGGGGTGCTGATAATTTGTCCATGTATGAAATAACACAGCAATATCTTAATTGCTAATCTACGAATGATGATTGAAAATTTCTTAAAATTTTATAGAGTCAAAGGTGTCGATCTATCGCCATTAGCAACAGATTTGTTGAAAGGACTCTTCGCGTGTATGAACATTGCGGGTTCCGAGGAGAACGAATATGTCATGAAGGCCATTATGAGAAGTTTCGGTATTTTACAAGAAGCCGTGGTGCCTTTCTTGGCCGAATTACTTCCGAAACTCACCGAGAAACTCGCGATCGTATCTAGGAATCCAAGCCGGCCAAACTTCAATCATTATCTCTTCGAAACTTTAAGTTTGTCCATCAAGTAAGCTATCAGATTTTTATATAACGGCATGGTATATTGTTTATATGTTGCTCAAAAGTTTAAGTTGTTTTAATCTTGCTTATTCTTCTTTTTATTTGACACTTTACAATACTTTCATACTAATAAAATTGTTTTTTTTTTTTCCAGAATTGTTTGTAAAACAAACCCTGAGGCAGTATCATCTTTCGAACAAGCATTATTCCCCATTTTCCAAGAAATTTTACAACAAGATATACCAGGTAAATTATTTTTTTATCAAATATAATTATATAATTGCAACTCATAAATTCGTGTATTTACTTTTCAGAATTTATTCCCTATGTCTTTCAAATTCTTGCACTGCTTTTGGAGTTACGAACCAATCAAAATATACCAGAGACATATATGGCTTTGTTCCCATGTCTGTTATCACCTGTACTATTCGAACGTCAGGCCAACATTCATCCTTTAAATCGTTTGTTACAAGCATTTATTAGTCATGGTTCGCATCAGATTGTAGCGCAAGATAAGACGAGTGCATTATTAGGAGTATTTCAGAAGTTAATTGCATCGAAAGCAAATGATCATGAAGGATTTCTACTAATACAAAGCATCATTGAATACTTTGAACCGTAAGAATACTTGTCTCTCTCTTTTCTTACTTTTTTATGTACTTTTATCTACATTTCTGACAGCTAAATGCTTCAATTGTAATATTGCAGGAGCATTTTGGAGCCGTACATGAGACAGATCTTCGTGCTTCTCTTTCAAAGACTTTCTACCTCGAAGACAACGAAGTTCGTGAAAGGTCTAATAGTATTTTTTGCATATTATATTATTAGATACACATCGTCGAACTTGATCGCGATTATTGACCAGATACAACCACAGTAAGTTACATAAATATAATATAATATACTATATAATATAAAGATGCACATACATCGCACTTAAATTACGAGAAACTACAAATACAACTCTTTTGTACTCAGAATGTTTGGAATGGTAGTGGAGCGCGTGTTCATAACCGATCTGCAGAAGATAGCGGGTGAGATAGAGCGCAAAGTGGTGGCTGTCGGAATGTCAAATTTGCTGATCGATTGTCCCGCAATGCTTGAAGCTCCATATCATTCATACTATCCTCGTCTATTGGCCGCGTTGGTAGAATTCTTTGAGCTGCCGCAAGATCAAACCTCGTTACCGGAGGACGATATATTCCCGGAAGTCGACGACACGGTCGGATATCAAGTGGGTTACAGTCAACTCATCTGTGCGAGAAATCCTCGGAAAGATCCCTTGCCAAGTACGTCAATTTTTTTTTTTTGTTTCAAGTCTGTTTTACGAATATTTTTTTTCTTAACATTTGTCTTTTCACTTTTATATAAGTATATACAACTTTTTTGTAAGTAAATATTAAAGTATCTCTAGATAGAAATTGAGAAATGTATATATGTCGACAGATATTGGTGATATACGTTTGCATTTGGCGCAAGGTCTCGGAAGATTATCGCCGGGACATTTGCCAGGATTGTTGGGTCAGATTCCCGAGCCGAATGCAAACCACTTGAGAAATTATCTTCAAACGGCCGGTATTACTGTTGCATAATATGAGCTAGATGTCCGAGACAGATTGAAGATCCATTTGATAGCTCGAAAAATTAACAATATTGAACTTGATAAATTGTAATTAAACGAAAATCCCTTTTATACGGTAATTGTACAATTCGTGAAAAATACACATTATCGATTCAGCCTATTTGTAATAGGAGATATAATATGAAATATCTGTGTCATTTTTATACCATAACTTTGCCGATATCCTATATATCATATATTATAAAAGAAAACAATACATAAGTCTATGTAATTGCATCTATACTTTTTTTCAATGCGCAAAAAATGAGATAAAAAGCTTGAATCTATCTTGATTCTCTATGTAACAACTCAAATTTATTAAACATGTAATTTTTATTTTAATTCTTTATTTAAACAAATCAAATAATTATAAACTACGTTATGTTCTATTTACATATAAAGTAATATTGGCACTCTGAAGTCGCAGAAATTGTTCCTCAAATGTTCTTGAAATACATATCCATTTATTGTTGATAACTTATCTGAATTTCTTTCATTTCTCAAATGAAGTCAAAACAGTTATAGTCTATTCATTTTAAAATCTTTTTTTATTTAACTTATCTAAAATAGAATAGCACTAATACAGTTTAAGGATAGCGAAGAAGATATATTAGTGATTTTATAAATCATATTTGAAAAATATTAAACATACAATATATACTAATCTATTTTTCTAAACAATTAAGAGAATTTACATTGAAAAATCGATATCAATACGATAATAGTTATCTTTGATTAAAATACGAATAAAGATGCTAAAAAGTATGTGCGGAAGATATTGGCATATTACTAATTATATTTTATTTCTTTTCCTGAAATGTTATTTTTATATTTATTGTGTCTCTCTGCCATTATCACAATACGATAGATAGTCATAAATAAATATCAATTAAACACATGGATACATTCAAAAGATAACAAAAATAAAATCTATCTATAGTATCTATAATAACATACCAATGATTTTTACAACACGGTTTCTTACAAATATAAAAAAAAAGTTGGATCTTGTCAAAGTTATTAATTATAAGATTTTATGAAAGACACACATTAATAAAAATTGTATATTTGAATTAAAAAATAAATTATAACTTTTTATCACTTAACAGTAATGTTCAAAAAAATCACAATAAACTTTTGTCCTTTCATATAAACAAAATGTGAACTAGAATACAATTATCTTATAACGCTAAGTAATTATTTTTACTATTTAGATAAATGCAACTAAGAATTTTCTCCTTGTATAGAGTTGAACGATGAAGTCCATGTATTCTTAGCAAGCTTTAGTGCGTTTTCGTATAAAAAAATAATCTTTGATATATATTTTTCCATGATTTTTAGCCAATTAATGTCGAGATTGACACGGAATTCTAGGCTCTACATTCTAGATAGGTATCACATATGTCATGTTTACAATAATAATATGATTGGCATCTTGTGTTTATAATATAATGTATCTGTAGGATATTCGTATTACTTTCTTTGTAATAAAGAGCTACAGAGAATAATACACGTGCCCATCAATAATTGGCTGTATGGCATATATGAATTTGGCGATTTATTTCCTTATTTAAAGATCCAGTGCAGAATGATCCATCAAATTCTTCAACAAACTGTTAGACATTCTGTGGAGAAAGTATGTATCATGTTGGTAATAATCTACACAAAATATTTAAAAAAAATATATATATATAATGAATTATATATTAAAGTATATATTATATATTTTGTTATGTTAATATCTGTAAGAGAAAATTTCTAATATCTACAAAATCTCTGCAAAATTTGAGTGATATTATATCACATCAAACACAATACCACATTGTTTATTTAATAAAAATACATACTTTTTCACCATGTGATCATAAATGTAGGATGGAATTATGGTCACTGTGATGATATTTCCACCGTTTTCAATCTCTGTCGTAATATCTTTATCCTTCATCCCGATTACGTTCTGTAAAATATCGAATTTGTTTAATAATCAAATAATTATTATTTATTCCACTAGACTAAATAGAGAACAGGTACAACGTCGTTGTACAAACCTTTGCATTGATCTCGAGTATCTGGTGATCGGTTAAGAGTCCGTTTCGTGCGGCCGAAGAATCTTTCACTAGAGCAATTACTTTTCCATTCTTAAATTGAAATCCAATGTAACCCGTACTATCTTTATGCATCGTTACGGTACGCTCAAATGGTCTATAATAAAATTGATTATATTCACAAAGAAAGTAAACATTTTAATAGAATTGAAATTTTTATAAATAAAAAATAACAAACTGACCTATCACGTACGACCACTTTAATTCCATTGGTATTTGCATTACGCAATAGCTTGTGCACTTGATCCATTGAGTATCCAGCGACACATACATCATTAATAGTTAAAATTTGATCACCAAAACGTAACCCACCCATTGCCGCTGGAGAATTTTGACTCACAAGGCATACAAAGACTCCATTATTTATCGCATGTACTCTAACACCAACTTTTCCATCAGCATCTTTACACAACATCAACTGTAAAGAGATGATAAAATACTTGGAATATTGTGTAGTGTTCTTTACATATACTCATAGAATTTTATATATTTAGCGATCGAATATTACCTCTCTAATGCCATTTGTTACATAAGCTTTCTGTAAAGCCAATGACTCTTTTGACAAAGGAGCGACAATCCCTGCTAACGGATTGTATGTTACGTTTGGTGAAGTAAGTGTCATCTGAAATCATAATATTAATTTTTCTTAATATTTTTTAAAAATGGAAATTGACTTTTTTTTTAGAACAAAGCTATTTAATAAGATAATTTCAAAATAATATATTTTCTTTTTTTTAGGTTTAAAGTTCATAATTAGGATTAAGGCATAATTAGAAAATTAGACTGTGCAATTGACATAACATTAACATACGTCATTTGCATTTTGATGTCTAGTGAGCGCATATTCGGGCATATTCTGTGCAATGGTCTCTTCGTTTAGCTCGAGTCCCATGTAATCTCCCAAGGATGGATATAACGTACCGGGTGCGGAAGGAACGTAAACCGGGGCTGAAGGAACTGCTGGTTCGGTCGGCATTGAAATGGCATATTGTGACTCCGCTTGCATTTGAGCCTATAACATGATTTTAATTGGTACAGTATACAGAATATAAGCTTATCTCTCTCAAATAATTTCAAAGATATTAATTTATAATATTCTTGATTTTGCAGCCTGTATGTAGCTCATAAAACTTTGACTTACCTTCATCATGTGATCTACTTTCATGTCCTCTAGCGTAGGATAAAGAGACATTTTGAATCTCTCTTTCTTAAATACTTTCCTGTAATCAAAAAGACTTTTATTTTATCTAGGAGGTATTTATATTATCAATATCGATACTTCACAATCTATATTATCAGTTTTTAGTATTATCGAGGTTTTTATATATTTATTAATTTAATTAGACATTTCTTAATTTATCTTTATTAAGAAGAATAGAATCACACAATAAGAAGAAAATCTATTTTAAAGGGACTTGAATAAATAGATATAAACACTTTTAATCAAATAATACTCTTATTCAATCAAAAATAAATCTAATTGATAAATTCAAGTATAAAATATCAAATTTATTTAACTACAATATCCTGTTACAGTTATTTGCTACTGTTTCTAATCTAATCTAATCTAATCTAATCTCATCTAATCTGAAATAAGTATCAGTTTGTTCATACACTCTTTAATTTTGACAACAAAAAACATGCGTTGTATAATGCGAATCAAGTAAAGAAATAAAATTAGTTCAGAGATACACGTATATATGCCTGGTATTTTTGTTAAAAGCGTTACTTGCGTCATTCATGCAGAATAGCTCTTTTCTTCTGTACACATCTCTATGTGTGATATCAGTATACGTACATACACATTGAATGCACAGAATATGTTATAATTAGTAATAATAGGATGGAGAGATACGTCTACTCGTGGTTCAACGAGTGATAATAGACGGAAGATGCAACATACCAATATTATGACGAATATATATTAGTCATATAAAATTGCACAACTCACCAACGGATAAAGTGTCAATATAATCCGACTGTTCTGCAATGTCAAATATTTCACTAAATCGGTCGATATAAACGTTCCCGGATATAATTGCGGATATTCCCTTTTTTACCTGTCACAGCGCACAAGAGATACAACCAGAATAAACAAATCGAATACAATCGTATGTAGGACGAACAATCGCCCACCGTTCACAGATGATCCACTACTTCCACCACTATTGACAGGAGCATTGAATCAAGTGCCTCTAGCAGACAATTGATCCAATATGGCGTCTCTATATCGCTAAATTTAAATTTCTAAATTTAAATGGCCTACTCTCCCCTCCGTTAACTCGCCCGGCAATTTTAACGATAATCTCGACGTCGAGGATATAATATTATACGAACGCACAATTGAATCGAGAAAATTGCTAAAAAAAAAAAAAAAACAAAGTGTAAAAGTGGACTAGCGGACTAGCGGAAGTGTGCGAGATCGCATTCAAATTTAGCGGGAAAGAAGCCATATTGATTAATTGCCCCTCCCTTCTCCCACGTGACCGCTAAAGATGAACAGCCTGCTTAAACCCGGCTGTCAATTAAAGACCGCTATTTAATCGCGAAGATGCGTCCCGAGAATGCTGTTTAAGTAATTTACATTTGTGCATTGTGATCGAATTATAATCTGCGGCGAGTGCTTCTAAGAAACCAGGATCGATTCTCGCGCATATTGTATCGGAGGTTCGAAAAAAGAAAAATTGTCTACTGTCTCATTGTTATAAAAATAGTTGAGCAATCTCGTTGATTATTTATTTATTTTTTTTTTTACAGATGATATCGACGAGATACGTGTCATTCCTGTCGGGAATAGTGATAGCTTCCTTAACATGGGCTTTCAGCCTGTATCTCTATTCAAGACTGTCGCAAAACAGCATCAATGCCAGCCCTACGATGTTAGTGTCTGGTGCTTCCAATCACGGAGAAAGGGAAATCGACAAGGAAATCATGTTACGCGACAACGTCATCGTCGCTCGCAACGAGAAGCAAATTCTATCTGATAAGAAAGCCTACAATTTGAAAAGCGATAAAGATTACAGGAACAACAATCAGCTCTTGAAACAATTACAACCTGTTCCAGTGAAGCCTGCAGTCACCTTGGATCAAGGTATTAATCTCTGATATTAGATTGAATCAGTATCAGATTGTCAAATTCGAGAAAGTAATCAAAATAAGTTTTTTTAGGTTTAGATGAATTGGGTATGGTAAAAAATTTGGAGGATCAGCAAAAAAGAGACTTAGGGTACAAGAATTATGCCTTCAATGTTCTGATATCGGACAATCTTGGAGTACGAAGAAATATACCAGACACGAGGCACAAACTGTGCAAAACGCAAAGATATTCCTCCAATCTGCCGAACGCCAGTATAATTATCTGTTTCTACAACGAGCATTACACGACGCTATTGCGATCCTTACATTCCATAATCGAGAGAACGCCTGTGGCTCTCCTGCACGAGATTATTTTGGTGAACGATTATAGCGACAGCGACATATTGCACGAAAAAATACATGCATACATCAAGAACAATTTCGATGCTAAGGTACGATTGTTTGAGACCGAGAGAAGAGAAGGATTAATCAGAGCACGAGTTTTCGGAGCGAGAAAAGCTACCGGCAATGTTTTAATCTTTTTGGACAGCCACATAGAAGTAAATGAGATATGGATAGAGCCGCTTCTGTCGAGAATCGCTTATTCGAAAACTATTGTACCGATGCCGGTAATCGATATTATAAATGCAGATACATTTCAATACACTGGCAGCCCATTAGTGAGAGGTGGATTTAATTGGGGGCTTCACTTTAAATGGGATAATTTGCCAATTGGAACATTAAGACACGACGACGATTTTGTAAAGCCTATTAAGTAAGATGATCTTTATCTATATCTACATATATTGATGTCGCAAGTATATTTAATTATAAATACATTCGTGCACATAATTCAATTCTTTCATAAATAAATATTTCTTGTTAAAAAAAAACAGATCGCCAACAATGGCCGGAGGATTGTTCGCTATTGACAGAGAATATTTTACAAAAATAGGAGAATACGACACTGGTATGGACGTATGGGGTGGAGAAAATCTTGAAATATCATTCCGAGTAAAAAAAATTAATTACTTATTCTGATTCTTCGAATTTGGCTCACGACGTATACAACAAAATTATTAATCGATTGTTTTTTTCCTTCTAGATATGGATGTGCGGCGGTAGTATTGAATTGATTCCCTGTTCACGGGTAGGTCATGTATTTCGAAGACGAAGACCGTACGGCTCGGACGATCCGCACGACAGCATGTTGAAAAATTCCTTGCGAGTTGCGCACGTGTGGATGGACGAGTATAAAGATTATTTTCTGAAAAATGCTAAAGCAATTGATTACGGCGATGTCTCGGAACGGCTAGCATTGCGCCAGAGATTACAATGCAAGACTTTCGGCTGGTACTTGAAGGTGGTTTATCCAGAGTTAACATTACCAGATGATACGGAAAAGCGACTGAAGGATAAATGGTCCAAACTCGAGCAAAGACCGATGCAACCATGGCATTCGAGGAAAAGAAATTATACCGATCAGTATCAAATCAGGCTTTCAAATTCTGTGCTCTGTGTTCAGAGCGAGAAGGATATCAAGACCAAAGGCTCGAAATTTATCTTGGTGCCGTGTTTAAGAATTAAATCGCAGGTAAACATTCATGCCAGATATATTTTAAAATATAAAATTAATCTAAAATAATAAAATATTGAAATATATTTTAAAATATATACGAAAAACAAAGTATTTTATCACTACAAATAATTTACGTTACAACACAGATGTGGTACGAGACCGATAAAAACGAACTAGTTCTTGGTCAAATGCTTTGCATGGAGGGAGCTGAGAAGATTCCGAAACTTGGAAAGTGTCACGAAATGGGCGGAAGTCAAGATTGGCGTCATAAACGCATCGTAAGATCTTTCACTGGTGTTGTTGGCTTCTGAGCATTCGCGTTATGAGTGTCATAAGTTTGAATCAAACATTTTTTTTTTCTTACAGCAATTATTATTAGAAATATTGTCTTACAGTTGACGCGAGCGCTTATAAGTTATTTGTTCTACTTAAACAATAATAGATGTTTTTATAATCGGACAATTACTGTGAATTTTAAACACTTTGTTATTGCACAGAATGGTACACCTATCTACAACATGGCAGCAGGAACCTGCCTAGGAGTCACTCACGATGGGAGAAATGCACAAGTTGTCATGGATTTGTGCACGAAATCGAATACGGCGTTAATAACTTGGGATCTCGTCCGCTCAAGAATTCCATCTAAGGAAGTTAGATGACGTAGAAAGAAAGGTCGTAAAAATAGGAAAAAGGATTACGAAGACTGGCTTGGAAGAAGATGGTAGATTTTATTAATGAATTGTATATATCTGACAAATGACTGTAATTAGAGATAGAATATTTCATGCGTTGAACACTAAAGTAATTCTACCAGGAATAGTAAGAAGATAATTAAGCTCTAAAACAATTGAAAGTATTGTGATTGTAGGAAATTGAATCTCTTCGAAACCGTGTATATATATAGAAACTTTCTCTTTTTGTAGTTCTCTCACTTTTTCTGTATACAAAAGTAAATTTAAGTTTTCTATTTATATTTGATATGTATAATTTTATATGTAAAGTTTAAGAGTAACAATGCTCTCTGTTATATTTTTACATAATATAATAAGAACGAATAAGTAAAATGGTTCGATTTTAGTAAAACCATTATTCATAAAATAATGGTAAATAAATTTGTATTGATATAATTTTACATTAGGTTTCATAAAATATCATTGAATGTGTCTAAACTAGATCCTTTTATTCCCAAACAGTTAAAATGCAATTAGGAATGTTTAAATTGAATGCTGATATTTATGCAAATTGCATAAATAAATAATTAGCTATACTATTCCGATGAATAAATTTTCGTAATTCTGTATGTATTGTGCTTTTTCGAACCCAGCCAATAACGCTTAGTTATTGAAGATATCTAACCTAAACTGATTTCAAAACAATCTCGTACGAAAAGCAGAGAGAAATTGTAAGAATGACTACTTCGAAGGAATTAAATTTAGCCAGGAAGAGTCTCGTGACTTCACTTGGCGAAAATGCAAAAGCGTAAGTTTTTTTCTAATTTAAAGAACGAGATGTACAAATATATATAATATAAAAATTATATGATGAAGGAATAGCTTAACCTATATTTAAACTTTTATTTCTTTTATCGATAGATATTTTGAGAAGATGAAGCTGTGGTTCCAGATGAAGGTAAATTTTTCTATTAATTCTTATACAACAGTCTTGCGTATTACTTATGAAAATATTGTTTCAGACCACAAAGGAAGAATTTGATTGCGAAGCACGTAGTCTTATGACAGAGGATCAAGTGCGTTTGCACAACGAGTTCTTGTTGTGTCTCTTCAATAAAGTTCGCGGATTAGCCACTATTACGCCAACCTATAAGATAGATAGAGATAAAACTACAAAGGAAAAAAGACTGAGATTGAAGCGCAAATATAAGACTGACAAATCAAATTTTGAGGTTTGTAACACTACATACATAATGTATAGCGATAACAATGCTGTACGAGTGTATATGACCTCGTTGTTTCATTGTGACAGCCAGCAGATATGTACGTGGAAGTATTGGGTCAAGCTTCGTCCCCTGTTGGTGACGAACCCATAGGTGCCAATCGCTCCAGCGCCCAAGAACTCGTATTACCGGATCGGACTTTTGTGCTAGCTCGATTGATGCTCGCGGCTTGGGAAAATAATATGGACGGAGCTGAAGAGAATACCGCGCATATTATTATCGCGGCAACGCAAATTTTCTTGAAAAATATACTCACCGCCGTTTTCACACGGAGAAAAGGATACGCTGTCTGTGATGGCTCCTTCATCTATAATATAGGAGAACCAGTTCCCAGTTCATGGAAAAGAAACTCCGTATACATAAATCCATTCCATTCGGAGTAAGTCGCTGCAATTGCTTGATCTTAATGCTATACATAATTAATATTCTATATTCGATATAATATTCTATATTCTATATTTTAAAACGCAGGCTGACAGAAGTGATGGAACCTTATGGTCAAATCCCCGCATCAAAACCAAATCTTGAAGAAGCTGAACAAGCCACTGCTTTTTCATATGCTTGTTCCACTCAAATTACTCGCCCACCATTAAAACCAGTGAGCACAGCCGACTTACAATATGCATTAAAGGTATGAATAAAGAAACCTAATCCTCTGCTAAAGTTATATGCTTTAATCACGGTTTTACTTTTCCGAACAGATTTATAAAAATCTCGTTAGTAATCACACTATATATGCTACTAATATGGAGCGATTGTACACATATGCTACTCATCCAACATGGGAAGATTTAGAAGCAAAGAAATTATTATGTCAATCTTCAACATAAAGGACAAATGTACAAATGATTCGAATATATCTTCTATATATATATATATATATGTTCAGTGTGTAATATATAATAAATAGACTTTAATTTTATTAAGATAGAGAATTGTTCAAATTATTTATTAGTTATTACTTATAATTTTGTTTCGTAAATATAAAGTATAGAATAGGCATGTCTGAATCAAAATGAGAATATTTAAAGTTTTACTTAACATCATTCTCTATATTGATGCTTTTATCATTTTGTACATAGTAAATTATTAGTAAGTATATTTTTAATGTCATGTATATATATATCTGTCGTGTTTATTAATCCATTTATTAAATAATAAAGCACACATATATTACGTTTCTAATGTACAAGAAATAATTTTTGTTTTATCTTATTATTCATTGTATTTACATCCTTATTTGAAATTTACCGGCTTTAGTGATGTATTTGACACCTTTGAAAGGCTTGTACTTTTCGCCATACATATCTAATCGATTTACTTTTAATCCAGATACCGCTAGTTGATTAATCGTAAAATGCACCTAAAATCGAGATATTAAATTATTAAAATTTCGCGAAAAAGGAATTTTATATATATATATATATATATATATATATATTATACGTACATTAATGGCAGGATTTGATTCAGTAACAGTTGCTGAATTTTGTATCGTGATCTAAAATATAAAATTATAACAATATATTATAACATAATTATTAAACTTATACTTAAAAGTCTCTGCAGGCTTTATAATTATCTTACCGATCCTCTAAGATTTGGCAATTTAGAAACATCAATTCTCCCAATATCCCATAGCAATACTTTACTAACAGGATCAAATGAATATTTTCCTTGGTTTGGACTTAAAGTGCAATTTAAGACTATCTTTGGCATAGGAATTTCAAGAGTTACGTTTTCGACCTATAATATAATAATGATAATAATAATGTATTATAATATATAATGTGATATTGATTTTACATTCTTTTAGAAAGACAACTCACCGTTCTGCCAATAGTCTGTTTTGGTCCAACAGTTATATCTAATCTACCACCTCCTGGTTCTTTTAGGCTTATATTATGTCTTACATATATTGGAATTGCTACAATACTTTGTGATCCTATGTGATACGATAGAAGGCGAAAATTACCATCAGGCGGAATAAAAGAAAGTATCCTTTCTGACTAGAAGAAGAACATATAAGCTTAAAAATCGATTTTTATGAGTAAAACTGTGCGCGGTATTACATGTTTATGTATACCTCCCATCTTTTAAATCGAACGCATGGATGAAAGCTGACGTCGTCGAATAATCTCGGATTCATGAATGAAAGTGTGAGATCTGGCATACCGCTTAATTTTATGCAACAGTCAATCTAAAAAAATTAATTACATATAATTACATTAATGTGATTACATCTGTGTGAGAGGTATCTACTACAAAACTTACGTAGCCTTGAATTTCTGCAAATACAGTCGCTCCAGTTCGATCGATAATTGCATCCACTTCCTCAACAACATCAAAGTAAGCTTCATTGTTCGTGTATTTCACTCCGGTTCGTCTCCAAGGAACATTAGACAGTTGTCCACTTGGTAGGATTGCGCTAACACTATATTTACAATTACAGCATATATGAAATAATTCTTTATACCTGTCTCTCTAAAGCATTAATGTTTCAACACAGCGAGATATGCTTACTTGGATTTGCCTGTAACGGTGTTTGCTATAGTGCGCAAGATATTAGGTGGTTTGATCAATTCCTTCAATATGTTGGATTCTGTCGCCAGTGGAAAACCATTGTCCAACATCTCGTCCAGCAATTCATATACAACCACATAGTTCTCCTTGATGATTGTCTCTGTGCATTCACTGAAATAATCTTCAAAGGTATCCACTACTCTGTGCAAGAATTCAATGACAAACAATGGGGGAACTGAAAGAAGAGAGGAAAAATATTTCTGTTACTTATCGTTGCATATATAAATCATACAGCAAACAACATCATCTTACCTAGTTGAGCTTACCTTCTGTCATACATACCGCCACAAAGAACATGTTACAACGATATATGCTAATGAGGTAATGATGCGGAGTAGCTATCACTGGAGGAGTGTCTTCTGGCGACAGGACCCTTCGCTGTTGATCAAAGAAATAGTCGCAGAGCGAACGTGCGACTGCACTTTTCCAATGTTTCTCCATAAAGACATCTCTGCGCAAGCACATGGAACATACAAGAGACTAATTACGTGCCACATAATTAATGTCGGAAAATTGTATTTGATGACACAGGGAATATTTATCGTACGCGGAAAATGCTAATCTACGATCTGTCAAATATGTTTCATATTTCGTGTTTTTTTTTTTTTTTTTATACTTACCCCGAGGAATTTATAATGAAGAGACTGTGTATCATTTTCGTGAAGGGAAAACGACAAATTCGGAGAAAATTCTAAACTAATGGAACCGAGTAATCGTGTGCAAACGATCGAAAAAGCGTCTCGTGCATAATTAGACACATATCATTTTTACGCCATGCTGTGTTGTCTTTAAAGGTGCGTTCGAAAATCCTACCTGTGGAACACTAATTTAATTGACCAACCAAGGCGAAGAAATCTTAGTTCCTTTTATCCTGATTGGTCAATTAAGCGCTACTTTACTTTTAGTAGTGGAAACGCATCCTAAGCGAGAGATTTCGCGTCTTATTATTTTTATATATTTTTTTTAGTATGTTCTAACCTAAAAATGGGTGACATATCAAGCTGGGAAGACGTAGAAAATGATCGTAAGTAGAAAAATATGTATCTCTCAAGTAAAAATTTATGTCTGTGTATAAATATATACATAGCTGATAAAATATATATATTAATTTCACAGAATTCTTTAAACAACTGTTGACTGCCGACTCCAAGAAATCTGATATTAATTCGCTGTTATCAGTGGCTCAACAATTAAACAAGCTAGGACAAGGTAAAATTCAAATTGTTTTACGCTATTAAAATATTGAAATGGTAAATCGTATCTCTTTCTCTCTCTCGTTTTAGCTATCGAGGTGTTGAATGCCGAGTTGCAAAGACAAGTGCTCGCCAATCACGAGGATTTATTATCTCAGGCAACATGGGTCGAAAAGTTGGAAGGAGTGCTTTTTATAATACAGTCTCATATACAGGTGAATATTGTGCAGGAAAACAAGATTGATACATGAATTTAAAGTGACACAGAAAGCATGAAAATCTCTTTTTTTCTTCAGAGTCTTTTATCGGCGGTCGAGCGATTACGTGGGAAAATTGTTGATCCATTTAATAGAATCGAGATGCAAACGATTGTATTGGCACGGCTTCACGAGACTTCCGATCTTCTGAGAAGGGTCGCCAGAATGCAACATTTATCGAAGCGTTTAAACTCTCAAATGAATAGCATCACTCAAGGACCAGATATTGTTAAAGCTGCCAACAGTCTGCATGAACTTGGTACTTTTCTATTACTTTTTATTTGCCATAGTATTATATCAACGCTACATGTGAAATTTATATACGCAGAACAATTAATGGCAGACACTGATCTTAACGGCCTGGATGTAATCGCGGATGACCAACTGGCTGTAAAAGCTCAGAGAGCTACCGTACAAAGAATAGCCACTCATACATTAACACAAGGTTTACAGGCGATGGACAGGACAAAGGTATGTCTTATGATTATTTGATATGATTTAATCAATAATAATAATAAGTAATAAAATTAAATTTAAAAACAAAATATTTAAATAGTCGATTAAATTTGGTCTCATTTGAATTATTATATTTGAATCATTATATCTGTACTAATATGTATATATGACATAATGAACAGGTAAGCACAGCTGTGCAGGTCTTTCAAAACTTGGGAATAATTGACGGAGCTGTGGACACAACTATGGAGTCTACCCTTTCTGACATAGAAAGAATTTCTACAGAATCACTGGATGTATCATTGATGACAAATCAAGATTTTGGTAAACGTGGAGCGCCCGGCAGAGCTGCGATTCCGTCGCCTGGATCGTCCGGAAATTTACGCACGAAAATCTGGGAAAATCTCGAACGTCTTTTTCAGGATACTTTATATACGCAGTGTTTGCAGGTGAGTAGACAAAAATTGTACAATGTTATATAATTCGTTTTATTTATTTTTAAATGGAAGCCAACAGTTTTTAGAAAGTATTATTTTATATTTAGATCGAGTTGCTGCAAAGAGTACTATTGGAACATCATACAAAGAGTTTTCACAATTTGTCCGAGAAATTTTGGGATAAAGTAAACGCCCTTCTCGCAAAAGTCTTGGTTGAACGTGCTCAAGGTAAATTATAAATGTTTATTAAATGTCATATAGTTATAAAGATCTATTCTATATGTTGTAGGATCGTCGTTCGTCAAACAGGCTCTAGAAGGAGAATACCCTAAATTTTTAAGAATATTTTTGGACTTGAGTAAACGCTTGAAAGAAAGATCTCACAGTATTGGGATTTACGATATTGAGTAAGTGCAGTATCTCACATAAATTGATGTAATGATACCATACAAAGTATTACATTAACGCGTATATTTTTATAATATAGTCGCAATGTTTTATTACCGTTTGAAAATGCATATTTATCGCGTTCGGTATCTCGGCTTTTGGATCCAGTGCACAATATGTTTTCTGGAGAAGGTTTACCGACGCATGATGAAATTGACAGTCTTATTCGTACAATTACAAAGTAAGTTTAGGAATATTTTGTGTATACGTATATATCTTATTTACCTTTTTGTAAGAAAATACAGTAAAGATAAATTTTGCTTACAGTGAACTGAGTGTATCATTGGTGGACGACGGACTCTCGACCGTAGTATCCCGTAACGTAGGAAAAGCAATAAGATTATTCTGTTTAAAATGTGAGCAAAGTGTTGTGACCGGTGGCGAAGCCAGCCAAGTAATAGATTCTCCTACCACTGGTCAGCAGACAAATATCACGCTCGCAAATCTTCTGTATTATCTCGCGAATCAGACGAATCGCGTGATAGCGAATCTAGCGGGAGGATTATCCTCCGAAGGAAGCGCTATTATTACCACGACGCTCAAAGAGACAGACGCATTAACGAAGAGTATAATCGCGCCGCTGTTAACTTCCATTAGCGATGCAATCGAAAGCATCATCTTGACGATGCACGATGATCCTGAATTCAGAGAGTAAGTTATCTCTATTCTTTTATTTTTCACTTGTACCTGCGTTTGATCTAATATTACACTAATATCAATACAATTTTTTAGCGCGAGTAGCCCTCTGGGAAAAGAAATCGGCTGTTCTCTTTACATGCGAGAATTACAAGGCTTCATTTTACGATCCGTGAATACGTTCTTATTACCGTACAAAAATCAAATGGTTGTAGCGGAAAGGTAAGTTATTTCTGTCTTTGTTCATCTCGTACATCGATAACGAATTATTGAGTGTTATCATTTTTTTTCAGCTGCAAAACCGTCGCATCGAGATGCATAGAGTTATTTGTGCGCCATGCCTGCTTATTGAGACCTCTGACTGATTTTGGGAGAGCAAAACTTCTGGTAGATTTCGCTCAGGTATATGTCGCTTCCGCATAAAAAAATAAACGTAGATTGAGTAGATGACAGATGTGAGAGACAGAAAATTTTAGATGGAAGTAGCCGTGACACCGTTGTGTCGCGGTGGCCAGATGAGTCTGCTCGAGCAACAGCAATACAGAACTTTGCGAGCGCTAAGAACCTTACTTCCTCTCAATTCCGAGGAGATGGTGGACAGAATTTTGGAAGGGCAAGGTGAGAGCAGCGTGCCGTCGTCCCTTATTCTCCTGCATCTATTTTCCGGTGCGCCGCCCGAACTAGCGTCTCCGCATCAGGTGAACAGAAACTCTTAAATATATCGATTTTTATTTTATTTTTATATTTAGCGAAGTAATAATCGTTCCGTTTGTTTCACAGAGCGCCGGATGGTCTATAGGTCGATTATCTCAGTGGATGGACAATCATCCGAGCGAAAGAGATAGATTAAGTTTATGCAGCGGACCATTGGAACGTTATCAATTGACGGTTCGGCAACAAAATCTTCCATCATTCCATCCTTTATTTCCACAGATGATGAAATTGGCTAACTTGAGAGAACATTCAAGCCAATAAAAGGTATGTCACATATATAATACTAGCAAAATGTATATACCTTTCCTTTGTATATTAAAAATACTTTTTTGAATCTGTACAAATTATATAAAATAGGTTTTTAATATTTATTATATACATTGCACAGTATAAGCTAATATTTGTGCTATGAAACTAAATATAATGTTCACAAGTGTAAAATTTGTTCAGTAAAGAGAAAAAACGAGATATTGAAAAAAATTCTATATTCTTATGTGTTATAGATATTCCATAATCTTTGAATGTATGTTGTTTTGCATAAGTACAACCCTACTATTAGTGTAACGCTTAACGATATAATCCAATTGGATTTATTTTCCTTGGGGCTAATATAAATTGCTGGTACACCGAAATCATCTTCCTTATCAATCTACAATACAAGTAAAAATATAAATAAGCACTAAATAATGATAAAATTTAGATATTAGCTTTATTTAGATATTATATACCTTTTGTGCTAGTTTTTTAATATTAATTATTTCATTCTTTAAATTTTTCAAATTCTTTTGCGTTTCTCTCAGTTCTTTCTCATATTGTAATGTTTCTGAAGGAGAAAGATAGATATTTTCGCTTGCAGCTTTCATCAAATTATTTTTTATATACTGGAAACTGGCACTTATTACTGCAATCCTCTCTTTTGCATTTGCCAGTGATATTATATTATCATAAATACTGCAACTATGTATACATATATAATTATTATTTTGTATAGTCTAATCAAAATGTTATGAGAAAATATAAAACGTACGAATTTATATTGTTCTGATTCTTCGTATTGCCAAGAATGCCCACATTCCATTTTTTAAGGTGAAATTTTTCCAAACCTTCTAAGAATTGTTCTCTATAAATAGTGATATCAATTCCCAAGTGACGAACTTCATCCTCTGTCAATTGCAAAAAAGTTTTAAGATTTATTCCTTGAAATAGAATCTTATAACTTTCCAAACCCATTCCAGACAGCATGCTTGATACATAATTATCTAAAACTTCTTTTTTTCTAGGATACAAATCCGGAAATAAATCTTTCCAAGTTACTCTATCAAACACTTCACAAGTGATTGGTTTCTCCTCTTCGTCTTTAGCCAACAGAGCAGATATCTAGAAAGTAAAAAAGGAAAAAAATTTACAGTTGTTAGCGATAGAGCAAAGATTACCTCGATTACCTCTGCAAATCCTTTCCTATCCGCGATATCCTTGGCTGATAAAAGATCTTTGTCTTGCAATGAAGTATCCGCATTGTGTTCCAAAAGAATTCTGACGATATCGGGCTTATTAGCTCCAGTAGCATAGCTCAATGCCTAAAACCGAATCGATGATTTATGGAGGAAATACTTTGATAATTAATTACTGATTGAAACACTTACAGTTTTTCCATCGCTGTCACAGACATTGATGTCATTTACATGTTTTATAAGTTCGGCGACAAATTCCGCATTTTGCGACATACAGGCATACATTAGAGCTGTTTCTCTGTGAAATTAATTATTCGTATTAATGAAACTTAACTAGATAAAAATAATAATAATAATTTCAATGTAAAGTAAATCAGTTTTCTTATGTATATTATCTGTATCCCTTATTTTACCTTCGTTTATTTGTAAGATTTGCATCAGCATTTGCTCGTATTAAAAATATAAGGCATTTCAGAGATTTTTCAGTCGTTTCTTTTGTGGAATTACACAGTGCCATAAGAGGTGTAAATCCCTCTGTAACAAAATTTAGCAATTATAGAAAGTTTACATAGAACTTGAGAAAATGGATGAAACAATTATGCATACCTTTATTTTTATTCGGATCTGCATCAAGTGTCAGCAAGTATTCTATTATCTCTGGTTGCACCGATGAAGCAGCATACAACAATAAAGTCCATCCAGTATGCAGAGATTTATTGACGTCGTACACTACATCTGAAGATATACATATATATATATATATATGATATAATAATTTTTAGTCGATAAATTTGATTCAATAGAGTTGATTTTATTTTACATAATCGATGATTAAAATTTAAACAGTCTAAAAAAGAAATACATTCTAAGTGCTGCGATAACACTTACTTCGAAGATGATCTTGTAGCGCTTTCAAGTCTCCTCTCGTACATGCGTTCATCATGTAATTTTCGTGATCGTGCTCTTCATCGACAAATACATCATCGAAATCATTCTCCGTCTTCCTTGTATCCTTCCTTGAATCCTTCCTTGAAGGATAATTACGCTTCTTGACGTCCTGGCAAAAGAACGGAGAAAAGCGCGTAGTTGTAATTTGCTAAAAACTATATATCAATCTTACCTCGAAAAAATAGTCATCGTCGTCATCATCGTCGTCATCGGACATACCAGCAGGTCTCAGACATCCGTACTTTGACATTGTTGTTGACGCGATGAGAATATTTCGTAATAAAGTAAAAGTCTCCTCCTCTCCCTCGAATATAGAAGCCGAAAAGCTCGAAACTCGAAACAAGTGTCGAGGTTTATTCAGGATTATCGGCGGCAAGCAAGCCGGTTCTTGTCACGCGTGCGCCGTTCGAGTGTTTATCCGAACTGACCTGATCCAACCTGATCTGTGTTTGTTTATGTATCACGAAAGAGAGAGAGAGAGAGAGTGAGAGTGTCAAGTGGAAAAGACGCTCGAAAAGTACGTAAGATTGTAAAAGTATCGTATCGTGAATTTTTCGCGTTATTCCAACGTTTTGACGTTTCATCGAGGATTTTGACGTTTGTCCGATCGCGTGCCAAAAAGCGCGCGAAAGCCGGTTAGAGACGACGTTGATTAAGTGGCGCAACAACAATCGAGCGAACGTTGATTGCCGGCCAAGAGAGACATTTTAACGCAATCGCGATGATTATTTCGGGATCACAATACAATGTCGTGTGACGATCCCGTTGTTTGTTTTTCGTTGTTTATCTACCCTTGGTCTATATAAAAGCGCTCGTCTATATAAAAGCGCGCCGCTCAATAATTTTGTCTGTCAGTAGGTACATACATAGTCGGCTCTTCGGAATCTACGTGTCCACCCGAAACGAATTTTGCCCTGTCTCCAGAGACAAGGCGGTGGAAAAGGAGGAAATAAAACAAAGGGAAAAAGTAACGTGGAAAGGAGCCAGAAACGAATCGGGAAGAAGAGATCTAGAGAGAAGAAATCTAAGCACGAATGTATTTGATGTTGCTCTGAACATTAGTGGCATCGATAAACACGTAGCAGCAGCAAAACGAGTTGAGCGAAGCAATTGTATTAAGTATATCAATCTATCCCATAATCTAAATCAGAAGAAATGGACAATATGTGCTTAATAATTTCAATACAATAGCGTCAAACAGGAGGCACAAATTTGAGCTCGAGTCTTCAATATCATACGTAACAAGCCGTGAGTATCCTTTACGTTAATATAATTATATATATTTTAACGATACAATTACAATATACATTATATTGTGTAATTAAGCTATTCGAGAAAATAATTGAGCTATTTGCAAGTATAAACAGTTGACAAACATTCAAAAGTTTGCCTCCTTTCGAATTGATGATACGCCAAGAAGAGAGTCTGTATATACATATATGTGACACCGATTGTGCATAGTGAGAATTAGGAATACTTTGAAAACGCGATAGTTCAACTAAAATTACGCCGATGTCGCAAGGTGTATATCGAGTTCGACTTGGCGTAGATTCCACCACGAGACGATATTACGTTATACAATTCTGATAACAATTGGCGCTTCAATGATAGATGCATCGCGGCGTGCTAGCGGCATTCGACTTCGACCACACCATCTGCGATGGCAACACCGACGTGGTGGCGCGGAAGCTGTTGCCGGACGAGAGGATACCCGAGGATGTGAAGGGCCTGTATAAGTCAAGCGGTTGGATCGCGTACATGAGCAGGATCTTGGAGCTCCTGCACGAGAACGGCATCGACGCCCGGCAGATCGAGAACGCCATCGTCGGGATACCCGCGGTCGCCGGGATGGAGGCGCTCCTGGTCGCCCTGCACGCCAACGGCCACGAGATCATCATCATCAGCGACTCCAACAGCATATTCATCGACCGTTGGCTGAGAAGCAGGAGGCTCGAGCACGTCGTTTCGCGGATCTTCACGAATCCGGCCCGTTACGACGACGACGGCAGGATGAGGGTGGACATGTATCACACCCAGCACGCGTGTCGGCTGAGCACCATCAATCTCTGCAAGGGTCAGATACTGATGGACTACGTCGACGAGAGGCGCGGTCAGGGCAGGCACTACGAGAGGATCATCTACGCCGGCGACGGCAAGAACGATCTCTGCCCGGTGCTACGTCTCTCGCAGAAAGATCTGGCGTGTCCGCGCAAGTGTTACCCGCTCATCGAGACGCTGAACAAATTGCCCCGCGACGCGACGACGAAGGCGAAGGTCGTGCCGTGGGATGACGGTAGGGATTTGCGGCGTAGCTTGGAACAGAACTTCGTTAGCTTCGAATTGCGTAACTAGATTCATCGCTAATCGACTAAAATCGAGAGCTAGACGTATTCGCAGGTGACTGACTTACTATATATGATACTCGCTCTCGTTTCTATCTTGTATTTATACCCGTTGGGTTCGCGGGAGGATTCGCCCGAATAAGTCTCGCTTTTCGGTCAAGATATTAAATAACGAATCCCTCTTTTCCTCTGTTCTCTCTTCCGCTGTTTATTCCACGATTACATTATAAGGCTGAGGATACATTATAGGAATATGTTTAATTATAGGATATTTTTTGCTGACAGTAATAATAATAATACGTATAAATTAATAATAAATAAATAATAATAATAATATAATATATAATATATTATAATATATTATATATTTATATTCTAATAACATAATAATAATAATATTATACGTCACTTTATCCGATCGGAAGTACCAATATATCGCTAGAAGTTGTCGAAAACCGCTCGTATATATAAATAACAAATAAGCTGTGTCGAATTTTTCAAAGTAAAACGAGTTTGTTTATGGATTGATAAATTTAGCGAGAGCTAAATTAGTTTTGAAACGCTATCGATCTTATAAATCTCTATCGTAGAATGCGATGCGTCTTTTAAATTTAAATCGAAAGCGCGCGCATTGCGCGACGCGCAGGATGGATGTCGATACGTAATTATGTAAGCTGCGCGCGCATCTCGCTGAAATTAGGTTAGGTTAGGTATCGAGTCTGTGACGTGCGCACAGTGTTCGCGTCTTTGACGTTAATTCATCGTTAGACGTTACATCGTTATTACTCGCGGAGTATCGGAGCGGAGAAATTAAGAGAATTTCACTCGCGAGCGAGTCCTTTCCGCGAAGCTGTCAAGGATCAGCTGATCGCCGATCGAAACCGCGCGTTTCCCGAAGTCGCGGATATCTCGGACTCCTCTCCCGATACGATCGTCGACTATCGCCTGTACAGCGAATGCGGAACTTTTACTTGCGATAAGAGCGATAAGTGTGTGCACAGTAAGCAAACATCTACTCACGAATTAATATTCATTTCGTATAACGGAACACACATTTTCGTAACGATGCCAGTAGCTGTTTGTCGTAGCGATATGTAAAATACTCTTGTATTAGTGTCGCGTTTTTTTTTTTATCTAATTACAAAATGCGATTACCTAATTACAAATGTAGAAATATCTTGTGATAAGAGCACGGAGTTTTCTCTCACCCCATCGATAACGAGAAGCATGTATCGAAAGCAACGTATCTATGAAAGTTTATGAATATATGTATGTATGGAAATTTATGAATATATCCATATATCCACTATTAATCACTATTACTATTATTATTGTTTATTTTATTAATATTTGAATGTATTGAATAATGGGAGCTGCAGGTATTGAGAGCACATATTTATTTAACTGGATGTATCCTGTTGTTTTTTGTTTTAGCATCGCTACAGATCTCTTGAATTTTTATTATATACATATTGAGGATATTTCTTACGATACCGAAAGAACTTGCGCTTAGGAATGTTGTATCGATTAACCATTGAGGTGCACGGATACATAAGAGTACTCTCAGTAGAGTTCCTGAGAAGATCGGTGTCCAGAGAACTATGCACAGAATCAAGGATAATTTGATAGTATTAAATATTCTTACCACGCAATCTATCTCTAAGAGCAGACTCTCATCTTTCATTTCTCCGTCACTTTTATCGCGATCCTCTTTTATCGCCTCTATATCTGACCTGCTACTACAATCTTGCTCCCTTGCTTCCTGTGACGTGTTGGATCCCTCTGTTGAATTATGATAACGATTTCCCTTATTGTCCATGGATAGACATGGAGATTCATCGATGATAGTTGTATTATGATCCTCGCTTGAGTTGTTGCGAAGCAAAGTAGATGCAAGATGAGTTTTTGCTCTCAATATCGCGCGTGTACTTTCACACATGTGCTTCCCTCGCATTTGCAGGATAGAAGATAACAGAATTGACAGGAAATATATCGCGAAGAATAATACAAACAGGTACAATTGCAAGAACTTGGTCGAAACCAGGCACTCGTTGATCATGTGTCGCGTACCATTTCGCATCTCTGTGTTGATGTAACGATTAAAATCGTCACTCTTACTAGAAAATAGATTCTTGATCGAATTCGGCTTTCTCTTCGCGACGTGATCCTCCGAATCTCTCCACTTTGCGTGATTTATCGTACGATTGTGATTTTTTATCGCAGCTTGAATACGTTTCATTATATTGTTGTATATTTGATTATTATTGGAAACTGACGTTTTATTTTGCACGATAGTGATATTGACAGTCTTCTGATTCTCTTCTGCAGGATACATCTGCGCGTTCTGTCCGTAGCCGTCATCCTTATCCAGGGTGTCGTGTACCTCGCTTGGGCTCCCGAATGTAGCTACATCTAATTCCTCCGACGAATTCTTCAACAGATCATGGAATAACGATGCTTGCGATGGATCTCGATTGAAGTCTGTACCGTTATATGAGGATGCATCGTGGATACTCGCATTTTGTCCCGTTAACGTATCATCTGGTCTTTCAGTGACGTGATCAATATTCATATTATTCTTGATGTAGTTCGTTATATTATTTGCTGCCACATAATCCGCCATACTTTGCGATCCGGAGCTCGCGAGAAAATTGTTTTTCGTATTTTCTGAATAATTGCCCGTATAATTTAGCGCGCTCTTAACGATTTTCTGAACTTTAAGGACTATCTCGTCTACTTCCGCGCTGCTTGGTTTTATCTTGCTCGATAACTCCTCGAGATATTTATTTCCCACCGGTGTCGTGTATATAATAGAGTCGGCGATCTTTAAATTATCTTCAACGTCGGAGACTATATAAAAGTCATTCATTGGAAAATTACTGTCGAACACGCACTCGGTGTCCTCTGTATATCGAATAGCACTCATATCGTCGTATTCGGCAAGGTATAAAATAGCTACAACGAGAAACGGTACGAGCCAATGACTCGTGACGAAGAATTTTGCCGGCTTGTCTCCCTTCGAAATTCGAAATTTGAAAATTTTCATGATTCCTCGCAAAAAACTGCTCCCGTTCTTCACGTTATCCGTATTATCTTGTCGTTGAAACACTGCTTCTTGTCCGTCTTCCGGTATTTTTTCTTCTCGCTGTGTAACTTTAACATCCTTCGGCTGAATATCTCTCACAAGTGATCCCATTATATCGGCGCATCTTTGTTTTACGCATGATGCGGTGAGATTGCACTGTATAGTAAGGGTCATTAAGGATACGAATGCGTTTGTCAACGCAGCAAGTAATATCCCGTACTGCATAAATAAACCTTTCATGTCGCACGTTAAAGTTACATCGAGATCGGCCTCGCGTAGATTACGAATCTGCAAGAATGGAAATTGAGAGTTCTCCTCCTCTTCGATTGTCCATGTGCGATTGGGTATATCGTTTAATGTATTGTTCTGCCAGTTGTAAGTCAATCTTATCCCAGCTTCGATGTGATTCACGAGCAGTACAATAGCCGTTAATATAGCGCTGAAGACATCGGAAGTTGATAAAATGTAGAAAGGTGATTTATTCTTCTTGCTGCATCCTTTACGCAGCAAAAACGCAAGCGTAATGAAACTGGACAGCAACAATGCGTATCCTGTTGCTGCCAGTACGATAGAATGCATATTGCGATAGTGAATTCTCTCTGATTAAAAATAAACTTTCTGCTCTCTCTCTCTCTCTCTCTCTCTATTCACTGAAAATGATGTCGTTTATATCGATCATTATTGAAACTCACTGCCGCATCTTAAGGTCGATAGAAATAGACTGAATAAAGATTGAATATACATTTATTATAAGTATATGGGTACTTTATATATGTGGGTACCCAGTTTTAGTATACCTGATATAGTTTAGATTGAACTGTACTGTACTGACAGCATGAGGGTACAGAGTACTTATCAATTTAACGGCGAGTGACGGTTCAGTGATTCATGTTGTTAGAACACACATAAATTTTCGATATTTATTTTATTTCAATACACAATACAAACTCGGTTAAAATAAATTACAATAGTACATGGTATAAATATGAATATAATAAACGTAATATATACTAATAAAAATGTATATATTTTACATAAGTATCAGGTCGCACTTGACCGAGACTGAAATCAACGCTATATATTTATGCGATAACTTATCCGATTTTTATCACATTTTCAGATTATTTTCAGCTATCTTTTTTTGCTAAATTAATTTTTTAGACACGATATGCGGGGAACAACGCGCCGATCAAGGATTTTGTTTTTCGTATAATTTGCGGATAACATGATGTGTAGCGAGAATATTTTGAAATTTACGAAATGAACAGCACACACACACACACACACGCACACGCACACATTATATTAATAAATAATATAAATTAATCATTTCCTGTTGTAGTTCAATATGTCCGTACGTCGGAAAAGCGATTCGTCTATGACTCAGCGGATCTGGGACACAATCAAAATCACGGTACATCAACGAAGCTTACCTAGTAATGACCGTATGGTACGGCATCTGGCTCGAGTTTACGGCTTTACAGAACAAGAGGCTCAAGATGAGCTCAACAAGGCGGTCGAGGACGGTCTTGTACTGTTGAAGAAAGTGCCTGCGAAAAGCGGCGTCGAGCAGGAGAGTTACAGATTGCCATCGGTAAACACAACGGAGAACGATAGCCACGATTGGTACTGTTGCAAGTGCCAGCGAGCGGGTGCAGTCGAATGCTGCGAGCAGTGTCACAGAGTCTATCACCCGGAATGTCACGCGCCCAGCAATGCGAAATTAAAGATTTGTAACTTTTGCGAGGTAAGAATTGCGCTCTTTACTCGTATGCGTATTCTGCTGAATGCTGACGATATGTTATTGAAAGATACGAATAATTCTGTTGTTGTAGAAAATAAACAGCGATACATATTCTGATAAGGATGATCTCAATCACATTCTTAGTTTCACGTGTGGTCATTTGAAAGCTAAATTACCGCCGGAAATTACGAATCGTACCATCGTCTTCAACAATGATCCGATTGTTACACCCGCCAACGGTTTTTCCGGACCAACCTGGATAAGCGAGGGCGAAGACGCGTGGCGGTCAGGAATTCTAATAAAACATCATATGGATTTGGCGATAATGGACGCGAAAACGAGCAAAAATGAGTACAACAATCTTGCCGAATTCGAGGCTGACGCCTACAATATTCTACATAACATCATAATATACCACGGAGGTAGGCGATAAGCTTAATACGCATTTTCTTTTTTTCGGAATCATCTCTCGTATATATCTCGTATCGTCTTGTCGCTCTGACAGCTCACAGCATAATAGGAGAAATGGGCCGCATAATGTATCAGGACTGTTGTTACGATCTTCAAGAAATTCGTCGTTGCGCGGATTGCTACCGTATATCGAACGAGAAGTCCGAAAAGATGTGGTTCTGTATACCGTGCAATCCGCCTCATCAATTGGTTTACGCGAAGCAAAAGGGATACCCGTATTGGCCCGCGAAAGTTATGCAAGTTAACGGCAATGTATACGACGTGCGCTTTTTCGGTGGTCATCACATGAGAGCTAATATTGAAAAACTCTTTATTCGGCCAATCTCTACTACGTTACAAAGTTTGCAGGTAAGTTTCCAAGTCTCCACCCTTTACTTTGTATCTTTATTTTATGTCATTGTAAAAACGCCGAGACTCTCAGTTTAATATAAATCCTTATATAAGATTATAAGAAATCTATATCCTATTATAAGAAATCAATTTTTAAAAACAGTTACATTTATTTTCGGAAACAGGAATGTGAAAAAAAATAAAGATGTACATATAGAACAGTCAAAAGTGTACAACAAATTTTTTTTTCACGGTACTTGATCTCGTAATTAAGATAGAAGTATTTATTTATTTTTCTAATTAAAAGCACTATTCTATAGGTAAAAAAATCGACAGCTTGGAACAGAGCTTTCGAGGAGCTAAAGCATCATCAGAACTTGCTACAAAAGTTGGGAAAGAACAAGGAAGATTTGAATATTACAGAGGATTCTTGTACGCCTGCAAAAATACCAAAGTTGGAATCGTCGAGTTCGAGGAGTACATCGCACAGTTCTAATTTGCCAAAGCAACTAATTAAGGACTTGAGAGTAAGAGTCGAGCGTCTAAGCTCGGATGGCAACACCGATTCGCAGACTACAAACGATGGGGCGGATAATAAAGAAGATGCTGCGGAAACTAACGCCGAGAACGAAGAAAGACAGGTGCCTTGTTTACCAGTAGCGGAAGATGAACCCGCTAGAGAGATAACGAGCACGTGCCCGCAAGGTTTGAAGAAGGAGGGCTCGCAAGAAGACATGGTCACGTCTAGTTGTCAAGAACCGAGATCGAAATGCGTCCTCGTTCAAACAGAACAGATTCAAACGGATGGGCTTCCCGCCAAGGTAAATTTTTCAACGCCAAATGTCTAATTCACTCACACGCGACATTATTTTTCCCGATTATTTTTCTCGACAACTATAAATTTGCAGATCAAGAGGGAACGCAGAACTTCAGAACAACCGACGACAACGGCGCTAGAAAAATTACGTCGCGAATTAGAAACTGAAAAGTGTAGAGAAATGGAAAGATTACAAGCGGAGCACGCGATAGAGGTGCGACAGTTGACCGATAGGCACTTACAACTTGTGTCTGACATCAAAAAGAAACAATGGGTAATTTTCTTTCGTCCTTTCGATCTCTCCTTTGAAATATACTCTGTTTTATTAAACGGTATATTACATTTATTTTAGTGTTACAATTGCGAGGCTGAGGCGATATATCATTGTTGTTGGAATACCGCGTATTGCAGTACAGATTGCCAACAGGTTCATTGGCAACGTGAACATAAAAGAGTATGCAGGCGTAAACGTTAATTTACGTGACGAACGTGCGATGAGTACAATAATATAAGAAAGCAAAAGAAAAACAGATAAACAAGAAGAGAAATTCGTTTTATATATATATATATATATACATATATATGAAGGCATAAATACTTTTTATAGTGTACGAAAACGCGTTTATTCTCCCTCTTGTTGTCTGTTTGAACGTTTTCTTGCGACTATTATTGTATATAATATATGTATGAATGCATATATACAGAATGTCCCAATACTACTTCGATTAGATAAAAATGAACAGAATATCATTTCGATTGTTATTATTTATTGAGACTTTTCATATATATGTTACAATTACAATTTTAAAAAAATTTATGAATACATTATAAATATGTTATGAATACATTATAAATATATTACATAAAGTTATGAAAAAATAAATAATATAATTGTATCTTTTTGATCGAAGACTCTGCATAAATAAAAGTGCACTGCGCCTGGCATAAACTGTATGTATACATACATATATAAAAGAATAGTCTGTAGAAGCACATTAATATATTCTTGACACCCGTTTAACATGCCTTTTCAAACTTCCTCGGTAGGTGGAAGAAATGTTATGTGTATACGCAAGTAAATCTTGAAGAATATTTTTAATTGTACCAAGCAGCATAACAAAATAATCATAGTTTTATACAATGATATTTGTGCACAATGAAATTTATTGCTCTTACTGGTCCAGTGTTCACCGTTGATTGTAGGGAAAAAAAGAAAGTTACGGAAAGAAACAGTTACAATTGTAATATTGTATATGCAAAAGTGATTCATAAGATATAGATAGGTTTTAAATTATCTATTATTTTTCTGGATGTATAAAATTTTTATTCCATTTGCGATAATGCGGTATTTAACAGATTTTAACTAAATGTATACGTGTCAATACGAACAAATGTGTATATTTTCCATTTATTGATAATTTATCTTGATATATTATTTGCTTATAATTCTCACTTTTTAATCCTTCTCAGATTGAAATATAATTTTCTTAGAACAAAATGATATAGAAAAGAGCGAGTCATATAGAAACATTAATATATTTATTTTATAATTCGTGTAATAGAACAATTTTCTGAACAATATAAGAGACACGTTTACATACATATATGTCACATCTAATACTATACGCTATAAAACTTAATTTGTTATAAATGTTGCACTAAATCATCACAGTAAATACTTATAAGCAATATAAAATAATTCATATCTTTTTATAAAAATTGCATAAAAACTACTGAGAGTTGTGCATATATATATATATAAAGTCACACAAGTTTCTATATATTATTTATATCTGATAAGAATTTTATGTGATAATATAAAAAGCCTCTTTTTTAATAACAATCATAATATTACTATTGCATTAAAGCAAAATTTATAAATAATTTGGAACATTTGATTCCATATATATGTATATATATATATATATATATATTGCATATATATATATATATGTTGCATATATATTTTAATTCGTGACAATGCAAGCAATTGCTTTGAATGTTGACGATATCAAATAATATCAAAATTGTACAAATATCAACTTGGAGCAAAGAAGAACAATTTAGAATTTAATATAAGACCTTATTATATACATTTCATTATTCAATAAGAATGCTTTAAAGAGTGACAAATAATAATATGGCCAATTGTAATAGCAGTTACATGACTCTGATAGTTCAAGTATCTTGCGTAGCTCTGACTTCCTTGCCAACTACATCTAAAGCCATTTTACCTTGTTTCGCTGTTTCGGTAACTTGTACATATCTAGTGGTGTCTACATTATTTAAGGATAATCGCTCCAACAACTGTAATTCGGATGGTTCCAACTTTTCTCCAAGTTGCCTCAAAGCGCTTAATATTTCTCCACGTTGGCGATCAGCGGCCTCTTTGCTTAATTTTCCTAGTTTTATGTCACGATCGATTTGGGAGAGACGTTCCTTGAGTCCGGTAGGCTCACGCCTACCAAACATTCTTATTACAGCTGGTGTTTGGAAGGCTGCGCTGATAGCCGCTTGGGTTGCCTGTTAAAGATAGAAATATACATGTTACAATGCATCGCATCACTGTTATATGTTTAGATAAGAGGACACGATTAGATAATAATACGTACTAATTGCATCGCTCCAAGTTCATTAACTAACGTCATATCTCCGGATATCATTCTTTGTAGACTCTCGTTAAATTCGCGGAGTTGTTCCATTGTATCTTCCTTACATTCTTGATAATCTGTCTCGTCGAGAGTAACTCTGTTCAAGAAACAGTCACATAATATATATTTTACTAAGTGCATACACGATAAATGCGAGAATTGAAGCGACTTTAATATTTCTTAAAAAGATGTGAAACAAAACCTGCAATCTTCCAAATCTTCCAATTGTTGTACAAGCCGATCCAATTGTTCTTCCAGATTCTTTCTGAGCCTGTCGGTCTCTGCTTTTCCATGAGAATTCATTTCTGATGATGAGTCGAGTGACGAAAACGAGTACACACAGAACGGAGAGGAAAGAGTAGAGAGAAAAAAAAGATATACAGGTTATGTCAAAGATACCGATATGTAATCGATGTAATCTCGTATTTATCAGACAATATATTTCGCGAGATTAGACTATTTCAAACGCAGAGAATATTCCTTCTCACTCGTCATTTACTCTAACAATGTCGCACAGTGCACTGAAATGATTGCATAAAGTGACGTAAAAAATTTTTATAACGCAAAAGTCGGATACTCTCACAATATTAACCCTAACCTATGAGAGCGTTACACAAGAAGATGATATACGGATGAAAAAAAAATTATCTATTTATAATATTACGATATAATATTTTTAAGAGAAGTTTTCGAAAATATTTGGCGCAGACAATAATGTCGAATAATCCAAACTGCGTTTGAAGTATGTTATGGCAATTATATTTATAACGAAGCTTTAAAACGTTTCCTGTAAGAGCGAAAACTTGATTCAAAATTCGGTTTTATTTGTTTCGATATTATTCCAATATATCACGCATTAATAATATAATTTCCATTATATAAATCGAGCATTATAAGAATTGTAATATTCTAGCGGCCCAATTCAAATTAGCGCATGCGCATGCGTTCCACCAGCAACGCTTGATTGACCAATGAAGGAAATCTTTGCTTCTCTCGGTCCCGATTGGTCAATCGAAACGCTGCTCCGATCAGAACGCAATTCTAGGTACAACTAGGTTTGCGGATGCGTCCGATTGGCTGTCGAATATGGGGATATTTCTAGGACCCATCGTACGACCAATGGGATACTAGAACGACTCCGACTCAAGCGTCGTCGTGTTTGCGATCGCTCGCGAACGTACGTTACGTCCTCCTCGCATCGAACGCCAGTGCGTTCGTGCGTTCGGCGTGTATCGGCGGTACATATAAATTGATATAAATCGTAAAGGGAATTCTTGAAGGAAGTGAGATGTTGTTTTCTAGTGTCTCCGGAGCTCTCTCGACGGCGTGAAACGCCAAGTTACGGGGTATCCCGGAGTATCTCCACGAAGGTCGCGGTAGAGTAAAGTGCGAGCGATCGAATAAGTCTGGTTTTACACGCGCTTACACACGCCTCAACGTGGATTTCGTTAGACCGTTCGTCGTGTCGTCGTCGTCGGGCAGGCGTAATAGACAGAGCGCGATATATATACTTGACTATACGAGACATATTTCTCGTCGCGTGGCCAGCGATCGCGCGAAGCGAGCATAAGTGTCGCGCGCGCGGTGAGAATATTTCCGAATCTGACAGTAACCCCGAGAGCGCGATTGAGCCCGAGGCGAGAGGATCCGTCGAACGGTGCCGGTGACAGGAGGAGGTCTTCCGCGGAAGACGTGCATACGTACGCGAGGTAATCGCGCGCCCTCGCGTGCACACGCGGGCCCACAACATCGCCCCCGCCCCTCTCTCGTCGTCGTCCTCCCCTCCTCCTCCTCCTCCACCTCCTCTTCCTCCTCCTTCGCCGATTCAGTCGTGCAGATCGCACGATCCGAACGCGTGACGGCGAGTCGCGATTCCCTCGCTTATAGATAGATAAATAGAGATACGAGATACGATATCCCCCGCCTTCGAGAGAAAGAGAGAGAGAGACGCCGTGTGTCCCGTGTGTGTTATATTCTCGACACCGTCGTCGGCGACCCGGCAAAAACACGTGGGGGAAAATATCGTACCTATGAGTGCGAACCGCATAAGACGGCAGGCTTCTAAGGACAGTTCGCACAAGGGAGGCCCACGCCTGCGATGAGCATGCCGACGAAGGGGAACAAGCACCACCACCTGTCCCATCATCATCATCATCAGCAGCAGCAACACCATCCGCAGCAGCAGCAACAGCAACAACCGCCGCCGCCGCCCGCGCCGCAACAACAGCAGGCCCATCACGCCTCGTCGCATCAGCATCAGATCATCCTCAATCAGCCCGTCGTGCATTCCCAGCAGACCTACAGCGCTGTGGTGACCACGAACACCCGTTTCCTGAATACCGGTGAGTCCGAGTCTCGCTCCATTATTTTCCTTTTCAAACATTTTCTTCTCTCTCTCTCTCTCGTATCTTTTTCGCTACTTTATTCTTCCATAATAATTCTATATATCGCAAGGAATTACATCTAACGTGCAACATCATTTTTGTCTCGTCGGGCTGATTACGACGAGCATTGATACGATATCGAGATATATATATATATATATATATATATATATATATATATTTGATCGTCGAAAACGCACGAGTTGTCTACGATTCATCCTCCTCCCTCCCCCCCTTTTTTCCCCCCTTCCCCCGCCCCTCGATGATCTTGCCCGTCGCGTGTGCATTCCGCGGAAAAGTGTTATTTGAGGTTAGGACGACACCACGCGGCATGTGACTATATGCATGCCGCGAGAAAACGGGAACGACGTCCTTCGCGTCGCGTGTTTTTCTTTTTTTCTCTCTATATATTTTTTTTTCCTCTCCGTGGAACGACTAACCTATATTCGCCGGCGGTGCGATTTTTTTTTTATTCGAATCGAGGAAGCGGAGGAGACTCCGATCGAAATAAGAATTAAAAAAAAAAAAAAAAATGGAAAAAATGGAGAGAGAGGATATGCAATGTAATTTTGTGCGTAGCTTACGCGGATATAACGTATCTCGCGATGAAGGAAGGAACGCGTCTCTCGGCGAATCAGCAAGATTTGCATTTTTTTCGTTTCGCGAGAGACGCACGCGTTTTCCTCGCCCACGTTCCTCGACCACCGAGAAATATACGTATACATGTGTATGTATGTATGTATATGTGTAGCCTCTACGTGAAAGCAAAACTATATTTCCCCGACGATATATGTATATCGGCTACGCCAAGTTTATTCGCCAACTCGGTTGTTGCAAGTAGAACGGCGCGCGTAGCACAATGCTCTTTTCCTGGCTTCCGTAATCTCGTTAAAGCGGTTTCTCGCGGTTAATAGTAACAGCGGCAGTAGTAGTAGTTATCGAGTAGCATTTATCAATAAAGCTAACATCTATCGATGACGAGAATTGCGCCGGAAATATCATTTGCTTCCGAAGTTCGCTTTTGTACATATTTATTTAGGCTCGACACTTCACCATATGATTCATTATATCGAGGAAGTAAATGTAGGAAAAAAAAACAATCTTATTATTTCCTAATAGTTTTTCGAGAAACGTATTTACCGACATTTTTTAGATATATTTGATAAGATTTGTCACTCGTGCATACGTAACAAATATGTCACAAGTGACGAGGCTTAAATATATCTAAAAGAAATCGGTAAATACGCTTATCGAAAAACCTATTACGAAGCAATAAGATTATTATTATTATTTTTATAAAAATTGTCTCGAGAGTTGAGCCGCGTTACTAGAGATTCCGCTCGAATGTGCATGCTTTCACTTTCGTCTTGGCTCTCTCTATCTCTCTCTCTCTCTCTCCCTCTCTCTCTCTCTCTAATATATGAATCGCTCGCCGCGCAATATACTTTATCGAGGCGATCGGCCGCTTATCAGCTCTCGCACTCGGTTATATTCCTCGTATATCGGCGACGTATCGACGAGAGATTCGCGAGAGAGTTCTTCCCGTCTTCTCTCCCCTCGAGAGCTCTCGCGAGACCCGCGGATTTTTCGCCGCGCGAAATAAACGGACCGGATAACAAGCGTGCGCGAAAGGGGAGGGCGAGGTGAGGGCGGCTACGATTGGCCGGCACGACGTGCAACAAACTGTTGAATCGCGGCTATTAAAAGCGGAGGTGGGAGATTGGCAGAGGAGCTTCCTGCGTGTGCGAGTCGCGACGTAGCCGTCAAACCATCGATAATCGAGGACCTGCTCGGGAATAGTAATAAGATTTTTTTTTTTTTTTTTTTAAATTGACTCGAGAGATGTATCAATTTAAAAAAAAGTCAATTAAACAAAAAAATCTTATTACTTCGTAATAGTTTTTTCGAGAAGCGAATTTACTGATATCTTTTAGATGTATTTAAGATGTTATTATATGTATTTATAAGAATTGTCACTTGTGACAGATTGTTACGTATACACAAGTGACAAATCTTAAATATATCTGAAAGATGTCGGTAAATATGCTTCTCGAAAAACTATTACGAAATAATAAGATTGGTTTTTTTTTTTATACATTTACTTTCTCGATATGATGAATCGTATGGTGCAGTGTCATTTAAATAAATATGTATAAAAGCGAACTTCGGAAGCAAACAATATTTCCGGCGCATTTCTTATAGATGTTAGCTTTATTGATAAATGTTACTCGATAACTATTACTACTACTCCTATATATATATAAAATACAGTATCTGCACGCATCAGGGATAATTTTACGGAATAAGAATACCGTTAAGAATTTCATCGAATAAGAATATACCGTTTTCATTTGAAAGCACGTCCATGTGTAGCAACATTCTTTTCTCTTTGTATAGAATTGAATGGAATGTGTACAGAATCGTAGGAGGTTTTATTGTAATGCTAATCTTTTCTATCTGTACCTGTACCCTTCGAAGAAAACGGATTTGAGGGGATGTAAAAAAAAAAGAAATTTGTGAATAATTTAAAGTACTTTGAAACTCGCTCTTTCGAATAAGATCAGAGTGGTCATAAATCTTCAGTTTTTATTTATAAACGTCTTTTGTAGTGGAATCGTATCTATAGAGAAATCATTAATCGTTGAGTCATTAAAGAAATTTTAATAGCTCGCGGGAATTTGTACAAATATGTTAATATGTTTATACACACGAAACGCGATAAAATCGTGCATTCCTATATATTTCATTATAATATATATATATATTATAATTTTATTCAGATAACAGGAAAGATTAATGAGTTTATTTTATCTTGAGATTATATACAAACGTGTATTTAATTAAAATTCGATTCCCAAGGCATTAAAATAACGCATTGCTTCTGGATTTCACAAGAACGCTTTCTCTCTCTCTCTCGAAATTTTTGTGAAACCGTTCGTTCAGATGTCCAAATAGCGCGTGGAACAAAAGTCGCGAGGAAAACTCAGGTCGAGAGGCCTTTTCTGGGAAAAGAGAGGATTTTTTTGCGGAAAAGGGACGCGCGAGGAGGATAGAGCGATAGAGACGAACGACGACGACGAAAAGGTCGGTGTCGGAGACTCCGCGCAAGGATAAGACGTAAGAAAACCGAAGTCTCGCGAGGCCGACCGAAGCGGACGCCTTCGGCTTTGGTACATGTGGCAATCGGCCGCCGCGCGGTACAGTCTGCCGTCATTGTCATTCCTTGCGCCGTGTGTTATCGAGCGTATTATATTAGTACGCGTTACGAGTTACGAGATTAACGCAGTGCGCGCCTTGTAGAAAGAGAGAGAGAGACTGTCGCGATTTCTTTTTTTTTTTTTCCTCCACGTTGTCGAGGGGCGCTTAAGGTTCGCGCGCGCGTGACCGGGTGTCCGGTCTCTACTAACGCGCCCGAAAACGTCGTTCGCGAAAACCGCGCGACGGGAAAGAGCGAGAGATAGAGAGAGAGAGAGACCGCCGTCTCTCCGATCCGTTCTCCGCGCATAGAGGAGAGGTTATATAATTTCCTCGAAGCGTTCTCTTTCGCGTCTAGTGGTATAACCGTGCCGTATCGCGCAAAGTCAACATCGCGGCGCGATCACGCGCGAGGTAATTATCTCTCGTCCCGTTTCCGCGCTCTCGACACACCCGATATACATAGGGCCGCTACATGCGACCGCGTGTGTCACTGTGCGCCGACGAAAGTGGTGGACGGAGTAGTATCCGCCGATAGAGAGACAGCAGCCGCGCCGATAAACATGTGTTCGATCTGACGTCCCGCGCTCTCTCTCTTTCTCTCTCTCTCTCTCTCTTTCTCTCTTTCTTTCTCTCCGTCCGCGTATTCATCCGCCCAGCGCAAACGGTGTAGGACGAGGAGCAGGCGTGAGACGCGAAGCCGACGGAGATGTCCCCGTTGATGGGTAAGTTATCAGCGAATAAGTTATCAAACGTCGTATCTTGCCGACGTTGCTGTTTTCGGCGCTCCTTCTATCTCTCTCTCTCTCTCTCTCTCTCTCTCTCTCTCTCTCTCTCTCTCTCTCTCTCTCTCTCTCTCTCTCTCTCTCTCTCTCTCTTTCTCAACGCGCATGGTTTCCTCACAACTTCCGTACTTCGCGCGCGAACGAGCCGGTCATTATGTATCCTCGAGTATTCCCCGAGCGCGACGTTATCAACGTGTTTAGCCGACGGGGGAGGTGTTACGCAAATTGTTGTCGTCGCGACTTCCGGGAGATGTCGCGCGGCGTCTCGCGGACACGTGATCCACCGTCGCCGATCCGTCTGATATTTTCAAGACGATCAATATATATCTCGAGATCTACGCTATCACAGGCTTCGCACACGATGGACACGCCGATGGTAAACACGTGTCATTCTATTTAACTCGACGAGAGAGATGTCGGTCCCCCGCTTCTTTCGAATTTTTATCCTACAGAGGTTTCAACGTTTGTTGTTTGCTCTTTCAGGTTGGACAACTTTTTTTTTTTTTCTTTTTCCCCTTACATTTACGAATCTATAAGTCTTCTTTCTCTTCCTTTCTCTCTCGCGGCGGATAAAGAGAAATGAGTATTTCGCGAATACTTGAAGAATGTTTTTTTTTTCCAAATCGAAAATGTATATTTGTCGTAGCGCGAAGCTGTACAATCCACTTGACATCTTATCTCCGACGCTCTGTTGCCGATAAGGATAACGTCTTGCCGGTTTTAATCGATGGGAAAGTTCGTTTCCGAGAGCTTTTTTCGGGAATATATCTTCGACCGTGGCACGGTTTGTTTGTTTCATAACGGAAAAGAAACGACGACGCTCCGTTAAGCGGACCGTCCGCCGAGATCTCTTCAAGGTCTCGCCGACAGTCACGTCTCGTTGAGTAAGGAACTCGCTGCAAAGGGCGTCGCGGATGAAATTGCATAACTCGCGCGAGCCAATCAAATCGAGCGCGACAGCTAAGTCTAGCTGTAGTTTTACGGCTTGAGATTAGAGTTCTTACATCTTATAACACGCATATATATATTTTTTTAAAATTTTGAGCGCTGGGATCACTCGAGGCGATCTATCGCACGTGGAAATTTTTAGTATTTTCGAGCCAAAACAAGGCGCTTTTCGATCGAGGCGTTTATCCAGCTTCCCGTTCATTACAAATATTTATAGCACGTATGTATTTTCGGCTTAAGTTTGATCGACGAGATACGACACGTGCCTTTCGCCGTAATGCTCGTAATAATTCGACGATTTAATATTCTTATATCGATTTTCGTTATATTCAGTCTTTGTTTTTAGCTGCTTTTAGCAGCTCTGCGAAAGAATTAAAAAATAAGATAAAATGTTAAGATTGTTGAAGGAAGAGCAATTTTTTTTTTAAACGCCTCTCGTTGCTAATCGCCTAGCGCATATTGGCGATACCTTTCCCTTTCCCGATGAGTATTCGTTTGAATAAATTGTTAATTAAGTAATAAGCGGGTCGATGTGAATGAATTAATTCCAAGATTTAATCTTGCGATAATATGCCAAACGTTCCGTTGATACTATTAATGATGAAATGGACGAAAAGCATTAAAAGAAAATACCCTTGAAATTCCTTCCTGTCATTTATGCCGCCTATTTTTCTCAAAATTGGGGGACAAACATTGGGGAACCCATTCATTGCGCTTGCTCAGGTATACGTTCCTCAAAACACAATAGCAGACGACAACTGTATATATGTTTGTGTCCATCCTTAGTCAGTCGACCATCGCCGACATCCTACTGATACTGGCTCGAACTTTGCTAGCAAACCGCACTTCTATTCGCTATTTATGCAGCATTATATAATTCTTATAACGGGTGTTGCAATTCTCGTTTTTTCGTCCAAAAGACACGAGTAATTCGGATATAATTCGAAACGCGCGAACGGCTTTGATTATTATAAAATTTTTCATCTAGTCGTGCTTGTGCAGTCGAGAGAAATAAAATGGTAAAAAATTTTTATTTTTCTTCTCGGAAACATTGCTCAATTAGAGCGCCTGGAAATTATATTTGGAATTTTTAGGATAGCGGTTTACTCTTTTTTTTTCTTCTCTCTCTCTCGCGCGCGCGATTCTTGTCATTCGAATTTACTTGAAAAAAGACGTAAAAAAAAAAAGAAAAAAGAAAAAAGATTTTGAAATACTCGTTGCGAGGAATACTGCGAACGACGCGACGACGGGTGAAAGGGTGGTCAGTCCGCGACGCGCGTGCGGATCCGAATCGAAGCCGAAGCAGACGGAGAACCGGCAGAAAATGTGCATTCCTGGCAAGGCCGCTCGCTCGGAGAAAGAGGCCAGCGAACATCCGGGGAGAAACTAACCGTACTTCACTCGCTCGCTTCTGCCCCCCTCTTTCCCTCCCTCCCTCTTGGCTGGCGATTATTTTACGGTTACGTTACGCGTTCGTTGTGCACAGATCATCGGATTATTTAGATTATAGAGCGCCTTTCATTATCCTCGGACTCGTTTTCGTCGATACGCACCTCTGCGGGAAAAAAAACCGCAGTAATTGCTTGTGCTTATTTTTTATCTCGCGCTGTCGTTTCGAATTAGGAGTTTTTTTTTCTCTCTCTCTACATTAGAAAGAGACATATTTGCATGGAATGTTCTTGTTGACGCGTATTTCTCGCGTTCGTATTTCGAACAGGTGTATTTTTTTTTGCGCGCTTTTCTTCGAGCTACGATTCGTTACGGGAATTACGTACGAAATGTATTCCGCGTAACGAAATAGCTTGGAGCTTTGAACGGAGAATAAAACTACTTTCCAGACCGGTTAATCCGGGTGCTGCGGGAATCAATGAAAACGTAGAATTTGAATAAAACATCGTAGAATTTTTTCGACATCTCTGACAGGACGCGCTCGCGTAAAAGAAATAATTCTCGGAAATTCTTCATGTTTCAGAATATTTGACGAATGAATCTCTCATTGAAATCGGATAAAACTGTCATCCTCGATTTATATATCTGGCGATTACTGGCGGTTATAATTCGCACGCGCTAACGTTGTGACATTTAGCACAGTGTGCGAGGCGTACTTGGTTATTCCGTTGAACCAGCTTCTAAACACAGTTCCTGGTAGAAAGCGCACTTTTACGCACGCGACTGGGACTATAACTTTTTGATTTTGGCGTATCTCTCTGTGAAACAGTGGTTCCCAATTAGCTAAGAACTGTGTGTGGATCCCCTGTTTTTCAAAAGCCAAGCCATGGATCCTCTACTTTTGAAAATTTTGATATAATGTATAGTAGGTAGCTATGCGAAGTAAATTTTTTTGGAAGAAAATGTGGGGTGGCGGGATTTAAAAAACAAATTTAATATGGATCCCCTAAATGGGTTACGTGGACCCCATTAATTGAGAACCACTGCTCTGAAGCATTAATGCCGGCGATCTCGCGCGATTGGCATACGTTTTATAAATCGTTATTGTCTCACGAACGTAAAATAGAAAGATCCTCCGCGAAATGTCAAATTCGAAAATCAATTATTTCTTCGAGAATCTCAAGATATTTTTCTCCGTCAATATTACTTTCGACACTTGAAGATCCGAGCACAACGAATTGACGCGTATGACGTATAAATCAAAAGGTACAGTTTTATCCGAGCAGTTTCAACGAGAGTCGTAAAATATCAGAAGTGTGAAGAATTTTCTTTTTTCAGAAAGAATAATTTCTCATCGAAATATCCTTCTCGACGTGTATTTCTGAAAAATTCTATTTTATTGAAAATCCACGTTTTTCTTTATTGCAGTGATTGATGATTTGGAAAGTAGTTTTGTCCTTCGTTCAAGAATGTAACTCTCTATTGAAAATCACAAATAGGCGTTGCATCGGCGCGAAAGATTAGAGACTGTTTGTTACAGGTTAACAATAGTCAGGACCATAAATCAGGTCAGAAATTTTCTCCGACCTTCGGTTAGGAATAAGAGAGGAATACTTAAATTTTTTCGAATACAAGGTTTTATTTTCGAGACTAGAACTTTTAAATCCATTTAAACAAAAACCTTTACTCTCTATACGAGAACCTTTAAAACCATTA
The DNA here is from genome assembly GCA_963971435.1 of Lasius platythorax. Taxonomy (NCBI): domain Eukaryota; kingdom Metazoa; phylum Arthropoda; class Insecta; order Hymenoptera; family Formicidae; genus Lasius; species Lasius platythorax. Next base: position 9,691,182 of record OZ020548.1, on the reverse strand, counting down.
GTACGAAATAAATCTGTTGTTGTGATTATATTAAAAATCGACGTGAAGATAATTACAATCGCGCGTACATCTTGCGACTTTTATATCGAATAAAATATTTGCACACATCGCTTGCATGATCGCCGATTAAGAAGCGAGTGTTATCAGTCTTGAATAGTCTCGCTACTTCCGCTTTAACTTCGTTTCGCTACGTGCATTATATTAATTGCTTGCGTGGATTTTAATTAGCGTTACATATTTATGGATTTCACTTCGGATCTCATTTCAGATAGAGAGAGAGAGAGAGAGAGAGAAAGAAAGAGAGACGTGACACCAAATTTTAAATGACATTTATTAAGTGCCATTATTATATTAATATAGGACACATCTCGTTACAAATCGTTATCGCCTGTTTCTACATATCATATTCTGCTTATTCCTGGATATTCTCACGTGCAACGTGTAAGAAAGGTAGCCTTCCGCTCTTTACCGGCAGAGTTTCTGGAGATTAGTTTCTCAGCTGGCGGTATGGCAGCGTGATACGCGCATTTTCCACCTTGCACCTTGCAAATGTCATTCCGGACGATGTAAGTTACCGGTAGATCGTCGCACGAGAGATTCCTCGAGAGATTTAAATCATACTCGCGTAATTTCAAACCACCCCCGACGAGAGGGACGCGACGTTCTTCGTTTCCCGGCGCGAGGAAGTCGCGGGGGAAAGGAAGAGAAGGCTTCTCGTAACATATGACATATGTCATCGAGAGAGAAAGAGAGAGAGAGAGAGAGAAAGAGAGAAACAGACGACGACGCGGTCGTTGCTCGGTCGTTTACGATCACGGGGTGTCGTTTCGCGTAGGTTGGGGGATGTCCGGGGTCGTTTGAGGGTTAAGACGCGGCGGCACGTAACGCAGGATAGCGCGAGAGGGAGACGACGAATGTCCGCAACGAGGCGAGGGTGGTAGGTCGTTGCCCGGGGGGGAGGGGGGGGGGAGGAACGAGGGGGGAAAGGGGGAGAGAAGGCCGGTAAATATCGACCCTTCTATCCTTCGCGTAGACTCTTCGTCTCCCACATCCAGACATTTGTCGGTGCGTAAAACCCTCCTCCTGGTATTTCTCCCCCTTGTTCTCGTCCGCTCTCTTCATTCTCTCTCTCTCTCTCTCTCTCTCTCTTCCACTTTTCACGGGCTGCTAACCTACCGAGCACCCACATAGAGACAGAGAGAGAGAGAGACATTGAGAGTTCACACATTACTGGTCGACACCCCACGAGGTTTCCATGCTACCTTTCCAAGGTCAACGTGCTTCGACGGCTCAAAGACCCCTGAAAAAAAACAATTTTTTTTGTTGGCTCTGTCAGATTGATCGTGTCTCCCTTTCCCGGCAACTTCGCGAGATGAAGCGAACAGTTTATCTATCGGTTCTTGCATCCGCGCGATTAAAAATTCGACAATTCGCTCGATTTAGATAAGAATCTCCTTAGATAGAATCCTTTAGATAAAATCAGTTTCGCACAATCGTCGGAATCTCGGAGATGTATTCTCGGTGTGACTCACAGTAGGCTCTATATGTTTTCGCGCGAGGACTTTGAACCTCCTCTCGTCTGGCTGAAAGCTTCGGGTCGAGACAACCGAAGGTTGCGCGAGGTTACAGATCTGCCTGTCTCGTCCCTCCTTTCCCCCCCCTCCCCCTCCCCCTTCTCCTTCCTTCGGTAATCTTTATCTGCTCCTGAATTTCACGTGAAAGACGTGAAAGACGGTCTGGCAAAATTGAACGAGAATATTCAATTTCGTCAAAAGTTCTTGAAAAACAAACGGAAAATTCTTTCCAGATGTTTCTAACAATGAGTATTGTGTGTGTGTGTGTGGAGGGAAGGATTTAGGGTATCCATTGGAAAAAGGAAGGATAAAAAAAGACTAATCTGTTTTACAACCCGTGAGACCTACCTGCTTGTTGTCTCTAAAAATTGAGGGAGAATATTTAATTTCGTCGGAAGTTTTTGAAAAGCACGCGGTAAAAAGTCTTTCCAGATGTTTCCGACAATGAGTATTGGGGAAGGATTAGGTATTTATTAGGGAAAGGAAAGATAAAAAAAAAAAAGATTAAACCGTTAGATAACCCGTGAGACCTACCTGCTTGTTTCTCTGTCTATAGAGAATCACTCGTTTATTCTCGTAAACATCCAATGACGGTTGTCAAATATAACTGCAATATTTGTTAGATATATCCGCCCGAGATATCGTAGACTTTTTTTTTCGACACGAAAATTCGAAAAGAGCGAACAGTTTTTATAACATACCAAAAAAAAAAAAAAACCAACGATACACCTCGTCGCTTCCGACTGTTCGCCGCGAATAATTCGACGAATTCGTCGACGGGATTCGAGACTCGGGATGATCGACGGATGATGCGACGACTATTTTTTTTTTCTCTCTCTCTCCTACCCCGCGTGAGATGTAGGTCACGCGCGGGTCATGCGATATATATCCCCCACATCTCGCACCTATCCTAGAGGCGGTGAAAATCTAGGCTGTGGGCAGCGCCGGGTGCATATAGGTATCGATCGGTTCACGACGGTGCTGCAGCTTGGCCTGGTGCACTGGCGAAACTGGGTTATCACCTAACCTATACGCGGCGAATTCGCGAATCCGCTCCCCTTCATCTCGGTACCTCTTCTGATGTTGCGCGCCTCTCTCTCTCTCTCCCTCCCTCTCTCCCTCTCCCTCTCTCTCTCTCTCTCTCTCTCTCTCTCTCATCCGCCACCTTCGTGCACGCGCCCTTTGAATACCCTCCGCCCACGTACGACCTGCACTTGTGCATCTTCGCGGAATTGCTCGACTCGGTCATACGTCTACTTGCACTTTCTCGTTGTCGCCGCGAGAGAGAATCGTCCTTAATTTTCCGCTCCTCTTTCTCAATCGCGAGACACGCTTCGCATTACGCGGGATATCCGCCGCGATGATTCCTTTTGTCATAACTTATCGGCAGGAAAATTAGATGATCAAATGTATACGCTTCTCTCTAAAATATGGAATCTTTCCCTCTCTTAATGTCTATAGTCAAGGGGGATGTATGTATATTCTCCTTCCGTTATCTCTATTCGTGAATTTTCGGTCTAAAGATTCACGATAAAAGACATTCAAAGGTAATGATTTACGGATTCAGAAAAGTAATATTTTAATTAAGAATATATATTATAAGTATAAACGATATACTTGTCAATTTTGATCAATTAAATTGCGATCATGATATCGAAAACCAATAATAATTTCTAAGTCAAATATAAATCGATCGAACCGTTTCGATCGAAGTAAATATAGTATCGTTTTTTTTTTCTAACTGTTGAAAAACACACGTCCGTTAAAGCAAAAGAAATTCTTTCATATACGAGAAAACCGTTAGGTCTTTTTCGGGGGGAGAGAAGGGAAAGAGAAAAAAGTTGAAAATTTCTGTAGAAAATAACCTTTTCAGGTAAGATAAATTGTTTTTGTGAAATAAAAATGACCTTTGTCGGAAGGTAATTGTCTAAAGGGAGAAAACGTATTTGTCTACAATATGACAATACGACAACTACAATTAGATTATCAAGAACAATGTATGGAAATCCTTTCATTTTTAACTAACTTTTTACCTATTATTCTTTTCGCCCCTCATTTTCGTTCCGTCTAACAATAAGAATTTATTGTTAGCCAAGATATATCGTGAATAATGATTAGAGAAATTTCTCGAACCGTATTTCGTTTTTGTCAATTCGAGCTTTCAACAATGTATTTTCTGCGAAACTTGTATATTATAGGTATTTGTATATTGTAGGTATAATATTCTTCCTAATATGTATTGTGTAGTATACTATAGCGCGTTTTCGTAAATTCCTCTGGTATCTTTACATTTCTGAATAACTAGCTAAACAAAAGGTGTTTTCGATTTGTGTATCCTTGAAAATATCATTTTATCTCGCAAAAAATTTCTATTTTTATCCTTTCTCTCTCACTTTCTTTTATTTTATTTTATTCGTATACCTGTCTCACATTTACATGTATTGGAGGAATTTGCGAAGATAATTATCAGCGTATCCATCGACTATTGTTTCCGTCTCGTCTTTATGGAATGCCGACATGAACATTAGCGGCAAAAATTCTTTTTCTTAATCCATGTAAATTGCTTTCATGTACTATTAGAGCTATAAATCTAGATTTGTCTATTTTTATGGCACTACAAGATAAAAATACTTTCTACTTTTTCAATCGAAAGTAAAAAGTTTTTTTCCCAAGTATTTTTATCTTGTAGTACCATAAAAATAGACAAATCTAGCTTTATTGCTCTCTAATGGTACACGAAAATATATATACATATATAAAGTTTCGCGAATTTAAGAACTTCAAATAAATTTTATTGCTTGAAAAATTATAATAAATTTTGCAGGTTTCTCTCAATTTTTTAAACAAAACAATATTAAATACACAAATGTGAGTGCAATATAAAAGGAGAAGAAAAATTATTCTTTTAAATACAGTAAAATTCTACTACAACACGATGTTTAGCTCGGCAAATTCAATTGTGTGAAATGCGTGTCGCATGTACGAGATGAATGAAAAACAAATTAATTATAACGACATAATAATTTTGCAAAGGTCAGACGAGAACATTTATAGATATTCCACAAATATGAATGTTTATTGTAAGTTTTGCAAGAGATATTTATAATTTGTAGAAAATTAATTAACAAGTTGCGCAGTGTGTTATATTAATCATTATATTGCTATTTAGTAATTAATATTTAATACACATTTATTAAAAATTTACAAACCGTATATTGCGTCTCAAAAAAAAAAAAAAAAAGATAAACTCGATTTTATTTTTTCTATGATATTATTTCTGTGGAATTTAATTCTCAGTGTATTTTGTCTCGACAAATAATACGTATATTATGTACATAATGAATAACAAGTACGCTATGTATTAATGATAATACTATATGCTATGTAAGATTCATTCTTTATTCTGTCGCGTCAAACGGAATGAGGAAAAATAATAGACATTATTTTTAAAAATACACAGATAGTCCTATCAAGAATTTTTAGAAAGTTCACACTGATAATTTTATCAGGAGCAAAGAGGAAAGATTTTAAACACATTTACTTAATTCAATTAACTAATTCATCATAAAATTGATGACACATTTTACATATTTCGACATGTAGAAGCAAGATACGTCGTATACGGCTCGTCCTCGTTCGTTTCATCATGGAAAGTATTCCGAATAGCGCACACAAAATTAACCAAGTGTCTCGAAAGAAATCAGGGAAGGGGAGGGGGCGACATACGTATAGATACTTTGCCGCAGTAAGGAGTGGGGTTTCCGGAAACGTAATACGTCCCTGGACATCATTGGTCGCAGATGGCGCGCTAGGGCCAGGCGGATTCGCAATTCGTAGGTCCGTGCGGGTAGGACATCAGTCCAACGCAGCGTCCCTTAAATAAGGGCACGCTCTCGTCGGCGAGTGTAATTCAGATTGTGCTGTTACTAGTTCGAGTAGCGCGGACACGAAGTTCTAAAGGAGGATCGAGAGACACTTAGTCCCGCGGAAGGAAACATCCGCACACCTTGATGCTGCGTGTCGGAACGACGACGCCGACGACGACGCCGTTCGACATCGTGATACCCGTCACGGTTGTGCGTCGTAGGTACAGCAACCGCGCGCCTCGCCGCACGTAGTGGTGTTGGTGTGCGTCGTTCCGTGTGTACATGTATGTGTGCGTGTCCCGTGCCGCTCCGTGTGTGCTGCGAGCGGCGATTACGACAGCCAGCGTGCCACGATCCCTTGGACGCATTCATCGGTAAATCTGATTTTTCTTTTTCTTTTTTTTTTTTTCTCTCCTCTCCTCTTCCTCCCTCTCTTCCCCCCCGCGAGCGCGTGTGCTACGCGCATCTCCCGAGGAGAGAGAGATACTTAGAGGCAGGAGAGTTGACGGCGCGCGCTTCGGCAATTTTCGGCGCGCGAGAACGAACCGAACGCTTCCGATCGTCCCGCCGTGCGCGAGACAACAGTAGCTTCTCGTCGTGGCTAGGCGGAACGCGGACGACGGAGTGAGAGAGAGAGAGAGAGAGAGAGAGAGAGAACGGGGGAAAAAAAAAATAGTTACCATTTACTCTACGTTTCGCGCGCGTATAACGACGTACGTATATATTCGGGATTTACCGCGCGCGCGCGCGTGTGTGTGTGATTTATCTTCTTAGATAAGCCGCCTCGCCGCTGAGAACACGGCGAAGCGAGTTTTCCGCCCGCGAGTGTCGTGGCGGGAGTGGGCGACGCACGAAGTGGGAGAGACGACGCCGGTCGAGCCTTAAATATCGATTTTGGACGAGCCGCGATAGAGCGAGAGAGGAGAGAGAGAGAGAGTGAGTGAGTCGAGAGTCCGCCACGGCCCGTTCCGCCACCTATGCCAAGTATACGAGCCAGGACGTGCTGCACGCGCTACGACAAAACAGCGCCGGGGCTCTTGACAGTCGTCGCCGAGTTCGTCCCGACGAGTCTCCCTGTGTAAACGCGCGCGTCGTCGTCGTCGCGTTCCTCGGCGCGCCATCGGTCTTTTTCGCATATCTTTTTCTTTTTTTCCCCCTTTCTTTCGTTTTTTCCTCCCTCTCGTCTGGTGCTCTGTCCCGGTGCTATACGGATCGATGCGAGTGATTTACGGCGGCTCCTTCTCTCTCGTCGGTGAAACGAAAAAACAAAAAGGAGAAAACAAAAAAAAGAAATCACACGATCGCGCCACGGACCACGTGTGTGTGCGCGCTTGATATTTTTTTTTGTTCTCTCTCTCTCTCTCGCGTGCGAGGCGACTCGGCGGATCGTTAATCTCGTCGGATTCTGAATTCTTGGATCGATCTCCGAACGGCCGCGCTTAATGCCGTGCGGGAGGAAGCGCGCGACGAGTGTCATCGTTCACCGAGGAAGGCGGAAATTCAGGTCTGTCGACCGAATGGACGAATAAGACGATGTCACCATGGCGCGCCATTGCCGATTGTTAAGTTGACGGATCGCGATCTGTGTTGGTTAAGTACGGGCGAACCCCTTGCACTTCTCCAACTGTGTGTTGTCGTGAAACTGCATTAAGCTTTTGATAGAGAGAACGCGCGCTTCTCACGCAAGAGAGGAGGAGGAAACTCTCCGAAAGGGCATATAAAAGAAAGAAAGAGAGAGAGAGGAAAAAAAGAAAGAAAAAAAGAAACAGATCTTCGTCGCCCTGCCTTTTTACGCGACGGTTCGGAATCGGATCTCTCTTCGTATCCCCTCGAAGAGAACGGGCGCACGTCGGATCGCGACGATGGTCGCGAATACGTCCCGCTGCATGTATCATTACGTAAACACCCATCGTCGAATTTCGTCGACAGCGTACGGTCATCTTTAACCCAGCGATCGTCGTCACCGTGGAGCGATCCCCGGCCGAGAGGGAGTCGCGCGCGACGAGAGCCTCGCTTCGTGCGAGCGAGAGGCCGCCGAGGAGGAGCGGCAACGACCACCAAGGGCTGCTGCTCGATCAAGGAGGCAGGATGGTTTCGAGATATGGCGTCTCGAAGGAGGGCACGGTGGGTGTCGCCGTCAGTACCTTAGGACCTATGCACTGTCTGCTGCCGCACTGTGGCGGTCCCCATCATCCGCATCACCTCGCGGCGTCGCATCCCGGTCAGAATCCGCAGCCAGGTCACAATCACCATGTGCATCCCGGCCATCAGCCGCAGCCGCCGCCGTCGCCGAGTCCCCACCTCAATCAACTGACGCATCCACCCCAGCTCACCGTCAACATCAGCCATCACCTCAACCATCATCATCATCAGCACCAGCACCATCAGCAACAGCAACAACAATCGCAGCAGCAGCAGCAACAGCAGCAAACGCAAATGCCGCCCCAATATCGAGTCACCGCGAATAGTAAGTAAAAGAGAGAGAGAGAGAGAGAATGTATGTGTGTGTGTGTGTGAGATCGGAAATTCGTCGGATTAATCGATTAGAAACTGATCTTAAATCGGCGATATTTCGATTCTACAAAAGAAGCTCGAGATATCAGCGAGATATCGAAGTAGGTAGATCTCTTGTACATTGGTTAATAATCTAATTATTCAGCAAGCAGCAATAGTAGGCCGATAGTGAGACGAGTCGTTGGATGTACGCCAAACAGCTGACCGAATGTCAGTAAGAGAATTCGTCGATCTTGAAGTTTATCTAATCATTATTTATCGATATCAGGATCACCGGACGTGATTATCTTTTCAAATGATCTATGATCTATCCTTTTCAAGCCGAAATGCATTGCGCTTCTCTAAAGTCAGGTTTTTTTTTAATTACAACCTTGTAATAACGATATATTCACATTTCCATAACATTTTATATCAATCAATAATTGACGTCAAAAAAATACTAAGCGGTCGCATAAAAGGAAATTAAAAAACCTTTAACATCTCCGAATATTCGCTCAACGTTTGAGTCAAATTTTCCATCGGAATTTTCTATCCCCGTTAAATCGCTGTAATACACCGTCGAGCTATAGTTTATGAGGATCGCGAGAATTACGGCTTTGATTACGGCAAATGCGTTTTAAAATGTTGGATCGTGTACACCGCTGATAGCGCTTCGGATGATAACACGCGACGCGTTACAATAAGACATCCGAATTGACGGTTCGAAAGGTTTTTTTTTTTCAGGTTTTTTATTTTAATCCAAATTTCGACTCGCCTCCTTTTTTCCTTCGCAAACATTCTTCGTTTTAATCCAAATTTTCGACTCGCGCCCGTTTTTTTCCTCGCAAACAGGTATCGACTCCCTAAAATTCGGTAAAATATATACAATTTGCGCGTGCAATGTCGAACGAAATTGCGAGTCCGTTGACTTTGCTCAATCATGAACGTACGAAGATCCGGTGACCGATGGGGGAGAAACACAGTTTACCGCGTGTGTCTGCTGCTTTCTTGCCGCTCGTTTATTTATTATTCTCGACGGGCTTCTGGGCTCCTCGTCGTCCTTGACTCGGCATATGACCTGCGCTAACGTAATTTCGAGAGACCCCGGGGACCCTCTTCTCTTTCTCTCTCTCTCTTTCTCTCTTGTCGATCATTGAACCTTTTTATCTCGCGGCCGCGACAACACCGACGTCCGAATATTGCCGGTGCGCTTGTGTGCGCGCAATCACGGAACGGAATGATGCGAGGCGCGTTATTTTCGAGCGCACTCGGGATAGTTAATCTGACCCGGTAACCCATCTGTCAGAGAGTCGAACCGTTTGTGTCTATTTGCGGACGCACGAGTTTGAACCGCGCGTCGCGTCTCTCTCTCTCTCTCTCTCTCTCTTTCTCTGTCCCTCTCTTCCCTCTCTCTTCCTCCGCGAGGATATAAGTACAATGCCGCCGTCACGTTAAAACGATGACGTATGCGACGCTTCAACGTCGAACTTAATCTGTCAATTTTATGGAATTATTCGCGTTTTTAATTATCGACGATCTTCTCTTCGAGGAGACGCGATATTTATTGAAGTTATTTATTAAGAATCCTTCTCTCCAACGTGTCTCGTTTGATTTTCCTTTGACGTTCCTCGTCGGATAATTAAAATTAAAGCAAAATTTGAGCTCCGATGCAACGTAGATGTGAGAATCGGGAATTTATTCTTTTTTTTTTAATTCTTTTTTTTTTAATTGAACAATCGGGTCGGGCGTTTTTTTTTCCTAATTCGCAGGTATCGATATATCGGGACGGCTCGCTATTTAGGTTAGTTCTTAGCGCCCCTGGACGGCGCTTTAGACAATTCACGATATAGGTCAATCGATAAAACGCTTTCCACCTTGTACCGCCACGAAGGTACGTTCGATCCTTTCCCTTCGCGCAATACGACGTCCCGTTCCATCTCGATCGTCTTGTCTCCTAACGACGAGACGAGACGTCGCTAAATGGTTTCGCGATGAGCTCCGCGAGTCGCGCGAGACGTAATTCAACGTTATTTCCAGAGCCATATCAACGGCCGTTCGTTACGTTTGTCACGAAATTACAACGCTCTCGGTCGATGTACACGGAAACGAGAAGAAAAAAAAAATCAATACACAATTTAATATCAATACATACGTCTCTGAGATTATAACGAAATTTCTTTCGTGGGACTTTGGAACGGCCTTGAATCTAGATTACAGTAAAATCTCTTAAGCGAGAGAGAGAGAGAGAGAGAGAGAGGGAGGGAGATTCGTAAAAAAAATTAATTATCGATATTGATATTTTCTTTTCTTTTTTTTAATATAGCGATAGAGCGCGTCGATATCATTGTCGAATCGACGCGAGCTTCCGCTTTGCTAATGAAAATCGTTCGTTATCGCCGTCGTCACTTATCGCGCTTATCATTATTACGTTCGCCGATGAAATTCCGGGGGGGGAGTAAGAGCTTCGACAATGGACCGGGGATTAGTCCGGCCGATCCTGTTAACGAACCATTGAGCCGTCGTTTCTACTATGGCTCTCTCTCTCTCTCTCCTTCGAGACCGATAGTATCGATGCACCCGCGCCACGTGGCTCGCTTAAGCGGCGACCTAACCTAACCTAATTCCCGACGCGCTTCCACTCTCGCTGCTCGCGTTTGCCAGCAGTGCCGTAGCACTTCCGTTCGGCGCGTTTCGAGCGCCGCTCCTCTCCGGTCTTTTACGCTCAATGTCGCCCGGATCAAAGTCGACCTAAACCCCGGAAAGCACCCCGCGTGGACCGAGCGAGCGCGACGGCGCTAGAGTTCACGAGAGGATCCCTGCGGCGGTAAAGTGGGTGGGGTGCGAGAGCTGCATACGTCATTCACCGGAGATGACGTCGGAGAGGGCCCAGGCGCGGCTCTCCGCATTTCGGCTCCGCGTTCCCTTAGGCACCGCGATCGATGTCGATCCCCGGCATCGACGCGACTCTCTCGTCGTAATCTTGTTCGGAGACGCGAAGGAAGAAAGAAAGAACGAGAAACGCAGTTCTTTTTATATCGATCGAAAAGTTTAACGTCTCTCTTTCGATATTTCGATTTTCTTCCAATTCGCCTTCTTCTGGAAAAATTGTCTTCTGCAATAAAAATATTTTCGAAACTCGAAGTAAATACAAAAAAAAAAAAAAAAAAAGTATCCATCATATTCTTGCGTTGTGAATGTCAACAAATGTGGAATATCGAGAAGAGAGAGTGAGCGGCTTCTCAACGGAATTGAGGCGCGCGCACGCGCACTCGCCAGATGATGTCGCTCCTGTGCGTGCGCGAATCGATGCCGTCGCGGAGCGACAGATGGCGGCACTGTTCCCCGGTCCCTGCCCACATGTGCAAAGATGGCCGCCTTCCGCGAGGTCGGACCGTCGGTGCATTCGCTCACGTTCGAATCTCGCTGTCACGCCAACGTTGCGCTCTCGTAACGAGACCGTCGTGCAGAATCGCTTCCCGGACGCGCGCGGCTTCCCTGAGGGAGAGACTCGAGGAACGAATCCACGCAACGTTCCCGGAAAAAAAAACGGTGAGCAGCGCGCGGACACGCGACAAACGATCCCATATTTTTCCATCTCGACTCGAAGCGAGACGGCCGCGTGCAAATCCATCTTCGTCCGTTCGTTCATTCATCCATCGTTCTCTCGCGTTCGCTCTCGTTCGTTCTAACGTCAGGAAGACGGCGAGAGACATCCTCGCCGAGAATCTCCCGAATAACGGAATTTGCGCTGCAAATCCCGGAAGTATAAACGTGGATATCGGGGACGCGATAACGAATACTCGGCGCGCGTGGAAAAAACGTCGACGTCAACGTGTCTCGTGTCTCGCCTCTCGTAGGTGGTCGCGATTATAATTGACGTGTAATTGGTTAGGTCGACGAAGAAATTGAGACGAGATGGCGAGGACGACGATAAAAAGTGTGCTATCAAGAGAACGTTATCGAGATCGGGATGCGATACACGTTTCGGGAATACGTGCGCCTAGATAACTTATCTATGTGCTGTGTAAGCTCGCGCGATTAGTGTCGTCGCTGTGTTTCTCATACGAGTTTATACAAGGCACAGAAATATACTTTTCTTCGCAGTTTAAGCAATTCGCCTCTGTTTTTTTTATCTCTCTTCTTAAGTGAGAATTTAAAATCATAAATAATTTATTTTCATTTTCTTACGCAGCGCGCATTATCTTTTTTTGTGTATTTTTATGCTCCTCTTGTAATAAATCCGTAATAATTACTGTATATCTATATATATATATATATAAAAGAGTCTTATATACTTTAAGATTGAATACATCGAGCTACATGTCTCTTTTCTCTCTCTATCCAGTGAATTTGAAAAATATTTATATGTATATGTCGTGTATACATTGATATATGCTGGAGATTACATGTTGATTCTTATCAAAATAACCTAAGACACATTATATCTAACGCAATATGCTTGCAGCAGCGACATTAATCTAAACACAGTATGATTCATTTCAGTTTCCGGTGTAACCATCTTGTATAGATAATTGAAGCAATTTTTGTATCGCATTTTTGCCTAATAAGGGACAAATATTCGAATGGGGAAAATTAATGTGAGAAAATAGTGGAATATCTGCATCTTGCGTTATATTACCCTCTTGTGTTCTTGGTTTTACACATTTATTTACAGTACCTATCGCACCATATCTTGTATATTATATTAAGGATTAAACGATGCAATCGTTCTCTATATAAGATTATAAGATATATATATAGAAATAAATTACATATAGAAACTATGAAAATTTGTAGAGTGCACAGAGTGTTATATTGTATCACGCATGTATAACACTGACCTTGCGTGTTGCCATTTTACGCGCCTATTTATTATGCTGTAAAGGAGTGTGAAACAATTTTGCACGACATTTTTCGAGATAGCGAGAAATCGCGAATTGGGCGATTGGGCAATTGTTGTAAAACGTACATTGAAGCAAGTTGCAAATCTTGTTTTTCAGGATCGGAGTTTCATGGAAATTACAGCGCCCAACCAGGGGGTCAGGTGGGTGGAAGTGCAGCGAGTAATGTAGGAGTACCCACGGGTAGAGGGCCGCCGCCGCTGGGCGGTATACAGACGATAGGACAATCCGCAGCGGGTATACCGTCAGGAGGTCCAGCTGGTGGACAAGCACCTTCGCAAGCACCGACACCGGGAGTGCAATCGCAACCGCCGCAAGGTCCGGCGCCTACCACGACACCGCCTGTTCACACACCGTCACCTCAGGAAATGGGAAAGCAGGCCCACTTACAGACGCAACCAGCGTCTCTACAACAGGTTTACGTGCCGGCGCAGAATAGGCCGACGTCTCAGGTATATATATATAATTACTTGTACATGAATAATCCTGTGGAAGGAGGAGACTTTTCAAATAAATGAAAAACTTTGCGTAAAACCGGTTTCTAATGACTTCTTCGTGTATTATAGGGCTATTATCAAACGGGTCCAAGGCCGCAACAACCACGTGGTATTAATCATAGAGGTGGCCAGAGCGCCAGCGGAACACAAGTAGTCGGGATGACTGGGGTAGGTGGTGGCGGAGGGCAACCGCCTGCGTTATATCCGCATCATGGTCTACCAGTGCAAGCTAGTGCGATGTATATAAGTCAGAGTCAAGTCCACGGGCTTCATACGGGACCTCATCAGCAATCGGTGTATCCCATGAATAATCAAATACCGATTCATCAGGTACTAAACATGTAACATATTTTGATATTTATATATATTTATTGTTTTACATCGTCTCTTATTAAATTCGATATATCCTTTTTTCTTTAAAGTAATACATACTTATTGTTGAGTATGAGAAATGTTAACGCAAAGCTTCTCTTTTATTTTCAGTTCTCTGGTCCACCTCAAAGGCACCAGCCGCATCAAAATCCGTCGTTTTATCATCCGTCGTTTTCACCTCAAATCATAACGCAACCAGCTCCTATGTTTGGACATTATGCGGCCGCCCCGCAGCATGGCTGTGAGTTATATTTACGATTCACGTTTCACGCGTCAAATCAATTTCAACTTCATGTTAAATCATGTCATGTTTTTCGACAGATTATTATGCAACGTCAAACACGATGAGTTTGGGTAGGCCGAGTACAAGTGCAGTCAGCGGTGGAGCGCAACATGTCGCAAATCCGCTGGCCAGTGCTCAAGGTGCTCCAGTCGTACCACAGGGTACACTTCAGCAACCTACTCAACAAGCCCAACCTCTGCCTACGATGGGTATACCTCTCACGCAAGCTGGTATGTTACTCTTAAATACATAATTTAATATGGACGAAATTTTATAATTTATTATTACTCGTATATATCTTACTTTGAATTGTAATTATAATATTTTGAAATAGATATATTTTTATCATTATATTATTATATGTTTTCACATCATATGTTTTTACATGTGTGTTTACATCTATGGATCTAATTTTTTTTTCTTTTTTTTTTTTTTTCCCGGGCAATGCTTTACATAATCCAGGTTGGTCCAATTCTTACTTTAATTCTTTAGACGTGTACGCGGGACATAATGGTGGTGCGACAAACGCTAACAGTGTCACTAGGTCTCGGAAACCTAGAGGACAGAACGCCATTTTGGACATAGTAAATCCAATAACGGGCAAAAATATAAGCGACGAAATTTATAAGGATAACGAAACTACGCAGAGTGGTGAATCCAGTAATCGTGAGACGCCACAACCACAGGTGAGTTGCGTCAAAATGTATTGGCAATTGGCTAAGAGAGTTTAACATACAATGGAGACTATGCTCTGTAAATAGTTAATCGTGTAACGCAATATGTACTTTATTCACGTACATTTGAAATTTAACTCTCATAGTCAATTGTTCGTATTTGTATCTGTGTACCCACACGAGCCATGTCCTCTAACGAATTGTTTGAAATTTTTATATTTGAATAGATGAAAACGATTAGATGTTTTTCAAACACATTTAATAGATATATACATATATATATATATATATATACAATAGAATTCTTTTACACATTGATGTCGTCTTTTAACATCGATATCGTGGCCCGATATCGATGAAATGCATATTTTTTTTCTTTTTTTTTTCTTTCCCCTCTCATTTACTCGATACATATCTAGCGAGGATTTTATGGCTGGCAGGGTGACAGATGTATAAAGTCTTGATCATTTATTTCGTTCATCCAAGTGCTTTTAGTTTTGATTTCTCTCGCTCTATGATTTGAGTTTGGAAGCCAGTTTTTAGTTGTCAAGCGTAATGTTTGAATGAATAGCACGTGCCACCGTCTATCACGCAGATTTGGTGATTGTTACAGAATAATGGTGCGGAGGTGATAGCCGATTTCGCGGCTCGCGTCGCGAAAGCCGCGACCGAGGAGTCGGACTCGGTATCGACGAGCGCGCCCGAAACGGCGCCTAACACAACACAAACAACGGCGCAAACGTCGTTATCGAACGTTCATAATACCAATTCCGCTAATGACGCGAATAGTCAATGTAATACTGGTCCGCCTATGCCCACGCAAAGCTTAGCCGGCGCTGGCGCTGGCAAAACTGTATCTACGATAGGTAGTCAATTGTTAGGTACTTGTAGTAATGTGGGACAGATAGAACCTAACACGGCAAAGACGACGGAGTCGAAAGCGTTGCAACTCCCCGTGAAGGAGTTCCAGCCTAGGAGCGAAGTAAAGAGCGTGACGATCGAGGAATCGTCATCTCCCGTCGTTCCCCCGATGGTAGCCGTCGCGAATAAAGATCCTGTTTCCGTGCAGCTTACTTCCGCGCCGACCGCTAACACCGAAACAGCATCGACGGTGACGGCTGAGATCACCGAATCCCCAGAGGCCGTTGGGCCCGCGGCTGCTGGAGTCGTTATTGGACCGGAGCCTACTACCAAGAGTCTCAACGTTTCCTCGTCCAATGTAGTACAGACGTCGATCGCTCCTTATTGGAGCAACATCACCCCTACCCAGGAACTCCCGAAACCGTCCGCCACTGCCTCGAGTGCTAATCTCGTTCCTACCAGGGAACCGTTCCCTAACTTATCCAAGGCTACGTCGAATTCGCCGCCTAGGAGGAAACTTAACGCCACCGAGCTGCCTTCGAATACCAAAGAGCAAAAGGAGAGGAAGACCAGGGAGAAGAGCCTCGGCTCCCGCGGTACAACCCCTACGCCCGTTCATAATCAGGCGGCGGATCATCACCATCATCATCAGAAGCCGAACGGCGACGCGACCGGCGACAAAACCGAAACGGAGGCGCATCCCCGAAATGAGATTCAGCAGAAACCCGCGGACGGTGAGTAGTGCAGCGTGTTATTTTTTTTTTCCCTACCAATATTTTATTATGCATCTAGTAGAAGAGAGACGGACGGATGTTTCTCGAGTCGCTCGTGATTGGTTCTCGTTTCGCGTCA
Organism: Lasius platythorax; assembly: GCA_963971435.1. NCBI lineage: Eukaryota > Metazoa > Arthropoda > Insecta > Hymenoptera > Formicidae > Lasius > Lasius platythorax. The sequence goes on along the minus strand of OZ020548.1, from coordinate 9,674,809 downwards.
CTTTAGCAAGAATATCGGGCTATCGTTTTATTTAAATAAAAAAAAAAAAAAAAAAAGAAAGAAAGAAATTGCACGCGACAATTTTGTACAATCTCCGGATGCGCGAACGAAACTAATCATTTGGCATGTTAATCGATATCAAATACATCGTCGACTTGAAAATTCCGAAGAGCAAGAGAGAGATGACGGATGAAACAAAGTGCGAATTCTGAATCACATATGCTCGGGTTACGCCCATGTAACGAGCGTACAGCCTTGAACGAGTTTACTCAAGGATATATCCTCCTCTCTCTTTCCTCTTCCCTCTTTTACTCGCAACCGGAAATTCACTCGGGCCGCCGCGGTATATTATCGATCCACGAGTAAACATATGGTAGCGCGCAAATATTATTCATTAATAGACAAAACGAATGCGCATTCCTCTCTCCAAGAGACCTCTCAAGATCGTTTGAACTTTGCGCATTCGCGATAGCACGTACGCTATAAGATAAACATTAGTTTCAGCTCTCTCTAGATAAGCGCAATTTTCGCGCAAATGTGTGTTTGTCCGAATGAACATGAGATTTAATCGAACAATAATCCTCCCCGCATCGTGCTTCATTTATTCGGTCGATTTATTAAATCGTATTAAGCCGATTTCGGCCAGTTATCAGAGTCGCAATAATCTTCAGCTATCGTAAGAAATCCGTCGTAAAGTTCCGACACGCTCCAAGACACGTACGCGTGTCACACACGTGTCTCTCTACCTCTCTCTCTCTCCTCTCTTCTCTCTCTCTCCTCTCTCTCACCAAGCGCGCACGAAAATGAAATGTTCCCGCGCGTTGCCGTTTAGGAACTTTTGCGTCGGCGTGAAAGAACCTCGGCGCTTCTCCTGGAGAGGGCACCCCTCCCCAGCCCTCTGCACCCTAACCTAACGTAACCCAGCATGATCTAAGCCTGGTCTAACCTATACAGCCACGAGGAGTTACATCGTCACGTCGTGCTCCGTGCATCTCGGTGTCTTGCGTTTTCTTTACGCGGTGTTGTTGCTACGCGGTGTCGCGACGCTTTCTTCATCCTATCCTTCGTTTCGGTGAACAAACGTGTTCGCGATTGGAGAGACAGAAAATTCGGGAAAAAAACACGTCGCATTTTCGCTTTTCGAATTTCGCTCGACCGTTACTCGGCAAGGGCGCAAAGTGGTGCAAACGGCCATTGGAAGGGTGTTTTAAGTACTGCCGTATTCGTATTAAAGTATCGAGCCTCGAATCGAAACCGATCGTCGATTTCTACCTCGCATCGAGTACCCCGCGTGCGAATAAACCTTAGACAGGACGAGCCTCTTCCAGTTCTCGCTCGACGAATTTCCGAACTGAAGGAAGGGAAGAAAGCGTCGCGATATCTCGTACTGTTGTTGTTGTCGTTGACGAGAGACGTTCGCGGGCCTGTGAAGTGTGTTTAGTATCCGTGTGATTTTCGTGCGAAGGTATGTTTAATTAGTATTTGTTTTTTTTTTGACATAAAGACTTTTCCGTACGAACTCCGCGCGTTCGATAAAAGAAATCGGTATTCGGTTGTGCGTCGCGTCGCAACATGAAGAGGAAGGGTAAGATACAATTTTTTTTCTGTATGTTTCTACATTTTTTGTTTATACGCGAACTGTGTAGTTCCTGGAGTTCCCCTTGTGCTGCAAAAAAAAAATTTATTTATCCCACGTGCGAAGGATACGTTGATTTGCTCGCTCGTTTCTCGACGCTAGTCGCTAGTTGTTTCTAATTGTGCTCGATACTTCGAACGCGACTTAATTATTCGCCGAATGCACGTGTTTGAGACGGGATTTCGAAAGATGTATATACGTGTTCGCAGACTCCATCTCGCCTAATTCTCTTTCTGCGCTTTTTCTTTGATTTTCCCGCCAAAAGCGCATCATGATGAAACCCGGAAACCCGATTGCATTCGCGCGACAATCATTTTTTTAAAAATCGAAATACATCTTATTTCGTCTCTCAATGTAAGAGAAGCTTTTCTGCGCTCCATAATTTTATCCATATTTTTCTTTTTCTCTTTATCACGCTTGCTCGCTTCTCGCGCAAAACTCGGAAAAAAAAATCGTCGTAAGTGGCATCCCGTCTAAACCGTCGAACCTTTTCCCGGCGACCTTCTGTTCTGCGGACAATAGAAGGTTTCGCGCGTCTACCTTTCGTGCTACGATGTAGAAACGTGTGCAGGAACTTGGTGAAGAGGAGGCAAAGGCGAGGCGAATGAAGCCGAGTCGAGCCGAGTCGGGGAGACGCAAGAGAGAGAGACGGTGACGCGATTGCGCCGAGGTTGGCCGACTCTCGGCGAGGATGAACGAAGGCGGATTAACCGAAGGCGTGGAGGAAAGGGTGGAGAGGAGAGAGAGAGGAAACGAGACGGTGTCGGTCCTCTCCTTCGTCGCCGAGGACCGGACGGCCTTCAGTAGCCAGCACGTGCTGCGCTAGCCGGCCGCATTTCACTCCGCTCTCTTCTCCCAATTCTCTGTCCCCTCCCTTTTTTTTTTTTTTTTTAATTTAATTTATAATTTTACTTTATTTTATTCGCATTCCTATTTTATTTCATTTTTATTCCTATTTTATTCCTCCACACATACATCTCTCTCGATCGATCGTACAATTTCCAAAGATCGTTCTCGACGTTTCGCTGTGCTTCCTCTTTTCACTTTTCCATTTTCCTCGATCACATACACATATTGTACGCGGCATCACCTTATTCGCCCACGTAACGAATACGCTTATTATACATCGTTTCTCTCGCATCGTGTGTACCGTGTTACAGTCTGTGTAATCAATCGCCTACGATATAATTGTACATACATTTTTTCTTTCTATTCGAACGCGACGAGCGCCCTATACACGCGTCGTTTTCCTCCCGTTTTCCTCCGCCTTGTCTCCATCTCGTCTCTTGTCCCGCGAGAAAGAGAGAGAGAGAAAGAAAGAGAGAAAGAGAGAGAGAGAGTGTGTGTGTCCCTCGTGCTTCGTCCCTGATCTCGTTCACGTAATCTCCGAGGAATGGATTTCGGTCTAGTGAATAGTAACGCGTTTGGGAACAACGCGAAACAGTGAGGTGCGAAAATCAGCTGTGGAAGATCCCGGCGGTCGAGATGTACGTATTAACGGTGTATCTCCTCATCATTCTTGGTGCGCCTACGCAACGTGATCGAAAAATGTCGGTATCTCGGTCCCTGGCAACGTGGTTCCCGACATCTTGTGGTCGGCAAGAGACGGCGCGAAACGCGCGCGCGCGCGCGCGCCTGCCTTGTTTTTTTTTTTTTTTTTAACTCTTATCTCTCTTATTTGTTTCATTAGATTTGTAAATTACATGCGCGATTCTACGTGGCGGTATTCGCGCGCCGATAATATCGCGCGCCTCGGTCCGTCGAATCTCACGAAGGCGGAGCTCTCTCAAGTATGGCCACCGAAATCTGGTTATACTTACGCGAATCCCGGTATACTTTACCTCCCGGTTTCCGGCCTCGTATTCTCGTCATTAAAAAAAATAAAAAAAAAAATAAAAATAAAAATAAAAAATCTAAAGAGAATATCGCGCGCTCATCTCGCAATTCCCGGCCGCCTCTATCGAATATCGTAGTTATTATCCGGTCGAGTTTTCCATCCACCACGTGGACTTATCACGTTATTGCGAATAAAATCATATGCGCGCCTTTGCGCATAAAACATACGGATCGCTTTTTAGTGGCTTTAAAATTGCGCTCAGTTACGCTTGACGCGCGCAAATTTTACAGTCGAATTATATTTCGCGACCGGCGCGTTCGATAGAATCTTATCCGAGAGGAAGACGTTGTGTGCCGTGTTCGCGCGGTGGTGTGTGGCCATTTTGTGAATGATCGAAAGAGAACGACGCACCATATTGGCTGACCGAGGTGCCGTCCTCGTGGTGGATCGATCTTCGCAAGAACCATCTTTCGGTTCCACTTTTCGGAGAGAGTCGGTGAATCCTTACGGAAAATCCTTTGCTCCGCTAAAGCGGAGCAAAGTGACACTTCGACTTTCAATCCCGCGATAATAAAGACGCATAAAATTCTTTCTTATTTTATAAATATTGCGTTATTAATTTCTCGAATTGTTCGCAAGTATGGAACCGATCTCGCCTATCGAGAAAAATCCGAAGAGGAACCGGCGAATATAACGCGCAACCATATGTGTAGCGCGATCGTGTCGCGATTTTTTGACAGATGGAAACGTGACGTAAAAATCATACGGGTCTCTCCCGGAGCGATCAGTTCGAGAAAAACGCCTCGACGTTTCATCGTCGAAATCGCACGCTCCCGATCCGTTGAAGGAATTCTTTTCGCAGCCCGGGGTCACGGCCGTCGCGCGTGTGCGTGCGTGCGTGCGTCAGCGTGCGTCAGCGTGCGCACGCGCCTGCACGCTCGGGAGTCCTCGGCTAACGCCATTTCACAAGAACACGCGGCGTACGTGTGCGCCAAAAAAGAATATCGCGAGACTTTCGGCGCCGCCGCCGCTGTTGCTGCCGGAGCGACAACCTTGAAGCCGCGATCGGGTGAAAGTCTTCCGCGGTTTAGAAAAAGTCGTCGGAAAACGCGACGACGGCGGCGACGACGACGATGACTGCTTTATAAAATACCGTAGGAGATTCTTTAACGAGAGAGACCGGAAGAGAGGGCGTGTGTCGGTCGGTTCGCGTTCTTCGTATTCTGTCGTAAAATTATTTTATATATTTAAAAATATTCCCGAGGACGCGCGATAAAGCGTTCTCTCTTTCTTTCTCTCTTTCTCCGACGAATATAATTGTTTGTAATTAATGTAAAAAAATGATATCGCGTTTCTATATATATATATTTTTTTTTTTACTCGTCGATAACGAAGAAAACGAGCGTTTCGCAGCGAGTAATATGGAGAAAGAGAGAGAGAGAGAGAGATACTCGCGTGCAAATTTTTTTTTTATATGCGATGCTCTTTGAGCTCTCGACGATGTGTCCGGCAGCGATAGACGATTCGCGGGAGCCAGCGTCTAATTATATCGTCTTTCTCGAAATTTGCAGTTCGCTGCGCGTCATCGCTCTTCGTGATCGCGAGCGGCGCGTTCAGATATCTACGGTGATTTTTTTTTTTTTTTATTCTTACGTCGCCGAAGGAGGATTCGATTCCTCCTTCGAGGAGAGACCGCGGCTGGTCTCTCGACCTGCTTTTGTAACATGTGACTCCGATCCACTTTCGTGGTGTGCGTTCGAGAATCGAATCGAATCCAAGACACGGTCGGTGAACGTATCGTCCAACTAATTAGCCGATTTCGTCAGCTGGGAGAAATCCGTTCTCGACCGAAAGGAGTACCTACGAGAAAGGGTACCATTACGAGAGGGTCTCTCTTACGGCTGGATTTCGATCGAGTCCGGAAAGTCCCCGCGTTCACGAGAGTCACAAATAAATGAACAAGAATATGGATGCGGGAATTTTTTTATAATTTTTATTTTTTTTTATTTTTAATTTTTATTTTCCTGACGAGATACACGCGCGCATGCTTTCGGATCGAGCTTATGGAGATCAAGCCGCTAAAATTGCGCCTCAGTGCGCCTGCTCCGTCGTGCTCTAACCGGCGAACAGAACTAATTTAAGAAATCCTATGTCGTGCCTGTCGGTTTGCGCCAGTTCACAGGTTAAAATAGATGCGTGAAAGTCGTCGGGCGCCGCGGCTAGCCAGGGTTTTCCGAAGTGTCTTTCAGTCGGAGACAATCGTTCGCGGAGATCATCGTCGTCGTCGTCGTCGTCGTCGACTCTTACGTGGATTATTATCGTCGCGATTCTCGAGTCGGCTCGTGCGAGTTACTCTCGACAGAATAAGATTTTTTTTGCTCCGCGATTCACCGCGTTCGAGAACGATACTCACCGTATGTTCGCCGACGACGACGACGTCGTTCGTCTCGTCGTATCGACGAAATGATGATGATGATGATCGTCGACGAAGAAACATTCGCGATTCTCGTTGTGCGTTCGTGTCGCATCTACGCCACGTTTTTGGCAGGGATTTGGCAGGTTTATAAATAAATACTGAATCAGTGCCGCGGACGCAAGCGGCGCGAACGGCGACAGAAACTCGAAACCCCATCCCGTCGTCGAAGATGTGAGAAAGAGAGAGTGCACGTGCGAAGCATGAGCGACCGAAGAACGAATGGCGGCGGCGGCCGTGCCAGCAGCAGCACGAGATCCAAAAGTCGTAATCGACGAGGATCCCGAGATCACGGTACATGAGATCTCGATTGACGCCACGTCGGATAAAATCTCGCTCGGATCAGAACTTGCGATAAAATGCGCGTTAAACTCCCCCTCGTCTCGTCCTAATGACGGGATAGAAAGAAGCTCTTTCTCGTTCTTTCCTCTCAAGGTTTTTTTTAAACTAACGTTCGTTGAAAAAATTATGTGTGCACAATTCTTCTTTTCTCAGCTGTCTCGCTATTTTTCCACCTTCGCTGCTCGTATATATTACACCTTTATCATGCGTGTTGTCTGTTTTTTTGTTCCTTAGGTAAAGCTATGCAGAAGCAAAAAAGTAAAAATAAATTGAAACCCCGCGAGCTGAACCGCAAGGGCGCGGAGAAGGAAGGCACAGATATGGATGCCTTCGTAAATACCGTACCGGCCACGAAAACGACGGAGACCAAGCAGGACAACAAGGAGCAGCAGCATGTTCCCGCACCGAGAGACAGCAATAAGGAGCCTGCTAGGGAGATCAGCAAGGACATCAAGGAGAAGGACAATTACGAATCGAAGAAGGAGATTCTGCCTGTCCACTCCGTAAAATCTGAGAAACTTGCTCCCGCCGAGGTGCCTAAGGAAAGCACTCCCGTGCAAACGCTTCCTCATGTCGTGGACAAGCTGCCGACCAGCAAGGAATCCTCTCCGATAAGAGAGGACGATGCCAAGTCGAACGCGCTATTCGACGATGTCGTCGACCATGCGTTTATCGAGGAGAACTCGGAACCGTTGTTGGAGACGGTCGACTTGGATCCGTTGGTCGCGCAGAAGAACGAAGAAAACTTCAAGGCCTCGGTGTTCCACGCGTCGAACGACGAAAAAGCGGCCACGATAGTAACACCAATCGCTACGGAGAAGAAACAGCAAGAGGTCAAGACTCCTAGCAGTAACAACGCGTCGTCGAACGAAGTCACCGCCACACCTAGACAGCCGCAGCTCAGATATGACTATAAAAAAGATCAATGGAGTCCTGCGAATTTAGGCGGCAAGAAGATCTATGATCGCGAGTTTTTAATAAGGCTTCAATTTGAGCCCAACAGTCGGATCAAGCCGCCTAATCTACCTAATTTGCAAGGCGTTCTCAAGGACAGTATGCAGGTACGATTTACTTTTGTTGCCTTTACACGCATATAATTTATATACACGTACGCGTTTAATGTTTTGTCACTAATGTGATTTTTTTTTCTTTTGCAGAATGCGCATAACGCCGTGGACTTGAGAGCGTTTAAAGAAAACATGACGAGGCATGACTCATTGATGCCAGGATTCGCGAAGGCAAACATGAGCACGCGACCGGTAAGTCGAATTAAGGAAAAAATATGTCGGAGAGAAAAGTAATTGAAGGATTAAATGATGCCGAGTAAAAGTAGTGGTCCGAAATCTTTTGACGGATAATACATATTTCCTGACTTAAATTCTTTTTCCCTCTTTCTCGAATTAGTTTGTCGGATGTTTAACTCTGATATTAATACGAGACGTGTCTTGTTTTTTACGCAGCCACCAACGAGCCGTAAGAGCGATCGGGGCAAACCAAAGCCAAACAAACCAAATGTTATTCACGTTTCCTTATCGCTCAGAGAAGACGTGAAACTGAGAGAAGCGGAAAATGCATGGAGACCGACCAGATTAAATCCAACCAATCTCACTGAAGAGGAAGTGAAGACGGAAGCCCTCTACAAGAAAGTACGGAGTGTATTGAATAAACTCACTCCACAAAAGTTCAACACGTTAGTTGAACAGGTTCGGAGTTTAGAGATCAATACACCGGAACGTCTGCAAGGAGTCATTAACTTGGTATTCGAAAAAGCTGTCGACGAACCCAGCTTCTCCGTGGAATATGCGTTAATGTGCAAAGAACTGGGCATGATGGAGGTCGCAGGAGCCAATAATCAAGATAGTTCCGTCAACTTTAAGAAGCTCATTATCACACGTTGCCAAAAAGAGTTTGAGAAAAATCCGATTGACGACGTTGAGAGAAAGAGAAAAATTAAGGAAATCGAGGAATGCACGGATCCTGTAAGTATCTTACCTCATGTATTCCATTTTGTTACTATGTATTTTTTTCTCTTTCTCCAATAAAAAATATTTCATCTTTATATCCGATCCTTAATATCGTTCTCTTGCGTTTACTTATCAGGAGAAGAAGAAGCTAATGTACTTGGAATTTGATGAGGAAGAACGTCGTGTACGTGTAAAATCTGTAGGAAATATTCGGTAAGTAAATTGTTTTATTCAATAATTTTTAGTTACAAATTTTTATATCGTTTATACAAATTGTTTATATAAATTTGTGCGCGCGTATGTAGTTAAGTGTGAAGATAATGTATGTTCATCATATATTAAATATATTTCATTCATTGTTTTTCGCAGGTTTATCGGAGAATTATTCAGACAACAAATACTAACTGGCAAAATCATGCATCGCTGCATTCGTCATTTGTTAGATCAGAATGATGAGGACAACTTGGAGTGCTTATGCAAATTGCTAACAACAATTGGCAAAGATTTGGAATCAAAAGCACCGCAATCCGGCAATGCTGCTAATAATGACGTACGTAATGTCCTAAAACAATACTCCTCTTAATTATTCATATCTAATTGAAACGTTTATATTAAAAGTATATGCGTTGACGACAATACATATTTTGTTTCAAATCTGTACATTTTGTTTCTTTTTATTCAGGATATGCAAGAATACTTCAACAGGATGCAAGACATTGTTTCCCGAAATGCACATAGCAAAGAAGGACAGGGATATGTAAAAATTAATTCGAGGATCCGTTTTATGCTTCAAGATGTTATAGATCTAAGAGCAAACAAGTGGATTCCGAGAAGAAATGAGAACAATCCCAAAACAATAGATCAAATTCAAAAAGAAGCGGAATCCGAGAGACTGGATATGCAAGTCAATAGCGCTTCGTTAAATCCTCCACGAAAAGATGATCGTAATAACGACAGGAAAAGAAATCGTAAGTTTTATTTAATAAGATCCGTTTTCTTAGCCTTGTTTGTTAAGAGCACATTCTCCGCAGTAACTTTAACAGTGTATACTATATCCTGATGAATTATTATTAACAATAATTTTTTACATTAGGTGGACCAGGTGGACCTAGTGACGATGGTTGGAGCCAACCGGTAGGAAGAGTAAGACCCACGACATACTCGGTGGAAACAGCAAAATTGAAAATTAAAACGGTAAGTAATTTGGATCCTTTATAGCACCAATATATACATATATATATTTTTTTTTAGCTTTCTGCTATTCAAGTGCCACTATTACTAATTTTATTACCAACTTTTGTTTTTTTCTTTTTAATAGCCACCGATGGACGATATGCAACTTGGCAACAGGGCGTCTTATCTATGGAGATCTATCCCGTCCAATTCCAACTCCAAGACAATAACAAACACAAATAAATTTGCCTGCTTGGACAATATGGCGAATTTGGATCAAGATAAAAAGATGCCGTCACTACTCTCTGGGTAAGTCAAACATTCTTTCAAACACACATTACTCCAAGTTGTACCGCAATCATTTTACACTTTGTTATATGATGATATATAAATACAGACTAGAGTTTCTGAATCTTCTAAAACTTATATGATTATACAAATGAATTCTGACGTTTTGCAAGCCTTGAGTTGACATTTAGAGGCATGTCAAACAATCGTCTATACGTTTCTCTCTATTATTACAGGTCGAGATCAACAGGTCCAAGGGAAAGTGGTCGCGACTACAGATCTTCTTATGGTATGTTTTCTCTCTCTCTCTCTTTCTCTCTCTCTCTCACACACACACACACACAGATATGAGCTTACTTTAATGTGTAACAACGTATACACACACAACGTATAATTAAAAATATTTGGATAAGTAACTCTTATGAGAAATATTTTTATAGATGGCAGGAGTTCTCGGAACGGCACTCATCAGCCGAGCATCGCAGGGCCGAGTAGAGAAAGTCACTCGTTATTAGACAACTCGCAAAGCCGAAATGTATCGATGCTTCCGCCTGTATTGAAATCCGCATCAGAGTCTGGCGCGATTAGCCGTAAGCCTCAGATGTCGGAAGAAGAATTTATAAAGGCTCACAACTCCATAATAAGCCACTACTTTGAAGAACAAATTGTGGACGTAAGTTTTTTTAAAGTTTTAAAGTGCATATATTCTAGTGAGAAAAGCGAAGGTATTGCGAATGCAAACAATGCACGCTCCTTAGATCCATCTCTGATTCATTAAGAGATGCTTGAGTCATTGGTGTGCAATAATATGCAATACCTTCTTTTTGGTTTCTTGTAGTAATGTTGTATCATGACGCTACTCATATTAACCAAAGAGAGGACAATATTAATGATTTTTTTAAGAATATTATTGAAATTGTTTCCAAATGTCTAGATTTGATATATAATTCGAGCGTAATTTTTTGTCTGTGCAGAATACGGTACTAGAAATCCAGCAAAAGTTCGATAACGCAACATTCGCCAAGTTCACCCGCGAATGTATCAACTATGTTCTGGAAAAATCGTCTATCGAACGGGAATTGATTTCCAAACTTTTATCCCATCTGCTCAGACGAAATATTCTGCATGTAGAATGTTTCAAGAGCGGGTAAGTTTTTCTCCTTGTTTATAGAATTATTGTAAAATAATTTTGCCATATGTTTTGCGTATCAATTAATGATGAAAATCTTATTAAACGGAGTAAAGATACCTTTAAAAGATATCTTTGTGTTAAGTATGCCAAAAGGATACTGATGTTATTTGCACATAAAAATTTCATCGTATCGCATCAAGTTTTAACTCTTATCAAATACAAATAAATTCTATTTCAGATTGGGAGAAGTGTTGGAAATCGTTGACGACCTGGTCATTGACATACCGAAAATCTGGACGTACCTAGCGGAAATATTGTGTAAGTAAATATATGCACAATTTTTTTTTTTCGCCGCGCTGGGCGAATATAAGATACATTCAAAGACAAGTTGTTCTTCCGTGATGACGATCCACATCTTATGCCATAGAAAAATGCCGTGCGGGTGCTATAGCTCAACAGGCCTGAATTAAAGAAATATCGCAGTTTACTTGCGTTACTATAATCCAAGATTCACATGCATGACAATTCTCGTGTTGCAGCGCATCCTATCCAAGACGAAGCCGTCTCATTATACGAGATGAAGAGCGTATTTATGAGTTTAAAGAATCAAGGCTTCGTAGGAAAGTTCATCGGCGAGCTTCTGACCAAAGTATCCCACAATAAGGGAGGCAGATGGGTCGCCGACAAATGGGGTCAAGCTGGACTTAAACTCAGCAGCTTGATCAACCCAGAACTAGAGGATGCAGAAAAGATCACCACGGAATACGTAAGTATTCCTCATCGGTGATCGTCATAAACACAATTATACATAAATTTGTATACTTGTGTATATTGTATATATGTTTTTTTTGTATGATGTGTATGTATGTATGTAAAGATCTCTTTTCCTCTACCACATTCTTTCCTCCTTTCCCATTCTTTGAACAGCTTTCTGTGTGCATTATTCTTTTATTGCTTTCAGCTTTTATTGCAATCAGCTTTTGTTACACAAAGATTCACATACATATACAAAGATTAACACATAAGCGCACATACACGACCACCGAGATATATGTACATACATACACACTTTTTTGATTTTTTTTTGTATATTCTTTTTTTATATATTTTTTTATATATATATTTTATATTTGTTTAATTATATTCATTTAATTATATTCATTTGTACATATTACACATTGCTTTTGTTTGTGCATATTCCTGCACAAATGCTTAATTGTATATTAGATGTATATAAGTTTGTAATATATATATATATTTTTTTTTGGGGTTATGTATATATACATAACCCCCTCTAAGAAATAACGCTTTCTCTTTTTCTCTCTCTGCCTCTCCTACTCCTATTTTCCCTAAAATATTTTTATATAGATTATTATTGCGTTATATTATGACTGATTTAACCGAAAATAAGACAAGAAGACCAGGATACAAAACAGTACGTGAATTCATATATATGCAACATTCGTTGCAACGGGCACATGTTACAATGGTATGAGACTAATGACTTAATACTAACGATCCAAAGGATATTGTTTAATACTTTATTACATTTATTTTTCTATCTCTCTTCCTTGCACTTACTCTTTCATTTAGCTTTCATTTTGCATTATCTTTTTCTGTTGAACAAATATGAGAAGTCAACTACTGTCTTATCCTTTTAACTTTTCTCTCATATGATTCAATCGTCTTTATTCTACTTTTGTTTTCCTAACCTATATTCTCCTTACTAATCTCACTTCACCATATTATCATCTGCTCTAATGTGTGCATTCCTATGTGATACATATGTCTTCACGTATATCCCTTTCTTCTTTCTTTTTTTTTTCTTTTATAGATAATTTTCAATACCTGATTAATCATTCTGTCATTTTTAGAATTTGGAGTTCCTAACTGGTGATTATAATAGTGCCAAAGGCTCCGCTACTACTGATCAACTCTCCTTAGAAAAAATTCAGGAAAATCTTACAAGACTTATGAAAGAAAATACTTCTTTCGACGAAATTTGCAGTTGGATAACTGTAAGTGTACTCTCAAGTTGGCGTGTACACATTTTTGCATAACTGTATTTGTATATCGACAATGTCCTGTAATTGATTCGTTGTTTCAGGCAAATGTTGGTAATAGAGATAAGGATCCCAAATTTATAAGACATTTAATGACTGCCATTTTAGAAACTACGTTAGGTATGTACTATAAGACGCTTAATATTTTTTCAAAATATTAAGTAACGATAGAAAGTAAACATGATGATACATTTTATGTATAGAGTAAAGATATATGTGAATTATCTTTGTGTTGTTCTTAGCCAAAAGGATACTGATGTAATTTTTAAAGACAATTGCTTTAAAAGTTTTCAGAATACTGCTATTCTAAATTACGTTGTTTTGTTTTTTTGCAGAACGACATCACGGTACGTGGAAGCTAAATCTGGATACTTTTGCAAGTTTGCAAACCTTGATTCAGCGATTTGTTGATGCGAACGAATTGCTAGAATTGCAATGTCTTTATGCAATTCAAAGATATATTAAGAAAATCGAGTTTCCACCCGGTATGTATATGCGGAAATACGCGCATGTATGATCAACATTAACATATAAATTCGTGTCATACATAGTACATTTCATACGTAGTCGCATTAAATATACATACGCTTATTTTATTTAAATTGACGAGTCTTGTTATTTTGTTTACAGGCACCCTTGTCCCCATTATGAATCGATTGTGGATGGACAATGTGATATCCAGTGACGCGTTCCTGACGTGGCATAAAAAGACTCCGGAAGGGGCGGACGTCGAAGGTCATAGCGTTTCAATTGTCGCACTTACGTCGTTTTTCACTGACTTACAAGAACCGGACGATAATTCTAGTGTCGAAGAGTTATCAACTAGTGCGAATCAGGACTGTTGACGATATTGTGATCGATTACATTATCGTCTATTAAAAAGACTCAAATACGCGTTTCCCCGTTGAAAGAAAAAAATACAACGCTCGAAATCAAATTGCAGTTGTGTTTTTTTGTTTTTTTTTTGTTTTTTTTTTTTTGTAAAACTATGTAAACGCAGAAACGCGTTTCCTAAATATTGGAAAAAAGAACGATATAATAAATAACAATGAAGTGACACACGTGAAAATGTATGTAATATAATCTATAACTCTTTACAACTCTCTACCACCAGCTAAAGAGAAGTGAGAATGCTGACAAAAACAAACAGCTGTATATGAGATACGCGCGATATACATAATGAAAATAAAGTTTAACTATTAATTATTACAGAACTCTATATATGCAAAATAATTATTATATATAATTCAATAAAATGGTTCAAAGTTTAAATAAAGCAAAAAAATGGCTCGAAAAATAATTATCGTGTTTCTTATGTAAAATATCTCTGCAGCGAGGTAGGTCGATCGCTCAATAGAACCGGAATACGCGTCTTTTTTTTTTCCATGCTTGGAATCGGGAAGACTCAACGTTACTTCCAATATATTAATCCGCTATATCACGGATCACACAACCGAAGTGCTTGTTACACAATTTAGATAACAAATTGCAAATCGGGTTATGCAATCGAGTAGGTCAATTTTAAATGGATTAAATTTTGCGGAAAGTAAGGGAAAAGCAACTACCGAGATAACCAAGTCTGATACTGACAGCGACATGGTTCTTCCTATTATTGTAACAGAGAATACGATATACATATGTATATATATATATAAAATATATGTGTATATATATATATATAGATAATATATATGCAAATATATAATATATATATATATAAAGTAAAATTACTAATTTATATCTTTGCAAATAAGAACTTATAATGTATTATAAGAAAGGACACTCTCGTGAAACACGATGAGATGGGATAGAGCGAAGGCGAAAGGGATATATATTGCGGAATTAGGATCTGTAATCTAGAGAACACGTTTTGATGAAGTTATATAAAGAAAAAAAAACGAAAGATTACAAATGGTGTGCATATTAAGGTACTATTTTTTAACACTAGCTATTTATAATCACAGAGAGAGTGAGAGAGAGAGAGAGAGAGGGAGAGCGGAGCGCCATTTGGATGTATCCACGTGGTAAATGCTGTAGCGAATTGTATAAAATTGTTATTAAACTGATTTGAGATACAGCGTGTGAGCTCACCTTTGTTTCGAATCGTGATCGTAGATAGGAGAGACTGATTTTGAGTGTGTGTCGTGTGTGCGTGTACAGCTATCAAAGAACATTACGTTTGTCCGGCATCTCGTTGTTAAGTGCCGACCATACGATTTATCGTACCTGTAAGAGGTAACTTAAACATTCGAAAAATATTGCGGACATTTTTGAGAGGATGGATATATATATAGAGATATATACTCTTGCGAAAATATATCGGGAAAAAGAGAGAGAGAGAGAGATGGAACGAGTCTTTGCTTCGGTCTCCCCCGAAATCATCTATCAGAATCTTCGATCGACCATTTTTTTTCGAAATACGAAACGTATAGACGGATCGATACAGGCTTGATTGAAATTACTGGAACATACCTATATATATATATATATATATTGTATGTAAATATATATTATTATTTAAGTATATTGATAGTCTGCAATGTTTCATAATTTCTTCTGTTCGGTTAAAATGTGCGAGTTACAGTGTTTCTCGTTATCTGTAACAATGCGTTTCCTCCGCTCCACGTGCGTCCCTTCTTTTTCACCGTAAAAACTCCGTTTTTTTTTTTTTTTTTTTCCCTTGCGGTAATCCCTTGAAATTCACTCATTGCAGATCCACCGTTTTTTTTCAGGCTAAATAAAGAACCGAGGATCTGCGGAAAAAAGACGCAATAGCGAATCGTAGATAGCGACAGCTCGTACTGAGCAAGAAAAAAAAAAAAAAAAAGAGACCGGCGTTTTCTTCAATCTGATTTTCCTTTTCTCGTGAGGGGATTGAAATATACGGAATGTATACGCGAGTATACATTTATTATATATAGAGCCTGCTACATACGAAGAACATACAGAGAGAGCGTGGCAAATAGCGAATGCAGCAAAAGAGAAAGAGGAAAGATTTGCGCGCAAGTGTGTACACGTGTGTGTGGTGCATCTTGTGTGAACCACGGACTTAAATAAAGTAATACTAATTTATATTTATGAAAATAAAAGCAAAACTGTTGAGAAAACGCAATGTGGGTAATAAATAAAGGAGATTATATCGTTGTAAATAAAAAAAATCGCACGACACTAGAGACGAAAATTTCGACGCGGATTACAAGAGGACGGAGAAATTGCGCTGACGTTTCACATCGCGTGCAAACACGCACGTATACAGGATGTTTCAGATAGATAGGGTACGATACGACCGTGTTCCTTGTCAAAAACTAGGCATCCTTTTGGCAAAATTTTCGATCTCATTTTTTCATTTTTTTTTACTATCACCACAAGGAATATCGAGCCTATCTTTATGGGACACCCTGTAAACCGCTACACACACGCACTCGCATACTGCACGTGTACCTTAGGGTCTAACAATATATATGTATACATATATTTATATACATGTATATATGTAAAGATTTACATACATACATAATATAAATAAAGGTATATATATATATATGTATGCATATATTATATATATGTATATATGTAAAGATTTACATACATACATAATATAAATAAATATATCGCTGCACAAGAGCTCGGGACACACATACATACACTTCTATGATTTATAAATCATCTCGTATAAAAAAATAAAAAAAGAAAAAGAATTTCATGTCACACAAAAACCACGTTGTCAATCTTGTTCTCTCGAACACGTGATGAGACGCGGTCGACGTAATAAACGGACGACCGTGTAACTCGTTACAGAATCCAACGAGAGATACGGAATGTTTTTCCCGCAATTTTTTTTTCCGAAATAAAGAGAAGCATTTTGATATATTTTTACGCACGAGGGCTGTGTGTCACGCATATTACATATTGAAATCTAGGTCGTAAAAGAGTCTCGACCGCGCTTTTATTTGAAGAAAAAAAAAAAATAATAATATACCACACAGCACCACAGAGTTTAAGAGGACTTTTTCTTACCAGTTTCTTCAGAATACCGAGCAAAATATCTTTAATACCGCTCGGAATCCGCGACGATCTCGATGACAGGAGAGTAACATTCAAGAGAGAAGAGGATATATCTATTGTATCTATTGTAAGCCGGAGGATCTTCTGAAGTGCGCGGACGTCGTGAAAGGACCCTCGTCGGCGAATCCCGCGATCTCTTGAGGAACTATCGCGTATTCCTCCACGCTGGTGCAAGGTCTGCACATGCATTCCAGCGGCGCTTTGGTGATCACCTGGCGAACAGACAGATGCAAATACAATACAAAAGATGACACGCATTTGACATTTCGCGTTCTCAAGCTAACAATAAGTCGAATAAAAAACATCGCAATTTGCGTTTCGCGATCCGCGAAAATTTTCTACGACAATTCCGAGAGAAACAAAAGGATCCTCTCTCCTCGGGGAAAAAAATAATAAATGAAAGAATAATATAAAAATAATACTAATTAATCGAAATATTCACAAAAGTTCTGAACATTAGAATTAAAATAAAATTCCGAGAGAAACGAGGATCCTCTCCCCTCGGAAAATAAAAGAATAATAAAAAAATAATATAAATTAATCGAAATATTCACAAATTAAGGCTCTGAATATAAAAATTAATTAAATAATGAAGGAAAGGCAATAAGAGCCAGCGCAGTACACGTATATAAAAAAGGCGCAATGTGAATTTATTATAATTTATTACGTTGAATTAGAAACAAAAATATATATAAAAATATAACAAATAATAAAACTCGACGACAATTCCGAGAGAAATAAGGATCTCCTCTCTTCTCGGAAAAAAATAAAAGAATAATAATAAAATAATGAAAAATAATAAGAAAAAGAATAGGGAATAATAATAAGAATGAAATAATAATAAAAAAATAATAAGAAGAATGGGGCTTCTCTCCATTTCGAATCGGGCGCCCGCGCTCGCGGTCCGCGTTCCGCGTCCGCGTCCTGCTCGCCGATTGGTCCGCGGTCGATCGCGATACGAAAACAATATGGCCGCGCGAGACTCGCGGTCGTCGCGGAAGGCTTCGCTGTTGATGCTGACTCGAGCGAACGGTCGGTGGAGAAGCGAGTGATCTCGCCGTGTTTTTTTACGCGTTGTTGTTTTTGCGCCGACTCCTCGACCGCTCCGGTCGACGCGACCGGATCTCCGGTAGCGCGAGACAACGAGGTGATCTCACCTTCCTGAACTTCTTCTCCCCTGATTTCGCCCTCGGACAGAACAGGGACACACTAGCCTCTCTCTCGCCGCTCTCCTGACAACACATGCAGCTTCTCTCCATTTGCCACATCTTGGATCCGGACACCTGTGCGTGTCAACAAACCGAACACGTATCGTACGCGATATATATATATTTTTATTATACGTCGCGCGTTCTCTCTCCTCGCGTTTTATCCCGCGTTGCAATAAATTAGAGAAAGCAAAAAGATTGTGTGTGAGAGAGAGAGAGAGAGAAAAAGAGATAACGGACTCTATCAAACGTCAAGCGTTAACAAGTCTGTAATGTTATATCGGTCGCAACGACTCATGTTTATAGTCTTTAAAAAAAAAAAAAAAAAAAAACTTCTATTTTGTATATATACGCG
The DNA here is from genome assembly GCA_963971435.1 of Lasius platythorax. NCBI lineage: Eukaryota > Metazoa > Arthropoda > Insecta > Hymenoptera > Formicidae > Lasius > Lasius platythorax. The sequence continues at coordinate 9,656,273 of OZ020548.1, read as the reverse complement.
TTCTTGTGATATCATGATAGTCGTTAAAATTTATGAAATGCGTCTTTGTGTAGTTTATGGAAACACTTTATACAGGATAGTATGTCTCATGGCATGTTTTGTGAGTGCAAATATTAGCTGAACTATTTTTAAGATTTATTTTCAAACGATTTTGAGTTAGTGATATGGAACGTAGCTTATTTATCTATTGCACCATTGTTACCATAATTTACAAAACTGTCATCTGAGATGTACTATATTTTACGAGATCCTTTTACTAACTTATTGTATTTCTCTTACCTGCAGATAACTGCTGCATCGTCCTCTGCATGCGTAACTGGGAATCGGCTTTGGGACACAACCTGGATATTGAAGAAAGTGTATCACACGGGTCGCCTGGCATTCGTCGACTCCAACAATCGCTTCTGCACTCCCGTACAACAAGCACATCAGCAATCCATTGATCACTGTGTGTGCAGTAAGTAGATATTTTATTATCGTGCATTATTATTTATTTCACATAACATATACAATCGCGAGAAAGAGACAAACTGAGAACGTTAGTTTGCGAGTATATTCTCAAGATGCTAAGCTTATTCACCAAGGTAACGGAAGAGTTTGCTCCTTGAATGGTACATTGCCTTCCCTTCTTAGCACTTTACTGTGCTTGTAAGTCTTAGGTCGTAAGCTTTTATACACCATAGGTGGCCATGTTTTCTCCCTTCCTTCGGTCACTATATTTTAGCAATGTCAGAAGGTCATCTATGTACATATACAAGAAATATGTATAAGAAAATGTATTTTCTGAATTTATATATTTTAGCAGTTGAACTCAATCTCTTTTTGCTACAATAATTGAATCTGACTTCAGTTAGAAATTATGAATATATATATATATATATATATATATATATATATATATATATATATATATGTGTGTGTATATATATATATGTATGTATATATAACATAATCATATATTATTTTATGCTGTAAATATGATTTTAAGTTTTCTACAATATGATTTAATAAGCACTAACATAGCCGCCCAATTTCCAAAAAAATATTTTTAGATGTAAGGTTTACATGAAAACTATAGTATATATTTTATCAATATATATATTTTGCAATCATATTAAAACATTATTTTACAATATTATTATAAGAAAAATAATTTTTTTGCTAATTATATTATTTTGATCACACATTGTTTACTTATATGACTACTATTTTATTTCTTTTATTTATTTATAAATGAGACACAGTATATAAAAGTGTTCAATCAGAATAAATCCATTCTTTTCATTTATGATGGAATATTTACATAATTTTATTTTTACAATTTAAGAATTCAATTTTTATAACAAGATAATTAATTAATTGCTTATGATTTATAAGTGATCAAATAGAAGACTTTCGTGTATATTTAATTTGAAAGAAAATAGAGTAGCATATCTTTTCATTCTTTTATATATTTTAATTGGACTTTACTATAACAAACTTTTAGTTTAGGATTAAGTTATACCATGATATTAAAAATTTTGCGAATTGAAAGGTTGATGTGCAATCAAATTGGAAAAAAATCTCATAACAATTCTATACAATTTAACAAAACTGATTCTTTTTTATAATGTGCATGTAAAGAATCTTGCGGATAAAAGAAATTTCTTGTCAAAAACTGAAACAATTTTCTCTGTATTGAAATCTAATTAAATTCCATTTTTGTCTACAATTTTTTAAATAATAACATTAAATATATTGAAGCAAGAATCAAATCTCGAGATTTTAAAACTGTATTTAATCTGAGATTAATTGAACAATATTCATTTGCATTAATTTCCTAAAAGCTTGTCAAAGTTTGTCAACTTTTTGTGTATTAATATTTTTGTTAATTAGGAATTGTTTCTGTTTTTGACAAAATATATTTTATTACATAGCGAATAGTCGATAACAGTACAACAGGTAAAGAACTTTCAAGTGTGTGTGAAACAAGTATATCTTTTATTTAAATGAGTTATATATTTGCCTCAAAGTATGCAATTACATACAAGAGAGTTGCATATAGATACATATATTATGTGGATATATATTAATACCCAGCAGAATACAATTAAAAGAAATTAATCTTTGAAATTTTATGGTTATCGCAGATAAAAATGCACACGTGCATATAATAGTTACATAAATCTTCATATATTCGGGCTATAGATAGATCCATATTGCAAATATATTGAAAAAAAAACTTTATTTCTTTATCGTGATTACAATATCTTCATTTTTTTATCTATCTACCAATATAATTGTTACATAATAGTTGTAATTTGAATTTTCACAAAATGTATAGTATTTCCAATCTCGTGGTGCCACTTTTATCTCGCGAGGTCGCCGCACTTGATGCATTTACATTCGGCGGGTTCTCGTATCTTGATTTCCATGATCTCGTCGTCCATGCTCATCAATTTGATCCCATCCGCGTCGTAACATTGATTCAGGACGACGAATCTTTCCTTCAAATAACTCTCCCGGCAGCAGTAGCACTCCTGCGTTTACAAGAAAGACAATTATAATTTAATTCAACATGTGATACATCTTACGTGTCTTGTTTTGCGCGCGCGATATCCCGTCGACTTACTTTTGAAAAGCCCGTAGTGGTGATAACGCTTGGCTGCACCTGCGAGTTACAGAATCCTTCGCATTTGGTAACCGATACATCACCGCTACACGTCCTTCTCAGACGTCCTATCTCGTCGTATTCGTCCTTAGTAATGCGCACTTCTGACTGCAGAGTCTCGCAGCTCTCGTCGTCTATTTCAGTTATCTCGGCATCGTTGATAGTAGCATAAATAACGAGAATTAATAAGGACTTTGGGCTTACCAACATTATATAATATCGCTTTATTGGTGCAAATCCAGTAAAGAGGCTCGCCGCAAAGGTTTCCGGGTGAAATGAGAAAGGACAAAATCAAACAGATGCTTTTATAGGTAATTTCCCACTTCCCGTTGTGTGTGTAAGAGCCAAGGATCACGGGCGGATCCCCCGCTGCCTTAATAGTGTACTTCAGCCGGGAAGTTGAAGGGGGTAACGACTCCCTTCTGCTTTTAGGGTTGGGCAATACTTTTCTCTCTCGTTCGAGACATTATTTTTTCAATATTTTGCATCGTACGGTTAATGGCTTTTTTATGTCTCGCGTATACCGGTAAATTGACCACATTTAACGTAATTTATCTAAAGTTCTTTCACGCGTGTATTATCTAGAATCTAGAACACGATTGATCAGATTAAGGAATGTTTTTATTGATATCAACTTTTTTTTTAATGTGTATTTTAAAGATAGCGTTGTTGGTAAAATTATCCTACATATTCAATGATCGTTTCTTGTATTTCCCGGACAATTGTCTCTTAAATCGTCTTCGTCGTTAAACTTCACTCCGCACCAAATGCAGTAAAAGTATGTCTTTCTTAAATATTTGGTAAGAATGTCGAGTTGTTCTAAATTGCTGAGCTGAGATTCTTCGTCGCTATCATCAGTGTCGTCAGTGTCGTCAGTGTCGTCAGTTTCCTCTTCTTCTTTGCTTGCTTGTGGCCAAAACCACGATTCTTGAGGTTTCACGACATTTGTATTAGTATCCAACTCTTGACATACTTTTTGGCTCTTGTACAAATCAATCTTTTGTACTTGTTCGATTTTTCCTTGCGCTATTCTGCTACGAAAATCTTTCATGTCCATATTATCTAACTTTGCATTCATACTCTTGCGCTCATGCGATTCTTTTTTTCTTAATGTCTTGCCTAGGCCATGTCTGTCCGTTTTAACTTCTACAGGAATTGGTTCAACTATTCCCGATTCAGTCTTGCCTATGCCTTGACCAGGCTTATATCCCATCTTCATAAGCATTCCAAAACCTGAGGACAAGAAATAAATATTTATCACATATTAAAATAATCTTTTTAAAAATATTCTCATTGCATATTTGCTCTGATGTATAATACGTATAATATACAATGTGTATATCGATATAATATGTATGCAAAGTATACAGACCTTTATTTGTACTAGCAATAGCAGACGATAAGCCTTCCTCTCTTTTTTCTGCTTCAACTACTCGTATCGATTTATTTTGCTGCTTCAACTTCGATTCTATTTCGGTTCTCTTTTTCATTAGTGCAAATTCTCTTCTATCAGAGTGTCTGTATATAAGGCTCGATGGAATATGCTTCTCGGAACCTTGTAAAAATTTATCAGACATATAGTCCTCGTCGTCTGACATTCTTCCAAGTGGAATTAATATTTAGTAGAAGAACACTGTAGTACTTTGTAAAACACTGAAAATAAAATAATAGGTTTTTAGTAAGATTATAAGACTTACAGTTCTACTTGTAGTAGTGGAATGCAAAAAATTATCATTTTAATTGTCAATATTTCAGAGAGACTCTTAAAATATTATTGATAGTACAAGTCAATGATTTTTTAATATAATTATAGAGAAATAATCTTTCTTTTTCCTATTAAAAAAATTAATATTCCACAATGTGATATGCAAAATATTAATTTGACTTTTGTTAGGTTATACTTGAATTTGACAAGCTATAGTTCTTATTGGAAATGTTGATTCTTACACCTGACATATGTCACTTGAATTTCGAGTGAATAATTAATTTTTACGCGTATATTTATATCGATGTAACATAATTATATCACTGAAAAAAAATATCATACATTAATATTTCTACTTACATGTGTAGCCAATTCACTGTAATATTTTTTCACTCATTGTCACGGCGAACATTATTACAGATGCATAGCTTATTAAGCTTTTATATCACGCGGCTGTAAAAAGAGATTTTAATGCTATATGAGTTCTGATTTCCTCGGTTTTGACCTTTTTCCGAGCTTCAGCGATCGCGATGTACATATATATATATATCGTCCTACGTGAGGTAGGTAAGGTAGGTATTTTTTCGCGTCGCTCTCTCTCTCCGCGGCGCTCCCGGAAACAGCGGAACGCGAAACTCGGAACACGGCACGAGTGTCGCAGAGGAACGCGAACCGTTGTATTTTCACGGGGGCCATACGTCGTCCGTGCGCGATATATTTCTCGTCCCCGATCGCCCGGAGGATCCGGAACCGCCGTCGCCGAACTCGCGCTTCGTCCCGGTCGTTCCTCGGCGCGGCGCGTCGCGTCGTCCCGGAAGCCGCGCGTAGCCGGAACCCGGGGGACTCGCGAGCGAGCGAGCGAGCACAGCTGGCGCGGATGAAGAAACGCCACGGGCGAGATTACGCGACAGCGTAACCAACCACGTTCGACGTGTTCCGTGTCTCTCTCTCTCTCTCTCTCTCTCTCTCTCTCTCTCTCCGAGAGTGCGTGTGTCTCTCGGCGAGAGCCTCGGCGTCATCGGCGCCGAGTCCTCGGCGACGTGACTCCGTTCGTCTCTTCGGGGGATGAGCCCGGAGACATTCGGACGAACGGATCTTCTCTCCACGAGGAAATAGAGGAGGTGGTGTCGCGGGGGAGGTGTGACGGGCGGATGTTCAGTGTGCGTGGATCTTTATCGAAGAGTGATATCTTTATATCGAAGAAAAAACATGTTGCCAAATACGGTGTCGTCGTGTCTCGTCGTGTCCGGCGATAGACCTCGAGGGAACGTATCGCGGTCCCTTCGTGACCGAGTTTAAGGACCGTGCGCGCTCTCAGGTATTTTTTTCGATTAATTACACGTGAAGCGAAGATTTGTACATTTAAAGAGATCCATCTTCCGCAGTGTGAGAGTGTCACTACGATATCTTGGAGTAATTTTCAGTTTTGTCGTCGTCGTCGTCGTCGTCGTCGTTGCTGCTACTGCTGTTGCGCTGCCGGACAACGATTCGTTGTAAAAGGACCTTATTATCCTCGGACTCGCTCGAATATTATTCATCTCGTCGGCTATGGTTGTAGCTAGTAGCGGTGGGTGGGTACAAAATGCCAGTTCGCCCGCTGAGCAGAACAATTCCAACCTGAGTCAAAATAATACGCAGAACAACAACAACAAAATGACTGCCAAAGGTGTCCTGATCTGCCGGGACAATTCCCATCCCTTCCAGGAGCGTACGTTGACCTTGGATCAACCTGTCAAGATCGGTCGTTCGGTAGCCAGAGCAAGAGCCGCGCCGAATAACGCGATCTTCGATTGCAAAGTACTGTCCAGGAATCACGCATTGCTGTGGTACTCCTCCGGTAAGTTTTATCTGCAAGACACATGCAGCAGCAATGGTACGTTTGTCAATAATCAGAGACTCAGCGCCTCGGGGTTGGAGTCAACGCCCAAGGAGGTATGTTCCGGGGACATAGTGCAATTCGGAGTGGACGTTGTGGAAAGTACAAAGAAAGTTACCCATGGATGTATAGTCGCTACCTTAAAGCTATATCTGCCGGATGGGAAAGAGGCTAAGGCTAGTCTCAGCACCTCTGTTAGTTTACCCGCTGGAAATGTATCCCTCGAGGATCTTTATAAGCTTAATCAAGTGATGCAAGAAGCTTCGAGACGAGAGAAAGCCCTCTACTCTAAACTGGGCTATCTGCAACAGCTAGTGGAAAATACTCGTAAAGCTGCCAATCAATCGTGGAAAGCGCTGATCACGGAGGACCGTCTGTTGTCGTGGGTAATGACCGTTGAGAGCCAATTGGCGGTTTACTCCAAGAACTATACCGAGGACAAGATCAGGAACGAATTGGCGAAGCTTCAGGATGAGAAAGCGCAATATCAGAACGCCGCCAAGGAAGCGTTGCAGAAGATACTGCAGGAGAAACTCGAGGTCACTCAGAGACTGGTGCAATTGGAGGGACGTCTGAACGAGACGGAGGAGGAATGTCAAAGTTTACACAATGTAGCCAAGTATACTCAGACGGAACTTCAGGAACTCAGCGCGAAATACGCGGAGACTCAGAAGAAGCTGCAAGAGACCACCAACAAACTCTTGGAGAGCGAGGAGAAGATGAAGGATATGCTGCTCAGCGCGGAACAGGAGAAACGGGATCTCGCGAAACGTCTCGAAGATCAGTCGAGGGTCGAGAAGTACTTGCGGGCGAGATTGCGCGATTCCCGATTGGATTCCGTTAATATTTACAAGCAGATCACCGCCTTGAGAAATTACACGCAGACTCTGCAGGATATGAATTTGAAGCTGGAAGTGGGCGAGAATTTCGATTCCAAGTCCGACGAAGATCCTATAGAGGCTATAAATACTATTCTTAACAAATTGAATTCCATTCACGTCGACAACATTGATATTAATCTCATAGACAGCGACATTAATCTTTACTTATCCAAGAGCGAGCAGGATAATCAAATGAATTCGCCGGACGCGGATAGAGTTGAAATCCGGCGTATCCTTCAAGGTCAATGCAAGTTGAAATCCGCCAACTCCGACTTGTCCTTCACCAAAGATCAGCTGGACGATCTGCAGACAACCGACGACAGCCTCACGGAATACATCTTGCCACCGCCATCGTCCAGAAGGACTCTGGTCAACGGGAGCCTGGCCAATCTGGACACCAACGGCGACTCGGACACGAACTCGGAAGCGACCGACGACACGTGCAGTATTACGAACGACGACACGAGCGAGAAGTCTGTCATAGAGAATAAGAAGGAGAAGCCGGACGAAGACACTTTCTGGACGGAGCTGGAGACGGAAACCAAGCAAAGCAAGCTGGAGGTTCGATTCGCTAACGTCGAGAACGGTCAACAACAATCGGAGGTGCCAACTGAACAAATTGCCAAAGACGACCAGGACGTCGCGGAGATGGGAGAGGAGGAGACAGCAGCGGCCGACTTAACCGAGGACGTGCTTGACAATTCCATCGTCGACGGTACGTCGTCGACGGACGACGAGTGCGACGAGAAGGATCGCCGGCGAGAGGACGACGAGGAGGAGACGGCGGAAAACGAGGAACGCGTAGAGGGGGATTACATCAAGACCTTGAAGCCCGTCGTGAAGAACGACGCGGCGATGCAGCAGGCTTATCACTCCAGCAGGGACTACGTGCTGCAGACGTTAATCGGCTCTTTGGACTCGTTAAGGAGCGAGGAGGACAGCTACGAGGCGCAGCGGACGGTCAGGAGGGAGATGGAGGAGCTGAAGGACTGGCTGATCCGCGAGCCGAGCGAGCTCGTCGTCGACAAATTGCGGGAGCTGTATTATCGCGCCAAGAACGACGCCCAGCGTATGCAGGAGGTCAACGAGGAGCTGGTTATAGTGAAGGAGAAGTACAACGCGTTCGTCGAGGAGAAAGCGGAGCTGTCGAAAAAATACCTGTCCCTCAAGGCGCAGTGCGGTGATTTGTTGAGCGCGACTTACACCGTGCCGATACATTACGTGGCGCCTATCGCGATCATGCTGGTGTGGATGCTGCTGGAGAAAATATTCTAATCTCGCGTCTAGACTTCCTCTCCCCGCGTCCAATATTCTTTTCTCTCATGTTACACCGTTCGACAAAAATCGACTTTTTTTTTTACACTAGAAAAATTCCAAAAGAGTGCGAAAGTAGGGCATAAATAAAACTTTTCTGCGTTTACAGTTTTTCGAAATCAAGTCATTTATTTATTTTTTATCAGCATTTGAATTTTATCGAATTTTTGCCATATTTGCTTACTCATTTTTTAAATAAATTTTCTTTATTTATTTATGTAATGTATTTCAAATTCGGTACATACGTCATAACAAAATAGCCTTCAAATCCTTCCACAATGCTTCTTGTAATGTTTCGCATATGATTCGGAGGAGCAAGTAAATCGCAAACATAATAAAAGTAGTCTCGATTAGGACACTGCATTCTAATTTTGTTATATTACCTAAAAAAAAAATTATTAAAAAAATGAGTAAACAAATATGGCAAAAATGCGATATTCGATAAAATTCAAATGCTGATAAAAAAGGTAAATGACTCGATCTCGACAAACTGTAAACGCAGATAGGTTTTATTTATGCCCTACTTTCACACTCTTTTGGAATTTTTCTAATGTAAAAACCTGCGTCGAACACCTGCGACGATGTTATGTATATACGATATACGACACGCAAACGTGTTTCATCTCCTCCTCTCCTTTATTTCTTTTTTTTCTCTCTCTCGTAATATCGGACGCAAAAATTTTAAATTTCGTAAAGCTCTCGCACGTCCCACCTCGTCGATCGCCATCGGGCAAATTGGATCGATTCAGCACAAGTATGCGTAAATTTTATTCTCGATGCAATTTAATGTTTTTTATACGAACAAACGCTAAGAATTGTACATATATATATATATATATATAAATATTTGTTTAATATTTCCCAGTCCGAGTCGAGGACAAGGATAGGAAGTTTTCTCGTCGCAACCGAACGTTGCGGATGTTGTAAGCGAGCTTTGTATCGGCGTTACCACGGCTTTACAAAGAAGGAGCAAGATCAAAGATCGGGAAAAGGAACATCGTTATTATTTACCGGATTAATTATGTATATCGAAACCAGAAGCTCGCGACTCACGCTCTCTGGAAATTTCAATTAGCTAAGAGGGGGGGGGGAGGGGAAAAAAAAATGTAGATACGATACCACGTAAAATGTTCAACATGCTGCCAAGTTGCTCCGAGTATCATATCTCGTAATATGGCTCAAGTCCGATTCGCGCGATAATCGTTGTATTTCGTTGTATACCGTTTGTTTGTTTGTTTTATTAAAACCATACGCGTTTTTTTTTTCTCTCTATGCGCGCGTCAGCATATTAAAAGATTAAAGATTAAGTGTATCGTTTACTGCGAGCTTAACGAGAGGATTCTCTCTCTCGTGCGTCTGCGTCTCGAGTGCGCACGTTTTTTTCCGATTATTCATGAAATACTTTCTCGATGCATATTTGTACATAAATAATTGTAGAAAGCGGATTGTGTCTGCGCGCGATAACGATAACATATTCGATGCATATTCGTCGTTCGGGTTTATCTAATACGCTTTTTTTTTTCTAATTCGGGAATGTGTGTACTTTTGTAAGGAAGTGAGAGGGGGAATGTGTACTTTTTGTAAGGAAGTGAGAGGGGGAATCTTGATTATATTGCATATATCAACATGCGTATATTATATGTTACAGCATTATTCTCTCTCTTTCCTAATCGTAGGTTCATTATTCATGAGTGAAAATTTATCGCGAAGCGAGATGAATCCCGGATCCTTCGACTTTATTGCACAATGATATCTTTATCGTCTCTCTCTCTTCTTTCCGTAAATGGGTAGCGTTGACAATACAAAAGCATATCTGTTCGAGCGACCTAATAAACGATAAGCGAGTACGTTTACTTCTGTCGAAAAAAAAAAGAAAATTTCTCTGCATTAATAGTAGGCCATTCTATCGATCTTACCTTGAGGAATGGCCTTGATATCATCTAAAGCGTCTTAAAGCGAGAAAATTCCGCGATAATCGTAGTTTTCTAATCGATTCTTTTGATACGAACGCGTGACGCAAAAAAAAAAAAAATTTGACAGTATTTTCTTAATTCGTTAGTTTAGAGAGTGTGCCATCGCTCGCAGCGCGCGTTTATCTTCAATCGCATTAATTAAATAAGGAAATACATCGCGCGTATCAGTGCGAAAGAACAAAGATCTATGTGATACACATTTTTTTTTCAAGAAAGTTGCGAGCTTCGGTCGTTCGCTCGTTAAGCTCGATCTTAACTTCCTTGACGGATTAAGACGTATGTATCACGGATTTATCAAAGTAAATATGGTAAATAAAAATGCTGTACATAGTAATGTTGATATAATCTTACTACCGATGTAATAGTCGTATTATACGAAAAGGGAAAAATAATAAAGATAAAAGTTAACTTAATTCAAGCAAATTGAGAGAAATCTCGTCTTGTCACTCTTCTAATATCCCGTTATTAATCATCGTATTTCAGCTTATAGAGCGCGCCTAAGGCTCTGTGGAGGATGTATATTGTATAACGTGAGTGTTGAAAGTAAATTAACGAGCAATTAACAGCTTATTTCTAGCGATTTCGTAAGTACTCAGCTCGCCACGAGAGAATTGAAAACGGTACAGCTTCTCTCAGTATATACGTACGTGCACTAATAATATTATCATGTATTTTTAAATTCCCATGACATTATATATCTCTTTTTTTTTCCTTTACTTAGAGGTCAACCGTATTAGCCGTGCTTAGCCGGTTCCGTCGATTGATCGAAGACACGACGACGACCGCTATGCTTCATCGATGAAAAAGCTGAAGAAAAAATTGGACGGCAACGGGACGGCGGGGCATCATCAGCAGCAGCAGCAACAGGCGATCGGGATGGCAGGCGGATTGAACGTGAACGCGACTGACAACACTCCGGACATCGCGAATCGCATCTGCAGGGACTTCCTGAGAAACGTGTGCCATCGCGGGAAGCGTTGCAAGTACCTGCACGAGCGTTCCGACGACGACCCGGTGGAGGAGTACACCTTCTGCCACGATTACCAGAACGGCATGTGCAACTGGCCGGGCTGCAAGTTCCTCCATTGCACGGAGAGCGAGGAGAAGCGTTTCCGGGCGACCGGCGAGCTGCCGCCCCACGTTCTAAACAGAACCAAGATCGGTAACGGCGACAAGTCGGATTATCCGTTGTGCAAGGACTTTCTCAAGGGCAGCTGCCAGAGGGCCAACTGCAAGTTCAGGCACTGGAAGAAGGAGGAGCCGCAGCACAATCTGATGTCGCCGTCGCATCACAACGCGCCCAGACCGCAGCACAATTTCAACGGCACGAGCAACGGCGGTGGTGTCGGTGGCGAGAATCGCAGATACGAGGAGGACAGAAAGTAAGTCGATCGACTCCTCTTAACACGGTTCCTTTACGCATTTAAATTTAAATTTTACAGGGTGTCTACTCCCTGGAAAAACCGGGGATTGTCAGGATTTTTTTTTTTACCTTGAAAAATCCGGGAATTCTATTGAGACTCAGGGAATTTTTTCAAAAATTGTCTTTGATAATTTTACCGACGATCTCTTTTTAATATCAAGGTCTTATGTAAGTTTTATAGAAAATTGTATTCAATTTTTGTAATAATATTTAAATCAATTAGTACCCCTTAAGAAGTTTAGAATAAATTATTTTTTTTATTTTATATTGCACTTTGTTATTGTCCAAATTAATTTTACGATTAATTTTACGATTAAATCAATATTAAATGCTAGAAAAACTGCATTCTTGGTAACTTTCTTTATAATCGTATGAATAGAAAATATTAGAAAGTGCATAATAAAGAAACTAATTTTAAAAAGCTGCATCTACAAATTTTCTTATTTTATCTGGAATTTTAAACGAAGATACCTGGAAGAGCAGAGAATTTTTTTATAAGATTCTAGTAGACACCCTGTTTTACATTTTATTTTTCGCCATTCACATTCTCTTATGGATAACGATTTCCTTCTTTTTTTTTCATAAATGCGCAGTTTTCACTGGCAAATGGAAGATCAGCATAACAACTTAGTCGCCAATAACGGTGGTTACACGTCATCGCATCCGGCCGATTACATCGGACCGCCGGAACCGAAGAGGCGGATAGTCTCGGGCGAGACGGTCGTTCATTTCGATGCTTCTACAATCGTGAGCCAGCAACACGCCACACCACCGACGGTCACACCGAGTTACTATTATCCTGTAATACCGCGCAACGAGGCACGGGCTATCGTGCTCGAGGACGAGAATGCATTGTTGAGGAAGAAAATAGAAGAATTGAAGAAGCAGGTATACACGTGCATTTATCACCCACAAGATACTGATGCGAGAATATTGATTTTACTTCTTATTTTATCTATACTTCGTTCTAACTCTCGCTTTCTGTTCCTCAGGTCAGCGATTTGACGGCGACGAATGAATTTCTGTTGGACCAAAACGCCCAGCTGAGGATGTCGGGCAAGCGAACCGCGAACGTGACGTCCGTGACGGTGCCGGCGGTCACTATTACAAACACGGTTCCGCCGTCGCAAGCCCCGACGCCCCAGCAGATGGTCAACGCGGCCGTGGCCGCGGGCACTCTTCGAACAGTCACCGCCAGCGTGGCTACCGTTCCTGTGAGCATCGCGACCGTGGCACCCGTCTCAATAGCGGCGGTCTCTATGGCGCCGGTCTCGATACCGCCGCCGATCGTCACCATGGCGCAACAGACCATCACGATGAGTGGATCCGGACCTCCTCAGGGCACCAATCAGCAGCCACCCAACACGCAGCAGCCCGCAAGCCTACCTCTGTCGATATCCGGCCCCACCGCACCCCTCGTTTCTTATCCCATCATGTCTCAAGAACTTAGGCCTGTCTTGCAGTAAGTAGCGTCGCAGAAGAATACGGACAACACTTGTATTCTGACAAGAGATGTCGACAAATATGATACACCACCTACCTACTTGGCTATTAAGAATATAACGCGTACTCACATTTTCTGACTAAACCATGTTTCTCTTACAAGTCGAAAGTACAGAGAATGGAAGACCGAGAGAGAAAGAGAGATCAGTGGCTGTGGAATGACGCAGATGTATCGCAGATGTATCGCAGATGTATCGCAGATGTAGCAAATAGAAACACACATTCGCGTTGATTATATATATTAATTTTCATCCTAAACTTCTTAACTTCTCTACTTATTTACCCCAAGGTAAAACCTAAGGAAAACGGATGTTTAGTTTAAAATAAATATTTTTTGTTAAAAGTAAATAAAATTATATAAAATAATTTTATAATTTAAAATATTTTTTTATTAAAAATTAATAAAAAAATTAAATTATATATTTGGTTAAAAATAGATTCTATTTCTTTGCCTTCTAATAATTATATTCGAGTCTGCATACAGATTCTTACGGGATATATTTATCTTATATCCGTGTGGAAAGCTATAAAATAGGAAAGATATAAAATTCTTTATCTTCTCTGTGAATAGTATTAGGAATATACAATCGATTCTATAAACATAATGATCGTTGGCAATAACTGTCGGCGTATATGTATATCCAAAGTGTGTATAGTTGTAGAATAATAGGAACGACAATCTATAATCACGACAATTAGTTGCATCATGACATTATGTGTTCCTTTGTATCTTCTTTTTCTCTACGCATTATATTATACATAATCTCATATTAATCTCGTTTCTCTGTATGTGTCTAAATTGAAATTCTATCGATGATAGTGACAGATTAAAGAACTGTCGAGAAAATTGTAAAAATAAGCGGGCGTAAATAAGGAGAATGACTCTCATTTAGATTAATATGTTAACATAAGTACAAAGGAGAATAAATGTAGCATATTAAAAAAAAAGATATTATCTACGAGAAGATTCACATACTGCACTTCTTCAAACTGGTGTCACAGAATCTTATAATGATATTACGGTACTAGAAGTACAACAAAAGTTTGTCTATTAGACGAGATCTAATTTCGAAGTTCTTGTCCGATTTACTTAGACGAAATATTCTTACATATTTCAAAAACGAGCGAGTTATTCTCCTTGTTTATAGAATAAATTATATAAAATAATCTTTCCATATAGTTTATGCGTATTAATTAATGATTAATATTATGTACACGATAATGTTCTGTACACGATGCTGTACATAGTATTCCAAGTTGCTCCTTCATTAGATTAATTGCAAGAAAAGTATATTTTATACTTCCGCTTTTAATATATAAGCAAAAGCTAATTACTCTTATAAAATAATACTTTAAGTACTTATCGCTATACACATAGTCTTTACCTTACCAGTCTCTATAATTTACTTAAACAAGCAGCTTTCTGTTTTGCATATTATGAAAAATTTATACTTAGCCCATATATACGAGTGTATCAAATCACACATATACATAGGTATATATGAAGGATGCGTGCTATAAACTAAATGGGCATACATCTGATTTTAAATCGCGTTATTAATCACGACTCTATACACTTGTATATATTTTGCGATAATTAGCATTTAAGAAATTGAGCACTATGTACTCGTGTATTTTATATATGCATACAAATGAATAATCTTTTACGTATGAATTTATGTTGAAAAGCACTTTATTAAAAAAGAAGAAAAGATGAACGTGATTTTTACTCTTGTATTCTTGCAATCGCGAGACTTGTATGCGAATAATGAAGTTACACTTTGAAATTTTTCAGTTTCTATCAAATAAAAAAAAAAGATATGAGGAAAAGGATATGTTTTTCTTTGTAATATTATATTATGTATTTTTATAATAGTAGCCATTAATTTTATTTTTTATACATTTATCATTGAATAACGTTTTACATTCTGTTTAATAAATGCGTCGACTAATTACACAAGACATTCACACGAATCCACACACTCGTTTTCAATAAAAATGATAAAAAGGATTGTACTTTATAGTGTTAATTATGCCATCATAATTTGTAACACTTGCATCAGAGTTGTCTTATTTAACTCGTAATAAACATATCGCTTTACTTTCCTTTTTTTTTCCTTTGTCTTTTTTTTTTTATTAGATTGCATGACGTTCTGGTGTAAGTGTTGAATATGAGAAACCCTCTTTTAAGATTGAAATACTTTTTCATTGAACATTATATCTTCATGTACATGCAAACATGATATAATTCTAGATATCCCTTTGCCCTATTATTAGCTATAGCGCATTGCAACCAGAAGAGTTCTTTGTAAATTAAATTATTTAATTGTACAGCTTATAATCGCATGAAAACTTTTTCTTTTACACGTAAAAGAATGTATCTTTTTACACAATGCATCTAGCTAAAGTGATTGTGTTTCGTAAATCGATGTTTTGATCTATTTTAAAAATTCGTTTTTTTTTTTTTTTTTTTGCGAATTTGTCGCTGTACATTTAACTAAACAGATACTCGCTTTTATCATGCAACTACAAGTTACAACGGAACAAACGTTTATTTGTCTAAACTAATTAATTGTAATGGAAAATAATTTTATGTTGCAGAGGATAAAGGTCTGGAGCTTCTGTTTCTTAACCAATATGCACCGGCTAACAATATTGTACAACAAAATCCGACTAGAAAGCGCAATTTCCAGTGATGCTTAGAGCATCTTAATACATTAATTATCTTTATCGTCTGTTGCCTAGTGTCGCTTACGCTCCCCGAATTTTCAATTACAAAATTTGCCATCTCCGCTTTCTTCTCCAAGGACATTTGCGCGGCTATTCTTAGTTTTGCCTTAGCTTCTGTAAATCCGGTGCGCTCTATTAAACGTTGTAACTGAAGTTCCTCTTCGCTGAAAGTGATATAAGCGAGTTACAAAGTTTATGGAAGCTTCAAGAAAAACCAAAACTTGTTTTGTGTATATTTACTAAATTTGAAATATTGATACGCTATTCTGGCATACTAAAATATATACATACCATGTAACAACTATAATTTTGTGCAAGTAATTTAACATATGTCCTGTTTCGAAAAGCAACGGCAGGTCCATGACTATAAATGGATAGCCTTGTAGAAAGTATTTAATAGTTTGCCAGTATATCTCCTTATATATATCAGGATGCGTAATGGCATTGAGTTTCTTTCTCTTTTCAACATCGTTAAATATTAAATCGCCGAGTTTCGTTCTGTCCAAGTATTTGGTATCCAAAAACACATCCGGACCGAATTCTTTTTGTATCTTATGCCATGCTGGCTTTCCTGGTTCGACAACTGTAATTAGGTATAAATAAGTATATTATTTTCCATTAAATTTACTTTAAAAAAAAATATTAGGTATACATGTATGATTTATATTGACAAAATACATCAAATTCTTGAAGATAGATACAGAATCACAGAAAAGAAATATAATGCTATTAAAGTTGTTTAATGAAGAAACAGAGTAACACAAAAAATACAATGATAAATTAAACACAAAAAAATAAAATAATCAAATGTCATTAGAAGCTTAAAGGTGTATATATATATATATATATTTTTTTTTTTTCAGAATAATTGCAGGGTCACACACACACACACACACACACAAGTATAATGCACATTCTAACCTTTTCGTGCAATTAAATCGGCATCTATAACAGGAATGCCATGCTCCCGAAAGATAGCAACGACTGAGCTCTTTCCGGTAGCAATGCCGCCTGTCAATCCAACCAGATACATCTCGAAAGACGCAAGTTTTAGACGATAAATATAAACAAATAAGTGATCAGGTGCACATAACCGATATCAGTATTATTCACTCAGGATAAGGGGCGCGTTCGAAAATTCTATTCGTCGGAATGGAGTACCATTTGATTGACCAATTGGAACAGAGAAACCTTTGCTCCTTTTATCCTGATTGGTGAATCGAATCCTACTCTGCTCTGACGAAAAAGTTTTTCGAACGTAACCAAGCATGGATGTAACAAAATGACTACACAATTATGACGCACAAATACCTATAAACATATGTATTATAAATCCTTAAAACATTATATTTTTTATTATTATTGATATATGTTCTAAGGTTAAATCTAAATTTATTGTTAAAACTATAGTGTTTCTTGAACCGAAAAAACAATTTATTTTTTATCTTCGAATAACAATTTTTTTTTTTTTATGTAAGAAAGAAAAGTGTTAAAAAATAAAAGTGCTTATATTTCGCGAGAAATAAAGTCAACAATTGTCGATTTCTGCTTATTTTACTTCGTATCTCTAATAATTTTTTTACTCTTAAAAATTAGAAAATAGTATCTCAAATTAATCTTCTTACAGTTACATCAATTTTTTCTTATTTACATTATTTATATTAATTTATTATTTTATCACAAAGTCATGCAAAACACGATTTCTACACGATTTACAGGAAAAGGGTGATATATTTTACTGCAATAACATTAACAGAGCAAACAATCGCTTGTAACGTGGAACAATAAATGTCCAAATCAATTGTGCTATAATTTAATACCATATATTTAATATACATTAAATAAATAAAATATACTTAATTCTATATAAACTATTTCATATTACATATATAGGATTAATAATTTTTAGAACAAGTTGATACTTATAAGATATACTTATTATATTAATACTTATAAGATATACATTAAGGTTCTACTGGAAAATGATAACAAAAAGATTGCTGTTATGCATATAATATAAAATCAACATTTTTTTACATTTTTGCTGTATCTTTCAAAAGCAAAACTGAAAACGGCTATTAATAAGAAAAAAATAAATAAATAAATAAAAAATAAAAAACCTATTTTAATACCAGAGATATGCACTGTAATGTAAATTAAAAAAGCTAATTTTGCATATATCATAAATGTGTACTTTCTATAAACGTAAAAATTACATATTTTAATTCATAAGAGTTCCATATGAAAACTTAAAATTATCATTCATCATCCTCATATATTTCATCATCACCTGGGAAAGTATGTATTATATTATCATAGAAATTACATGTCATAGATAGCTCAATATCTTGAATCTGAATTAATAGCTCAGGATATTCTTGCATTAAAGTTATAAAGTTTGGAGTATTCACAATATCTTTTGAATATAATTTGATAAAATCTTTGGCATATTTTGTCAATACTGTTGCATTATTTAAATATGCAAACTTTAAATATTCTACAACATTTTCTTTTGTTGTATTTTTGATTATATATTGTTCACATATTAATTTAAGATCTTTTATATCATATTTATCAGCTGCTATAAAAAGTTCACATATTGCATCTATACCTATGTCTTCTGGCTTTCTAGATAGATAATCAGTTTGTACAAAAAATAATAATTCCTTTAGAATATCGTATTTTATATCAGTTATTTCTATTTCATTAGTTTTACTTTCTTTTAGACCACAGTCAAACATAGTTTTAAAGACTTTACTTTTTGAACATAGTAAACTCTTATTTGCTTGAAGAGTTTGTTCTTTATTTACTACAAATGTAACAAATGGGTTAGATATTTCATTAGAAACAAAACTATCTGTATCTGTCATAGCAGGTGGCTTATATGAATAGTTTATACTACTGTTAATCAGCTCAAGAAGTATATGAAATTTAAAGTATATTGTAAGTGTCCCATTAAGTAAATATTTTGAATGATTATTGGAAATATATGAAATAGGAAGCTCATACAACAATATTGAATCATTTTTGGATATTTTACATTTTCCATTTATCTTTTCGCAAAATTTTCCATCATAATAACTCTTCAAAGAAATAGAAAAAATACATCTTTTATATGAGGGCCAAGTTTGGCTTACCAAACCATAAAATTTCAATTTATCCTTATCAGGACATATACTAAGTACAAAATTATGTTCTGTTATGATATATTTTAAATCAACATCATAATTGTAAATTTTGTAAAAATCAAAGCTCCATGTACAACAGAACGTTTTTTCTTTTAATTGTGTTACACAATGGTAACAGTCTTCTTCAATTATGGAGGACATCGTCTTTGTCATCAATTCTGCAAATAATTTGTTTAGTAATATAGTCTTATAAAAACTGAATATTATATATTAAGACTTTAAAAAATAAGATAAAAAAAATTTTTTAAATAAATAATTATCACTAATAAATATAAATAAAAAAATACATTGAATATTGTACTTTTACAACTTAAGAAATTTGTTACTCTCCTTTGAATGAAGCAATAAAACAAATAATTAAATCGTACTAAACCGATTAAGCAAACACAAAGTTATGTTTTATAATCAGAAATTGAGTCTGTTGCATACATATCGCGTTTATTTATACATGAACGCAATGTGATATATAATTTTTATAAGTAATAATAATATTAAAATTTTAATTCCTTCCCAATTTATAAATAGTATCGTAATACATATGAGATTTGACATACATATATTTGGAAACTGATGAAGGATTTTGATACAGATAAATAATATATAAAATATGATTAATTTGCTATTATTCATCTTTGAAACGTACCGAAAAATGTATTATACCTATGAAACAAGAATCATACTTTTGAAAAATCTGATAGATAAAATTACGTTCTTTGAAAATATCTTTATTATACTAATAGCATGATAGTAATTATTGTTATGTAATATCAAATAAAAGAATATAAAATTGAATCTTATTATTCGACATATTTGAACGAAGAAATGAGAAATGTCTAGAACAAAGAAACATTTTACTTACAGATGAGTGACGCAGTTCAATAAGCTTATATTTTCTATATGATTCAGTAATGTTGTCACCTTCTGTTTTTTGTTGAATTTTCTATTTACATCGACCTATATATATGCTGAACAGGAGGGAGTTCCCCAATAAGTCGATTCTCGAAAAATTTACTTCTTAGAGTAGAGTAGCGTTTGATTGGAACAGAGAAACCTTTGCTACTTTTATCCTGATTGGTCTATCGAAAGCTACTCTGCTTCGACGAATAGGATTTCCGAACGTAACCAAGCATGGATGTAACAAAATGACTACAATCATGATGCACAAGTATCTATAAATATGCTATAAACATATGATGTGGTTAAATCTAAATTTTTTGTTATAACTATAGTATTTCCTAAACTGAAAAACACAATTTATTTTTTATCTTCAAAACATGAGTTTTTTTAAATAAGGAAAAAAGCATTAAAAGAACAAAATAGTGTTTATATTTTGCGAGAAATAAAGTTAACAATTGTCGATTTCTGCTTAATACGTGTACTTGCATATTTCGGATCTAATATTTTTTTACTCTTAAAAATTAAAAAATAGTATCTCGAATAAATCTTCCTACAGTTATATCAACTTTTGTTTTATTTACATTTATATCAATTTATAATTTTATCACAAAATCATGCAAAACGATTTCTATTAACGGAAAAAGAGTGCTATGTATACCTTACTGCAATAACATTACTAATATACGTACATACAAACTTACATCTACATCTCATCTTAAAATTAGGGAAATTCGCCAAAGCAGACAATCGCTCATATAACTTGGAACAATAAAGGTCCAAATCAATTATGCTATAATTTAAGAATATCATATATTTAATATATATTTAATAATTAAATGAACTGAACAAATAAAATATACTTGATCCCTATTTCATATTATATTGGATTAATAATTATTAAAACAAAAGTTATCAATACTTACAAGAGATATAAGATTTTACTGGAAAATAACAAAGATTTCTGTTATGCATATAAAATCAACATTTTTTTACATTTTTGCTGTATCTTTCTAAATCAAAACTGAAAACGGCTTTTACTATGAAAAAAAAAAAAAAAAAAGAAAAAAGAAAACTATATTTTAATATCAGAGATATGCATTATCGTAACGTAAATTAAAAAGCTTATTTTGCACATATATTGCACATATATTTTGCACATTATCAATATTGTGAACTTTCTATAAATGTAAAAAATACATTTTGTCATTCATAAGAATTCCTTATGATACTTTAAATTGCTGTATTATTAATATTATTAATACAGGTTATAGATGGCTCAATATTTTCAATCGTTACCTCAGGATGTTTTTGCAATAGAGTTATAAAGTTTGGGGTATGTACAATATCTTTTAAATATAATTTGATAAAATCTTTGGCATATTTTGTCAATACTGTTGCATTATTTGAATACGCAAACTCAAAATATTCTACAACATTTTCTACTGTTACATTTTGTATTAAATATTGTTCACATATTAATTTAAGATCTTTTATATCATATTTTTCAGCTGCTATAAAAAGTTCCCTTATTACATCTACATCATCTACCATTTTTAGCATTTTAGATAGATAACCAGTTTGTACAAAAAATAATAATTCCTTTAGAACATCGTATTTTATATCAGTTATTTCTATTTCATTAGTTTCATTTTCTTTTAGACCACAATCAAACATAGTTTTAAAGACTTCACTTTTTAAACATAATAAAATTTTATTTGCTTGAAGAGTTTGTTCTTTGTTTATTACAAATGTAACAGTGTCAGATATTTTATTAGAAACAAAACTATCCGTATCTGTCCGAACAAGTCTCTCGTATGAATATTTTATACTTTTGTTAATCATCCCACTAAATATATTGAATACAAAGTATATTGTAAGTGTCCCATTAAGTATATACTTTCTTAGATTACTAATAAGATATGATTTAGGTAGATCATACAATATTCCTGAAGAACCTTTTTCTATTAAACACATCTCATTTCGTATTTTACAAACTTTTCCTTCAGTAGACTTCAAAAAAATAGAATACAAACTGTAAAATTTTGTAGAAGATGGGGAATCCTTTGATTCGTTTTTTATATAATAACCATAAAATCTCAATTTATCAACTTCAGAATACATACGAATTTGAAGATTATTTTCGGCTATACTAGATTGTAATGCAGCCTTTAATTTATAAATTTTCCAAAAATCATCAATACTCCATGTATAACAGAATGTTTTTTCTTTTAATTGTGTTTTACAATGGTGATTGGCATCTTGAACTATGGAGCACATCTTTGTCATCAATTCTGCAAATAATTTATGTTTAGCAATATAGTCTCATAAAAACTGAATATTATATCTTGAAAAACATCTCATAAAGCAATCTTTTTACAAGTATTTTTAGAATAGTATGAAAATATGTTAAATAGCCTATTTATTCATTAATCTTTTGTAGTAATTTTATAATTCAATATCAATTATACATCTCTCTGAAACAATAATGCATAGTGCAATCATTATTTAATTTAATCTATACATTATTGACTACAATAATATTGTTCTGATATAAACACTATATTAATTTTCTCTATTATTGCTCAGTTGAAAGCAGTTTAAAATTTTGATCTTAATTCTAAAGACTTTAAAAAATAAGATACGATAAAATATTTTTAATAAGAGAATTATTTTTTAAAGT
The DNA here is from genome assembly GCA_963971435.1 of Lasius platythorax. NCBI lineage: Eukaryota > Metazoa > Arthropoda > Insecta > Hymenoptera > Formicidae > Lasius > Lasius platythorax. Next base: position 9,633,453 of record OZ020548.1, on the reverse strand, counting down.
AAGAAAAGGGAAGAATATTTTCCAACATTGCTTTAATAGTAGTTTCACAAATCAACATTATATCTCAAGAATAAAAAAATCAACCAATCAACTATTTGATTAATTATTTCATTGTTCCACATTATATAGAATAAATAATTATTACTCAGAAATATAAATAAAAACACACATTGAATATTGTACTTTCACAACTTAAGAAATTTATTACTCTATGCTCCCCTTTGATAAATGAAGCAATAAAACATAATTAAATCATAATAAACCGATTAAGGAAACATAAAGTTTATGTTTTATAATCAAAATCAGTAATCAGAAATCGAGTCTGTTGCATATATATCACGCTTATTTATATATGAACGTGATGTGATATATAATTTGTATATTTTTTAATAATTAAGTATATATATATTTGATAATTAATATTAGATATTTTACAGAGACTAATAATATTAAAATTAATTCCTTTCCAATTTATAAATTAGTATCGTGATACATACGAGATTTGACATATTTTGAAACTGATAAAGGATTTTGATCACAGGTGAATAATATAAAATACGATTAAAAATGTATATTATACCTATGAAACAAGAATCATACTTTTGAAAAATTTGCAAATATTTTTATTATACTAATAGCGTGATAGTAATTATTGTTATGTAATATCAAATAAAAGAATATAAAATTTAATCTTATTATTCGATATAATTGAACGAAGAAATGAGAAATGTCTAGAACAAAGAAACATTTTACTTACAGATGAGTGACGCAGTTCAATAAGCTTATATTTTAATGCTCGTTTTGCTATTTTCGATTCTGATAATAATTCTTTCTAGTTTGACAACGGATCTAAATTCAATAGAGAAGTGCGTATACAAGTATAAATATTATTTCTATACGAAGAATTTCTATACGCAATTCACAGTCACAAACTTCTTTATTCTTATCGCAGTAATGTTATACGTTGTCAACTTCTCTTTCTTTTGTTGAATTTTCGTACTATAAAAGGTCGTTCTACATAAGTCGCAGTCGTAAAAATCGTAAGAAATTGACGAATCACAGTCTATTATTCTTCGATCGCAAGGAGAACAATAGACTGTGATTCGTCAATTTCTTTACGACTCTTACGACTGCGACTAATGTAGAACGACCTTACTATATACAGGAGGGAGTTCCCTGATAGGCCGATTCTCAATAAGTCTGTTCTGTCTTAAAAATTCTCTATTAACAAAATAACCAAAATTCTCTAGGATATGGAAATTTTTTTGCTTGTCCTGATTGGTCAATCGCACGCTGCTCTACTCCATGGAGTAAATTTTGGAACGCAACTCTGGCATCACATTCGACGCGCATGCGCCGAAAAGGAAACCCTTCTATCAATATCATCGGCATGCCCATCTATTAATTTCATGTTTACAGGCGCAGCGCGCCGCGCGTTCGCATCGCTTGCGTTTGCCACAGCCGGGCAAACGCGAAGCGCGAAATCGGAGCGGGCGAAAGTGCGCGATCGCGAAATCTCGTCTTGGTCCTATCTCGCCGCCGTCGTGTTTTTCTCCAGCGAGTCGCGATCCACCAATTCTACTCGGAGAGGGGCGGCGAATCAGCTGTTTAGCGCAGAACGGTACCGTTGTACGTGGTTCACCTCTCGTTAATCTCTCGTGCGATATGATGCTCCTGCTCTGAAATCCGGGCGATACGACACACGTTCGTCGACCCGGGCACTCGTGCTGCACTCGCGCGCACTCACGACGCATTTACTCGTAGTGCCTCGTCCGCTCGGTGCTCCCGCTCGCGGCGGAGAATGACATATCGCGACGCGCGGGTGATGACGCGCGACGATCACGCACGCACCGGGAGGAGGAGCGTCGTCGACCTGGAGCGACGCGATTACGACGGTTGAGTGAGAGAGAGAGAGAGAGAGAGAGAGAGAGTACGGAGAAAGGGAGAAGATTTGGAAGGATCGTCGGAGGACGATCTGCCGATCAGCTGGACAATGGCAATCTCGGGCTGGATGATGTGGGGTAGAAGTTTACGCACCGGCCGATCTCACCGAAGTGCGTGCACGCGTCATTGCAATTTTAAGAGTCGAAAACGATTTTAAGCGAAACGTCACTTCACGCCTCCACTTCTCGCGTCTCTCTTTCTGATTACAGGCCGCCACGAGACCGAGGACAATTGCATACAGCTCGATCTGTCAAGAGGTTAGTAACCTAACCTGCAATACAGGATCGCGGATCGCGATCTCTCCTTCCTTCTCTTCTCTTCCTCCTTCTCTTCGTCGTTCTTCTCTCAGCGCTATCGACGACGTTAGAGTCTGCTTCGCACTTCCGTGTATTTGTTTACATTTCGTCTGGCGGGCGCAATATTGCGCAATCCTTGCCTCCTCGCCCCGTCGACGGTCCTCTGTATATTTCAGCGACGAAAAATGCGTAGATAGACCTTTCAACGATATCGAATGATACCGATCCGTTGCCTTTCGAGAGTTTGAAGGGTATCCTTATACAGCTTGATCTAAAATTGAAGGAATGATCAAAGCATTTAGGAATATACAGTAAATTCTCTATCGCAGACTTCCTTCAGATCAGTCTGTATGTAAATGAGAGAATATTTTTCCTCGATGCCATAATTTTAGTTATTATTCTTTCCTCGCCTGTGAGACATATTTCGATTATTCCTTTTTTATTATGACACATTTTCTGAATTGTCAGAGGAGTAATTAATTTACTTTTTAGGATTAAAGGAGAATGTCAAGGAGGTCCTATCTAATCTTTGCCAGCGTCACAATGTTCCAAGCGTGAAGAAGCTAGCGTACCTTAATGCTATTGTTAAATTGATTAGCGAGACCGATTCCCAGGATTATGGATACTCTACGGAAGATCTGTTCTGTTGGTAAGTTTCGCTAACAACTAAATATCTATTATATCCAGTAAGTAAATATCGATGAATGAGGAGAGAATGCTCTGGTTAAGATTGTCTTATTAATTACTCTTATATACAAAATTACTCTTTTTATAGCTTGCGTGTTGCACTGGTCCATGAAGCAACGCAAGTGCGCGCTGCTGCGTTACGAACAGTGCGTTATATGCTCAAGAAGGAACAGGACGTCATCGCGATCAACAGGCTACAGTATCCGTACTTCGTGGCGCGTAGCATGGACGTTAATCTGCGCAACGAGATGGAGAGGATACAGGCTCTTCGACTCGTCAGAAGGATCCTGGTGTTGGCTCCCAAGCATTTTAGTCCCGCTTTAGCGAGATCTCTAATTAGTTTAACCAACGGTGGCATCGAGGAGAGGGATCGTGCATTTAGAGCGTTTCTAGCAACCCTGTGCGAGTTAGGTGTCCTGAATTCGAATCTACTGATAAGCTGCGGCGGTGTCGGAGCCCTGGCCAGGGCCGCGATGACCGGTCAAAGCGCCGCCGCCGTCGAGTCCATCGTCGGAGTGCTGCTACGACTGCTGAACAACCCCGACACACGCAGCAGCGTTTCTCTTTTATGCTTCGCCGCGCCCTACTGCGAGCTTCACTCCTCGAACATGGAGAGAACCAAGGAGGAGCGCGAACAGAGGTTTGCCGCGAGCAAATTGGCCTTGCTGAGCATTCTTCGTTCGTACTCGGGCGTCCTTCATTTCTGCCGGCCGGACAATAATTCGGGCCTCAAGGCCATCGCGGATATTCTGTATGTGGAACAGTTGGAAGTGCGCGGCGCCGTGCTGGAATTACTCTACGAGCTGTTGGACCTGCCTTTGCCCACGTGGACCGATGAGCCAGATGTCGCGTTGGCCGCGGTGGATCCAAGCAGATCGCGGGACTCGTGGAAGCTGTCCGAGGGTTTCGTCGCCGCCGAGGGAAAGTTTATACTGCCATCCCTGTCGTCGCACTGTCCCAACATCACGGAGATACACTCGGCGTTGTTGGTGTACGTTCTTCTGGAGTGCGGTCTCCATCGAGCTCTCGCGGAGACCATCGTCTCCAGCGACACGTTTATCTCGGTGCGCGCGGCGGTTCTTCTGGGAGCGTTGCTACATCTCGCGCATTCGCTTCTACCGTCCGAGGTTTGCGATCTTACGCCGCCGTTGCCGAATCTATTGGAGCACGCTAGCGCCGGCAAGCATCAGGCGTTAGCGGCGGTCACAATCCTCGAGCGAATGCACACCATGATGCGACGCAGACCTACCCCGGCGAGTCTCTTTCTCGATCGGGTTCTTCAAGCCGGCACCTGGTTACGTCCGACTTTGCCGCGACGTCAACGACCGTCCGGCAGGCACTGGCTGCGAATCGGCCGTGAATCACCGATCACGCCGTTGCTGAAGGACGCGCAGGTGCTCAGTTCGAAGGACGCCCTCGCCTGGAACTGGCCGATAGTGCGGGCGATTCTGCGATCGCGCGAAGACACGATGCGAATCCTGCACGATTCCGATCAGCGACTGTTTATGAAGCGGCTCGTACGTTACTTCAAACCGTCGTGGAACGGTTATAGCAGAGTCGAGCTGGGCACGAACGCGACGTTGGCGCGCGAGGCAACTCTCGCCGGCTGTGATTTGTTGAATTGTTTGTTGGAACTACACGAACCGGAGGGCGCGCGGTTGCTCAACGAGCTGATCGGCGACGTCGCTGAACAGATCAGCAACATTCGCACCGCCGAGTCCGCGCACGACTGCCTGTTCTCGCCACGTCACATGTCCACCACGTGCTGTCAGAAATACTTCCTCTTCCTCGGTCAGTTAAGCTACTCGGCAAAGGGAACGGTATATCTCAAGGACTTCAACCTGTTGGAGAAGCTGCAGGATCTCGCGCTAGCCACTAATCACGACTGCTACGTCAAACTGATTGTCTCCAGCCTGGATTATTCCCGGGACGGTCCCAATAGGAACCTATTAAGCAAGATTATCTCCGAGGCGACCCTGTGGAGTACACGTTTATACGCTACGCAGTTTTTACGATTGATACTCCGCGCGAGAATGACGGACGCCGTGCGCTGGGCGATGTCCTTGTTGGCGGATCGGTTGTCGGATAGCAACACGGCTGTGGCGTTAGCCGCGTTGGAAACGTTACACGAGGCCTGCAACGAGACCGAGTACTTGGAAGTGTTGTTGCAGCAGGGCGGACAGTCGCGCGATTGGGATAAGTGGCTGCAACATCTGGACGACAAGGGCTACCTGCTGAAGATCCGGCTTTACTCTCTTCAGCAGGGTTTTGCGAGCCTCGCCGCGCCATCGGAGGAGCTGGAGAAGTGGATCGGACCCGGCGGTTTCGCCGAGCGATACGTGGGCCTCGTGGAGGGCGAGATACACGACGCGTTGACGCGTCGTCAACGCGACGAAACCGGGAGCTATCAAAGGAGGACCACCAACGTGCCGATGGTGCCGCATGACATCTTCGTGCCGCCGCATCTGATCGGTCAGCTGGCGCAGCACGATCTCGGGATGCAGTTACTCTTACGTCGCAACGTGATACAGCGTTTCGCCCGATTACTGCAGCGATTTAGGCTGGAGTTCGGCGGTCGTGATTCGGAATCCAACTCGCGATGCGCCAGAACGAGTCGTCTACCCGTCGGCGTCGCAGCTACGGCCGTCATCGCGGCCAGCATCGCCGACGACGTCGGTATCGTGTCCGAGGAGTCCGGTACGGACGAAGCCGCGGAGCAGTGCGGTCGCCTCGAGACGATCCTGGATTCCGAGACCCTGGAGAGCGAGTTGACTCGCGACACGACGAGCCAACCGCGGACCGAGTCGCTGATGGAGATCCGTCGTAAGACCAGCGTGGACGATTCCAGACACACCACTCCGGAGCGAAGCTGGAAGATGGAGACCGTCGAGCTGTCGCGCGAGGATCACTCCGTAACCGGCGGCCCGAACGGCGGCATTCTCAAGGTCAAGTCGGCCCTGTGGGCCCTCGGCCACGCTGGCACATCCGTCGCCGGTGTCGAGCACCTCAATCACCTGGGTATCGTCGAGATGATCACGTTCATGGCGGAGACGTGTCCTTACTACTCGGTACGCGCCACTGCGATGTACGCTCTCAGTCTGATCGGCACCACCCGCGCCGGCGCCGACGCGCTGATAAGTTTCAACTGGCCGTGCGTCAGGCATCGACGCGGCGACAATTGGCCCGTGGTGCCACCCTCGACCAGGTATCCGGTACCAAGCCCGATCCCGGTGCAGCGGCATCATCGCAGCCTCAGCGACGGGAAACCGGAACTGCCCGAGCCGCTCGTGCGCCGAACGAGGAATCGATCCGAGAGCGCGGCCACGGATCTCGAGGCACGGCGATACATTCTTCCGTGAGTGAAAAGATGAAGATATTTATGTATATTCCTTTTCGGGATATTTGAATATTATAATTTTAGTTATATGTAAATAATATATATATAATATTAATATTAGTTTTTCGTTTTTTTTTTTAGAGAAAGAGGCGAAACTCCAAGTCCCGTTTCGAGTGTACAAAGACTTAGCCAACAAGATGCTGAAGGATACGCGCGACTACGTAGTTTACAACGTCATCGCAGACCGAGTTATTCTCAAAGTAGTTTAGAAGTATGTGAATCGTTCTCAAAAAAATTTCTCTTTGAGAAAACTAAACTTACCTACTTAACAAACATTCCGTAAATAATACAACATTGACACAATCTTCATCTTTGCAGATGTACAGTTTAGACGGCCGCCTTTCGTTGCAAAGCCTATCGGAGTACGATTCATCCCGCAGCTGGATTGCGGAGAACGCGGTCCTCACTCCGACGCCACCTCCCCCGCAGGACGACAACGAGAACTTGTTCTACATGGGTGTCTGCTTGCCGAGGAGGCTGCTCGCGATCTTTCCCGAGCCCCCTCAACCGTCGCAGCCGACTATCCTCGAGGACATCATCCGATTCGAGTTGGAGACAACGGAGATCGACGAGGAATCCAACTCGGAGTACGACGTCGACAGCGAGCATTCCCGCACGTGTCTCGTTTGTTATCACGGCAAGGGTGGCAAGGATGCTGGTACGGAACAGGACGTAAAATTGCGAAAGTAAGAAATACGATTCTTTGCGAAATTATACATCGTACATTGAAGCTAGAAAATATAGTTATATAATAATTGTGAAATGCAATACAAATAGCGAACGCATACATACAATAGTTTATTAATTAGTAATTTGAGAAATCGTAGCGTTTTCGATTTATTTAAATTGAAATAAAACACTTTTCTCTGTACAAAGTTTATTATGTATAATTTTGTTATGTTGCGTAGAGAAATACTTAGGCATACTCAACGGCTTGCAAATCCCGTATGGTATCGTCTTAGTCGTCAATCGTTACTTAGACTGAGGCAGCGGTATCCCGAAAGGTTTCAGGTAACGTTTTGCTTCTCTACAACATTTCGCCACGCGGGAATAATTTACACATGTTTGTGTCATATGTTTTTTTTTTCTTTTTGCAGGATACCTGTTTATTTTCGGATGTAGCCGCCCGCCTGAGTAGCGGTACGTACAGAATGCCGGCGCGGCGATTTCTGCAAGAACTGTTTCTAGATTCTCCATTTGACGCAGTAAGTTCCACACAACACGTACTTCTGTTATCAATCTCTCGCGTAATCGCATGATCTCGCGACTCTTATGATGTCAGCGCCTGCGTCAGCGCGTTATTTTGTAGTCGGTAGCGTAATATGTAGTCACAGTCCACGAGATTTCTGTAAATAAAAACACGGTGAGGAGTACAGCTATCGCGAAGAATTCATCTATAAATTTACAACGCATTCATATATAGTCAACATTGTGTGTACTTAACTAATTTGTATAAATATATAGCTCTTCGATTGTAATGTTATTTAAAACAATTTACGATTTTATCACGCAGCTTTACGTCGAACCAATCAACATTCTGAAGATACCGATTGGCACAGAGGAGAATCCTCTCCAATCATCTGTTCCTAGCTCCGAGGCCAGTCCTCGGCAGCAATCTGCCAGTCCTGCGGAGGGCAAGATTAACGGAAGACTTACTTTGACTGAGATACAGACAGTACAACTGGCGTCGGTCGCCGAGGAGGGCTCCTCGGCCAGCAGCGAGTCGTGCAACATAGCGCATCCGTATAAGAAGAAACCTCAGGAGATCGCTCGGTCGATGCAGGAACGGCGCAGCGACGAGAAGATCATAGCCGAGATCCTAAAGCCAGAAGAACGGATACGCTTGTCAAAGAGTTCCGATAGGTCGTTAAAAGTATCAGGTACAAACACTGCCATCAGCCTTGATTCGTAGTTTTTGAACTTTCGATCACTACTGTGTGTACATATTTTGTATTAAAATAATATTAATGTATAAAAATAAATTATACACACACTGCCGGAAAAAAAATCAGAGCTATATATTCTTATAAATGTATATATGGTATACTTCAACGTTTCCTTCTACTTTTCGTGTGCTTTGCGTCTTATCCAGAATTATTTATTAATACGATCAAAGCAATTGTTAATTTATATGTTAATTTTTATGTCTGTAACAGGTGTCTCACTTCTTCCGTATTATTTTTTTAATGCCAATTATTATTTTTTTTTTAGTAAAAAAGTGATAAGAAGTAGGATACTTCTCTTGTAACATTTATATATATATATACACACATACATACTATATAGCTCTTATACTTAATATATCTTATATATTCTAATATTTTCTCTGTTTATACACAAATTATAATTTTTATATATTGTGTGTATCAAGAAGAGAAAGCAGGATAAAACACCAACGAAACAATCAAATGTCTTCATATTTTACGCGCGAAACCCTTTTTCAGTTTATTACGATGAATTTTGATATTTCTCTGATATCTCTCCATCGCCGTATTAATGAAAACTACATTATCGACATTGTTTGTATGATGCTCGTTTAAATTCACTAAATTATCGTTAGTTGACGCGACGATCGCTACTACGAGTGCTACGAGTTTCTGTTTTTGTTTCGAATGTCGCCGATCATTCGCGTCACGTCGCACGTCCTCCATAATTAAATCTATTCGAGAGGGTGACCGATACACGCGGAACTCGTAAGAACGCGAATTATCCCGATGACGATGACGGCGAATTCCAAGCAGGGTTCCAAGAGGTCGAAATGGGCCTTAGACTTTGCCCACAAGTATGTAACCTAGTTTGGCGAAGGACACGTGTCAAAAAAGAATATATTTCGCTCACCGACGAATTAATTAATTATTCACACATTTATATTAAATCAAATCTAACGTCTCTTTCTTTTTTTAGCTGCACTTTCTGCATTTTCCTGTGATTTTTCTACTTCTCCCATCAAACTCATGATCATTATTTGATTTCAGCCAGAAAGTGCATTTAAAGAAAAATAGAAGTTTTGCCTCTCTTCATTTACCTACATTTATTTTAGACAAGAACCGTGCTGTTAAAACTTTCTTTGCTCCTTACAGAACAAAACAAGACAAAAGCGTGGAGATTCCATCTCCACCGGGATACACTACCGGTTCCCTCTTTCACAACGTAGAATACATGAGAGAGTCGGATTCCAATCATCTGATAATAAAGAAGTCCTGGGACCTGGCGTTGGGACCACTTAAGCAAGTGCCCATGAATCTATTCATCATGTACATGGCCGGCAGTTCAATTTCGATTTTTCCCATCATGATGGTCGGTATGCTCATCGTCAGGCCGGTGAAGGCGTTATTCACACTGCAGCAAAGTAAGTGAACTTGACAAACGTAGATACTAGAACATTACTCGTAATATAACTCGCTGTTGTGTCTGTTCTTCGCTCAGCATTCAAAGTGATCGAAGGGACGCACGCGTTCGGACAAAAGTTCGTGTACTTCCTAGGACAGTTAGTGAATATCGCGTTAGCTTTGTACAAGTGTCAATCGATGGGTCTATTGCCGACACACGCGTCAGACTGGCTAGCGTTCGTGGAACCGCAGACAAGGGTGGAATATTCCGGTGGTGGTTTTATGTATTTTTGATGCGAAGAATACAATCAGTCGATGTTGTAAGTAATCGATATGCGCGTTCGACGAGCGCGATCGTGAATATAGCTAAGTTATATTGTGCGCGTGTCGCATTTAAATATTGTTTATTAAATAAAATAAAAGTATGGAAAAATAATGGCTGTCTCTTTGTACATAGTATGAATACATATATATATATATATACAAGTGTAACGATATTTCTTGGGAAGGTATAGCTAAATATTACATTTACATCGTATCAATAATGGCATATACATCTTCTCTTGTGATATTGGAAGTGATTACGCTTAGGAGAAATGTACTATGAGCTATGCTATGGTTTCTTCTTATTTTCATCTAGAAACTGGAGTACTCGTTGATATAGTTTTGCTGGCTCATCCACGCGTGGCACCTATATAATATAAAAAATCAAATCAGCTTCGAGATATTGCAAAGTACTGATCGTATCAAGAATTTTATATCACACGCATGAAGAAGAAAGTACTGACAGCAATTTGTACTTATATTCCATTGTAATTAAATCGAGCAATCAGTCATAAAAACAGCCTTTTATCTTATCAGATGTATGACATACCTCATAGTTTTGTGCTATATATATACCGGCGTACACTCCAATACTCAGACTGATCTGCAAGTCATTATTGTGTATTTTAAAAATTGCAAGAATCATCATATAACATCATCATACGTGCGTATTTACGTACCAGGAATCGGAGCATAATGAGTTTTCAAAACGGATTTAACCTAAGAATCTCTACAGAGAATCTCACGTCTCGCTATGCTCAGCTATGCCGTTTGACATTCAGTTCAGGTAAAAGTTCATACATTCTGAAATACATACATTCTACAGATATTAGAACACGAAACATACGCAACTGTGATAAGAGAACGGAACAAATTTAGCAGCTAGTTGGAGAATTTGCTGGTTATTTTGTAGAGGAAATTTGCAGTCTTTTGTAACTAGATCTAGTTTTTTCCTGGATTAATGTTACTCATTATGTTTAACCAGAAGAGGCACCGCGTGCAATTCATATTTTTTAAATTTACATTAACCAATGCGTTGTTCTTATTATTTCAATATTTTGTTTGTTATTAATAATAAAAAATTGAATAAACGAATAAATCGAAGAGAAAGAGAGAGAGAAAGAACATGTATTATTTGTTCTTTCTAACAAATCTAATAATTTTACATTTAAATAATGAAAAATTGTTATATAAAATTGTAGAGTGATTCACGTAATTTTTTGATTGAAAAATTGCTACAGTTATATATACATATATATATATATATATATATAACAGTGGATTTTATTATGCACACACATCTTGTTCAAAATATATGCTTACAATACATTATATCGAGAGTGATAACTTAATCACATTACAAAGAGTGAGAAGAGAGAATCCTTAAAGTTTGCTCTAATAAATTCATAAAATTTTCGCACATAAAGAGACAATATACATATATATATATATGTAAGAGATATATGCATCTATACTTTATATAAAAAAAAAATTATTCTTTCTCACAAGAGATTTCGTTAAAAAATATTAAAGATCAATATATTATTTAATAAACTATGAAAGGAAGAGGTTTATCTTCTAAAAAACTTTTGTAATAAAGTGACTTAGTAATTAGTTTACAGAAATTCTAAATTCTTGCAGTATTTAAAAGCGTTCTAACCAACTTATTATGAAAATCATAGTAAGATAGTATTAAGATTCAAAATTACGTAGAGTTGGGGATAAACGAGTACTCATTTGCCATTGTACATCTAAAGAAAATCGTGAACTTGTAGGGATTGCAACCAAATTTGCATTTATATATATATATATATATACGTTTGATTTAATAATAACACTCCTCGTCATCTTCGTCCATAGCAAAGTCACTACCAACTCCGGAGTCTGCTAAGTAGAGAGGGCTGCGAAGTAAAACGAATAAAATGCATTAAACGTACGGAGTTAACAAAGAAAATAATCTCTTTTTTTTTTTTCCAAAAGAGCGTGCACTTACTTTATCGCTCTGCAGGTGAAAACTACGATACGCTTTAGCTTTTTGTTGTGGAACAAGTAATTAAAGGACCACAGGCATCCATCTTCCCCAAACGGATCTGATGCAAAGTCCGGAATATAACTGCAAAATTAATTCTTTCGTTATTATGTTCTTATTTAATTTTACATGTTCTATATAATCAATTTACCATAAAGTAATTTTGTATTGCAGATCACAATTTTACACAACAGCTCGGGATTACATAGCCTGTATTTCGTTTTGTTCATACTACAGCAAAGCAATCGTCGAATGTTTACCTGTAGATATCACATTCCTTCAACGATATCTCTTCGTCGATGGCCGTCCAAAGAGCATCATGTAAATCGCGATAATGATCATCCGCGGCGGCGCTGAGATTGCTTTGTACCGCGTTCTTTACGTACTGCAAACTCCGGTGTTTGCTAAACTCTTCGCTCTTGGCGTTCGAGAAATCGTAGTCTTGATTAAAAGTTGAATTTAATGTGGAGGTCAAATAAAACAATGTTCTTCTGTTGATAGTATCGCACAGCGCAATCGCCCCTTCTTCGTCGCCGGAGAGGCTACGACTATTAAAAAAAAAAAACATTGTATCAATATGAGATTAAATCAACTTATTACTATTATTATCATATGACTGAACGTATGATATGGTTTTATCAAAAAGTAAACATAGTCAATGTAAGACAGTTAATTTTGATCAAACAGAATATTGTAACTTTCTACAATTGAAAATTAATGTGACAGACAGATATTTTGAAAATACCTCAAGTATCCCTGAGCTGGAGAGGTTCCTAAGAACGTCTGTGGCGGTGATAAAGCTTGCAAATCATGCGGCGTAACTCCCTCCTCCGAGTTGAATCGTTTGTACATCTGTTTATCATTGCCTGCCATTTTGCAAGAATAACTCTCGATCCTGCATTGATAAAATTGCAATGTAAACACTATCAAAATTGATTCGAGATAAGAATCTCGCGTCGTTTATCTCACCTTGTAATTATCTTGCTATCTCCGGTCTTGATGGACAAGGCACTGTTTAAAGCTTCGAAACGTGTATTCTCCAGCAACTTCATGATGACAATAATCACGATCTCTCTTGCAAACAATCGAGCCCCGAGCTGGAAATTGTTGTATTTAATCTCCTTGATCAGGTCACCACCTGCCTTACAATGTTGACATTCCGTGATTTGAAGAGACCTGCTATGTTGCTCGCTGTCCAAGCGAACCTTGATCGGTTTTCTCAGATTTTCTCACGGCCAAAGCCGTTCAGTACAAGCGAAATGTCAAAAAGCTTCTTCGACTTCGAAGACTTATCAAGTCGTTGGGCATCTCTTTTATGTATATGAAGATTCCTTTCCTCTTCGAGTGTACGAGATTAATCGTCGACGTAGTGATCTTCCCGGTTTGTTTACTGTATTTGCACATTACAGATAGCTAATCAAGGATTTGGGAAAAGGTGATGATCGAGTTCTAGAACAGAGTTCTGTAAACGCGAGAGAGAAAGAGAGATAAGGGCTCCCAAGGAATCGTGAGCGAGTCCTTGTCTTCGTACACTGTGCGCTACAATGATAAAGAGAGAGAGAGAGAGAGAGAGAGAGAGAGAGAGATATGGATATACGAAGACGAAACGAGAGAGAGCGAGATCGAAACAGACACAACGCAAGAGACAAAGGCGCTCCGCCTTTTTTCTCCGGATTCTCTCTACGATTATCGTCTCTCCCCGGCGAAGGTGGCACAAAAAAACACACACGCACACAGAGCTACGTGGAGGAACGACGAGCGATTTCGCGATGCTCCGAGACGCTCGAGAGACGCAAATTCTCAGCGGGAGAAGGAGCGAGAGAGAGAGAGAGAGACACCGAACTTAACGCGTAGCGTCCGCTACTGACGAAAACAATCCATAATCACGGACATTGTTGTCACTGTTGACGTAGTATCACGGTCACTGTCGAGATCAATTTCAATATCGGTCGTCGCTGTTCGCCAAGCTATGCCTCGAGTTTTCCTTAAAACTCGTCCCGCACTCGACCTTACTCGCGCGCGAGCTTGACCAGTTTACCAACTAATTGCGACTCGATGTCAGACGCGTTACTGCGCACGTACATACACGCACGTATATATATGTGTGTGTATTCATACGCGTATAATACGCTGTGTGTGTACATACATATATACTTATACGTGACAGAAATAGCATCACGAGAGCGCAAGACCTTATCGTTCTCTCTTTTTCTCTCTCTTTCTCCCTCTCTTTCTCTCTCGCTCGCTCGCGCTACGACGAGAAACGTGCAGCCAATCGCGTTACGTCAGTGCGCACGTGTGTGCGTGACGCGTCCCGCAGCGTAGTGCGCGCGCGCGCACGCATTTACGTGCGAGGCCGTGACCAGTGTTTTTCTCATCCGAAAAGAGAAATATTACGCGTCTCGGCTTGGCATTTTAAATGACGTAGCTGTATATTCAGATTGTATGGAGAGGACATAAATAAAGTCGCAAGAAGCTTAATTAAAACAAATTCATTGAACCAGCGGTGCTTTTTTATCCATATTTTTCCTCCAATTTCGTAAATTTTATAAATTTATAGATCCACGATATATATATATATATAGAGAGAGAGAGAGAGAAAGAGAGAGAGAGATACATATATAAAAATATATGATATAGATTAAAGATTTAGAAAGAGAAAGAGATGAGAGACAGAGCGTGGATATAAAAGAATAATTAAACAAGTAATAAACTTGACTCGATAACAATACGAGTATTTTTTCAATACTGCTTCCTCGGATTATTTTGAAACATTATTTTCATGTACATATCATATGTGTATGTGTGAGTTTTATGTAGCGTTGTGTAGATGCGTATTCAACTGCTGACTGCGGCGCGCGCGTCAGGCTGTTTGGCACAAACTAACCTCAACTCAGGATGGTGAGGGAGATGACAAAAGTTTGTTGTTAAAATGTCTAAACGGAATAGCGACTATGTGGTTACGGAGCACCGTGATTTACAGGTCGGTGGAGAAAAGCGACGAGATCCTTTAATTAGAACTAAATAATAATAGAGCGCCGTTCTTATTATTATCGCGAGGAAAAAAAGGAAATGCGAGTGTTTGTGTATTAATTTTCTTTTTTGTTACCCTTTTAGGCGAACTCCATGGCTGTGGACGCGACCGGCAATTATGTTTTGTTAGCCGGGTAAGTGACCGATATCGCACTCTCGAAAATTAGTGCGGTAAATAATGTTTCATCCCCCCCCTTGAATTATTATACAAGCTAGAAACTAATTCCTCAAACTATCAAAGGATTGCGTTGCAGATATTTATGATTGCTTATTCTGTGTAAGGCAATAAAAATTATCTACATTATTTTATGACGAGATTATTTTATATTGTCTCCTTTAGACGCAGATACTTGGCAGTAAAACATTTGGACGAGGATGTGAATATGGTGAAAAAGTTTCAGCGGCAGAGCAAATACGAGGTTGGCTCCGCCGAATGGAATCCCTCTGACCTAAATTGTCATTTGTGCGCAATTTCCGTAAGATTTTATGAAAAGATTCTCTTTTTATAAATATATATGTATATTGCCAACCAAAGCTATATTATTTGAGAGATGTGGAAAAGATGCGAGTATTGTCTCATTTTATTTTGGAGAATATTTTTTTTATTTTAGAGCAACACACGAATTGAGATATTGAATTTTAATGGAGCAGGAGGATATGAATTGCAAACCACGCAGAGCCTGAAAGCTCACACTCGTGTGGTAAGCGATCTAAATTGGCATCCCAAAGAACCAGATATCATTGCCTCTTGTAGTATTGACACATTTATACATATCTGGGACCTACGTGATCAGAGAAAGCCATGCGTGTCTTTGTCTGCAGTTGGTAAGATGCTAGATTGAAGCATAGTTAGATGATCCTTTCTTGAACAAGAGATAAGCATTTTTGTATCTTCCTTATAGTGGGATCATCCCAAGTACGTTGGAATCCACTATCACTGTATACTTTAGCCACAGCACATGATGGAGATGTCAAGATATGGGATCAGCGAAAGGCAACAAGTCCTGTGCAATATATAACAGCCCACTTAACCAAAGTATACAACTTTGTTACACTTATAATTATGTGTTATACTTATATCTCGAATAATTTTTGTGAGAAAGTATCAAAATCAAAGTGATTTTAGATACACGGTTTGGATTGGTGTCCCTTTCAACAAAATCAATTGGCAACATCGAGTCAAGATTGCACCGTCAAGATCTTCGACATTGTCAATCCGCGCAGGGCCGAGAGTATCTTGACAACGAATTCTCCCGTGTGGAGAGCGAGATATACAGTAAGAACGCATGTTGAATCCAGAATGTTTATTGTAACTATTCCAGATATATAATATCTATACGATACTCATGATACATCGCTTGATGAACTTTTACAGCCTTTCGGGGAAGGTTTAGTGACAATAGTGGTACCACAGCTGCGTCGTGGAGAAAACAGTCTTTTACTATGGAACACGTCGAATCTCAGTGCTCCAATCTATACATTTGTAGGCCACACAGATGTTGTGCTCGAATTTCAATGGCGACATCTGAAATTAGGTATTATAGTTGAAATGTGTGCTAAAAAATATTCAAAAAAATTGTAAAAGCATAAGATGTGTGTATATTATTACAACTCTATTTGTATTTGCTTATAGAAAACAGCGATTTCGAACTTGTTACATGGTCCAAGGATCAGTGTCTAAGGATATTTAAAATTAATCCCTTTATAAAGAAAGTAAGAATATATTCTCTTTATACGGTTTCTCGTGAATTATAAAAATTGCTAGGATAATAATAACGTTTCTCTCTCCATTTTCAGTTATGCAGTAATGGTATCGACGATGGTCTGTCAGTCTACAGCCAGTATTCCGAGGAGAACAATCTAAGTACGTATGTGGGATTCAGTCAAGACACGTCGCGATATTTCTTTTACGATAAAATTTTAACGCGACGAGTGTCTTTATAGGAACTCTGCAATCCGTTCAAGAATTGCAGCTTAACGCTTCCCAGAGTGAACCTGAGATAAATTACATAACGGCTAAAGTGAACGAGCCTGTACCGCAATCTGAAACGGTCAATCTTCCAGACAATTCCAAGAAAATTTCATCTCCCACCCAGCCAAAGAGTTTGCAGCAGGAATTTTCCCTGATAAATATGAATATACCAAATATAGAGGTAACTCGGGAGATTACTTTACGCGAGATGCAAATTGATGAAGCGACTAACGCGACTTGACGTTTCGTTCCAGGTAAACGCGATGGACGCGACGGAGAGGAGTTGTACGATAACCGCGTGTACAAAGAATTACAATGTGATATTAAAAGTAAATTTTCCCGTGAATTATCCGTGCAGCGCGCAGCCTACCTTTCAATTTTGTTCCGGCACATCGATCGACAACGCGATGATGACCAAATTGCTGAAGGTTCTCCAGCAAACCGCTCAGCATCGCGTCAGGAAGAACAGATCGTGCTTGGAACCGTGTCTTCGGCAGCTAATTATAACTCTGGAACAAGTGAGCAAATTTTTGTATTTTTTTTTTTTTATCGAATTAACATAGTAATCGAGTAAAAATATTGATCTTTGTCGTCTGTGCTTGCGTACAGATGTGCAAGAAGGACGAAGACGAGAGCAGTCACTTGCAGTATCACATGCAGGATAACAGCAACTTTCTGAGCTCGTCCAATATCTGCGCAAATTATCAGGATTCTTATATACCGTTTCCCAGAACGTCTGGCGCCAAGTTTTCCTGCGTAGGTGCGTATATCGTCTCGATATCGCCTCTCAACGTTTGACTTGGCGCATTCTTTTCCGATTCTGAACAGGTATCCTCGTTTGTTTCGGCCGTCCCTCGTATACGAGAAGATCGTTGATGAAACCGGGGGACGCAACGCCCAGGGCACTGTCCGCCTTGGACAATAGCATCGGTAATGGCGAATCTTTTATGCATATGTACCGAAGTTCCTACGTGCCAACCAACGACAATATGTCTATCAGCTCGTATTACTTCCAAGATCGGGTAAGGCTATATTTGAATCGAAAAAATAAGAGTGGCATAAATAGAATTGTAAAATTATGAAATGGCAATATCGGTCATAAGTGTAATGAGAAATAAATCTAACAGAATTTCTCTTGCTACATATTTACGTTTGCTATTAATTAAAAAAAGATCTTGAATTTGTGCAAAATTTTATTTCATAAAAATTTGTATGCTCTTTGAGTAAAATATGGCAACCCATAATAACAATTTACACCACTCTCACTTGAAGCAAGTCGCGCATGTGTTATTATATGTATAGATTATGTATAGATTATGTGTGTAATTACAATTGTAACATTAGCAGAAAGATCTCCGACGTGGATTGCATGGAACGGGTAGAATGCACGATCGATCGTATTTTAAGAATTATCACCCGATGGTTATGATATATGACATATCATCGTTATTCTTCGTTAATAAGGAGCTCGCCGAGAAATACACGTGAGTGCGATGATTGTACATAACGTTCGAACGTCGCGACACATTTTTAAAGAATCTATGAAAATATAATTTATTCCTTTCTTTATAGAATCAATACCGCGGACATTCCCGCCATGTGCCAGTATAACGCAAACGTAGCTGCTACGCTGGAACGGTCTGATTTAGTTCAAACTTGGTGTTTAGCTGGTTTAATCATTCCGCAGCCACCTTCCAACACCGAGCAGAATTCTTGCCAATCCGGCCAATCTTCTGATATCGACGCTCCATGGCCTTTACATCCCTGGGGTCAACATTTGATTCATTCTCTGTAAGCAAGTATTTCCGTAATTACTTGTCATTATGTATTAAAACTGTATTTATTAAAACATATATATATATAGTTGGCTGTGCACGTATGAAAAAGATACATATTGAATCTGTATAATAAATTGAATATTTTTATAGATTAACACTTTCTTTTAATTAAGACAGATATACAAGTCGAAGAATAAAGATTTTAAAAAGATTTATTTAAAAAATACTTTAATTTTATACACACACATAAATATATATACATCTGTGTGTATAAGACAGATGTACAAGTCGAAGAATAAAGATTTTAAAAGGATTTACTTAAAAAATATTTTAATTATATATATAATGTTTTTTTTTTTGTAGAATTGTAATCTCAATTGTCGATTGATTAACTGTGATATATTAATTATTCTGTATTTCTGTTCAGAATACAACATTATGCTAACCAGTCTGATGTTCAAATGGCCGGTATGCTGAGCTGCGCACTTAGCTACCGATCGGAGAACACAGACGCCGCACAAACCAGGCTGACTAGCAAATCCGTGAACGTTAGTGTAAGTATGTAATTCGTGCGAAAAAGCAAGAAGTGTGCCATGTGTTGAAATTTTTTTCCTAATGTGAAGCAGCACTGATTACCCTGCAAAGTTGATGGGAGGGATTATGTATATGTATATGTTCAGCAGTCACATCTTCGTCTTCAACGTATGCGTTCCTCATATATTTAATAAGGAGGGAGACACCTTTTTATGCACAGCACGTGTCTCTTTCTTCCGATGCATGAGGGAATATGTGGTGTTTTGTCATTTGTATTAAATGTTTGATACACATATAATGTTTGATACAATATGACGGTATGGTATGCATATTTGATCGTAAACGATATTAGCAGATATATTGAGAGCTTATAATTCAGGCCATTAGTCAGTTTAATTAGTGTTTACAAGAAAATTTTAGGAACTACGTACAATGAGTAAAATTTTAATTTGACGTTTTGTATTATTATACATGTAATAAATATACTATTTTATATACTATAAAAAATATAATATATAAAATACTATAATAAATATACTATACCGACGTATCTTTTATGTCATCTATAATTATACATATATCATAGCTAACGATATAATATGTTACGTTTTGTTATAGAGGCTTTCCACAGGAAAATGGTGGTTAAAGGTAAGATCTCTGAATTCTGTTCACAAAACAAAGTGTTCTGGTTTTCTCTAGGACTCTCTATTGTATAACCGATATCTTACATTCACCTCTGAGCATCGGACTGGAAAGCGTCACTATGCCACACATGCAGATTTGCTCGCTGCGCCTGATTAAAATTTGGATACATACAAACCTTTACACACTTGTATAGGTGTGATTGATGAGGAAAAAAAAACAAATTAACACGCGTATCGCTTGTAGCAAATCGCAGTTGGTGGTTAAACAATGTGTGCTGTTTGCTATAATTAATTATGCGTATATTTTATATAGATAAACATTCTGCGAGAGCTCACACATGTTATTCAATTAATGATAACCCCGATTATGGAGGATTTGTATATAAATATTATAATAATTAACGTTAATATAAATATTAAGAATGTTAAGATTCTCTGTACACAAATTGCGAACCTATTTTATTCGATTATTTTTTGTAGCCCGGCGGTTCGCCTTATCACACGATCCACCTGGCAGACACCACGATGGAGGGATGGAATTTTCAGAATCTGAAGCAACACCGATCCAACTCGTGGTCGGAGTCGCTCGACGATTTGAAGGTCATTCAAGACACGTTCGGGGATTCGGCGAAGAATATTAAGTAGGTTAATATAAAATCAGACAACACGAATTAAACGCGTCTTTTAATATAATCGAATGTATCTCGTTTGTAGATTGCTCGACGAGAAATATACAGCACTGTACGACGGTTACAAGAAGTCGTATGCCGAAGCATTGCACAGATGGGAGTTATTGGATGGCCGGGCGCAGGTATTGAAACATTTAAGTGCGTCCCCGTTCGACGTGCAGAAGGGCGTCGAGTTGCAGAACGAATGTCGGCTCTGCAGTAAGATCAGCCAAGGTCCGCAGTGCGCGAACTGCAAGGGACTGAGTTTTCAATGTATCATATGCCACGTTACAGTCAGAGGTTCGTATAAGTTATCACAAGTAATAAATAAATATCTTCTGTAATCGCGTAAGTCAAAATAAAATTAAAGGTTTCGATCTCGTTCAAAAATCTAGGTGCGAGCAACTTCTGCATGTTTTGTGGCCACGGTGGACATATCGAGCACTTAGCTGCGTGGTTTGCTAAAGAGACAGTATGTCCTACGGGATGCGGCTGTCATTGTCTGCAGGAGAACTCGATGCTATTTAAAATATAAATAATGTAGGCGAAATTGTACATAATCATGATCTGTGATAGTTATTGTTATGAAAAGAAAAAAAATACATTTTTTCTTTTGTTCTACGTGTTGTCGATGTAATTTCATCAAATTGCTTAAGAAATAATTCACGATCAAGGAATGAAAATATGAAAGAAATAG
Organism: Lasius platythorax; assembly: GCA_963971435.1. Taxonomy (NCBI): domain Eukaryota; kingdom Metazoa; phylum Arthropoda; class Insecta; order Hymenoptera; family Formicidae; genus Lasius; species Lasius platythorax. Next base: position 9,612,121 of record OZ020548.1, on the reverse strand, counting down.
TAAAAAGCAATAGTTACGATCAAGTAATTAAAAACCAAAATAATATTTTACTCCAATTAAATATTAACAAATTATTATTATCATCAATTGACTCGTATCATACGAGATTGTTACAAAGAGAGATTTACAAGCTTTAATGCAATCAAATATTGTATAAAATCGGTTATGATGTTAATTTCAATTTTGTAAAAAAATCAGTTGTATAATTATAACAAGCACTTTATTATACGATGATTTATTGTGTCTTCTCACTCGTAAGTAAATACCGACTAATATCGGTAATGATCGGGTTTATAAGGTCCTTCCACAGACACGTCTAGATATTTAGCTTGTTCCGGCGTCAGAGTTGTCAACTTTACGCCCAGATGATTCAGATGCAATGTTGCGACCTCCTCGTCCAGCTTCTTCGGCAACATGTGCACGCCGAGCGAATACTGGTCCGATTTTGTCCAGAGTTCGATCTGCGCGAGTACTTGATTTGTGAACGAGTTGCTCATGACGAAGCTCGAGTGACCCATCGCGCATCCCAAGTTCACCAAACGACCCTGCGCGAGTAGTATAATATGCCTAAAATACGAGCGATGTGATTCAATTAATAATTAGAAGATACAAATCACGTTCACATTTGATTTCACAATCTTACACACACATACCTGTCGTTCTCCAATCGATATCTGTCCACTTGTGGTTTTATATTGGTCTTTTCTACAGCGTTCTTCTCTAGCCACGTGACGTCGATTTCACAATCGAAGTGTCCTATGTTGCAGACGATGGCGTCATTCGGCATATTCACAAAGTGTCGACCCACTACGATATCCTTGCATCCTGTAGTGGTCACGTATATCTGGCCTTTCGTAGACGCTTCGTCCATTGTCGTCACCTGAGAATTACGACAATGAAAATATGACAATGATGTACTTGATTGACGATTTCAAAAATTGCGCGAATTCGAATTGAGGAAAACTAATGTTTATATAAATCTCTTTAAATTCGCAAATGGCTCGAATTGATACAGCAATTTCCAATTTTATATTCGCATTTAATTTTTTGAAACTTATCAATCTCACAGTTTGTGACATAGAGACATGCGTAATCAATGGTCGAGACGAGAATTTGATATAATTTTTCAATCTGTCGAATTTCTTACCTCGTATCCTTCCATAGCTGCTTGAAGCGCGTTGATCGGATCGATTTCCGTGATAATAACGCGACCTCCGAAAGCTCTGAGACTCTGCGCGCATCCTTTGCCGACATCTCCGTATCCCGCCACCACGCATACTTTGCCGGCGATCATGATGTCGGTCGCTCTCTTGATGCCGTCTATCAATGATTCTCTACATCCGTACAAGTTGTCGAATTTGCTCTATCAAAAATATAAGACCAAGTTAGAGTTGATCGAGTTATTACTTGTACATTACTTATTTTAATCATCTTTATTAATTCAGTAAAATTTTAGTAGATTTCTAAAAAATATCTTCCAATGAAAAAAAAAAAATTATCTAATGTGTCTACTTTGTCATTATATTGCCTTAGAATTTCTTCAAACGAAAATATACTCTTAATTCGCTTATCGTTTGCTTATCTATTTCGTCACTGTTCTCTCATAACACACACTCACATTTATTATCTCTAACTGACGCGAGTCCGATGACTATTTGAATCTAATCGCAAATTATATTTTATCATTTTTTAATATCAGTCAAGTTTAATCCTTTCCTTATATTGATAATCATCCACAAACTTGCTTACTCATAATCTTGCACGAACCTTCGTGACAGAGTCATTGACGTTAATCGCCGGCACCTTGAGCAAACCCTCCTTCATCATGCGGTAAAGATTGTGCACTCCGGTGGTGGTCTCCTCGGATATGCCGCGACATTCCTCGAGATACTGTGGGTACTTGGTGTGCACGAGATTGGTCAGATCGCCACCGTCATCGAGAATCAGATTGAGTGGCTTACCGTCCCGGAAGACGAGGGTCTGCTCTATGCACCAGATGTACTCTTCGTCGGTTTCGCCTTTCCAGGCGTAAACTGGTACTCCGGTTTTCGCTATAGCCGCGGCCGCATGATCCTGAGTGCTGAATATATTGCAGGACGACCATTGCACCTGCGATACAAGGATAGTTTCGTTGAAGTTTAATTTCCAAATATTAGATTCTTGAATGGCTGTATTTTTAGATACGTTGACCGACTTTTGTAGGAAAATTTATTCAGTTTCTTCTTTGTATGAATAGTAGCTGATTCTCGTGAAGAGACACAATAAGCTTGAAAAGATTTAAGTAATCGTAACATTATAGAAGCCTTTTGTAAATATTCTCAGTTAAGAAAATGCACAAAAAACTTTTTGAAATGCAAAATATTTTTTATCCTAATATCTATTTTGCATTATGTATATCCACTTTGCTGTCAAATGACACAAGGGAAAGGTTATCTATCCTATTATCTATTCCACTCAGATTCTATAAAAACAAAGATTATACAGTCATCTCATCGGTGACGTCACATCTAACTTTTTATCTGCTCTTTAAGAATATGTAAACAACTACCGGAAATTCCACTGCCGTTAATTATGATTAGATATTTATGTCAAGAACTATTATGTATGCGAATAAATTCATTAGAACGTTTCCTTAGAACGAAAGGGCATTTTTTCAGTGTTCACCTCTGCACCGAGTTCTACCAGAGTCTCGATCAGCACCGCGGTTTGTACGGTCATGTGAAGACAGCCGGCGATCCTTGCGCCCTTCAGCACCTTCGACGGTCCATATTTCTTCCTGATCGCCATGAGTCCTGGCATCTCGTTCTCCGCCAGAGTGATCTCCTTGCGACCCCATTCCGCCAAGGTGAGGTCGGCTGTCAAATAATCGGAAAAATTTATTTCAGACAAATCGGGAAATTTTTGTCGATAAACTATTAGAATGACAGAGAGAATTATATATCTATACATAATTATATATGATATATGTATCATATGTTGTGTGATACATAATCATATGCGTATATAGAAAAGTTATTAAGGGAAGAAATTATTAGAGAATGATTATGGAGAATCATTAAAAAATAGCATCTTAAAATATACAGAGCGTCGCGCACAAAGAATTTGACAAATTACTTTACTATCACAATAAACTTATATATCTCACTGTTATTTTTTAATTATATTAAAATTATCGTACTACTATTATACAGAAGTTTTCGGGAGTACCGATAAAAACACTGGGTTTTAACACACTCCCGTTGATAAGCCGAAGGTTCAGATACTTTGCAGCAGATATTTTTGCGCGAGAACTTTATAATAATCACCCTCTACATGCGACAAATCACGCAACGATACGTATCGAACGCGACATCTCGCTCCCGGAAAAGCGAGTAGTTCGCGTTGTTCCGCGACGAGTGCGAACGAGTTGCGCGAGCACGTGTTCGTCCCGCGTGTTTTGCGTTGTTCTCGAAACTTTCGCCTTTCGCGTCGCTCGTAACGTTCGTTCCATTCATCGCTTACCGACTTTGTACGCGGGTTTGTTGGACATGGTTGGCTCCGGTGCGATACGTTCGGTTCGGCGGCTGCGAGACAAGTGAGAGGGAGAAAGAGCACGAGTACCGCGTGCCCGGATAACCTAACTTCGAGATGCGGTGATAAGGCACGCCGACCACGTGATCGGAGATAGAGTCGCGCCTGCGCGGAGCGCGACGCGATCACGTGATCGTAACTTCAGTTTGCGCCGGCGCGGCGCGCGACGCGGTCACGTGATCGTAACTCCAGTTCGCGCCGGCGCGGAGCGCGACGCGATCACGTGATCGTAACTCCAGTTCGCGCCGGCGCGGCGCGCGACGCGGTCGCGTAATTCGGAATTCGAATTTGCCGCCGTTTAGTTTTCGTCGCGTTCTTTACCAGTGAATAGTGCGAAAGTGCGGCGGGTCCGGAGAAGAGAGAAAAACACCGATCACAGGTACGCTTGTACATTTATTCGTGTCTGTAGTAAGTAATATCGATGTTTATTATTAGCGTTGAATGTTATCCGTCGTATTGCGATCATGTATTCACGATTATATCGCGATTTTCGCGTCGGACGAGGTAGATCGGTTAGGCAGCCATGTTTAGAAAGAGACAAGGAATAAAAATAACTCGTTATCTTGGATTTATCTGTTGTTACGTCTATTAAATCGGAAAAATGGCGACTGTGGGATGTTTTTTAGTGATAATAGCTTATTCCTTCGTATCGCTGGGATAAAATGCCGTGTTCGGATAAGAGGCGTTTACGAAACCGCGCTAACGCGCAATAATGGAATGATCCTTCGCAATTGTAATAATGGACTGATCCTTCGCAATTGCAATAATGGACTGATCCTTCGCAATTGCCCTGCGTAAGAATTCTTTCTTACATACAATTGTTATTAATATTTTTTACTCATTTTGCTAAACATGCAATTAATATCAATATTTTGAAATCATTCATCATTTACTGTATTTCGAAATCATTTATCATTCACTGTAATATATAATAACCATTTCTATGATACTCTTATTACATAACAATCTTTACAAAATGTTACGAATTTTATGTAATTTATTTTTGCCGTCGTTTTATGTAATTTTTTTACCGTTAGCTAGGATTATCGTGCGACAAAAATATCTGGTAATACCAGCGCAGTTAGCTTGAATTTTCAGTTGCTAGTTGACATTTTTATCGCGAGATGGCTCTAGTTGGCCGTATTAAGTTTACACATAGTATCTCAAAAATATCAAATGTCCTTTCCATTACTCATTCACTCATACACAGATTATTATAATTCTAGTTTCTTTAAGAAAGCTAAATTTTTTAAAAATAGTTTATCTTATTAATATTAAACAAAAATTTATAGAAAACCATTTTGATATAATTTAAATTACATAAATAAGAGAGAAAAAACAATAATTACATAAAATCTGTTTTAAATAAATAATAGTTGAAGAAAAAATATAACTCTCTTGAAAATTGAGCTACGAAATTATATCTCATGAAGTACTCGAGTAGAATTTTAATTTCTTCACTTTGAATCCGATTCTCACAATCAACGCTAATATTCTCAATCTTCAATCTTCCAAATCGAAATCTTTAAAGCCGTATCCTTCGTTCTGCATCTCTTCAAGCAATTCGTTCGCTTCGTTTCTCTCTTGATCCAGCACAAGTTCCTTATCGATTCTCTTCAATCTCGGAAGCATCATCAGAACAATACGTCTGTATTTTCTTCCCTCTTCTTCTTGTTCGATTTTTCGTAAAAAGGGATTCTCTAGAATGATAAGCGTTTCCAGATTTTGTAAACAGCTTAGCTTCGTCAGCTCTGAAATCTTCGAGATCTCGTTATTGCGTAGATTTATGTAATTCAAGTTGAGACATTTGTTAGAAAAACCGTCCAAATTTGCGAGCTTGTTATTTCGCAAATGTAGGATCTTCAAGTTTTCGAGATTTCTAAGATGTTCGATCTTCTCGATCTGATTCCCGACGAGAAAAAGCTTCTTCAGATTAGAACAACAGATCCCTTTAAAGAATAAAGAAATTAAATATATTCTGACATAATTTATTCGGAGACGTTGAATTTCTAGTCTTTGCGAGTCTGAAAAATTCTTTTCAGTCTATCGAATTTTTAACTTTGGAGATATATTTTCGCGTTTTTTTTTTTTTTACCCGTCTTACCTGCCGTAGTAGTTAGCGCGTTGTCGCATAATTCCAAGAGTGTCAAGTTCGGAAGTTTCTCAGCCTCAAAGGCGACGGTGCTAATAAGATTATAATTTAGCTCCAGATACTTGAGTGATTCGTGCGAAATGACAGACGTACCAGCATATGTCAGCTCGTTCATGTTCAGGGTGAGTTTCTGCATTTTCGAAATCATTTTATTAGTCGTTTCGTAAGATGCTCGGTGATGTTTACGAAGATGACGACGTCACCTTTAGATAGGGATGCACTAGACCCAAGACAAAACAATATTCGCGAAAATATTGTATTGGTCTTGAAAATTTTAATCTTGTCTTGGTCTTGAGCGGATTTTTGTACCAAAGATCTTGTCTTGTCTTGTCTTGTCTTGATTTTTATTAACAATTTTTACTAAATTGTTTAAAATAATATTTAACATAATATAATATAATTTGAGATAATTACTATTTATGTAATTTGTTTACTTCCCAAAACAATATGTGTGTGTGTGTGTGTGTGTGAGTGAGCACGCGCACATGCGTGTGCGTGCGTGCGTGTGCGACGTTGTCGGCTTGATAGAAAACAGGAAATAGTAGATATATCTGATTTCTTCTGTTATCCGAAGCGCCGAGCTCATACGATTTTCGCTTGTTCTTTACTGCGTATGCTCACGTCTCGATTGTGTAGACGCAGTTTATACACAGAAGAACAGCGTACACGTATTGTTGTATGCGTATAAAACTGTTGTTACAATTAGTTCAGACGTGTTCGCGCAGTTTTTATAAAAAAAATGAAACGCAGTAAATCTAATACACAGTCCATGAAAAGAACTAAACCAAGTTCTTCTGCTGAACATGCAGACATTTCCGAAAGTGATAGTGAAAGTTCGGAAGTAAGTGCAGTTAAACAATGCACATATAAAACTTATTTTAAATATGAAACAAAAAACAATATCGCTATATCCTATTTCCTATTTCCACATTTTTTGTAATTAGAATCTCCGTTCGGAGATCGGGAACAATTAGGTAACTTTTTTTAAAAACCAAGACTTCTTGACAAGATCAAGAATCTTGATAATTTTGTCTTGGTATTGTCTTGATAATTAATTTAAAATCTTGTCTTGATCTTGTCTTGAATTTCGAGACAAGATCAAGACAAGACCAAGACTAGTCTTGGTATCTCGTGCATCCCTACCTTTAGAGAGTTTATCGGCTTTAATTCCGCGCTAGTCAAACGGTTTCGATCCGCCTGCAACACTTCTAGATGTGGCATCGTTTCGAGCACTCGCAATGCCTCTGACGTCAATTTATTCCCCGATACGTTCACGTAACGAACGTGCTCGAAGTGTGACGGTATCACGCTCACATCCATCAGATTTTTATACGAAACGTCCAGATCCAGACAAGGCAAGTCGTGCCATTCGTGTCTTCCTACACGGTGCAAACAGTCGATGACTTCCTCGCACGTCAGGGCGGATTCAAATCGTAGTTCATCTGTCTCGCATTCCTCGTCGCTTGTCGCTACGTACGAGTAGCTTCCTTCCTCGTCGCTTGTCGCTACGTACGAGTAGCTTCCTTCCTCGATGAATTCCGCCATTTGTTCGCACGAGTTAAAGAGGGATAGAGCTGAGAACGCACGTGTGCGAATTCACATTATTTATAGCGAAAACGATTGACAATGTTTGACCTTCGTATGTAAATAGAAGGGGGTTCAGGTTACACAGCGATATGGGACGTAACGGTTTTACAGTGTGGCGAAAACAAAATTATTATTCTCGAAACTTTTTTTATTGTCACAATAGTATGTAAAAGCTGTAATGTTCACGCCATATTGCGTAGGTAATATTATGTAACTCTTTTAGAATAGAAAAAAAGATTGCTATAGATCAAATATTCGCATTTAAAATCGAACAAATAATTGCATTTACATTACGCTATTTTTCTATCGCAAATAAAATACATAAAGAATACAAGCGCATATATAATATATTGTACAAATTACGAATGTTATAAACGCGAAAAGAAAGATATCTCCCGTCGATGTCTCGTCTCTCTAACGAGTCCTCACGCATCTAGATTCCTGCCACTGGACCCGTTGAGTGTCCTCCGCGATCCGTCGCTTCCGGTGCATAATCTCGCGAAGTTTTTTCAATAGGATAAAATTGTCCCTGAGAATACGCACCTGGCGTTCGCGCTCCAATTGCAATCTTTTCGCGTTGAAGGAGACGTGAGGTCTGTCCTCCGGAGGTTTCACATCCACGGTCGGTCTGGCTGTCTTTACCTACAAAAATGATAATATATACATGCAATCGTAAATTCTGACAACGTTCTAGAAGGTGACAAGCGTGTCACGTGATCGTAACTCCAGTTCGCGCCGGCGCGGCGCGCGACGCGGTCGCGTAATTCGGAATTCGAATTTGCCGCCGTTTAGTTTTCGTCGCGTTCTTTACCAATGACTAGTGCGAAAGTGCCGCGGGTCCGGAGAAGAGAGAAAAACACCGATCACAGGTACGCTTGTACATTTATTCGTGTCTGTAGTAAGTAATATCGATGTTTATTATTAGCGTTGAATGTTATCCGTCGTATTGCATCATGTATTCACGATTACATCGCGATTTTCGCGTCGGACGAGGTAGATCGGTTAGGCAGCCATGTTTAGAAAGAGACAAGGAATAAAAATAACTCGTTATCTTGGATTTATCTGTTGTTACGTCTATTAAATCGGAAAAATAGCGACTGTAGGATGTTTTTTAGTGATAATAGCTTATTTCTTCGTATCGCTGGGATAAAATGCCGTGTTCGGATAAGAGGTGTTTACGAAACCGCGCTAACGCGCAATAATGGAATGATCCTTCGCAATTGTAATAATGGACTGATCCTTCGCAATTGCAATAATGGACTGATCCTTCGCAATTGCCCTGCGTAAGAATTCTTTCTTACATACAATTGTTATTAATATTTTTTACTAATTTTGCTAAACATGCAATTAATATCAATATTTTGAAATCATTCATCATTTACTGTATTTCGAAATCATTTATCATTCACTGTAATATATAATAACCATTTCTATGATACTCTTATTACATAACAATCTTTACAAAATGTTACGAATTTTATGTAATTTATTTTTGCCGTCGTTTTATGTAATTTTTTTACCGCTAGCCAGGATTATCGTGCGACAAAAATATCTGGTAATACCAGCGCAGTTAGCTTGAATTTTCAGTTGTTAGTTGACATTTTTATCGCGAGATGGCTCTAGTTGGCCGTATTATGTTTACACATAGTATCTCAAAAATATCAAATGTCCTTTCCATTACTCATTCACTCATACACAGATTATTATAATTCTAGTTTCTTTAAGAAAGCTAAATTTTTTAAAAATAGTTTATCTTATTAATATTAAACAAAAATTTATAGAAAACCATTTTGATATAATTTAAATTACATAAATAAGAGAGAAAAAACAATAATTACATAAAATCTGTTTTAAATAAATAATAATTGAAGAAAAAATATAACTCTCTTGAAAATTGAGCTACGAAATTATATCTCATGAAGTACTCGAGTAGAATTTTAATTTCTTCACTTTGAATCCGATTCTCACAATCAACGCTAATATTCTCAATCTTTAATCTTCCAAATCGAAATCTGTAAAGCCGTATCCTTCGTTCTGCATCTTTTGAAGCAATTCGTTCGCCTCGTTTCTCTCTTGATCCAGCACAAGTTCCTTATCGATTTTCTTCAATCTCGGAAGCATCATTAGAACAATACGTCTGTATTTTCTTCCCTCTTCTTCTTGTTCGATTTTTCGTAAAAAGGGATTCTCTAGAATGATAAGCGTTTCCAGATTTTGTAAACAGCTTAGCTTCGTCAGCTCTGAAATCTTCGAGATCTCGTTATTGCGTAGATTTATGTAATTCAAGTTGAGACATTTGTTAGAGAAACCGTCCAAATTTGCGAGCTTATTATTTCGCAAATGTAGGATCTTCAAGTTTTCGAGATTTCTAAGTTGTTCGATCTTCTCGATCTGATTCCCGGCGAGAAAAAGCTCCTTCAGATTAGAAGAACAGATCCCTTTAAAGAATAAAGAAATTAAATATATTCTGACATAATTTATTCTGAGACGTTGAATTTCTAGTCTTTGCGAGTCTGAAAAATTCTTTTCAGTCTATCGAATTTTTAACTTTGGAGATATATTTTCGCGTTTTTTTTTTTACCCGTCTTACCTGCCGTAGTAGTTAGCGCGTTGTCGCATAATTCCAAGAGTGTCAAGTTCGGAAGTTTCTCAGCCTCAAAGGCGACGGTGCTAATAAGATTATGATTTAGCTCCAGATGCTTGAGTGATTCGTGCGAAATGACAGACGTACCAGCATATGTCAGCTTGTTCATGTTCAGGGTGAGTTTCTGCATTTTCGAAATCATTTTATTAGTCGTTTCGTAAGATGCTCGGTGATGTTTACGAAGATGACGACGTCACCTCTAGAGAGTTCATCGGCTTTAATTCCGCGCTAGTCAAACGATTTCGATCCGCCTGCAACACTTCTAGATGTGGCATCGTTTCGAGCACTCGCAATGCCTCTGACGTCAATTTGTTCCCCGATACGTTCACGTGACGAACGTGCCCGAAGTGTGACGGTATCACGCTCACATCCGTCAGATTTTTATACGAAACGTTCAGTTTCAGACAAGCCAAGTCGTGCCATCCAGATTTTCCTACACGGTGCAAACAGTTGATGACTTCCTCGCACGTCAGGGCGGATCCAAATCGTGGTTCATCTGTCTCGCTTTCCTCGTCGCTTGTCGCTACGTAGCTTCCTTCCTCGATGAATTCCGCCATTTGTTCGCACGAGTTAAAGAGGGATAGAGCTGAGAACGCACGTGTGCGAATTCACATTATTTATAGCGAAAACGATTGACAATGTTTGACCTTCGTATGTAAATAGAAGGGGGTTCAGGTTACACAGCGGTGTGGGACGTAACGGTTTTACAGTGTGGCGGAAACAAAATTATTATTCTCGAAACTTTTTTTATTGTCACAATAGTATGTAAAAGCTGTAATGTTCACGCCATATTGCGTAGGTAATATTATGTAACTCTTTTAGAATAGAAAAAAGACTGCTATAGATCAAACATTCGCATTTAAAATCGAACAAATAATTGCATTTACATTACGCTATTTTTCTATCGCAAATAAAATACATAAAGAATACAAGCGCATATATAATATATTGTATAAATTACGAATGTTATAAACGAGAAAGGAAAGATATCTCCCGTCGATGTCTCGTCTCTCTAACGAGTCCTCACGCATCTAGATTCCTGCCACTGGACCCGTTGAGTGTCCTCCGCGACCCGTCGCTTCCGGTGCATAATCTCGCGAAGTTTTTTCAATAGGATAAAATTGTCCCTGAGAATACGCGACTGGCGTTCGCGCTCCAATTGCAATCTTTTCGCGTTGAAGGAGACGTGAGGTCTGTCCTCCGGAGGTTTCACATCCACGGTCGGTCTGGCTGTCTTTACCTACAAAAATGATAATATATACATGCAATCGTAAATTCTGACAACGTTCTAGAAGGTGACAAGCGTGTGACCAGTTTAGAGAAAAAGTAATATTTAATTCATACACTATATGTATGTATGAATTAAATATAATTATTTTTATTATATTAATTATAATATAATAATTATTTTATTATTTTAATTATAATTATTTTATTAATATTAGTTTTTATAAATAATTAAATATAATTATTTTTAAAATCTCTTTACTTGACATAATATAAATATGGCACAATTGTATAGATGCATATATTAATAACATTTAGCTATGATCAAAGAATAATAATTCTGCAATTGCTTTTGATTGTTTCTGCGAAAACATTTGAGCTTTTATCGGATTCTCAGGACTTCCGAGAGTGCAATGAAAGAAACATTGATCGATAAAATATTGAGCAGATTCCAAAGGAGAGAAAGAGAGACAGATTTAAGTTTATAATTCATGAATACTCACTCTAGAACGATGACGCTCATACGCTCTACGTCGCCAGGAAGGCTCGTCCTCGCATAATGTCCTTCCCCGGTTCGACATCCTGCATATTTGATCGCGCGAGGATGTTTACAGTGTATAGCGCGAGTTTCCAAGTTTCTCTGGCAACGGAAACATCGTGACGCTTCACGATATCGATCTCCGTCGCATTTCGATGTGCGAGAAGCGCGCGGACTTTATCGAGAGTCGAGCATACTATCACTCCAATTAATAATATCCGGATAATTGGATTTTTTTTAGATTTTTTTAGATTTATAGAATTAAAAAATTATTTTTTTATGTAAGGATAATTTTGACGATGTAAATAAATATTAATATACATATGTCAAACGCGATAAAATTGAGATCACGTGGTTAATTAATTTTTTTTATCTACATTGTAACTGTGATTACAAAATTTCCACGCATATTTAATTAGAGTTTTTTAATTGATTGCTAAATTGAGATCGCAGTCTCACAAATTTGACGTCGCAAAATCGAACGTAGATTCCCGTGAGTTGGATTGTAAATTGAAGATAGAAGTAAATTGAAGTAAATTCAAGATAAAAGATTTTGGCATTATTCGTACACATACATAGATATACGTGTATATTTATGTAGAAATGAGAGTGAAGAGCTATTCTCGAGACGATATAGGAAAACGGATCTATGTCGAGCCATGTTCTTCTTTATCCTTCTTGCTCGAGCAGCATTTTACGCAGTCAATTGCGTGTCATACACACCCGTTTGCACCACGTGTGTATTTTCTCCCTTCGTGTCGAGAGGTTGCGATTGGCGAAACCGCTGGACCAATGATGCACAACCGGAGGCGGAGATTTGCTCTTCCCGATCGAGACGTGCGCGTGAAATTCCTTTCACCTCGCTTGATATTCATGCGAAAAGAAAAAAACGACGCGTACGATTTCGAAAGAGACTCGCTATCTGAAAAATTAAACATTTTTTTAGGAAACACACACTGAAAAAAAAATTTGTTTGAAATAGGCAAAATTTGTTTTGCCCAACTAAATTATTTAGTCCGATACGTTCAAATAAATATAACTAAAATATTACGAAATAATTTATTGATGTAAACAAAGCATTGTTCAACCATCAAAACAGAGAGTTCAGTACAACGATGTACAGTTACTACAACAGAATATTTATTTGAACGTATTCAACTAAATTTTTTTTTCAGTGCAGTGAATCTTTTTAGGTATTAGAAAAAAATGCATTCCAAATGTACCCGGTATTCGAAAGATAAAATAAGACTTTGTGAGGGATAGAAAAAAAGAAAGTACACGAAAGAATAGCGGTTAGTATTGCGGCAAACAGAGCAATAAAACACAAAACAACCGTAGAACTAAGGTTTAGTTTTTCTTGAATTGCGTGACGTAAAATATTGTGCCATAAAAGAGAAAAAAAAACCTGCGAAGGTTCGCCGCTACTGAGCAAGCTTGTTCTTACCTGCGGAAGTTATCTCCGCAATATTATTTTTGAATCTTGAACACATCTTTCCCATATCCTTTATTGCGTAAGAAATATTTTATTCTCTTATTGTGTCTCTCTTGTTTAAAAGCTGGAAATGCATCTTTCTTCGCCAGTCAATGAGAAATTCCAAGAAACCAATGCAACAAAAAGACAGCGGTTCATTCTTTGCGGTTACAAATTACTCAGTTTTTCAATTCACATGTGATGTATTTTTTTTTTATCGCTTCAACTTTTACGAAAGAAATGTAACAGAAACCCTGTTTATAAATAATAGATAAAACAAAGAATAATTAATATTATAAATTAATAAAATTTAATAGCGAACGATGGATAATTTAAGCCCGCCGCTCGTTTTAGCATTCTTTTCATTTTTTGCAATACGAAGATACGAAGAAACGTGTTTGATCAGATTTTTTATAATTAAAATTTATCAGTGATTAAGGGAAAATTAAAATTTATATTTATGTCTCCATTTGTGCTCGAATGTGTCGAACGTGCGCGGGAAAGTGAACGGAACGGCAGGGTTAACGGTGAAATTGGAGAACCGGAGTTGTAACATTGTCAATGTCGGCGATCGCGAGAGCGGGATAAAACGGGAGAGAGAGAGAGAAAAAAAGGATACATAGATATCTCTCTCCATGGCCGGTAAACGCCGTGGATCGCGCGCTCGCCGGAGGGTCGTTGATCTTAATCGGCGCGCGGATCCTCGACAATGATCCTCTCAAATGGATGAGCCTTGCCACTCGAGAGAGAGACGATGAAGATCTCTTCCCCCCCCCGAGGGGATACACACTATACCTACCTAAGTAGACATTCGGTTGCCGAATTGGGCATTTCCCCGTCCCTCGTTCGACACGTTCGTTCGTCTCTCTACAAGGGGTCAGCCAGCCAATCCCCGTACTTTTGTGCAGGCGGTGCATCCTTTTGCATCATTGACGCAGCGCAGAAAAGAAAACATTTTATGGCTGTTTTTTCTTTTTCCGAGAAACAGAAAATTTTATGTCTAAATTCTACGGCTATATATAGTTCAGATTCGATTCTTTTTTCCGCAGAAATATCGAGATGTTTCTGGAAATTCTTTGTAAAATAGTATATCTTCGAAGAGACGAATAAACGCTTCAGAACTCTATCTCTCACTTAATTCGACTCGAACAACTCTCAGTTTACATGAATTTAGCTTGTTAGATTGATTAGAAAACATTTATTCGAGATTGTGCTTAGAATTCTAGATTTAAAATTATTTTATGATAAAAAAATGTTGCTTACGAAAATCGCGTAGTATTTTTTTTTTTTTTTTTTTTTTTTTGTCGGGAGAGTCTCATATATCATCCGCTTCTATTCCGCGTTTGATGGAAAATAAGGCACGCTTCGAGGCGCTTTGAAAATAAACGTCTCTCGAATTCGGGCGCGACACAACGCTCTCCCGTGTGTGTATGTGTGTGTCACCATTTATAAAATCATGAGACCAGATTGCCGGGCAGGCTTTCACCCTCTCGGCTCTCGTCGACGCGCTCTTGCCGTTCCGGGTGTACGATAACCCAGCTCCGGAGGGCCGAAGCTGAAGCTCGGGCCGGCTAGATAGATAAACGGTCGCTCGAGAGAAGCCCGTGTGATTCCAACGGGTGGGAGAACTAGAGAATCGAGGGGCGGTCTTCGGGGCGTGTCGGGTTCCCGGGCTCGAGCGAAAAACCCAGCACACGAGGGGGCCCCCCGTTTTCCCGGCTCTCCAGTCTCCATCGAGATACCACGACGTACGGATCGTGTTCGTCCGCGAGTGTCTCTCCTCGCGGATATCTGTGGGATATCGTAAATCGGCGATATCGTGCGACAGCGGAGGAAATCCTCGTATCTCGAGCGATTTTTCTCGAAATTTTTGCTCGCGAGAATAAGCGCGAGTAGTATATAGTGATATTAGTCCGGGACCAGTCCGAGGGTCACGGTCCGCGAGGCGAAGGGGAAAAAGGTTATCGTTCAGGAGGCACCAAGTTAATTCGCGACTATGATGCACGCCATGAGCGAGCATGCTGGTGTCGGAGTTTTACCCTTCGACGGGATGGGTTTGTACGAACAGCCGCGGCCGCCCCGGTTAGTTTTCAAGATGCCGCGCGTTGTACCTGACCAGAAGTCCAAATTCGAGAGCGACGAGCTTTTTAGGAGACTGAGCCGCGAGAGCGAGGTGAGTCCGCCCAGAGAGGACACGCGAAAAATGCACACACGCCGAAATAAAAAAGATAAATAAGATATAAGGCATTTAAAATTGTGAATTTGAAAAAGATATACTAAAAACTGACTGAAAGTTGATTTTAGAAATTCACCGATTATTCTCATTTTTCTTGTACAATTATTTTTCTCCTTTATTCGCTTTTTAACACCGGAATCGTCGAAATATTTTTAAGAGGAAACGAAAACCTCTGCAGCGATAAATATGCAGGAATCGCGATATTCTTAAGAGGAAACGGAAAGACCCGAGAATGTCACGAGTATCCTTATGTCGAAAGAATTGACATATTTTTTCCTCATGCGTATCAATTATGTTTACAATCTGCTGTCAATCGTGTAATATACGAAGAATGTTTTTATGAAAGAACGCAGTATAATGTCGACCGTATTCGACCTCCAACTTTTAAAAACGAAAAAAATGTAATCCTATACATAGTCGTGAAAGTAATAATGTAAAAAAGCATACTATGTAAAATTAACGTGTAATAATTTGATCTTACACGCTTTGCCGCGGGAAAGCGTTTGTAAGATGTTCTACATGTAAAGATGTCCTACATGATACTACTAAATTTTGTTTGTAAATATAGTCTATTTACAAATTTTGTTTGTAAATAGACTAGGACGAGCTACACTGTAAAAAAAAGTCTGTGAAATTACTTGAAGAATAAATGGAAAATTGTACAATAAATAATGCAAATGTTATACATTTCTATTATTATGCAATTTTACACTTATTGTTCACGTAATTTTGTAATATATATATATTTTTTAGAATATAATCGATAACTCTCTTTTTATATGAATGACAGCTTTCAGCTCTATGCGATATATTATTTCAGAGAAATAACAATCACAGAATAGTTCAATTTTCCTGGAAATCTCAAGTAATATTTATCGCACTTGTGTTAATATTTACGTTGAAATTATATTGCGTTTATTCTAGGAATGATAATTATTGCCTCGTTAAAATCGACACATTAAATTCTTGTACTAGCTTTCGCTGTTCGTTTTCAATGGATATCGTGAGAAATATCTTTCGATTTACGTGGTGTAATGCGTAGTGAGAAATTTCGAAACGACAGGTAAAGGATTCTCCGACTTTGTCGACCTGAAATACGCGATATCATGCCGTAGGAATGTCGTCTTTTCTTCGAATTTGTCTAACCTTCGAATCACGTCGAGCAATGATTGCCGAGTGACAAATTAATATTCTGGGTGTTCTCTCTTTTGATAATCTTACATCTGTGAATCAGACGGCCTGGAATCCTGGAAAAACTTTCAAAATGATATTCGTGAATCGATACGTTGTCTCTAAATAGCAAGATAATTAGATTATCGAGATGACGAGATGGAACATTGAGATTTTACCATAGCAACAAAATCATCTAAAAAGTTTTTTTTTTTCGACAGTTATTAGAAAATTTTTGCTTTGATTCTGTGCTCCAGCGTTACGACATTTACATTTGTGATGATTGTTTTTGCATATTTAATTTTTACAAAATCATTATATTCGAAGAACATTAATTAAATGTAAAATTTAAAATTATATATAAATTAAGTGTATAAAGGATCTTAAAATTCACAAATTAATTTTCTCTGATATAATCTCTTGATAAATGCTTTCCCATTGCTCTTGATAAATCTTTATCAGTACCTTGCTAACAAGAATATTTGTGCTTTCTCTTTTTTGCAGGTGAGATATACGGGTTACAGAGATCGACCGCAGGAAGAACGGCAAGTACGTTTTCAAAATGGCTGTCGAGAGGGCCACACGGAGATCGCGTTCGCGGCAACCGGTACCAATCTTCAGCTTGTTTTCGGAAACGCATCCGGGAACTACGCCGTCGATCCCTGCGACTGTGATTTCGACAAGGAGCACGGCAAGGTAAGTCGACGCCAGCCTTTTATAAGATTATCGCGACTCGACCATGTCATCACAGTGGACCGCAAACTCTCATCATTCGCGTTCGCCATTAGAATTCACAAACTCCAATATTACAAAAATTTATGCGAAATTAAATTAATTAATTTGTACGAAATTTAATGAATTTAATGGAAGAAATAGAATTTATATTGTAGAAATTAAGAGGAATCTTTCTCTTTTGAGAAAGACAGAACAGAATTTAGAAACACATGAATGAAATATGAAAAAATCTTAGAAGGAAATTATATATAATAATATTTATTAAATATATATTTATATATTTATATTTGTTATAATATATTATATATTTATATTTATAAATCTGTGCGAAAAATATCTCAATTCCCACTGGCATCTCGAAAAAGAAATATTGTATACAATATATATTCTTTTCGAGATGCCAGTGGGAATTGAGGTATTTTTCGCACAGATTTATAAATATTGCCGAATCATAAGCGGTTGCGTAAAAGAGAGAGCAAAAGGATAGGTTTTCATTTCGACGAAATGAGACTTTGACCGCGTGAGTTGGAATCTCGGAGCGGTGCTTTTCGATTTTCGGCGAAAGCGATCGTGCGGTCATAATTGGGTCGTACGAGCGGGTAAATTAGGGGCCGTTAGGCACGAATCCGGCCCCTAACAACGTTTACCTAACGCGCGCGCGTCCGTAATTTAGTATCTCGCCGACCAGACTGGCACTTCTCGGACAATGGCGCCAACGTGTCACCCCCGCATCCGGTTCCCGGGAATCTCAGGCCCACAACCCCCCCCCCCCCCTTCTCCGCGGGGGTCCATTCTCGTTTAAACGGCAGAACTGACCCAATTGACCTCCGCGTTGCGTGTCAAGAAACGGAAATAGGAGATTTAAACGTATTAGCGATTGAGAACGACGAGTCCGGCTTAAGTCGAGGAATGGCCGTTTCAGAAAAGTGGATCCGAAATTTTTCAAAAATATGTATTATGTCATTTTGTTTTAAAGCTTTCGCTTATAAGCGTCATGGCGTTTTCTGTCTAAATCATCGACGGCAACGGCTCCGTACGCCGGCGCCAGGGCCGACGCCTCTCGGTGTTGCCATCGCGATCAATATGTGGCGTCGTTGCGACGCCATTTTGCAAAATGCGCGCGCTGATATTTTCGCGAAAGTTCTCCATCGTTCTGTACGCCTATTTAATCGCTATCTCTCCTCGTAGCTTTTACGTTTTTACATTCTATTTTTCCATGAAAAAAAACAGTAAATCTATCGTTAACCTTCTTCTATAAATTATATTTTTTTTTTTTTATACAGACTGTATATCGTTGTTTTCGAGATAAATATTATATATATTTATATATTATATGACAAAGATTTTTATAAAAATATCACGATTCTGTTCGGAAAAGCAAAATAAATTTTACGTTTTCGGTTCGAAGATCCGAGATCGTCCTTTTGCGTCCTTTTCCGTCGAGCCATAAACCTTAGGAAAGTAAAAGCCGTGTTACTATTAGTGGACTACTATGGTTACTAACAGTGGCAATTAGCGCTCTCGAAATCCGTCAAACGCGAACCGCCACCAGCAGATGCCTCGAGACCGCTCCGCCAGTCACCCGGTATATAATGGCTCGTAAATCTCTGTCTCTCGCAAAGGTCGAACGAAAAGTCCTAGTATCCTGCCAATCCTCCGCTCGTCCTGTCTCGTTCTTTCCGAATTTTCGAGACTCCACTTCGCTTGTGCAAAGTTCTTTTTTTATAACTTATCCATAAATGAAGCATTTTCTCGAAACCTTTCCCTCAGGTTTGGAGATTTTCACATATATATCATTTTAAAATATCTGTATATGATATAAGACGAACTCAATATTTTAATATTTATCTTATATTTCCACGAAAATATTAGTTATAACAAAATTAACGTATTATTATAATGTAAGTAAAATACATCATCGATCGTAGTTAAAAAATCGCAATATCACGGTTGATATTTTAACCCATTTATTTTTGGTACTCGCCCAGCCTCTTTCATATCTCCTTCAAACCTCGCTCACGTCTCCTTTTGCAAAAAAAAAAAAAAAAAAAAAAAAGACGAAATGGATCGGAAACGATTCATTAGGTTCTGCGCGCGGTGCGCGGCGCGTTATTTACGAGACGACCCGCGGCCTCCTTTTTGTTTTAATCGACAATGAGCGAAGGAATAAAGAGCGGCGCGCGACCACACGTGTCCTCGTTCATTGTGCGTGCCAGTGTGCCCTGTGACGCAATAATTAAGGGAGAGATCCGCGATCGAGATAGAACGCGCGTGCGGAGCACGATAATGACAGAGCCTTCTAACCCTTCGCCGATCGAACAGCTGATTCGCGGAGCTATCGGCGATGCCGAAGATTGAAAAAGGATATCGCGAAATATATCGGCTTCGATTAATTTTAGACCGCGTAGTTTCGCGAAAAATTATTTCGGGAAACTCAAGATTTTGTGGAAAGATAATTTAACCCTGCTGTTAATCCATAATTTTTGCACCTTTCCGTCAATGTATCGGTATCAACTGCGTGTTTTCGACACACTGCTATTGCGACAATTTTTTTTTATAGCAGCTGCTGGGCATCGAACATTTTCTTTCCCGTTAATATATATATATATATAATCTTTATTCACTTCAACTTACAGTCAAGAAGCGGGACTTGGTTTTACAATAAATTCTTATCCTCATTCATACCTCTCTTACTCATTCACTCCTCTTCTTATGCTCTAGTCTTACTATCTAAACCTGCCTACGTCTAAAAACCTCCTACTATCCTATATTTTATATTTTAATTTTAATATTTTAATATTTTAAACACAGCCTATATCACAGTCTAATTTCGTTCCTTCTCTCCATTCTTTTTCTTTATTTCTCCATTTTCTTTGCCTTTTCTTTCCAAAGTTTCCACAATATCTCTCCTTTTTCCTTGTCTAAATCATCATTCCTTATTCTTTTTAGCCTCATTCTTTCCCGTTATATTTTAGGATGTTTCCGAAGAAAGGCCCTTTGTACTTTGTTTCGGGCGGAGAAAAGTTCCGACACATTTTTAACATTTAAAGCTGTTTCGAGTACCCGGATACGCGTTCATTGACAGAAGAGTTAAAGACGGCTTAAAAATATTATCTAAGAAAGGGAGAGCGAAATTTGAAAAAAAAAAAAAAAAAATATATACAGGAAATATCTTGAAGAAAAAAAAAAGAAACAAATTTCCGCAGGATCTCTCGTATAACTTTCCTTAGGGTTGATACCTATAACGATCGCAGCCAGCCCTTCTTTTGCCCAAGTGTTACTCCCTTAAGAATCATAAAATTTATAGCTCGGAAACTGGGTCGAGACACGATACGGCCGTGCACATCCGGCTCGTAAAAATTAAAACGTACGTAAAAGTGGACCCCGGGCGAGAGACAAAGGACGCGACCCGCCATGCTGACCCCACGGCTCGTCGTCCTTTCTACCGGGGATATCGTTGACGAATGTTCCAGGGGGCTTCTCCGGGGTGTAGTGGACCCGGCGCAAAAGGCGCCGTCGGCGACGCCCACTGTGAAACAAAAGGGCCGGCGAGAAATAGCCGATCGTTTGTCCTAGGGACATGTTCGGAAGTCCTTCGTTTTCGCCCTTGCCGCCGATTTTTCACCCCTTTCCCTCCCGGCGCGCTCCGCGTCGCTCGTTTCTACTTCTTTTTTTTTCTCTCTCTCTCTCTCTCTCTTTTTCTCTCGCCTTTTTTTCCCGACTCGCTGATGCAAATTAGAAAGGGTTGTGACGCGCGCGTTTAAATATCGCCGACTATTATGCAACGATAATGGTCGTCACGCCCGTAAGCAGAAGCAGAAGGAGAAAAACAAATGTTTCTCCTACTGTTCTTTCCTCGTGAGAACGAGGAAGGCGACCGGCGATGACTAATGACGATACGTCGTTTATGTGTTGTGTCGTTCACTCCTCCTCTCTTCGTCGAGATCCTCGCCGTGTCTAGTTTTGCGACCGTGTCTTGGTCTCTCGCACGAAATATACATGTCTCGACGATTCGTCTCGCGAATGTCGGGAGCAAACGAGAACATCATCGCGAGTAAGAACATTCGCATTGTTCGAATCTTAAATAACGTATACGATTCTATTAAGAAAATATATGCCTTTCTCTCGTCAATGACGATTTCTACAGATGATATATTTATCAAGACAATATTTACGAAAAACTAATATTTTATATATCAATTAATAATATATTAATTCACTAATATTTTATACATATATCGAATATTTTTCCAAATTTTTTATTATAAATTAGATTTTACTTAAAAAGATAAATAAAAATATATAGAATTGTATATATGTGCGTGCATGTGATTCTTGATAAATATATCGTCTGTAGAAATCGTCAAGAGATAACTCGCGATGCTTTTACAAGGAAAGATGTATGGTGGATATTTTTGTGTCGAAAGACCCGAGGTATTTTCCCGCTGCGCTCTGTCGCTTGCGTTTCATACTTATCTTGATATGCACTCCGCGTAAGATTTAATATTTCCGCCTCGCCTTATACCTGGAAGCTGGCATTAATATGCATAAGATTGCGCGGGAAAGCGGAAACTTTCCGCCTCGAGAGAAAACTGCTCTTATCGTCTCGCGATAACTTGCAATCTTTAAACAGAGAAATGCAAGAGAATTGATTCTATCTCATCTCGTTTCGATGATACGCGAAGGAGAGTGACGCGAATTTTTTTCGGAACGTGAAAACCAAAACCTATTCTCCCGAGCCCTTTGAGATCAAAGGCCGCGAGCGATTCGATTATCGAAACGTTTAAGGGCCCCGAAGCGCCCCGCGTTGTCGCACCCCGCGGCTCGATTATAGTGCATAAAAATGCGCCCCGCCGTGCATTGTCGGCGGCGCAGCTGTAAGAATGAAACGAGATGTAACGGTCGATTTACTTCTCCGTCGGCGAGGCGTTCGTTGACGCGAATCTCACACCGAACTAATTGCGAACTATAAACGAAACTGTCTATATCCTTGAATACTATAACAAGATTTATCATTTTAACGACTTCGAGAATACGAGCACAATAACGCAGTGGCAAAATTAAAAAAATTTTTGGAATTTTTTGGAAATTTTAATCTACGAAATTTTGAGACAGACAACGAAAGACTTGGAAAAATATGTTATATCAAAGAAATTTTAGAATTTTAATTATATAATTAAATAATTAAATATATCTTGAAATTATATAATTAAATATATCTCGTATAAATGTATTGCTTCTTATCACATTGATGTTTAAGTTATATTATATTTTATATTGATTTTGAAGATTAAATTACATTGATTTTAAGTGTTAAATTTAAATATTATATATACATATATTTTTTTTTTCTATAGATATGAAATGAAAATGTGTTATACATATACAGAATAATCGCCGCAACATTTTAAGACTATTTAAGTCATTACATTAATTGTGTGTCGCCGTTCATTACGTCAGGATCACAAATACAGTCTCGACTGGTTTTCCCCGAGCGTTCCTTGACCTCGTAATAATATCTGGGCTCCGCGGCGAGACCACCGGAAGTCGGTCGTTTGCCAGAAAATAAAATAGCACCGTGTTGCGCCGTCGGCGCAGAAGCCAGTAATCGTTTTTCGAGAGCCGTTCATTTAGATTTTCCTCGGAAAACCCCGCGTGGCAATTTCCTCGGATTAATTAGTGGCCATAAATACAGCCAAGAAAATAACACAATTCTACATCGCGCGGAGGAATTTTAGAGAGAGAAAGAGAGAGAGAGAGAGAGAGAAAACGGAGATAATTTTCGTCAAGTTCTATTATATATAATTAAGTATCATTTTGCTCTCTTTTCTATTTTTATAATAAATAAATAATTTGAAGTTATTACATGTTCCATAATTCTTTCATGTGTTCTAAGAAAATTTAAGAGGAAGGAAATTAACATAACGATATGTTAAATGTGGAAAATTTCTGCAGTTATAATTCAACATTAAAATACTCTTCACGTTCTCGATCGACTAATTAGAACACAATTTTCTAATTTGCAATGAAGATTGCAAACGAGTCGAAATACTCGAGATAATAGCGCGCTATTGCACGACTAGATTTTATAGCGAGTACTATAAAGAGTTCTGCTTGTAATTGATTTCTTATACGGAGTAGAGCGCACAGGCGCAGCCTCGCCTCTCTCAATCTCTCATCTCTCCTCTCTCCTTCCTCATCTCGAGACGGAGAGACCGCGAAGCCTCGTACCTTCCAATCTGCGTAATCGCTCTCCGGAAATAAGAAGCGTTCGCCGTTGTTGAACACGAGAGAAAAGGGGGGGCTTCGGGGGGAAACGAGAGAACGGGGCACGTGATTGAAACTTGCGGGTAGTGGCTCGTAATGGAGCCCTCCTACAACCCACGCCGAGATTAAAAAAAAAAAAAAAAAAAAAGAAAGATTATAAGAGGTTGCTGTAAGCGAGCCGATATCGGCCTCGAAGAGAGAATCGACGCGCCTCGTCATTTTCTTCGCGCACGTAGATTTCGAGGAATAACGCGTGTTGGAATATCCAGTAATAGTTTGGACATGATTAGCAATCAAAACATTTGAATGGATTGTTTTAATTAATTTATATCAACTGTTGAAAATAACATAATACGCGCGATTGCGATAATGATATTGTTAATCGAATTTAGAAAATAAAATTTCATCAAAATTTTTAACTCTTTTGGCTCCGAAATGCACTGTAACATGAATTTTACTACTTTGAAAAAAGGAAATAATATTCATAAGACGTAATTTTAATATATTGCGGAAAACATTTCTCTACTCTATATGAGTTTATATATATTTAGATATATAAGAGATCGTTCTACTTGCAATGAAAATTAGGATCCGAAAGGATTACTCTAAACTGCCATTCATCTTGATATTGAAAACTATTTGAATCTCACATCCGTTCCGCCGTCACAAAATTAATCCTACACATCCAACATCAAGTCCAACGAAAGATACACAACGTAAAGCCATCTCAAGACACATCCAAAATCTTTCCGAAACCTCGAAACCTCAAGAGCCAGAAATGTTCTCCGTCGATCCTAAAGACCATCCAAGACCGTTCCTCAAGGAAGCATTCCAATCATCCAACATCAAGTCCAACGAAAGATACATAACGTAAAGCCATCTCAGGACACATCCGAAGTCTTTCCGAAACCTCGAAACCTCAAGAGCGAGAAACGTTCTCCGTCGATCCTCTCAAAGACCATCCAAGACCGTTTTCCTCAAGGAAAAAGCATCCCAGTCATCCGCCGATCGACGTTTCTCCACGTGTGGGCTTCATCAGCACTGACATTTCGCGTCCCGCCGATTGCGGTGTTTCAGGTGCACCTGCGCTCGCATCTCATCATGAACGGCGTGTGCGTGAGGTGGCGGGGTTGGATCGACCTGGACCGTCTCGACGGCGTCGGCTGCCTCGAGTACGACGAGGAGCGCGCCGCCGAGGAGGACGCGCTGCTGCGCGATCAGCTGGAGCGCTACAATCAGCGGCTGCGCGACTTCGAGGAGAAGCAGCGCGCCTATCGCACCGGCGCGGCCTCCGCCGCGCAACCGCCGCATCTGAACCATCACTATCACCACGACACGCATCACGCGGCGAGCCATCACCATCACCATCACGGCCACCACAGTAGACACGTGGGCGGCGCGGGCGCGACCGGCGCCACCGCCACCGGCATCGAGCCCCACCTGCCCCATCGGCAGGATCCCGAGATGGAGGTGCGACTGCGGGCCTACTGAGGCCCGCGTAGATCCGACTGCCCCCGATGACGGTAAAACGACGACGAGAGAGAGCCCATCATTCTGTCTTCTGGAACGATAATGTTAAGCGCGTCAACGTTTTATAGGTGTAAACGCGACGTAATCGGGGAGGGGGATGATAATCGCGACCCCCTCGCATTCTTTCGCATTCTTCAGCATTCTTGGGGAGAATAAGAGGACGGTGTATCAGGTTATTATTCCGGATTATTCGCGCGCCTGTTCTGCGACGCGAACGACCGAACGTCGTGAGCTCGCATTCCGTCCCCGCATCTGTCACGCATGCGTTCATACGATTAACGCGATGCAACGAGTATAACGTAACGTTGTCGACAACGAATGCAAAAGTTGCGCGCGCGGACAAATGCGCTTTCCTGCCGTCTGTATTAACGTGGAATGTGGCCTTGCTTACGTTTTGTTACGCTCGTGAAAAATCAATTACCTTTTGAACACACTGCTGAATTTGGAGGAATGCGAACTTCACGCATTAGAGAGATTTTTTCCCCGGTCTCTCTTTTGGTTTTAACAATGCTCTCGTATCGGCTATAGTGCTAAGCGAGCTTCACCCACATTTCATCCGCGAGTTCAAAGTTTTCTGTAAATATATAAATATATATATATTATAATTATATAAATATTTATAATATATATATATTGTATAAAATATATAAATTATATTTATACTATAATTAAATATATATATGTATATATATATATATAATATATATATATATATATATATATTATATATATATATATATATATATATATATATATATATATATATATATATATATATATATACAATATATATATTTAACTATAGTTTAAACGATTCCCCTTTGTAGTTGATTGCGATTAAATTAATCATTTGTCGTAGACTTGTTTAGATTCTCTCGATTAGCTAACGTTTCACGCGCGATAAATTTTCAAAAATGAGAGTAGTAATTTATTTCCGAGAATCTTGCACGCATCATTTTGCAACGGTGATAAAAATAGCGCTCATCACCGATGTACCAACCGACCGTTCGAAGGTCAAAGCGCTCGTTAACACCGCGCACTTTACATAAGTATATCCTGCGATCCGCGACACATGATTCGTCATTTATTGAAACGAGCGCCGATCGTTTTAGGATGATGACAACATTATGAAAATCTTGTGAGCCAATTTAATGCTTACGTTTTGTCGTAGAACAGCAATACGAAATCGTTCTCGTTAAGAGAACTATCGCACGATAAATGTCGCAGAACAGGCAGCTTTGCGTACGTCAGGAAGCGCGGCTGTTCGGTGTCTCTTTAGAGAAAGCACATTTTACGTGTGTAAAATACTCAATATTTTTTTTTTAATAATATTAATATTTCCGAACACTTTTTATATATAAATAAATAAATATAATAATCACTATAATTTATCTTTACATCTGGACATATTAAATTTTATTTTTCTAGATTTTCTTAGGTTTCTTTAAATTTTATATATTTCATTAATATTGAGACTTTGAAAGACATAAAACAATATTTTCTCGAAGAGATATATAATTTATCTTTACTTTATTTAGACATACTAAATTTTGTTTTCCGATTGGAAAACAAAATTTATTCTGTTCTACGAGGATCTCAATATTATTGAAATGTATAAAATTTATATAAATTATTATATTCGCGAAAATATTCGCGATTCTGATTCGCAAAGAAGAGACACAACGACGGCCGTGATGACGAAATGCGTGAATCACGATGATTCCTGGCGTACGGTTAGCGAGTACGAGATGAGTCAGTGTGTGCGGATCGTTGCGTCTGCTTGCGTTTTTTTACCTTTAAGTTGAGTACGTGATCGCTGTAAGAGAAAAAAGAACAAAGAAATCTTTTGTTATATTGTACATATTTGTAAAGAGTTTATAGATTAAAGATATCATCTTTTGCGTCGGATTCTCTCTCCGCTTGTTTCGCCCTTCTTTTCCCGCGCTTACACCGAGATATCCTACGTGTAACTGTGTATAGAGAGTATATTAAGATTATTGAATGATATGTACTCTTTTTACATGTCTATCTCATTGTGGATATTATCTCATCTATTAGATTTCATCGTATTAAGTGATACGAAGTAATCGTCATAATTCTAATTGTTCCACTCTAGGGATTCGTGATGTGTATTATAAACTAATAACAAATAATATCAGGATTTCTAAGGAGGAGTCAGTACCATTTTTAATCTTATTCCCATATCTTTCATATAATATTTCTACATGCAGAAATATTGAATAAATATTTCTACGTCGTATAAAAAAAATATTAAATAAATATTTCTACGTCGTATAAAAAAATATTAAATAAATATTTCTGTGCAGTAATGAGAAATGAATGTTTTTCAGAGCTCTTTGCAACGAACTATAGTATTATGTATCTTTTAATTGACGGGATATGCTTTCCGAGAAATTCTTACGGTAAGATTCATTGCCTCTGTAATGGATGACAAAAGTTTTCTCCGATCTGTCAGCCGATGATCCATGAAAGAGTGACGAAACACTTTCCCCGCCTGTCCGTTATGCGCTGTCGTTGTATTGTTGGCGACGATAAACTACTTCGACGTAAAACGAGCACGCCTTTGTACACTGTTTTCGAAAGCCTGCAGGACACGTGAGGAGAGGATCGGGAACTCGGCACGAAGGAAGGCACGATGCTCGCAATAGAATCAAACTTTCCCGAATTCCATTAATCATCTCCTCGCGTCCTTTTCCTTCGCAAAGGGAGCACGGAGGGAATGTGCTCGACATATGAATTTTAGTGAGTTCCAGCAAAAGGATCTGGTCCTCAAAAGGCGAAATCGTTGTCGTCGAAGCGTAAACTATCTGCGAACATTGTACGACCCCGAATAAAACGATCCCCTTTAATATATCTTCCAGTCGTGGTATTTTGACATTTCGGAATGCGACTCGAGGTTTAAAATTTTTTTTTCGACAATTATTATCTATCTCTTTATTAGTTTCAAATTAAATTCAACAGTTGATACTTTGACACTTGTGGAGATTCGAATATCGTTTGAAGGAACGAGACATGATTGAAACGTGTACGACGCGATCGTTGCTATTAAAGCCGTAAATGCACCTTAATCCCGTATTTGCGAGAGGGAGGATCCCTTCCTTCGTCCTCGTCGCAGAGAGAAACAACGCCGTGGGCGTCGAGGCGGAATCCGGGAGCGTTTTATCCTGATCCCGTCAAATCGGATCTGCGTTTCTCCTCCCCGTCGAATTGGCTTTATTGTTTCAAACGACACGCGGGATCGTCTTCACGAAGGAGACGAAGTTCGAAGGGCGAATAAACCGGTTCGACGAGAGAAACGAGACGAGACGAGACGAGACGACGATTCTCGCAGTTGCGCGAAACTGTAACACGATGACGGACGCGCATTCGGCGCGAAGGAATTCTTATAAGAAGCCCTACGAAGGGAGACCTTCAACGACGACTCGTTCTCATTGACAAGTATCGAGTGACCCTGCGAAGGGTATAACCTTTCGCGATTATATTCGATACGAAAAACGGTGACGGTGACTTTACTTGGGAAATGTAGAACGGAGAATATTAATCAAATTTATTGCGTCAACTAACGCTAGAATTAAGGAATCTGATTTAGGGCGACACAATTTAGAATGACTACAATTATCGAGGAATACAAAATGAAATTGCCGATTCGAGACGTTCGTAATATCGTATTAATATCCTCGATATCCGCGCGTCTGTCATTAATTATATTATCGCTATTTATAAATATACTAATTATGAATATTTGATAATAATATTTTTCATATTCAGTGTTTTTAATATATATGTGTTTTCATTGATTAAATCTCGCAGGCGAAGCTTTTAATGTGTTAAACCGACAATATTCTCACGTCTCGCGGGGCGAAGGATTTTTATCGTCAGACTCGCTACCGGCTTCCTGTGGTCTGCAGATAAAGGGGCTATCGCGTACCTCGTTACGGTTTACCAACGCGAGCGACCGATTATTCTTTATTAAGTTGTCAAAGTAACGGTACAGGAACCACGCTCGCCAGATAAGACCCGACCGATAATTCTCCTTGCAATTAATTTCAGTGGAATTAACTTTCGTTGAAAGTAAAAGAGGCGAGAGAAATTTCTTTACATAAATTGACGGATAATTTAACTCTACGGTGAATCTTAATTTGAAATTAATTTGCAAATATAATATTGACATAATTTTTAAAATATAATAAACGCATTTATAGATAAATAAATATGTCATTGGAGAAATAATTATTGATATAAAATTATTTTTATACGTGCTTGGAATTATTCGTGTCGCGTAATCTTGAAGACGTCGCACTGAAACGGGAACGAATCGGGAAGTTCGCGCGTCAGATCGTGACGATCGCATCCGGGGGCTCGTGTATCGTTTTGTATTTGTAGAAAACAGTCGTATTGTCCGCGGGGGGCTGCGGGGGGCTGCGAGGGGTGAGAAATCGGTCACCCGCCGCGACGGGCCCTGCGGGCGATCGTCGCATCTGCCTTCGATTTATTTCCAATCGTAATTGATGACTCTCTCTCGCCCTTCTTCCTCTTCGGGGCCCGACGAGAGAGAAGAGCCGACTCTCTCGAGTGGACGAGACGATCCCGTTGTTGTTGTTGTTGTTGTGATTTTGCATAATGGGGGGCACAAAGTCGCGCTCTCGACGATAAATTATCGGCGGCCCGTAATCGAACGT
Organism: Lasius platythorax; assembly: GCA_963971435.1. NCBI lineage: Eukaryota > Metazoa > Arthropoda > Insecta > Hymenoptera > Formicidae > Lasius > Lasius platythorax. The sequence continues at coordinate 9,582,294 of OZ020548.1, read as the reverse complement.
GTCGCGATAAGAGAATCTGAAGAATTATGTATACAATTTTGAAACACATTTATTATCTATGCGTTTTATTTAAAAAAAAAAACACAATTTTAATTAAAAGCAGTATTTTTTTCTTTCGCGTAATTTAAAATCGATGATAAAATACGCGATATAAAAAAATACGATCCCGCTGAATACTACTAAATCTTATCTCTCATTTTGTAGATCTATAGATTATGGACATCACATCTCAAATGTCATGTAAGTTGAATTTTACGAAATTAAAGTTATTAGGAATTTTAAATAAATTTACATAAATATATTTTCTGAGAATATTGGATATAAAAGATAAATTGCAAGTGTTGCTTATCGAGTACTATGTAACACTATAGATGACATTGCAACAACGATTGATCGCTATTTCATTGTTGCGACACGAAAGGATCTAATTTCTCGCACTTTTCACGACGACGACAAACACGCGTCGCTCGATAAATTACGCTTCTAAAGCGCAAAGGAGACATTTCTGCTCTTCTCTCCATTCTTCGTGCTCTCGCAACGTTTTCCATAGATGTATATATGTATATATATATATATATATATATATATATACACACCTATAAACGTCATCCATGTTTTGACAGAATAAGTCGAGAATGGAGGCCCACATCTGCTGTCGACTCTGTTTTCTCTCCACTCGATCTCATTGTCGGATCCTGAAGGATCGCCTTCGAGAAGAGCTCGATTGGGGGACTTCGAGTGGAATTTGATCTCTTTGCCCGCAAGAGAGTAGATAGAAAAAAAAGAGAGAGAGAGAGAAGAAAGAGAGATCACGAGATCGCAGCCTCTACATGGAGGACACGCTTATTGAGGATCCGTAATCCTCTAATGTCTAATGATACAATGCAGGTGGCAGATTACGCGAATAGTTCCATTTTATTCGCATCCGAGTAAAAAGCGATACAAAGAATGAAAGTACAAACCGGAGAGAATATATATTTAATTTTCATTGAGTATTCTCGATTGGAAATAATCCAAGCCAGATGTGTATCGTGCATTGTATAAAGAGGATAATCAATTAAAAGTAAAAAAAATTCGTTGCAATCATGCTATATTCTATATTTATTTCTCGTATCTCTTCTTATTTTTTATTCGTTACAACAAATTATATACGATAACTTTTGCAAATCTTGTCGGCTTATCTATATCTCGTGGCTCTTTTTTACGATTTCTTTCCGATATCGAAGAGGAAAAATGGTCCTCAAAAATGACGAGCGCGAAAATTCTCGATAAATCGTCGCACGTGGGTGCGTTCGCACGCATACAATGCGGGGCTCGCATCTCGCCCGTCGAGCTCTGTGTACCAACAAGCTAAACGCGTTTCACAGACGATCGCCTCCGCTCAATGCGGCGTCTTCTGCTGGTGCGATTTGCCGCGGACCCTATCGTGCCGGGGCCCTACCGACTCGATTCGACATATCGTTCTAATAAGGACCTTTCAAAGAGACCGCGCGCTCTCTCTCTTTCGAAGGGTTCAAGTATAAAAGCGAAACCGAGACTTCGCGAGCAAATTTAATTTTTTCCCCTGATAGAGAGAATCGCGGTAATTTTTCACGTTTTTTTATCATTTTAATAAAAGAGGATAAATCAGAAATTTTTTGAAGAAGTATATTGCATTTTACCGCGAGGACTCGATTTGACATATCGTTCTTAATTAGGACCTTTCAAAGAGACCGCGCGCTCTCTCTCTCGAAAGGTTCAAGTTAAATAGCGAAACCGAGAATTTGCGAGCAAATTGACGTAAATTTAATTTTTTTCCTCTTCAGTAATTTTTTCAGCTTTTTTAAAATCATTTTAATGAAAGAAGATAAATTTTTTGAAGAAATATATTGCATCGTACTGTTACATTTAAAAATTCTTACTTGAACATTTTGATGCTGGCAACATTTCGATTTAAAGCGAGATCGGGGACTAGCATGAGCGAACACTCGCTCGCGGGTGGAAAAAGTCGTTTAGCGACAGATTTACGCGTGTCATCGCAGGAACAAAGCCGCGTCACTATGAAGGAACGATTAATGGCAGCCGAAATTTTTCGAATTTGCGATCTCACGCGGCGCGCCGGTAGGTGACGAGACCTTTTTTCCACCCGATGCATTGTGTCGTTATTGTTACCCCAGCGCGGATTCGGGTCGTAGAAAAAAAATTGTCGCACCTAATTGTAACAACACTATTATATTTAATGAGCCCAATTGCGTTAATTTTTTCCGATTTTTAATAATACATATAAGTTATATTATTAAATTATATATATATATATATATTTTTAGTCAACGTATATAATAAAAATTATATTAAGATTTTTTGATTGGTATTTACTCGGAAAAACGCGTGGAACGTGATTAATTATCTCCGAGGGCTGAAAAAATCACGAGCATTTTATCGCGATATCTCGGGTATATATCCTTTTTCGCAACCGACGGTGGTCCTTGCCGAGGATCGAAGGAGGAATGTAATATTCCGGCGCGTCGATTGTTTAGGGCATGCAAACTATTCCATTAACCCCCGGCAATAAAATAAAAGAAACTCGCCCTTCGCGGAGGGGCACATCTGTGCGGCGGGTCGCGTACACACATTTCTACAAGCATCGCACACACATACGCAGCCGGGGGTCGTTTTATTAATTCACTCCCCTGTCGATTTCAACGACGTGCACGACGTAGCGAAACGCGAAGGAGGAGTAGGCGCAGAGAAAAGAGAGGGAAGACCCGGCCTGGGTGTTCCGACTATTTATTACCTAATTGTCGACCTTAAATTTCCATGAATTATTCTGTCAGGCTCGCAGGTGCTTCCAGGACCATCGCGTTCTTCGTTAGAAATCGACATAAGGTTGATCGCGTTAATTGAATTGCATTATGCTGTTACGAAAAATTACACGCGGGCTAACAAAGTATTTAGACGAATTGTTAATTAGTTTTTATATTATAATTGTAATGTGTGCATTATGTACATATATATATGTACTAGAATTAAATTTCATCTACTTGATTTCAACATGACATTTTTATCGTTGACTTGATTAATTTTTGAACTCATTTCTTCATCATTTCGCCGTTTACGTAAATTTATTTTTCTCATTCTAATATTAATATTTCTTAAATTATGATATTGGAGTTTTAGAGTTCTCGGTAACACATGCAAAACACATTTGGATCGTGTATCTGGTCCATTTAATCCCTTGTCTCTTCGCCGTTACAAAGTGTTAATAGTTTTCCTAGTCGGTTTCTCTCACGCGCGCACGAGAGGGTGCACGTGCGCGCCCCTTTATCGTGATTTATGATTTTTCGCGGCCGTATATCCCTCATGGTATTTTGTTTTGCATTTAACGGGGGCGGGATAAGCGCAAATTTGCATACACGCGAATCGCGGAAATTGCGCGTAACACGTCACATATCGTTAAAAAGCATGAAAGCTCAAAGCAGATGAATGAGATGAGTCGAGAGTGAGATTAGATTGTCTCTGAGAAAGAAGGAAGAGAGAGAGAGAGAGAGAGAGAGAGAGAGAGAGAGAGAGAGAGAGAGAGAGAGAGAGAGAGAGAGAGAGAGGGAGAGAGGATTCTGAGGCTCTCGAATCAGATGATAAGATTTATCAAACACGCATGACGAATTCTGCAGGCGAGAAGGGAATAGTATTATAAATAAGACGAGTCCGACATTCCGCTTGTATTACTTTCTAAAACGAGATCTTTCTCTATAATTATTATAATTATAGCGCGATTATATTTCATACACACACACATACACATACACACACACACATACATACACAATTCGCGCAATTAGTTAAGAAAATTTGCGAAGAAAATCGCGATTACTTTTTACGATTATAATTATTACGTTATTATAATTAATGATTATCAGAATTATTATTCGAGATTCAAATAAGGCAAATAATCCGTGATTTAATTCCTGCGGAAATCGTTATAGTGTGTACTACGCGCTTTACTATGAATATTTCTATCATCTCGCTATAGGAAGTGAAGTTTGACATTTCCCAGGGACATTTTACAGGTAGAACGACACGACGCGCATCCTTTTTTTTTTATTCTGCAAATAAAAACCAGCCCCATTTTAACGGGAACATTACGGGCAACGGGAACCAAACGCGAATAAACCGACGTTTGTTATGATTCATTATTACTGTCTGAATACCGATATAAAAAAAGATTGCTTTTATTACGTACAAATGTGTAAAATAAATAGAGATATATAGAAATATGCGTTAAATCGATAATTATTCAATTCGATATATTTATAGCGATTATTAGCCGATTTTTGAACAAATTCCGTTAGCCTTTTAAGCAAGATAATTAATACCAATCTTTTTTTATATAGCTTCTCGGCAAAAGTAAACTTAAGTAATTAACGACGAATTTTTGTGGAACTTTATTATAAGAAAAATGAAATTAAATGAAATTAAATACGAAATTATTTCGATGGATGAAAAACTATATCTACATTTAGAACACGAAGAATTCGAGAGAGTCTGTGATTTTCGGTTCGCGGAATGCAACGAAAAAATTTCGTTCCCAAAAATCGAGATCGGTCACGCCTCGTGTGTAATTCTTCCTCTCGATGAACCCGCGCGCGCTCGATCGAGGGGCGAGCGTTCGCAGTAATGACGATTTCTTCCGATCGACTGCTCAACCCTTTTCGTTGTCGAACACGACCAGGTGACACATTTACGGGCGTGTCATCGCGCGCGCGGGGAAAGAATTCGGTCATCTTGAATTCGCCGAGAGCTTTCCGTGCGATTGCGCGCCGAGTGCGTGACACGCAATTGCGTTTGCTCTTTTGACATGATCGGTACAGATGGGTTTTTCGACCTGTGAAGATTATAACTTTGAAATCATCATATATATAAAAGTATGAAAGAAAAGTTTCTTTTAATTCATCGATCGATAAATTTTTGTCCGAACAAAAAACTGATTTAGAATAAACGTAAGATGAAAAAGTATTTTTATTATTTTTAATATTATTATTCCAATATGAGATAATATATATATATATATATATATATATATATATATATATATTTATATTAATTGTCATTTTCATGCTCTTATAAATAATGATTTTAGCTATATTATTACTATTAAATAATTAAACATTTTAAAATCTGCTCTTTTGACGTTTGATCTTTTAAAATCTGTAAGTATTTTTTCTGGAATGAGTTGAAATTATTTCTAAGTTTAAATGAGTTACAAATAATATGTATAATTCGGTGTGTATATATGTGGTGGTTTCTATAAATTAAATTTATATACACTAATAGAGTGTTATTTATATTCGCGCGTGTGAAATCAATACCGTTTACAGTCGCGCAAGGTGTAGGGCGCGCAAAACAGGTTTCTGTCAACGGGGGGAGGAGAGAAGGAGACAGAATAACCGATTATTCATTCGCGCATGTATCGCCAGACGTGATTAGCATGTCACTTAATTTGCCGTATCCGGCGCGGCCCGCCGGCGGACATTTATTTAAATTTTACGCTCTTCCCTTGTGTGCCGCAGATGCGCGATCTATACGGACGCCCTTCGCCACGACGAAGATCCGTGAAATCACGTGCGCCCCTCTCTGACGACATAAAAGGACAACGTACGTCGCGTCCTCGCTAATTGGTCCTGAGATATCGTCTGGAGGATCGCGATTACATGGTAAGTGACAACGATTTTTCTAATAAAGTTGCAGTCGGAAGCATCTCATTGATTTTAAATTAATAAGAAGAGTCGTTGTCGGTTGATTTAATTTTCTATGTGATTTAATGCAGCAAGAATATAGCAATATTCTTTGGTACAATCGAAAATTGTATATAATTAATCTAGAGCGTTATATTCTTACATAATTTTTTTTTTTACATTAGAGTAAAAGTGTGCAAAAATATGAATTTTAATCGTTTTAGTGTGAAATATAAATTTATAAGAAGTATAATTAATTTCGATTACACAAAGTAGACCGAAGTTCTTAAGAGAGTTAAGTAATTTTCGATGTACAATACGCAAGATGAGATACGTGATAAGAAGGGCGAGAGATAAACGCGATTAGTCCTCGATATCCTAACTGAAGCGCGACCCCGATGAAGCTTAGGCGAGCTCTCGCTCGCATACTCAGGTGTTCGCTCTCACAAGCCTGAGCCTGAGATGTGTGTTTGAGTGTTTGGCGTTCGCATTACAGCGAAAACCACTCGTTGTCCTTAACATACGTACGTGCGTGCATATATGCGTATGTATGTGACGCACAAAGCGGAGTCCATGCGTTTCAAGCGCGTGACGAATGGGCATTCTCCGGAGTTCGGGCAGGTTTGCCCAACATCCCTTCGAACGATGAAATGCAAATAGGGAAGAAACCGTGAAAATAAAGGTTCATTGAATCGCTTTTGTGTCAACGTCCTCGAAAAAGAAAGGAATTTGCGTTGGAAAATATCAAGGCTATTCTCAATTTTATTTTATTTCTAGAGAAATTAAGGATTCATATATATGAACATTTCTATTATCATAAATATATCTTTAATATGTGTGAAAGACAGATGAATCTAATTTTTATTTCTTTCGGTCACAATTTTCATAAATTGACGACAAAATTGCAGCTTGCTATATGAATAGATAGTTTCTTACGGTATTTTTATGACATTTAAGAGATTTTTTTTTATATCAAATAATTATTTTTCCACGATTATCGCGTTATAATGTATTGAGGAATTAAAGCAAAATTTTTGATAGGATATAGAAAATAGTAAGACTTGTTTCTAAGTCGAGACTTTCCGAGTGCATCGTTAAAATTCGATACGTCTGAAATCATCCTGCACAATTTTTCAAATTGCACATTAATTTACTGTTCGGCGATACACTGTGTGTATCGAGAATTAAGTGATTCGTCGGGGATGGGAGGAATGGAGGGAAGGACGAATTCATCCCGTGAAGTAACGGTGGCGCGTAGGAAAAAAAAAATTATATCGTCGAAATTCTCGCGCCCCTCCTATAGGAAATCCACGCACGGCTTATCCCGGCTTATTCCGGCTTATCCCAATCATTGCTGCCCCGCTCGGCTCCTTCCTGGTGCCAATTACGTCAAATCAACGTCACGGGACAATGGCACATGCGTGCGTGCGTGTGTATGCACGTCGAGAATATCACGCTGTACGCAATATCGAGGTATACGAGACGCGGTGCATTGGAGGGGGATGTTTCTGGCTCCATTCAATTTTTAATTTCCTGCCCTGACCCCGGGATTAAAGGGCCGAGTGCCCCGTTAGGTCGATCCTTCGCGAGATCCTCGAGTCGCGATCTCTGCGACGGGGAAAAAAAATCGATGATGAAAAATGGTATCGTTATCGAAGAAACTTTTCATCCCTCCTTTTTACCCTCTATCAATTTCTCGAGAATCGTAAAATGAAGCCGAATTATTCGCGACAAGAGTAAAAAGAGAATCCACAGATTGCGGATCAGATGACGGAGAATTAAAACATAAATATTATCTTGTTTCATACATTTTTATTTATTTATTATTTTTATAAATATTCGTGTGTGTGAAAGGCTTTTTCAATTAAATTCAAAGCCATTTAATTTCTCATTTAAATTTAAGAAACATTTTATTTTGCCGGCATATTAATTAAACAATTGAACACGTAGCTTTGTGATACTTGTATTTATGAAATTAATTCTACGATCAACCTGGAATCGAATTCTCTTTCGTCTATGTAGTCTGAAAGCTGTTTCGCACAGTAAATTTTAATATGTACGAAATAATACACAAAATAATTTTACATAATTCTAACTCTTGAAAAAACAATTTTCTACATTTCGCATTAAATCATGCGAAATCATGTCACTCGCGAATTATACGAATTATCGCATTTCTCGCCGAGATCCACGAGATTTGTGCCGGAAAGTCGTGATAACATCGGGTCTATCGCCGCTCAAGCACACTCGCGCATATTAAATCTGCACGCGTCTCGTTCTCGTTCTCGTATTCGCCTAATGACCGGCTGTCAGTGCTTCCACGAGCGCACGAGGATGAATGGGACGCTTTAACAGTTCGTATGCAGGCGGGGGCGGCGCGCGTCATTGTGATCCCCGCATTCGTTCCTGTCGTTTCACCCGCTATAGGGTCAATATTGTGCGAGTGATGGAGCGTATCCCGTGTTTCTGTTTGCGTTATATTTACAGACGAAAAGAGAGAGAGAGAGAGAGAGAGAGTGCAGGTCCGCGAAATTAGCGCCAATTAGAGACTCGTATAGCGCTGCGCCGCCCTTCGCAAGGTGCGGGGCACCTTTTGGCAAACGGTACATTTACCCTCCTCTACTCATTTCTCGAGAATCATAAAAAGGAAGCCGAATTATTTGCGAGAAGAGTAAAAAGAATCCACAGATTGCGGATCAGATGGCGGAAAATTAAAACATGAATATCTTGTTTCATACATTTTTATTTATTTATTATTTTTTAAAATTAATCCCTTTAATTAATACCTATTAATTATTTTTAATATTTTTAATATTAAGAATATTATTTTTTAATTTTAATATTAATTTTTTTATTTACAAATATTCGTGTGTGAAAGGCTTTTTCAATTAAATTTCAAAGCTACTTAATTCCTTATTTAAGAAACATCTTCTCTTGCCGGTATATCAATTAAACAATTTAACTCGTCAAATTATTTAAATTGAATATTAAAAAGATTGCGAAGGTCTTCTTTGAAATGAAATCTGTATTAAGAAAATCGACTTTAAATTCATGAAAGAATCCATCGCTCAAATTAAATTTTGATTTGTCTTGAAAAGAAAAATTGAAGATTAATTTCTAGTTTATATTAGAATATCAAATATTGATGTACGTTCAAGAAGAAGATACTCGAGAATTATTTTAATAATATCACAACTAAGAGATATACATATAGTTCCTCATCGAGAGAGCTTGCTCTCTCGCACTACGAAGAATTAAAAATCGCGTATCTATCGAGATAATTGCGGGACTCAGCGATACTTGCGAGGGTCAGAAAATCAATCGGTCGGGAATCGTATCGCGTAACGTATGTCGTTTCGCACCGACTGAGCCCGTTCACCGATTACGGTATCGCCGTCGTAATCTAATCCGATCAATCGCGAGCGATCCATTACGCGTAATCCACTTTGCGCGGCGTCCTCTTTCTGATGCAGATGTCTCTTTCGATGTCGCGCGTCGCTAGAATAAAAAGGGTCGTGACGGAGCGATATGCAAATCGTATAATCGTATACATCGTCCTCTCGTTCGCCTTCTCAACGTCCATCACTTTCGCTTTTCAGCTCCAATCTTGGATCAGTTTTGTGTTTTGTGTTTTTTTTTTTTTTTTTTTTTTTTTTGCGCGCGATGTATTTCTTATGAATTCTCCTCTGTAGATTAAATTTTACATTTGTGCAATAATTGCTGCTATATCTCGAGACTTCTCTCGCGTATGCATATATGCGCGCGAGAGAGGAGAGAGCTGGAAGATAAAAGACAAGGAGAATATAATTTTCTCCCGTGAGGCTCGAGCTTCGCTTCGCTTCGCGTTGCGTCGCAAAACGTCGCTTACGTTACGGCGGCTACGATCACGTTTTACGGTCCCGCGTGCAATGCAGGCGGAATAAAATCGGCGGGATGTGGTCGGAATACCGCGGCCGGTGCCTTATTTTGCGGCCGGCGAAAAACCGCAGAGACAATCGACGTTCGTCCCCGCGCGTTTTACGAAACGCGTCTCTGTGAACGCCTTTGCTGTAGTAACGCAATGATGTGACGCGCCTTAAATACGGTATAACTGACGCGAGAATGGGGGGATTTATGCCGAAAAAATTAGCATCTTGGAGAAAGTATATATAGCGATCAGAAATAATTTTTTCAATTTCTAGAACTCCCAAAAAATTAGTAGAAGATTTAGATGAAAGTGATAAACAATAATATATTATATAATATAGTATTATATATTAAATATTATAAAAGTATTATACATTACATATTAAATTAGAGAGTATTATAATTTAATATTATATAATAAATTATATATATTATTAGCATCTATTAATATATATAAATATTTAATTGTGTTTAAACTTGCGCAATCTCGAGAGTCTGATAATTAATAGAAATAATTTAAAGATATACAAAATTCCATTTCAAATTGAAAAAAGATATTATAAAGAGAAATTATAAGGAGACTAATACAAAGAATATTCTTATTTCTAAAACGTATGCTCGAGCTTTTCTCTAGAGACAGACGATACTTTATGTCTGCAACGTCTTTTCTCTGGCTTTCAAGCTTCGGAAGCTGCGCGATCTCGAGATGATCCTCTGCCTCTCGTGTATCGAACAAAAAACGCGCACAAACGTCGCGCACGTAAATTCGGATCACATGGCGAGAGAGGAGGGAGAGAATGTATTCTATTTACGCGCACCTTGCCGACTTTTCGTCGGTCGTCGATCGATCCGGGGTGACCCTCGTAACGCGATACGTCGATTTACCTGAACTGTTCGCCTGTCCGTCCGTCCGTCTGTCATCGAGAGAGCGAGTCCGCGTCGGCTTTTCGACTTTCGACTTTGATTGACGGCCGAATCGGTTCAATCGAGGCTACCGAAGGCTATCGCTCGCGTTTTTGTGTGCGACGCGCTCGTTTGGAACGCATCTGGCGGAGAGAGAGACGTTCGATACGCCATAATTACGTGCCATCCGCTCGTGTTTCGCCACCCCCGTATTAGGAACCGAGATTAAAAAAAAAAAAAAAAAAAAAACAAACAAACAAAGATTAATAACGTGAGCGAAATACACATTTCGCGATAATTCTTATTTATATTTATAATCGGCCGTGATTAGTATCATTAATGCGCGATTCTTGGAGTTCGTTAATTAAAAATTCGTAAAATTCGAATCGGGGATGAAGGTATAATCTCAATGTCGGTAATATAACAATTTCGATAATTTAGATTTCTTTACATCTCTCTCGCCAAAAAGAGTTCTTTAACGCTCTTAGTACTTAGTAAGTTCGTGACTATGCATGTATCGACATTCGTTAGAATCACCGCTCCAGTATCTGGAGCTGAAAGAACATCCGGTACCACCGGGAGGAGGGGGGAGGAAAGGGGGGGGGAAACACGGACAATCCGTATATATTTATACTATAATAGAGACGCTCTCGCGCGCGTACGTGACGTGTAATTAAACGCGTAGTCGCGCCGATTCCGTGCACGATCGGTATTTGTGATCGTGATCCCCTGCGATGCTGGCAATTACCGGGAGCTTAGAGCACCAAATACGGAGTGGCTCAAAGGTCGGCCCACCCCTGACCACCCCCTGGCTCTGCCGTGACGGGAGGGACACGTGCCTGCAAATATTATTCATATCCCCCTGGATATACGGGACGAGAGCCTGAAGTCTCCCTCTCTCTCTCTCTCTCTCTCTCTCTCTCTCTCTCTCTCTCTCTCTCTTTGATTGAGGACGAGGGTAAATCGTAGCTTCGCGAAATTTGTCCGAAAGAATCTCCGGGTGAACTTACGTAAGTGACGTAAATGAAATAATCTCTGCAGCCGACGCAATCTGCACAATCTCGATGAGCCTGAAGTAGAATATGAAAATAAAAAGATAAAGACGGAACTTAAATTGCAATTAAAATTGAAATGTATATTTTTAATGGAAGTTTAAGAATTGGGAAAGTAAAGAGTTAATCTCTTGATATGCCATTACTTATAAGTAATTTTTCTTGATTTTTATTATGAAACGCAGTGTGTTTTATTTTTATTCCTGAAATCTAAAACAAAATTGTATACTAAAAATATAATTATAAGAGACATATTCATTATACATTATAAGAAACTTTATACTGTATAGAGCTTTAAAATTAAATATGCAAGAGTATAATATAATTAAATATGCAAGAGTTTATTATGAAACGCAGAGTGTGTTTAAGAGACATATAACATACATTATACATTATAAGAGACGTTATACTGTATAGAGCTTTAAAATTAAATATGCAAGAATATAATATAATGTGCCGATGAAAATTAAATTTAATATCGATTATTTTTAACTCTACTTTATTATTTCCGTGCGGTTTCAAAAACTATCTAACGTATAACTCACACTTCTCTTGGATACAATCCCTTTTATTTGCTTGCGTGCTGCCTGTCGTTGTAGAAGAAAATGTGATCTCGACACTCGTAACAAGATGAACGTGACGATGAGAGAAATTCGGGTCGGATCGCACCACCTTCGAAGGGCAAGACGGGCCCCGATGCGAAGGTATATACGACTCAATTGAACTCGAGTCGTGCTTTCCTCGGAGAGGAAACCTTCACCCCGAACAAATCCCGGTATACATATAATGCTCGCGTCCGGGTATACGTTTCGATCGAAAAACGACACCGGGAATCCAACGTCGTGCCGGCGCCGGCATTAAATCCCGGGGACGCGTGTTTGCGCATGTTTTACATCGGCGCCCCGATCTGTTTGCAGACAGTAAATTATGTCGCACAATGCGAACCCCTTTCCGGCTCGCGGATTATAAAACGGGAAAAGCGGACTCTCTATAGATGCCCTTTTGTCGGTCCCGGCTTCCTCGTCGCGCGTTTGCGAGATCATTGACGCTTTAACCGGGATGCCCTTCTCTTTGAATGAAAAAATATTATCGAACGTAAAAAAAAAAAAAAAAAAAATTTGCATTTCCTATAATTCTTTTTTTTTACGATTTTAAGAAAGATAAGTCTCTTCTTTCCTATATTATTTTTTTTCGGCGTTTTGACCAACGAGATACTTTCGCGCATAAAATCATCGGGCTGATACTAATTGTAATAAGCACATAATTTGCCGACGCTGAAAATAATTCGGCGACGACGTCGACGACGACGACGACGACGACGGCGGCGGGCGTCGTATCGATCCCGGCGGCGACGTCTCTTCATCTCCATCCTGGTATCCATGGCGACGTCGCAATGGCCGCCGAGGCACGTCGCGGCGCCTGCGTCCGGCGTAATTAGATTCCTCTCGTCGCGATAAAAGCGTTGTCCCGCGGAATTTCGGCGCGATCCCCCTTCCTATGCGACGTTCAAGGGGGGGGGGGGCGACGCCTACTTTAAGCTCGAGCTCGAACGCGATCGAAAGAACTTTCGTACGAAATTTCGGGAATTAACGTAGATGCCGGCCCTTTTATCGGGGGACCTTCATCGCCACGTTTATCGTTTGATGCTTTAATTATCCCGCGCTTATCCCGACCGATCGAGATTTTTTTAAAATTTGGAAATTAAAGTTATATGTGTCTTTAATTAAAATATATATCAAGGAAAAGATCGAATGGCACAAACGTGATAGTTCATAGTTTTTTTGGAAAAATTTAACAAAATTATTTACAATTTATTTGTTGTGAAAATTAAATTAAATTTGTTTTTTTTTTGTCAAAATTTTAAAAGCTGAATTATAAACTAGCATTATATTAAGAAACTTTTTAGTTTCTCAGCTAATTGAACATAATTACTAGAGCCAATTTTTGGAATTAATCATAAATATTGTCTTTTTAAAAGAAAATATATTAATGTATAATTAGAAATGTGTTCTCTCTTGAAACATATAATTTATTCTCCTATATTAACAGTAATTTATCGTTTTATGTTAAAGATGAAAATAAGCGAGAATTTTTAGGAGAGTGAAAAACACAAAAGATTAAAATAAATATTTTTTTCATAATTCTCAGTATATCTAATTATTGTATGATATATATTATTTATTATATAATTAAAATAATTTATATAATTTTGATATACACAATGTTTATTAATAAACATTGTAAGAGATCTCGTCGATGCAGAGATTGTTTTTATTAGCTCGATCTTCAATATCCGAAAGCTCTCTTCGGATAAATTAATATAATACACGCGTGAAGCGCACACCATTTTCACCATTATCATCTCCAGTTAAGAATCTCAATAAAAGACCTAATGGCTGTAAAGAAAAGGCTGAGAAGAGAAGGAAGAAGGGCTGCCGATGCTCGTGCACATTAATAAAAATTTCACCGGTCGATGCGTCCGCACTATAGAGAGATTTCTCCGCGCGCGCGCGCAATGCAGAGTCGTTAATAGGCGAAGTCTTCCGGCAGGTAACTCTTTCGAGACGTGTGTACCCCGGGGTCCCCCCTTCCCCCCCCCCCCGGTACTCCTTTCCGGGCCGTCGCCCAGTGGGGCTCTCTTTACACGTTGTGTGTGCCTCCCCCCTTTTATTTTGATTTATTCGACGCTGACTCGCTCCGACGCCCTTTGCCGACTCGCGCCCCCCTTTGCCGACTCGCGCCCCCCGTGCTGTACTCCGGTGCCCCGGTGAACGGATTGTGACTTAATGTCAGCGGGTTTTTTCTCCTTTCGTTTAGCGTGCGTTAGCCCTTCCTCGGTGTTGATGTGTTACAATAGAGAGAAAGACGGGTAAAAATGGATGCGCAATTTATATTTTATTGTTCTAATTTTATGACGAATTTTTTTATAAAAAAATATAAACACGTAAAGTTTCTCTTCTTCCTTCTTAGAGATAAAGATGGTGAAGGTTAGTAATCATATTTAATACATTGATGATAAAAGATGGCAGAAAAAGTCATCATTCTTTTTTTTTTCTTAAGATTACAAACTAGGTGCAAGTAGATAAGTTCTAACGTAAACTGTACAAATAATAGACAATTTAAGAAAACAATTTTTGTATGACTTTGTTATTAATTCTTGCTATTTTTTCACTATATTATTTTTCGTACGAGCACATTTGTCTGTAAAATCGAGAAGAAGTGTGACGCAATTTATGACGTGTCGCGCCGACGACTTCGTAAAAAAGGGCCCGTCGCAGATTTTTTTTTCCGATAAAGATGGAAATTCGCGCAATTTACCCCATCGGGATGACGCGACGAACGGGTAACACATGTCGGTCGAGAAGGGGAAAGAGAGAGAGAGAGAGAGAAAGAAAGGGCGATGGGGTTAGATTCGCCCGCTTTTTACCCCAAAAGCGGAGTTTAGTGTCGCTGGCCCCGGGGGTCGTAAATCAAGCGGCGTAAAATCAATTACCACTTATCGCTCAGTACAATCGTCGAGGAGAAAAAAAAGATTACCCTGCGAACCTGTCGTTTTAGTTTTTGCGCGCGAGTTTCGCGCAAAAGTCGGCCAGATGTTACCGGAATATGCGGTTAATTTCTACATATTTTCCTTAGAAAAAGCATCGAACGTGAAATCTCGAACGTGCTATTTCTTCGTCATTGAATCTCGATATCATAATCATAAATATGAAGGAAATAATGTGATGACTAAATAATTCTAATTAGATTTTCTAATATAATGCCAGTGATAACGTTTTAAAAATAATTAATATTTAATTATATTTATATTTAATAATAATTCTAACATAAATGGTAGCAAGATAAACAGGAAATCTGACAACAAAACGCATATATAATTAATAAAATATGAAAAAGTTATATAAATAAATGAAGATGGAGCAACAAAAAAAACCGTCTAATAAACGAAAGGAAGTTAAATGCATTTCGAGAACATCGCTGTCGATCTTAGCGCCGATCTCGTGTATCGATGTCGCAGGAAATAGATCGCGTTCTTCAAAGGATACCGAACTAAGAGCTTTCGCGCAAAGATGACCGTTCGCCGTCTGATCTCCGCATCGATCGGCGATGTTATCGTTTTCAGAGGTGCAATGGATACCTACGTCTCTCTTTTCGTTCCCAAGGACTCGTTCTCGAGAGATGCATCCTTCCGGCAGAGGGGAAAAGAAAAGGAAAAGCGAGGCAACGACCGTAATAGCTCTTGCCAATTTCTCGCGCCGTAAGACACGAGTCTTCTCGCTCTGTCGTGCAAGGTCTACCGAAAATACTTCACAAGACACAAAGGATACTGTCGAGAAAGGGCCTTTGGGAGATGAAAGAAAGGCGAAAAGAAAGACGAAGGCACGAGAGAGAAAGTGTAACAGTCATGGAAGATAAAAAAAAGAAGCAAAAAGAAAAAATATAGAAATATATCGATTGATAAAGTACAAATTATAGATTTATAACGGGAAGAAGAAGTTAAGTTGACAAAACAGGCGCTTTTTGAGAGAAGTTTTGTTTAGAAATCGCTCGAAGAAGAAAGATGTTTTTCCGACCATTATTAGTCGCTTCGGATCCACCCGGTCGTGTGTGTTTGCCTTTCCCAGATATACGCATAATCTGCCGATTTTCCCGGCGTTTTCGCGCCTTTCGCATTATTGTGCGGAACGGGTAAATAAGCCGGACGCAAGGTTAACCTTCGGGAATCCGCTTAAGTGTCCCATTTTCGACCGCTGACGTTTTGACATTTATCGGGCAACTTGTGCGAAAGGGTGAATTGGATCCCCGGCCGTTTCCCAAGGATACATTTCACTGCCCTTCCTGTAACATGCATTTAATTTCCCAAGGATACATTTCTCGGTTACGGTAAAATTAATACGAATAACTGCATTGTGTTTAAAAATGCATTATATATATATTGCAATTTTTTTATTTTGTATATATATATATATATATATATATATATATATATAAATACGAAATAAAAAAATTATATATATATATATATATATATATATATATATATGTGTGATTAATGTTGTTAATTATCTATTAAAATTTTTTTATTTCGTACAGCGGCTATAAAGAAACTTCCCCTCCTATAAATATAAAAATCTTTTTCGATCAAACTATCACAACACGTATCGCGAAGATATTATCCATCAGCTTCGATTTCATAAAACATCCCCTTTCCCGCTCCCCTCCTTGTCGATCGAAATCTCGTAATATCTCGTGTACACACACGCGAGACGCGCAAAAAAAAAAAAATGTTTTTAAACGCGCTCCATGAGGAGCGGATTAGCTTTCTCTCGATCGCCCGCCATTCAAGACGTGCATGTTCGAACCTTGAAGAGGTGGAGAAGAGCAGGACGTGGAGGTGCGCGTTTCTTGGTCCTGGCCAAGGCGCGCGGGATTCATCCCCGCGTCGCATTCATCTCGCCTTAATCCGCTGATTCCGCTCTCGGCGCATGACGACGCTACGCGCTCCTCGGCTCCGAGAGATTCGATGCCATTCTCCTTTTTTTTTTCACTCTCTCTCTCTCTCTCCCTCCCTCTCTCCGTCCTTCCACACTCCGACGTTACGAGAACCATTCAATTCGAATATTCGGGATCCCTTTCAGGGAATTTGTAACGCTATCCCTGTTTGCCGACAGGATCCGCCCCGCGGCCGATCGGTCCAATTTCGTTCATCTCACGGGACGTTCTCGGCACGAAGTTCTACCCACGCATCTCTCTGTGCGCGTAATTGTCGATTAACTTTGCGATACAATGTATGGGAGCATCGTACCCTGCGGGGAGATTCGATTGAAACCGGTATTACGAAGAGAAGCTCGGAGCTTGGATTTTTTAATCCGTTTATATTGGGAATTTATATAATCGAACTTGTTACATTCCATGAAATTAGACAATCTGATTTATTCCAGAATAAATTTTTTATGATGTAAGAATAATAATAATTATAATAATAAATTATAATATTATTATTTGTAATAATTAAGTTATAAATAATTATAATAATAATTATAATTATGATGAAATAATTTTGTTTATGGAAATAATATTGAATATAGTTTAACGAATACATTAATCGCGTTGAGTTGAATTATACCTCGATAAAGAAATTCAATAGCCAGAAATTTTCAATTTATCGTAATAATAAGGTTTTTTTTTATATTCGCGCATATTATTAATCGTTGAAATAAATGAAAAAATATTTTTGACGTAATTTCCAATAAAATTTACATAAGTTTTATTTATGGAGTAAAGAGTCTGCGAGAAAGCACTCTTCTTTCCAAGGGAATGTAGAATAATATTTACATTTACGCCTCACGAGATATAATGATATTTGACGGCGAGGGAGGAGATCATTCTGAAGCTTCCGGAGGAAGAACCGGAAATAAATTCGTCACTGTCCGAGATCCAAGGAAAGCGATAAGGCATTCGTAGTTCCTCTTCCTCGGGGAATGAGGATATCAATTACGCGTCCGTGACGTGTACGTCCACTCGAGCATACCCGAGTAGGTAGCGTGATGAGGATGTATCGATATTGATACCTGGCGGCCAGTGATCGATAGGCATTCGCCGCCTGTGATCCGTGTAATTCGCGCGCATAAGAGGATACCGGGTGGCAGCATTGTTGTCCGACTGTCGGCTCCTCTCTAACGGGTATATCTCGCTTGCGCATTTCTGGAAATCCGAGCGGTCGGAGTAGAGAGAAGGATGGGGGGGCTCGTTAGCTACCTGCGGGTACCTCTCTCGATTTTGACGGAGGCCCCAGCCGGGGGTTTCGATTCGGTTCCGCGCTTCGGTCACGCGCCTCGGACACGAAAACGTTCGCGCTCGATCGCGCCGAATCGCGATTTTACGCGAGTGCCTCGAAATAAGCGGGATAAAAAAAGGAGCGAGGGAGTGGAAGAGAGAGAGAGAGGGCGGAGTTTATTGTACTTCTTTCCGGAAGAATAGAGTCGAATTTACGTTTCTTCTCTCGCGCAAACTTCGGCCGCGTAACATATATCGTTCTGAAATGTTTCGCACGTGAGTTAATTTTCGACATAAACATTTCGAAGTAAAGTAATTTTTTAACACGAAAGAATAATTTGCGCACTGTTTACCGCGATAGGTTCTTAATTAGCCCGCTATCCTTTGCTTGATATTCAAATACCTTCTACTTCAATTTGGAATTAATTTTTCTATATATCTTGAAAACTCTTATTATCGATTTGCGATTTTGAAAAACTAGTGACAAATTATTTCGTGAGAGAGATGAGGACTGTAGATAAAGTGTTGTTTCCATGTTTTGAGGTAGAAGTTACCAAGAGTGACAATTAAAAAAATGCACATGATAATCAAACTATTAAGAGATTTATATATTTCTCGCGAATGGATAATTTTATTTTATTTCGCAGGACACGGTGCGATTTAAAGATACTCATAATTATCGTAGTACAAGTTTCCTTAGTAATTTCAAAATTTTATTTTCGATTCAATATTTTATCGAGACTCTCGTATCACGTCGCTAGAACGGAGCGAATTAAATTCAATTTGCTCTCCGAGAGTTTTCTCACGACTCCTCCTCTCTTTTTCGCTATATCGAAAAGAAGGGGAACGTTCCGCTCCGAAAGCGTCGTGGATTCCAGGGTGCATATCGATCTCGATGCGATGATCGAGAGCGGAATTCGCGAAGAAAAGGGGCCCCGCGTTGACGCGAGAACGAACGTGAAAGAAAAGAAAAGGAATAAGGGAAAAAAGACACGATTCCCCCGGAAAGCTAAGGTAGCGTAGGTGCAACGACGCTTGAATGGTGGATGCGTCGACGTTACGTTTCAATCCGAGGGGTGGAAGGGGGAGGGGGGGGGGAGAAAGAAAAGAAGGGGGGTCGAGGATCGAAAGTGCAGTCCGGCAGCAGGTAGCAGTCCGCCCTTTAACGGCGCTCTATGCCATTTTACACCTTGGAAAGCGTCGCCGACGACGACAGGGGGTTGCATCGTCGTCCTTGGCGTATTGTTGACTTCGCTATACGGTGACCATTGACGAAGCGACTTCCCGTCACGCCAACTGGCCGCTCTTTTTCTTCTCGTCTCCCTTTCTCTCTTTCTCTCTCTCTCTCTCTCTCTCTCTCTCTCTTTGATCTCTTTGCACTGTCGCGTGTGTAAAACGCCGTCGTTTCGCTCCGCTCTGGGACTTCGGCCTATATATTTACGCGTGTGATGGAAAAGGATGTATTTGTAAGGAAATAACTTTGTAAAGATATATTTGAAAATGTTGCGGTGATGGAGAAATAAATACGTAAAGTCGATCTTGATCAAAGATGAGAGCGTAATAATTATTTAGAAATTTTTGAAATCGCATTTCCAAGGCGATTTCTAGTGGAGCAAAAAAGTTGTGCGCGTTAACAAAAATTAGAATTATTATAAAATAGTATTGTAATTGATAATGAGACAACAAGAGGGGACACAAACACTTTTATTTTATAAGTATCGCATAGAAGAGAGAGAGAGACATATTCACAAGATTTCAAAATTTTTTTTCTTAAATTAAATTTCTTATCTCAAGTTTCTTTCCGTTGGACTTAATTTTTTTTTAATATTCCGAAATAAGAGAGTCAAAGACGGATGTTTTTTTCAGAAATAATGTTGCGTTCAAAAAAAAAAAAGCGCGCGCGTTAAAATTTATCATTTAACTTGAAAGCAATTAAATTCTTATACATAGACGCGTTGTATTTTACCGACCATCTTTAATTTACGACTTCAGAGCACAACGCGGTGTCCCGAGTCGCTTGCAATGTAAAAGGATTGAGAGAACGGGGGGGGGGAGGGGGAGGGGGTCCGAAGGGGCGCCTCCTTCGCAAGGCAGGATTTCGGGGGCCCGAAGAAGGGTCCCGAGGAAGAGCGGACTCGCGCGAAATTTAGCACCTAGAAGACAGTTACGAGGCGCATCGGGCCGCGGGCGAGTGAAGAACGCTAATTTCACAGTCGTTTAAACGGCGATAACTCAACGAGATTTACAACACGCGCTGGAGGATTTCCAGCACGTGTAAGGCCTGCGGGACCTCGGCTTGACATCATATTCCATTAGAGCCGAAACCGGCCGCGGTTCTCCGCTTCGATTTTACGAGCGTCTCGTCCGTCCGGGAGAACCTCGCGCCCTTTTACATAATACTGCACAAATGTGTTGCATTTCTATTTTTATATATATATATATTTATATATATAACGACGATCAGAAAAGTCGAGAAAATCTTTTTATTCATATCTCTCTAACATCGGTAACAGATAATTTTATTTCTTTTAATTTTCATTCAATTTAAAATACAAAAGTACCGATACAACTCTGAGAAATTTATTTCAACTTTATCATTAGGATAGTTTTTGAATTATAAACGGTTGAAATGAAACCTTTTTCTCGAATCGAGTATAGCGAAATATTTATTAATATTTCTTTTAATATTTATATTCGTTATACATATATAAATATGTGTATATACATATAAAACGATCTATTAACTATAATTATAAATTAACAGAGATAACGAAACCAAGGATATTTTATTTCAGCATAAGAATGTAAGGTTTTACACGCTCCGTCTCGTCGTGATGGCGTTTACAGCCGCGTATCGGAAATAGAAGGATCCTCTCGAAAGGGTCTCGAGACCAGACTGTCGAAGAATAGCTTCGCGATCGCGTTCCGATTCTAGGGCGCACGAATTCCCGGGACACGTGGCCGATGTCGCGGAAAAGGCCCGGTCTTTCTCGCAGTCCCGGGGCTCGTCGTCGTCGGCCGTCGGTTATAATAGCAGAGCAGAGCTCCGGGGGCTTCGTCCAAATAAACAGCAACGCCATACGCGCTCTCGCGACTTTTATTATCGACGAAAACGACAATTTTATTGACGGCGACGAGGACTGTTTGGATCAACCCGGGCGGGCTTGCGCGTCGCGAGCGTAAAATAAAGCGCTTTGACGCGAGTGCCGACAACGTCTGTTGTCCTCGACAAAGGTCGTGAGAGAAAGAGAGAGAAAGAGACACTCAACATTGAATCGCCCACGTCGTTCTTTAATCAATCACGAGTCCGTCTTTGATGTAGCAGAATTAATGCCATTTAACGCCACGAAATGTGGTTTTTATTAAATTGCGCGCGATATACCTGATAATATATTGACGTATATTAATTAGCTCGTAATTTGTAGCTTCGCTTATATATTTTCACATACTTAATACGTACTTTCAAATTACGATATCGTTAAAGAGTTTTTTGGGGGGGGAGGGAATCATAAACGAATATTTCCGGCTAATCTTCGAGCTTCGCATTAATTCGGGCGCCGAAACGAAAAGCGCATAAAAGATCCGACGAAAGGGTGCGAATTCGCAACCTGATCGCCCATCTGGCGGACAATGTTCGTCGTGCGAAACTGGACGATGTCCACTTTTCGCAATTGCCACGATAGCGAAAATTGCCGGTGCCGTCCATGTCCGGATGGGCGGTGGTCAGTCTCGCCCCCCCTCGGATTCTCACCCCCTTTCTCCGCCCGTCGCTCGCTTTCCTCCCTCTGCCTTCACCTGGTATTACGTCGAATCCGTTTTTTTTTTTTTTTTTTTTTTTTTCCTCGGAGCAAAAGACGCACAGCTGCGCCGTAGGATTTAATTGACAGAAGGGGCCCTCGCTATATACGGGGCAACCTTGTATCCACCTTCCGCGCCACCATCCTCCCCGCCTCGCCTCCCCTCTATAATTCGATCAAGCACCCCGTTGACGCGCTCCGACACACTGTTGACATTTGGTTATTTTGACGTCACGCTGCGAGACGTCGTTGATTCAGCGAGAAGTAGCGAGAGAAAGAGAGAGGCGGCAAGGACCTTTCTTTCGGATAGGACAACCCTTCTGTGGGCCCTCGTTTTAAGGACCACCCGCTGATCAAGCCATCGTGTCGGTCCATAAACGTGGAGAAATAGTGCTCCAGAATTAACGGATCCCGGAGTCAAGTTCAAGAATTTAAAAAAAAAAAAGAAAAGCTATAGAAGTTCCCATTTGCTTCACCAATACTTTGTCCGGCATACGACCGTTTGTACACATGAAAGAAGAATGAAGCTAATTCGCAACAGTTCTGGAATGTTGGAAGACAAGGCTATGGCTTTTCACCTTGATTCACATTCATGATTCTACAAGAACTAGAACACACAAGATACGAAACAAGATCTGAAATAAATCAAGTAATTCTACGATTATTAAAGGTTATTTTTATGAGTATTTGTATTTCTTTCTAAAAATCCATTACTTCTCATTTAATTAATATAATAGTCACACAAAATATTATTATTAGTTGAGAATCGTATGACGATGCGCGTTGAATCTGAACAGACTTTTATACGGACCAAGTTCTTCTCGAGAAAAGTACTAACGACAAACACGCGGATAAATGATTGCGTATCCAGAAAATATTCAGGAAATATTCTTCGCGAACCATTCACTTCTTTTCGATATCCCTCTATTTGGACGAAGAAGAGACTTTTACGATTTCACTATTAATCTCAAATGAACGCGAATCGTGAAAAGTTTCGCGGTTCTCTGCCTTTGAACGCGCGGACGATGACGTCGATCTTTTTCATGAACCCGCCTATACAGCGAGACGAATGCGAGACGATTAAACTGTCGGCACGAGTCATCTCGCGCACAAAAACGTCGGCCGTCGTTTTTCCTTCACCCTTCGATTTTATATATACAAAGGAAAATGGGGCGCCGAAAAATTTTTCAACGATAAATCTCGTATCCGCTATAAAGTCGTGCGAAAGTAATGCTTATTTAGCAGATAATCATGAGATAACCGATAGACGATTACTCGACGATTATAATGTTGAAAAAAAAAAAAAAAAAAAAAAAAAATCTTTTCACAATTCCTTAAAATACATATTCTACATTATGCAGGTAATTTAGAAAGTAAAAAAGGGAATACATAATATATACTGACATTCCTAGATGCACGGGGGGTGGCGCTTAGAGAGAGTGCATCACCTGGTGGGACCATCCATCACTCGTTCAGAAAAAGAACCGTAGCGAGGGCGAGGGAGTCAGAGCGAAAGGGATGCGTCCGCAATTTGTCCTCGTCACGTTTCGCGCTGGCGCTCTCTAAGAGGCGAAAGGGGTTGCAGCGGGGGTTGTAGCTCGTAACCTCGTTATACAACGACTATATATTATCGTCGACTATCCTCTCCGGTCTGTACGAGGTAACGCGCGCGCCTGTCCATTAACTCCTCGTCGCAGGATATTAACGTTTTGTATATAGGGCGGAAGGGGGAGAAGCAAAGGGGAAGACCGAAGCGAGACGATACGACGCGATGGTTGAGCTCGTAAAGCACACCCGGTGTACGATCGCCCACGTGAATTCTTTCCGTTACGCGGACCTCCTTTGAGCCTTGAATCGTCAAATGAAGGGTTTGAGCTACTTCTTTAAAAAAAAAAAAAAGAAATGAAGAAAATTAATCTGACAGTTGCGAGAAAGTTAAATTTAGATTAATCGAAAAATTTTAATCTGCGAGTCTCTAATTTAGAGATTAATTCAGAAATTACAAATATAAATTCAATTTAGCTTAACATAAACATTTTTTGGTTTAGTTAGATTTATTTAAACGAATTGACAAACTTAACTTTATATTCCTTATGTGAATATTATTCAAAAATTTAATATTTATTCAAATTTAAATATTTATTCAAAAATTTCAATTTGAACGTAATTTAGATTAATTAAGTCTGATATTAATAATACAAGTAAGTGAACATTAATGAATTTCTCTACGAATTACTTGAATTTATTTATATTATATATGATCATATTTTATCTCGTTTTATACGTCGATTTTCATTTTTATCCTCCACTATAAGAGGGTGACGCGAGAGGCGCTGCCATTTGGACGTTTTAATGCGGGCGTAATTGAGGAACGCGTAAGGGCTGATTACGAGACACAAAAGAGGCCACACCATTCGCGCGACACAAAAGTACGGCAAAGACAATGGCGGGCGACAAAGCCGACGTTGATTAAAATGCGAATTAGGAAATTAACCCGGGCGCGCCCTAATCATGCGACCTTTATGGTAGCACGTGCTGTTTCAACTGTCAGTCTCGATCACGAATCTCTGAATTGTCAGTCGATTTTGCGAAAGTCTCTCTCTTTCTCTCTCTCTCTCTCTCTCTCTCTCTCTCTCTCTCTCTCTCTCGGCTCTTATAACCCGATTCCTTGAGTTCGGAGTACTTTGTTTCGCTGACTCTTCAACGCTTTGCGTTGACAAGGCGCGTTTTCCTAAATCTCCGTCGCATATATTTCCGCGAGTAAACAGCCGGAAGGATCGATGGATCGATCGATCATCCGTACGTCCTTTCGAGCGCGTGTCGCAGCCGGAAATAGAAAGCCGTCTCGCGTGCCGACGTTCGATCGTATTTGTACAAGTTGACCCTCGAAGACCTCTACGTGGAGAAGGCCCTCGAAAGGTCCTGGAGAGCTCCTCGAGAGAGATCGAGGGCGCAGATGTTTATTTTGACGCGCCGGCCTCGCGACTCTTCGAGTGCGTAAACGCGTCCTTCGCATCTCCAATTTGTCGGCGATCGAAGTATTCACCTGAATATATATCAAGTGCCATTATTAAAGAATTATTAAAAAATACCATTGCTTTATTTACAATCAAATATTAATATCAAGTTAACGGCGTTTTAATCGCAAGGAAAGAGGAAATATACGCCAAAGAAATTAGCCAGAGAAAGAAAAAGACGAAGAAAATCCTCTCTCTCTCTCTCTTATATTGATTAGCACTTCTAAATAATGAAGTATAAAAGCATTTACGATTCATGGCACATACATTGGAAGCAGAAATTATGACCGTGTAATAATTAACATCGTGGACACAGAAGCTGTAGTATTAGAATCTAGTACAACAGGAAAAATATAAATATAGTCAATTAAGCTCGAGAAGTGTAGAATGATAATTAGAAATTAAAGTAGAAATTCATTAAAACGTTAAAATAGTTGCAGAATAAGGGCTCGCGAAATCGAAGCAAAATTCTAGTGGGATATCCTCGAATGCGATTCACGGACTCGTCTTAAATCTCGAGTCGATCTGGACTGATCTGAATGTAACGGCCAAGTAAATTCGCAAAGAGCAGAGGATGGCTGGAGGGAGAGACACGGGAGGAACACGGATGAGGTAAAAAGAGGGAAGCTGATGAGAAAGAGGAAGAGAGAGAGAGAGAGAGAGAGTGAGGGGGAAGCCGAGGGGGTGAGAAGGAACGTGGTGAGGAAGCCGTTGAGGCGCGATCGGCGATGTTTCCTTTGTGCGGTTTCGCTTCGCCGTCGCGGATCGACGTGAGCGAAAAAAAGAGAGAGAGAGGGAGAGAGAGAGAGAGAGAGGAGAAAGACACACCACGTCTTCTCTCCAGCGTTCTCTCCATTGACGAAGCCAAAGTAACCGTGTAATCGAGACCGGCCGCGGCGTAGTTTCTGGACCTTTTTTTTTTCCTCTCCCTTTTTGCCAGCGCTTCCTGCCGTCGCGAAATTCGCGTTCCCAGCACGGCCGATTTCGCACGATCGGCGTGACGCGATCGCGAAGACGAGAATTTTCCGGCAAGAGAGCGAGGAGGAAGAAAGAAACTCTAATCTCGATGGACGTTTCGTTTTTGTAGTTTTAATCGAAAATTCCTGAGAAAGATTGTCCGAGATCGTTGCAATTTTGACGAATTTTGATATTTTTTCGCGACAATCACATGAGATTGCATCAATTCTTGCTTAAAAATCTCCAGATTTTCCTTGTGATAAATAATAGTCCGATAGGAAAGAAATTATGCACGTAATTCAAACAAATCCTACAACATATTAATACTTATGTCAAGAGAAGCATTTTTTACAAGAGAAGGATTATGTCATTTATAGCTATGGAAAAGAGACAGAGTTGTAACATGGCTGCTGTATTAAGGAAGCTTGTAATTTAATATCAGTAATTAATTTAATCAGACCTTATAACGTGTCTATTTAATAGATATCGACTTAGGAAGTCGGCAAGAGCGTCCGAGCCGGTTATATATATCGTTCTCTTTCTTCTTCTTTCTCTACACTAGTATCGATTCAAGACGGCGTATAATTCGATATCGATATCGCAACCCGATATATATTCAGCAGTCGAGTTACTCGCCGACCACGCGCATCGTCGGTTCCCTGTATAACGTTTCCACGGTGCTCTAGTTATAACGGTACGAACTTGTTAAAGCCGGTTGCACCGACACGAATCCTAAACCGCTGATCCTTAGAATTATTGCGTTATTATTTCACGTATATATCGATAAATCAAAGACAATTTGTGTGAAAGAGAATATCTCATTTATTTATTATTAATATCATAGTAATATATTTTAAAATATTTCTTCCTCTATAACAATTATATTATCCTAAGAATCTGTCGTTAGGATCGAATTTTTTTGGGACATCCTATATGAAGACTAATTAATTTAATTACCCTCCAATCATAATCAAAGTCTACGAATTAGCCCGTCAGAAGACCGTTTCTTTGTTGCGGTTCCTCCTCTTTTAACGTTGCCGTTAAAGTCTTCAACGTCCTGGCGAATAAGGAGTTTGACAGGAGTCACGTGCTCGTCGTAGCTCGCGCGCGCTTGCCAGCTGCAAATATTCGAAAAAGTGCACGCGTGTACGAGAATCGGAGAGTGCACGCGGCCCATCTGGCGCGTGCGTGACCTCCTTGAATTATCCTTGACGACTTTCGCTAGGTCCAGCCTCCACATATATCTTGACGAGAGCGAGAGATTGACGGACCCTCTCGGGGCCTTCGAGCTCAAGCTGATCGATACTCGCGCCGAAGGATGCTGGACTGGAATTCTAAAACGTGCTCTCTTCCTTTGCTGCAGTTTAGATTACATTTGAAACAGAATATTTATTGTATTAAATCCGTAACGAGAGATTGAAAAAGAATTTGCTTCTCCGAATGAGAGATCATTTTTGCCCAAATAGATGATCTAAAATTCACGAAAAAATTCGAGACAGAAATCCGTTTGCAATTTTACTTGCCGCATATCTTAATACACGTATATATTCTGATGTACTTTGTATATATATGTGTATATTATATATAATTCATCAAATATTTTCCACATTACATGCGATATCACACAAAATCACAAATAAAATTTCATCTCTAATTTTTGTACGTGACGAATTCTAGATTATCTAAAGTGAGTTTATAATTAATAAGAATCTTACGCCCGAACAATCTCAGATTAATGAAAGCCAATAAAATCTAAAATCTGTTTAGCTAAATCTATATATAGAATACTTATATCTACTACACTTTTTCTTTCATTTCTAAAAAATAAAAGTATCCGTAACCCGGATAAGGGTTGCGCCTTCTCGCGACAGAAAGCCACCCCTCCCTTCGAAACGAGACCCTATCGATTAACCGTGTGCCCTAGGCGGGCAGTTCCGCCCTTCCGCCTCGCTCGCATTCCTCCTTCCGCCCCGCAAAAACTTTTCCAACCCTCCGAACATCTCTTCTCATCGTGCATCCCTTCGCGACGGAGAAAGAGACATAGAGAGAGACACCGGGTGTCGCAAAAAAAATAGAGACGAGGGAGTATAGCTGCCACCCTTCGACGGCGTCGGCCAATCGCGCCGCGAGCACGCCCAGTGACGTCATTTCCACGTGTCTCCCTCCACTTACCCCCGTAATTAGCCAATCCGATCGCAGGGGTGAGTCGACTCACCCCTTGGCCCGATTACGTTTACAAGCCAATGATTTTTGCAGGGCGATTTCGTTTGCGTGCGTGCGTGCGTGCGTGTGTCCAGATTGCAG
Organism: Lasius platythorax; assembly: GCA_963971435.1. Classification (NCBI taxonomy): domain Eukaryota; kingdom Metazoa; phylum Arthropoda; class Insecta; order Hymenoptera; family Formicidae; genus Lasius; species Lasius platythorax. The sequence goes on along the minus strand of OZ020548.1, from coordinate 9,553,870 downwards.
ACGGGGAGACACGCAGGAAGGGTGCACAATGGTGCCACCCTTCGTGCTCCCACCTCCCCTCTCTCTCCCTGCTATACGCGAGGCTCTTTGTTACTCGCGTTCTCTATTTTCGCCCGTTCCTGCCTTTTTATACTTTGGCGTCCTGGAACACCTCCTCCCTTCCTTCTCCTCCTGCTTGTGCGGGGACCCTGTTCTCGTTTCTGGTTTCGTGTCTATCGCTGCAGATATTATTTACATGACAAACGGCCGAGCGTTGCCGTAAACGCGGATCGCGTGCATCGCGTGCACGCTCGATCCTGGTGAAAGGTACAGGATTTGAGGATATCGGAATTTTGAGAGTGATGGAGATTCGTCTGGAAACAGTCCGTGAAAAAGCTGAGAATTATGTAAATTCTTGCAAACCTATTCCCTTGTAATAATCAGCTTTTGTGGGATGAGCGAGCGAGATAACAATGTTCATTTTTACTGAATTATATAATTAAAAAGAAAATATATATATATATATAAGCAAGCTGTGAAAAGAGAGAAGCCTAGAAATTATAAAATTATGCAATTACAAATTATTTATTAATTATTACAAATTATACAATTATTAATTATTACATAATATTAATTATTATTAATTATTACAAATTATGCAATTTTAGCAAAGTTTTTTTCTGATAAAAGCAGCTTCTTTGTATACATGTGATATGAGTAGCAATAAATTAAATTTCTAATTTCGTTTCGGATGAAAGCATAGTATGATACAAAGTAGCAGCAAAACTGCAAATTGTGACTCGATAAAAATAATGATGTTTTTTATTGAATTTCAAAGTCTTAAAGTGAGAATTGTAGGAAAGTTTAAAAATTGTCTAAAGAACTTCTAAAAAAACATTTTTCCCGATATCTTTACATTTTTCTAATCCTTAAGTTATCTGGACCATACATTCTAGAATACTTATATGTATAACAAACTCAGGGTTGGGAAGTAACTCGTTACTTGTAACGAAGTTACAGTTACAGTTACATTTTTTCGGTAACTCTAACTTAACTTTGTTCCTTTTTCCCCATCTGTAACTGTAACTTAACTCAGTTACATATTTTCGGTAACTAGTAACTAATTTAATAGTTACATTAATAGTTACTTTATATATATTTCAAACTTTTGGCAGATTGCATTGGGCGGCCTTGCGCTTGTGCATAAACATCGTTATCGACACTTTAAATTTTTATTAAAATTTTTATTAATTTTTAAAAGGATTTGATATTCTATTCGATAAATTTTAGATATTAAATCATTGTAACCGCCTCTAATCGCTGTTTATAATGTTTATAACATTGTATAAATTTGTAATAAATGTCAATAAATTTTTATCACTAAGTGTAGAGAGAGAGAGAGAGATTTGATATTTTTATTTTCATTACAAGAAAGTAACTGCAAAGTAACGACTCGTTACTTTTTAAGTAACCATAACTGTAACGAGTTACTTTTCAGAATCGATAACTTGTAACTGTAACTAGTTACATTTTCAATGAAAAAACTGTAACTGTAACTAGATACTTTTATAAAGTAACTTTCCCAACCCTGAACAAACTTCATTTACACTCTCTTGCAATGAGATGAAATCGAGATAATATCGTTAAAGGAGAGGAATTTTCGCGTCGCCTGTAGGAAAATGTGAAATTATATACCTAAAATAAGATATTTCCAAATACATTGCATTCCTTCCTCGAGAAGAAGAAGAAGAAGAAGAAGATCTCGACAAGATAGTCATTACGCGATGCACCGGGAACGCGATGAAGAGCGGAGGCTGACTGAGAGAAGACCTGCTGCGTTTTCTCTATCTCGTCGACAAAAAAAAAAAAGAAAGACCAGTATAGAGGACCGCTTTCAACGAGAGCGAGAGCTGACAATGCTCTCGGACTTCTGCGGAAGCTGCGTCGTCTTTGTACACGTAGGTTGGCTGTTTACGTCGATGCGTGTATCGGTATCGCTTTCCGTCGGCCCGGGATAATCCGCTTACGCAGGTCCGGCCCTCGGCTTCGTCCTCCTCTTCTCCGCGTAAATACGGCGCATTGTTGCCGGCGTATTGTGAGAAAACAGCATTTTCGACGCTCGAGGTGGCGACAAGAGAAGGAGACTTAAACTCATCACCGTCACGACAACACGATCGTCGCGATCGTGGGAGGACATCGCCGATCCACCTGACGCGAAGGCTTTCTTACTACCGTAATTTCGCGCGCGAACGATCAGCTGATAATAATTTCGAGAAGCGAGCAGCTTGACGAGGCGGTTAGCTTCCTTCGTCGTCGTCCTCCCGATGATACCTGTGTCTTCGATCATCGATTACGCTTTAAATAGAAGCGGCGAGAATCTTGTCAGTAATCTATTTTGGAAATTACAGCCCATGTATTGAAATCTTTTTGCGACCCGATTTGATAAATCAATTCTCGTAATAAGGATCGGAGACCTCGATGCATATCGCGGAGTCGGATATCTCGATGAAGGGTTGTGTCGATCTGGCTACCCCAGAGAGGGGCTCTCTCGCATATAATCCTATGAATACATAATCCAGATGCAAACAGCCGCCGCGCGTGCCTCGTGATTTAAACGGTCGCGATATATTTCAGGGATTAGAACGCGAATATTTGCGCTATTTTTCACGGTGTCGTTCGCGAGTAACGGTATCCTCGAGGATCTGAATCCTCTCGTTCCCACGTTATCTTTAAGAAAGATGTGCGAATCTGTGTTTGTCTTCACGGAAAAAAAAAAAAAAATTAGCTACCACAGCTAAGTTTTAGGTATCCCTATATATATTACATCTGAAATTTAGTTACCACGCCTAAATTTTAGCTATGGTAACTAATATTTTTAAGCTATAGTTTAACGGGAAATTCCTCGTTAAATTTATTAGTTAAAAATATTAGTTATTATAGCTAAAATTTAGATATGGTAACTAATTTTTTTTTCGTGTTTGAGCACACAGAGCTACATTCGAAGTACATTTCACACCTTTTATGTGCGTTCTTGTCATTGCGTGGCGCAAAAAAAAAAAAAAAAGAATTGATTGACAAGGATCGGATTTTAAGTGTCAGTGCGGATCACCGATGCAAATACAGATAGTCGACGAGCCCTTTTTTACGGGCTAAGCGAATGTGATAAAAATGAAACTGGCGTTGATGGATGAGACTGGATTATCGATCCATATAAAAAAAAAAATCTCATCGATAACTTGCAAATCTTTCATGACGAGGCAGTCGCAGACTGAGAGACTGTGATCTACACATTATATTCTTTCGTTAAAAAAATCTAGAAATTAATTAAGGGAGAGGATAAAATAGTCGGATTTTTTTTTCTTGTCAAAGAGTGTTATTATTTATCTATTCGAACGACTACGAACATAGGATAACGGGCTTAACGGCTAAAGTCAATTAAACATCACATGCAAATCGGCACAGATGAAACGAAGTTGTGTTCTCGGTATTATTGTTAAGGCAGTTATGAGGTTGTTGAAGAATCATGTTTCGCGAAATCTAGATTAATCAGATCGCAATTACGACAGAATCTCTTAACATGTATTACGTCATACATTCTAAACAGCCGTAAATATCGAAGCGAATTGTTACTCTAATGAAATTAGAATGGCAAAATGTACAGCAAATGTGAAGCAAAGCGAGAAAGACTTTCCCTTAATCTCTTTTCTCTTTGCGTGCTCCAATTTACAGAATATTTACAGTGTAGTTACAGTGTATTTTTGTCTCCTTCGAGCCTCTCCTCGAGGAATAGTTTATTTATTAATACTAATTAGAACATGGACATTAAAGTCGCTAATTAGTTCATGATATGAACGAAAATCCCTAGGCATTGCCTAAGAGATAACGTGAGTATATCGCAATAAAATTGCAATATGTGGATAGACACATGAAATATAAAATAGAATTTTCGGGAATGGAATATATTTACAATGTCGATATCAAAAGTGTGCTCGCCTCTCGCTTAAAATCGCTTCCCAAAATTAGGCTACTACTAATTAGTGCCGACTCTTACTAAAGTAGACAGAGGTATATCTTTAACGACGCTCATACTTTGCGAATACCATACTATTAATTCACCTAATTATATAGTTACTACAGAATTTGATAATTATATTCCGAAATAATTAGTGTAGCAATATTTGTCGATTTAAAATTATAGGAAATATATATAAAACGACACAGATAAATAAAATCGTACTAGTTTATTACTTCTGTTTAAATAACATAATCGATATACAAATAAAAGTCAAAATGTTAAAAATAAAACAAGAATAACGCAGTAAGGACTAAGATGTGTGAAATAAAACAATAATAAAATTTATCATCCGATAAAAGTAACATATATAAAATAATATATAAAATACCCTCGAACGCGAAATGTTTCACGTTCGTGATTATTAGCGATAAATTTAACGCTGACACTTGCACTCGGAGCAAAGTTACATTCTCTAATGATCTTCACTACGCATCGTGAATCAGAATCGATATCACACAATGTATGAGCGTAAGCTTAAGTTAAGATCGGTTAAGTTTTTTTTTTCTATACCGATCGGAACGACAAATTACAGGAGCATTCGGATACACGCGCGCAAAATGCACTCTCTCTTTTTCTCTCTCTTATAAAATACATTGGACGGAACAGAGTATCCTTGTAACTTTCCTCCCCTCCTTGTTCGAAGGCGATTAGGATTGGAGGTTTGAGCGAACGCATCTCTTCCTTTATCGTTTCTTTTGCGAAAATACTCGGCGAATTGCAGTGTAATTCACGAAAATCTACCTTTGCCAAGAATATAGGCGGCTTTAGGCCTATGTGTAAAATAACTTAGAATCCGGACTGAGGAGAACGCGAAAAAAATCCTAGCGAGAAAATCTATAATAAAATAATTAGCACATATAAAAATGGAAAACTGATTTCATCATTTACATTTCATCATATAAAAAATAAAAATATGTTTTTGCCACATTCTGACTATTATTCCGCGTATTTTTCGCATAGAATTATTTCTCTAATCTAAGGTTAAATAAAATTCAATCAGTTCTGTTCTTTCTCGTATACAGTGATCTCTATTTTCATGAATTTGTAATGAAAGTTCTTTTTTCAACGTGAAGGATCGGAACAGAGAATATTGTTGTGAGGATATGTGGTAACATCTCGTTAAATAATAATAATAAAAAAAAAAGAACATGTGAGATGTAAAATTATAACGAAAGACTTGTACGCTTTATTGCATAATACTTCGAGACATCTGTTAAAAATTGTATTATCTGTCTCTCTTAGACACCCTTTTTATTTGTGCAATGCACTCTTTTCTCTCGGAGAACGAGGACACGCGAATAGAGGATGATCGCACGATCGCAAGTATTGCACATTATATTTAATAACGATAAATAATTCTCTCTTGTGACAGCAATCAAAGGATCGCGTTATATTATATAATCCCCGTTTATATTGGAAGGGAAAGCCGAACGATCGCAGAAGACATAATGAACTCTTAATTATAATTTAATACACATTAATTTAAATAATACATATATTCTAGGATAAAAAATCAGTAATAAAATATTAACTATTAGACGACAAATGAAGAATACTCCAAGCCACATTTAGTATTTTCTCATTATGTATCATGTATTTTCTCATCGATCTGTATGATTTTACGATATGCCAAAAAAACTCTTGTACACCCATTAAGTAATATTTAAACGATATTAAATCGAAATTGGAGAATATCTCAGAATTATATCTTGGAATGTTCTTCGTCGGTGGTTTTTAAACATTATTGGCACTTCTGCCGTTTATCGGTGTATCCAGATTGTAATCTTAAATTATCATCCACTTCCTATCGAATTATCGACATTATCACTGGAACGCAATTTCAAAAACAGTTAAATATAAATCGTAATATGGAAATGAGAATATTGCCGTGAAGAGATAAAAGGTAATGATTGACGCTAATTCTTCTAATGTTTAAGCCGCTAATTTAACTTTCAATGTCATTATTCCAGTTATTTTAGATGATAAAGTCTCGAATACTAACAAGAGCATTTAGCGCTAAACGCGCAGAAATAAAATGAGCGTAAAAAATACTTCAGCATAAAAAAATACTGTTTGGCATAATACTGATTTGATTTCCGTTACAAAGTTATAAAGCTGTAAAGTGTGATAAGAGATTGTTGTTTTACAGAATAACAAGAGGATATTTAAATGGTTTTAGTTTGGAGCTTGTCGTTCTCTCACCGCCTTTTAACTCATTTTACGACAAAACACGATGAAATTACAAAACACGACAAAACAAAATGTCACACAGCAACGTATATTCTCACTGGGGTGTATTCATTTAAATTTTTCGTACCCCTCGCACTTCGACGGCTGATTAAAACGTTCGTTCGACGATAAGTAATACTTTGAGTATAAAAAATTTTTCTTAATATCCTTTTAAAAGAGCGTAGTGCGTGTGACGGCGATATATGCGCATCGCGTACTTCATCGACAACGATAATTTCTATGTAGCTCTGTTAAATACCAAACAACGCTAGTGTAAAATGTTCATAAATCACGAATATACTTTTGTAAAAAAATAATTTAAACGAGTATAAAAATGCGAATCGTTCGACACGCTCTCCCCGTCCAATTTTCGATCCCCCCCTCGCTCCTTTTAGACGCGTACAAGTTCGTTCTTTACACTTAGGCTCTCCTGTTTAGATTACGATTTATCTCCAGGAGTCAAGGTATTACACGCGCCTACGATTAGAATACTTTATTAATGAACGGACGCATATACCTTTTGCAAAAATACAATTTCTCTCGTACGCTAAGAAAGGTATGTTACACGCTACCTATCTACTTACGTTAATCGCTTCGTTAACCGCTCGTCAAAGTTGTTCGTCGTCGCGTTTTATCGCCTCCGCGATTAAGGCTGATTTCGTATGTTCGATGATCGTGTGATGTGTGATCTGTGGCAAGAAGGGCGCAAAATATATCGGCCACGCGATCCGCGCGAATTGTTTCAGCGAAACTTTATTTTGTGCTGCGCAGATATTTCGTCGAGCAAAACGACGCTCGTTCAAAATTGTTCTCGATCATCAATCCCTACCCGAATACTTCGAAATTGATATACTAACGCATCGGGATCTAAAAAGATCCGTTTTCTTGCTATCGTTTTATTTATAATAAATGATATATATACACACACACACACACATAGAGAGAAAAGAGTATTTTCGATGCAAAAAATAAGTTTAATTTTTTTCATGTTTTTCTTTGATTAGCTGATTAAAAATTAAATTATGCTTTAACTCGATATATTATATACTTTTATTTACTGCATTAAAAATACCATATAAATAATGGGTATTTATTGGATTAAAGCTTCTAAAAAAAATAATTTAATTTAAACTGATTTGAATTGGCTATAAAAGAGAAAAAATTTTTTAAAAATACCCAGAAAAATTTATATATTTATAAAACAATAAGATCGCTTCCTGATGCTTCAGTATAGCATTAAACACATTTGGTGATAGTGTCTTTCCTCGCTTTCACCCGCCTTTCATTTAATTCCGTTTTTCTTCAAACAAATTTCTTTCCTTACCTTCATCGACACTCTTCCTCTCTCTCTCTCTCTCTCTTTTTTCATGAATGACGACAAACTTCGCGACTTGTCCGGCCGTTCGGCAAATGAGTAAAGACTAAATCTCGCAATTTTGTTCGCTTTCTTGAAGAATTGGGGCAGCCGCGAGGATGACAATGACGAGGAGGAGGCGATCGATCGACGGCAGCGGAAGAAGGCGGCAACAGTAGTAACAAGAATGAAGAGGAATTTTTACAGACGCGTCTTCCTCGATGCGAGGCGACGACGGGCTTCACTGCTGCTTCTCGACGTTCGTTTCGCGCGGCCACGACACGGCCCTCGTCATCAGGAATGAAACCGAACGGTCATTGACCGACGACGTTATTGGCGGTCGAATTCACGAGGGTCTCAGACGACGCAGCTTCGGTCACTCAAGATTCCTGATGAGCACAGCCAGCTCGCGGAACGAGGCGCCGAGTTTGCCGGACGTCGGTTGCTTCTTCAACAGAATCGCACGTATCGCCGAGAGCTTCTCGTAGCAAGAGAGACATTTGTGATACCTGGAAGAACAGACGGGGAAAACGATTCTCGATAAAAGGCAAGGCTCGGAATGAAAATGTCCAGGCATGAGCGACAGAACTTACCGTTCCTCTCGCGACACGTCGACGCCGATCGTGTGAAGAGGCGCTTCCACGTTGGATTTTATCACCGGTGCGAAATTACGAAGAATAAGTCTCAATGCCGAGCAAGCTACCGTTATGTACCTGAGACAGATCGAAATTTGGCAAAATATAAGTAAATAGTAATAATACAGATTACTCGAGAGAATCGCGCGTATAATACGAATGAAAAAAAGACGTCGATTCATCTCGCACATCTTCGCCGTTTTAATTGACAGAAATTAAATAAGTAAGCAATTTTTGCGATCGCTCACTTATTTATTTTATAAGACTGCTCATTTATTATCCAGAAACAGGACGTTCGAAGGGGATAGGATGGGAATGAGTCGTGGAATGATGATGGAAGTCTCGCAACACCCACCGATCCGGTCACGCCTCGTTCGCTTGATAAAACGGGCGTTATTATTATTAGGCGCGCTAAACCTTCGACGCCAATAAATAACGAAAGGCACGAAAGGCATGAGATTCAGCACGCTCTCGCTTTCGGACGGACGGGCGAGAAAGGGTTCGCGCTCCCGTTCGAATCGGCGAGACGAATCGCGAACGCGCTCATGAATGCAACGTGTCGATCGACGTGTAACAATCCCCCTCCGGTGTAAAACGCACCGGCCGATTTTTACGCGGCTTGTAACAAAAATGGGGAAAACCGATACGATCGACACGTATGTCTGTGACTTCGGGAAAGTCAAAACGTCTCCTCTCTCTCTCTCTCGCCCGTGGAAATTTCAACTAAAATAATCCGCAAGTAATAATTTTAAACGCACTTATTAAAAAATAAAATGATAAAAGAGGACAATTGTAATTTAATATATTTTTTAATTAATATATTTAATTTAATAGTGTGATTTTAATTTAATAATTCTTCTTGTTCGGATTAGAATAATAAGTTTTAAGCTGTAGAGAGATATTTATTATCTCTCGATCAAATTATAATAGCTTTACCACTGTTTACAGTTATTCTATCTATTATTATCTGATATTTGATTATTATATATATGTATATATATATTCCTATTACTCCCATTAATATATATTAATTATCATGACAAGTTATTAACTGTAACAAATTCATTTCTCTATTTTATCTGCCAGATAATTGTGAACATTTTACAGTGAAAAAATGCATTTTTTCTCTCCAACGAAAATCTATAGAGATAAATAGGTGAAAGGGGAACAGAGAGGGGAAACGAGAAGCGATCGCGAAATTGGAAAACGATCGGGCGGGGCGCGAACCCTCCCTCGTGACACGCGTCTGGACATTCTGGCCGACGATCTCTTTTTTTTTCTCACGAGGCACCAGGTCCAGGACGAAAGGCCGTGACGAACGAGGCGTGAAAGCGACGAGCGAGCTATATGCAAACTGCCACTATATAATACCGCCGGTCCGAGATGTGTATATTTGCCCGTCGTCTCGATTTTGCTCCCGTTGACGATTGCGAAATCAAAGTACAATGGATACGCCACTCCTTGGCAAAAACGCAAATTTAATACGCAAACACGCTGAGTGTTCCCGAATTTATCTCGAAGATAAACTAAAGAGATGTAAATTTGGTATCAATTATTTCTAGATGATAATCGAACGGAAAATTAATTAGCAAAAATTATTATTTTCATGTTCGATGTTAAATGTCAGAGTAATTAAACGATGATTTCTAGATGATAATCGAACGGAAATTTTAAATAGCAAAAATTATTATTTTCATGTTCAATGTTAAATGTCGGAGTAATTAAACGATGAACATTCTCTCTAAGGCTCTTTAGAGATATAATGATAAGGTTATTAATAGCAAAATTATTTTATTAACAAATTATTTTTATTTTGTTTTAGGCAGATCATGGATTTAAGAACAGCTTATGGAAAATTATACACATTCTCGAGCAGAATGGCAGGCACAAATAAACGGCTCGACGTATCACTATTACAGAGTGACTGCGAACGACAGCTGCCCAGCGTAGTAAGTAATTAGTTTAAATTCACTTTTCACAATATTAAGTATATACGCGCGGGATGCTAATATGTGACTCCTATTAACCGGTTCACTGAAATTATACCAGGCCAATCGGCGTAATAGCGTGAGCAGTCCAATTAAAGCGATTATATTTTCTACAACTTTTTACACAATTTCACTCTGTGAGATTTTTTATTTTCTAAAATTATTTAATTAATTTTCGTGAAGAGAGGGATAGATATTAATAGAAAATGTAGAGAGAATTAAGAAACCGCCATTTAAACATGCAATTTTAAATTAAAAAAAAATAAATAAAATAATAAAATAAAATTATGGAAAAAACGAGTAAAGACATTAGTATAGCGTTGTTATAGGTAAATGAAAGAAAATGATCTTTATTCAAAGGTCCAACTGGACCAGCCTGTAAATGTATACGCGTATTACGGACTTCGCTACTACACGTGCGAGGTAATAAATACTCGACGAGAGAGAGAGAGAGAGAGAGAGAGAGAGAGAGAGAGAGAGAGAGAGAGAGAGAGAGAGAGAGGGAGAGAGGGAGAGAGGGAGAGAGGGAGAGAGGGAGAGAGGGAGAGAGGGAGAGAGGGAGAGAGGGAGAGAGGGAGAGAGGGAGAGAGGGAGAGAGGGAGAGAGGGAGAGAGGAGAGAG